>CM020215.1:198590172-199190172 GCA_009819775.1 Phoenicopterus ruber ruber
CCATCTCTGGGGGTATTCAAAAGGCGTTTAGATGAGGCCCTAAGGGATATGATTTAGTGGGGGACTTGGTAGTGATAGGTTAATGGTTGGACCCGATGATCTTGGAGGTCTCTTCCAACCAGAACAATTCTATGATTCTATAGACTAAACTTGTGGCTGTGGTATTAAATACAAAGTCCAGTTTTTATATATTCAAAAATAGTATTACATGTCAGAAAAAATTGATAGGCAAAAAGGTTTTGTCTATGTCAAGAAACAGCATTTCTGCAGGAAATATTTGAGGAAAAAGCTCATACTAGCTGCTGCTGTCTGCTGCATACATTTTGGTGATGAAAGTGTGTTAACTAAAGGGGATTTTGTGGGTTATGTGGAGTGTGTGTATGGGGGATGGGGTGGTTTGGTTTTTTAATGTGTTAAAAACCACCTCTGCCCCAACCCACTGTGCTTTAGTCTGCAGGTTCTAGTCACCTCTTAAACTGCTGCCTGAGGCACCGCTAGTAGCGTGTACAAGGACAATCGAGCAATGGAACACAGGTTTTGGGGCTCACATCCATGCAGGGCATGCATTTATAATGGGATCCATATAGTCAAAGCTGTCTTGAATGATAGTTATTGTGAAGTTGCTAAACATCTTAGTGATACCATAAATCATCTTTGACCCTTTTAGGGACCATAAGGGACTGGAAAGGATTTTTTTTAGCATAGAAGTGTCAAAACAGTGTCAATACAATTTCTTTATTTCATCACTAAGGTAGTATAAAAACATCTGTCTTAATTCACAGAAATGGAAAGTAATTCTTTGTGCTCAACATAGGTGTTCTTATCTCTGTCTTGGTTTATAAAAATATAGAAATCCAGCTAGAAGGAGGAAATACCAGAGATGAAGTATTTCTATCAAGCTGAAAATTCTGATCAAAGGCAGATTTTGACAACAGTATCTGGGCAAAAACAAAGTGAAGGCTGGAAGCCTGTTTATTTTCTAGCTGAAAGCTTGTGCTTTAAACCATAAGCTACAGAACATAAGGGTGAGCAGCCATGAATAGTGCTTCTAGACATTTCCTTGTCTATCCAATCCCTTCGCTGCAGATGTTTGACTTTCCAGATACTTGAATATTTTTAGTTTCTTTCCTTTACCATGGAGTGGTGGACCTGTTTGTGTACTGGTGTGATTGAACAGGTGTATGGAACCACTGGTGTAGAGAGAGTGTGAGCTAGCTGAAAGGATCAAGTAGTTCTCAGCTGACTTCCTCCGTGTGGTAGACCTTTCAGAAGCAGAACTCTTGCCTAATGATGCTCTCTCTTTCAAAGACCAGGGAAAACTAGTGTAGCTTTTGCTGCTTTTACTGATATTTACAGACTAACCTTTAAAATTAGGTCTTGTATCCTGGGCTTTCTTGATGTTTTGTTACCTCATTGTGCTATGGTTTGCAAGCTCTTTTTCTAGATGACAAAGATCTATGGGCTTTAGAAAAGGTGCTGCAATACGTATTTGGAAGCCTGTCTTCGTTATAGCATTCAGCAGCAACTGGCATTATGACTCTTCCTGAGCAATGGGGAGCATACCCAAACTTGTGTGGCTGAAAGCTGAGAAACATGTAGTGCAGATAGAGGAAAGCTCTGCGAGGCAGTGGTTTAAGAGTTTATAGCCTCTGTTACATCAGGGGACTTGACTGAACGTGAAACTGCGTCACAGAATGACTTGGTGAATTGTGTTCTCTACTTTCCCTACTGACTCACTTTCTCCCATACTCAGAGATACAGCAGCTGCAAGATAATCTATGAATATCCCCACTGCTAGCTTTCAGCTACAGAGCCTTTTTGTTTTCATTTGGGGCCCGCCAGCTTGGTAGAAAGTAGGCTTCTGCTGTGGTAGGGGCAAGTATTTTTGTAGATGGCAACCTCAGGTATTCTATCTTAGAATCACATGTAGCTGAGGCTATATCAACCAGTGAATATTTATTTTTTTATTGCCAGAAGTTTGTCATGTTTGGACAGTAATGTAACTGTGTGAGTTGCTACTCAAAATCATACAAGAACCAGGCTGTTTCATTTGTGGATTGGTAAATGTCTGTGTGTGAAACTTTCAGTCTACCTCTACACCTCTTGCTGTTACGCTGCAAGGCAGCTTTCCTTTAACTTGTTCTTCCCTGCCCTCTCTATCAGTGTTATTGTTAGGGGATCAAAGTATACTAGGGAAGAATGGTAAAGATTAGTCAGAACTGTAGTATGTCAATTCTGGAGGTAGACAAAATCTGACAAAATCTTGATGGTTTTCAGTTCATCACCATGTCCTTGTACTGCACTTACTTTCTTCTCCTAAGCAGAGTGGAAAAGGTGATCAGACTCTGGCAGTCTCACCACTCTGAACTGTGTATATTGTCCAGATGCAGCTACTTCCTACAAGTAGTTGTTGTTGTTAAGTATTTCTGGTCAGCTTTTGGCATTTGCATTGCCTTCCTTGGTAAGGCAAGGGTAAGACTCCCTGTTAGGGATAACCAGTGTATTTACTTCAAATGTTGTTTTGTCAAAAAGACACAAAGATCTTACTCCTGTCATTCATGGTTACTGTAGTTCTACAGAGTTGAGTTTTGGATGGAGAACACTTTGTAGTACCCCTCTCTTAACCATTTGAGTGGTGGTTTCCTGAAAGATTTCTAATCAACTTACAGCATAGGGCATTAGAAACAATATACAATTCTTCTTTCTCCATTGCAGGGTATAGGTAGCTGCAGCTGCTTAAGGCTTTCTAACTCTCGGTTTCTTTCAGTCAGTGGCACGAAGGGTTTGTCTGTCAATGACTTTTTGTCTGGTTTGGAGAATTCTGGATGGTTGCGTCATATCAAAGCTGTGTTGGATGCTGCTGTCTTACTAGTCAAGGTAACTTATATGCCGCTTCTTAGTTTGGCAAGTTGACTTACTACCAGGCAAAATTATACTTAATGTTATGTAATGTGTAAAATCCTGCAATTGATCTTTTTGGTGGTAGATGCTTAGTATACACCAATACATCTGATATGCTGGTTTAAATATTACATGTTTCTTTATGACTGGAGATGTTAAATATGCCAGCTAATGTTTTGGGATTTTTTTCAAGACTGTTGGGTCACCTTATTGGGAGATGAAGAGATTCTTATGCTCTTTGGTGGTTCTAGGTATTTATGAAAGGTGTAACCAGTTTGGAGGTGGATGGAGGAAACTCTTATTTAGTGTACCCTGTAAAACAGAACTCCAGGGGCACTAATTGCAGAGAAGCCAAATTGGCTATGCTGACTTCATCTGGCAAGGAAAGGGGACTCTTTATGAAGAATTTGGAGGAACAATTGCCTTTGCTGGGCACCTATGAAGCCAAGGGCTTGGCCTGAGGGAGGGCTGGGTAAAGAAAAAAAAAAACCCTGGATCTTTGTCTTTACTAGGTGAAATAACAAGGAGTTACTCTAGTTAAAAGTGGATGATTCTCCTGAAGATGATCCTCAAATATTTGGACTACAGAATTTGAAATCTTACCTGAAGCTAATAAACATTTTGTAGTCCTTAACTTCTGTGTAGTATAATGATGAACCAGTGGGTATCTTTAATGGTGTGTTTGTGTTGGTTTTTTAACCTGTTTGGTCTGTAATGTGTAGTCTACTTATTTCTTAGTATGCATTGCAAGGGGGTTTTATAAGTTCAGTTTTATAAGGGGTAGGCAGAGAACTGGGAACCACTGTAGATGTTCTTGTTACCTTGTGCGAAGATGGTAGTGGAATTTCTCTTCTTTAAAAGGAATTTTCTATACTTTCATGGAGAGAAATTCCTAGCTTTTTGATAGCATTAAATCCTTTCCTTATAATAAACATTTTTCTGGCTTTGTTAAATAAAATGGTCTATGCTGTGAGAAGCTTTTGTATTTATTTACTAAATTTTGACTTCTGTCTAGAATAGAACATTCACTAAGAAACAACTGTGTTTCACAGGCAATAGCGATTGAGAGCGCGAGTGTATTAGTGCACTGCTCGGATGGCTGGGATAGGACTTCCCAAGTTTGTTCTCTTGGAGCTCTCTTACTGGATTCCTATTACAGAACAATCAAAGGATTCATGGTAAGCTAGCTGTTGCATTGTTGAGTTGTTCCTTAGTAAACAAACAGTGTAAAATGTTTGAGTGTGAAAGTGAGCAGTGTAAACATACTGATGCTTGCCTTTTGTAGTTACAAATACAAGATTTGCAGTATACTGATATATCTTTCTTTTAGAAATACTTTGCTACTGGGAAGAACCATTTATCAAATCTAAAAAACTGAAATACAAATAGTGGATTGCTTTAGGCACCCTGCAGAAATGTTGCAATGATTGCCTTTTGCATCCAAAAAAGACCCTTATCTAGGAAACACAAGGATTCCAAAATGCTTATACAAGATAGTAGATGTATGAAATTATAGCACCTCTGTCTTTTTCACTTGTCCCCAAATCAACATTACTAAAATGTAAAAATGACAACTCCCCAGTGACAGAGACTTGAAGGTATTTAAGCAGTCTAAATTTCTTCATCTTTCTACAGAGAGGAAGAATAATTTTGGCGTGATTATTCCAAATTTTAGAGTAGGAAAAGCAACAGTGTTTTGCAGTGGCAATACAAGGTTTTATGGGAACTCCTGAAAGATAGTTTAACCAATACACAGAACTAGTTTTATGTACTAACTGCTGCAAATATTACAAGCAACAGAAGTGCAGTTGAGGAGGAATTAGAGGAGGATTCATTTCTTGTGAACAGTGAGAATGTGTGTAATCTTTAGGGAAGTCGTTTCATCTTTTTTGTTTTTTAGTCCTCACTGTCAATTAGATTTCTGGGAAAACTTCTGCAAAGGGCAGGCAGTCCTGTGTTCCTTTTGGTGCTTGATACTGTGACTGAAGTGATAAAATAAGCTAGTGTTGATATTAACAAACTTATTGCTATAAAATGTTATGAAGATTATATTGTGTGGTTTTATGTAGACTGATAGCAGGAATGCAATACTAAAATTTTTCCTATACTTTGCAATTTTTTTGCAAGTTGGTTGATAATCTAGTTGTGAAGTCACACAATATCAGTATGCTTAAAGTGAGCTTGGCTTAACAGCAGTTACGTGATTGTCAACCTGCTAAACCGTTTTACTAGTTTTAGAAATGTGCTTTGAGAATCTCTTGTGAAAGACTTCCAAGAAAATAAAGGAGCTACAGAGTGACAAATAGTTGCTCCTACTATAGTTTATTGGACTTGAATTTAAAATACAATATATCGATAACCTGTGGGGTTAATATTATATATATAAGATTGAGTAACTTTTTACATGAGATTTTGTATTTTTTACCCTCTAGGTCTTGATAGAGAAAGACTGGATCTCTTTTGGGCACAAATTCTCTGACAGGTAGTTCACTCTTCCAATACAGTAAAATGTGTACAGTGAGCTGAACTAAGTAGTCTTAAAAACTAAAGACATCTTGTGGATGTTAAACTACTGCAGTGTTGCTAGAAATTTTTCAATGAGTAAGCTATTTTCAGTAGGCAATGCACTTTGTGTGTTACTATTTAATCAAATACCTATTGGATAATTGATTTATATTATAGACATAAATTTCTAGTGTTACTGGTTCCTCACTCTCAAATGTCAGTAACTGCAGGTAGATCTGCACGTATGCATAGGCAGCGTAAAAACCAATCTAAAGCTATGTCCCAGCTATTTAGGCAATACAAAACACTTAGTTTTGATAGCTTTAAAAATGAGTTTGCATTTGTTTACTCTTAATGATGAAGTCACACCTACTGTTAGAAGTCCTGTATGTTAAGAGTTCTCTCTTTCCCTTGATCTGGCTATCATCAACTATGACAATAGCCTTGCTGCTATTTACTGCTTATTAATTTGCTTTTAGCTGGTATACACCAAATGTTGACTATGGAAGTAATAGACACAAAAGAACTTCACTGTCTTATGGTGCTCTTCTGTACTGAATATAGATGTGATTATTTACAAGTCAGAAAAATAGGTTAAATATAGACTTATTTCTATTCAAAAATTGCCCCAGTTCTCAAAGTTAGGTGCTTAATCTCCAAACCAAAGCTAGTGTCAAATTAATGCGCTGTTGTTTAAAAACAAGTGCAACTAAGACTTTTTTCTGATTTCTAACTTAAACTGGTTTCAATCTGTTTATGGAATCTTTTTCAGGTGTTGTCAGTTGGATGGTGATCCAAAAGAGATCTCGCCAGTGTTCACTCAGTTTTTAGAAAGTGTGTGGAATCTGACTGAGCAGTTTCCACAAGCCTTTGAGTACAACGAAACTTTCCTCCTTCAGATCCATGAACATGTCCATTCATGCCAGTTTGGTAACTTCCTTGGAAATTGCCAAAAAGAGCGAGAAGAACTAAAGTAAGCAGACGTATTGTAATGTGTCCTTTGTTTATTCTGGCAGACTCAGAACTCCTGTGAATCTTCTTCATTTTAAGCTCTGAATAGAAATAGAGAAAGGACTGGTAGTACTGAAAATGATGTTGAACTGCATCAGGGAACAGCAGTGCTTTTCATGCTTTTGTACACTGAAGACACTCTTTCTAATTCTGGGAGAAAATCCCATGCTCATTTTTCATACGGGAAGTTAAGGCTTCCCCCTATCCAAAAAAAAAAAGCGAGCTTAAGTTTGGAAGCATCACCTCATTCCCTCCTCCAATCTATTTTTAGGTAACTTTAAAATTCTCGCCTGCTCAAGACTAATTAGTGTCAATTAGAAGTATTAATAGGATGTTTCCTAATGCTTTCAGTTGGATTCTGTAAAGTTTTCATCAGTTCATCTTTGTCTCAAACTGTATTTTAAAAGCGTTTATTGCAACGAGGCAAAACTTGCACAGCATAAACACTAGTACTTCTAATGTTGGATAGAGCTATAAGTTTTAGCATATGCCAGGAAGAAGTTGATTTGACTAGAAGCTTTTAATTAAAAAGTTTTATAACTATTTCTGGTAACTTTTTTTAAAAAGTTAAGATGGGTTTATGTTGAGTTGAACAGCCTCTGTTTTTTGCTTACAATCAGTATCTTGATCTCTTCTTGCCTTAAGGTTAAAAGAGAAGACATACTCCTTGTGGCCGTTCCTTCTGGATGAACAAAAGAAATATCGGAATCCTCTGTATAATCCAGATTTTTGTCCAGAACTAACTCTTTTGGAGCCTAACACAGTATCATTCAATTTTAAGTGAGTGTGAAATATATACAGTATCTCTTCAATTTTGTCTTTATCCTGCATAGTAAAAACTGTCTGCTACATGCAGGTTTTGGAGAAATATGTACCATCAGTTTGATCGAAGTATGCATCCCAGGCAATCTGTGTTCAGTCTTATAATGAACATGAGCGAACAAAATAAACAACTGGAGGAAGACATTAAAGAACTGGAAGCTGTAAGTATTACAAAATAAGTGTACTTAGTTGTGACTTGTTCTTCAAACTTGCATTTATAGTTGTAATAATGCTGCTGGCTTTCATATGAATGTCACTACTATATAGCCTAGCACTTGTTCTATGTAATGTTGACTTTGACTTCATGCTTCTGTGCTGAATGCCAGACTATGCAGCCAATATTCTGCTCTTAAACACAATTTGTTGTGCCTTACCGATGAACTGTATTATGTAGAAGCGCTCCTACTATCAAAGCATTACTGAAGATGGCTTAATATAGGTTAAATTTATGTGAAACTTATCTTGGATTACAAGGTACCCATTGTAGCTATAGCTGTGTTGCTAAACCAAGGAGACTGAAAATGTTTTATTTCCATTATAGCTACTAAAATGGAAGCAGTAAGTATTGTTCTCTTAACTTACTCTTAAATATGCAGGTGCATGCTATTGTAAGTCACCATAATTATGGGGCATATACATTGTAATGCTTATTTGGAGACAGCTAAATGCAGAGATCAGTCTTCTGTAAGTGACTTCTACTAGGCTGCTACACTAAACAGCCAGGAAGGACTGAACAGTGTATCTCACTTTATTCTAGTATGACTTAATGAGTGGTGTTTAATTGATACTTCATTATGGTCAGTTAAGGTGCTGAAACTTCAGAATAATACCTTTTAAAAAGTGCAGAAAACTTCTAATTATCAGTTTTACTTTTTTCTGTGGCTAGAAATGGTAACACTTAACTCCTGTATGTTATGGTGGGGGGAGAGTACAGCTTTTCTAGGAGGAAAGACTTTATTAAACTGATCCTACTGTAATATAATGAATTCAGGTCTCTTAATCTTAAACTGCTTCAAATCTTAATTGTATCCTTAAGTTTTATACAATTGAAGAAGCAAATGAAAATTCAAGATGAAGCAAGCTGAAGAATAAGCAGGACAAAAATTCAAACCTGATTCTTCACTTTAACACATTGGAAACAGGTTCTAGTAACTTCACCTGAGCCTGCATTTCTCACTTGAGTGATGAAGAGATGGAATTGTTTGAAATCTTGATGTAGACCTTTCTCCTGCTGTTTCCATGTTCAAAAAGTTGGTGTCGAGAGATACTGAAGTCTTCTGAGCTCAGTCTAGGTTTTAATAGAGCACAAACACATGAACAAAGCAATCAGTTCAGTTAACTAGTTCAAGCTCCCCGTTACTGTGTGTAATTGTTTTTGAATTTAAAAAAAAACCCTTAATGCAAATCTATCTTCTCTTGCTCAGTGCTTGCAGGATAGGTCCTTTCCTCTAGTCTTGCTTTCTAGTTGGCATCTTCTAGCGTATTCCTGCATGTGAATAAAAACTGTATTGGCAATTTTCAGATCTAAAGGAAAAAGTTTTAGAAGGTTTTTAGGAAGGCCATAAGGGCTTAGATATGAAACTTCTTTTTACCTTTTGAGACTTGGGGTCTACTGCAAGCTCCCTCTCTTCCTCTGCCTGTACTCTAGAAAGTATTCCCATCTTGATAGCAGCCAAACAAGGGGCAGGCCTGGAAGAACCTCTCCTTTACAGACATTGACAGGCAACCTTTCTGCCTTCTGCTCAGCTGCAAATTTTAAGCATACAATGCTTGTAGCATCTGCTGTAAACTGTGGGGAAAAATATCTTATCCAATGGCCTAACACTTAATAATACTGTTACATATCTAACCCAGGGTATGTAATAGAGGGTTCTGCAGATGCTGAGTTGGCCAGCAAAAGTGGATTCACTTCTTTTAAAAAAGCAGGATATTATCAGTAAAGCAGTGATGCTCACTGTCAGTAACTATTCTCTGTATTTCAGAAAATAAAGCAGAGAAACGGGCAGTCAGATGCAGTCCTTGTGAAGGAACATCAGCAGTCTGCTCATCCTGCACCCATCGCGCTGAAGACCCCTCCGTGCTTCAAGAAGGAGCAGCCACTGATCCCTGTGAATGATGCTGTAAGAACTATAGAGGGCAGCAACACAGCAGACAATCGCTACAGTGAATTCGTGGAAGAGTTCTCTAAAGCTGAGCCTGCTGTTGTCAGCTTGGAGTACGGAGTGGCCAGGATGACCTGCTAATTAAAATCCAGCACTGTGCTCCCCTTCTAGATGGATTGAATTAAGAGATGGATTATTTTAAGGATGGGTCTGTGCTGCATGACCAAAACATGATTTGTATATCGGCAAGTTTTGTTGACGTAGACTAGAACAGCATGCTAATTGTCAAGTGTTTGCTGTTCTTTTAAGAAAAAAAGTGTAGTTGTGTTTTAAAAGAAATAGGGGCATTTGGTAAGTAGTGACTAAAAATCAAGGAATGGTATGTCTTCGGACTTAAGTCAGTTTGCACTAAATTAATTAAAATAGTAATATTACTTTATTCAGTATAGGAAAACACAGGTGGTCTTTCACAGATTGATTTCATTTGGGCAAGAAAACTTGAACTTTCTATTTTAGGAACTAAAGCTACATGTATATATTGCATATGATATGAATATGTATACCCTTGTTTACTGTCACCCATTACTAACTTTCAGTGTATTAAGTGCCATGGAAAAGTATGCTATATTTCAAATCATAAATAGTTGGCCTTAAACCTGATGGATCAATGATATCGTCCTTTACTACTGCAGTCTACCTGACTCTGTTTACATTGTATTTGCTCAAATTGTTATTTCCTTAAAACAGGACTGAATATAAGGAATGAAGCATGCCTAAGCTGGCACAGCCTTTCAGCAAATAGCTATATGAATGTTAACTTATCACTGAAGACTGTTCGTTCTTCTAGTTCTTCTGTGGTTTAAAATATAACAGATTGGCCTGATTTTCCTCTCTGGCAGCTCAGTAGATTGAGCATCATTGAAGCTACAGGTCGTGTCTGACCTTAAATGTTTTGATTTGTGGCAAGGTATTCAAGTGTAGAGTAAAAAGAGTAAAACATGTCATGTAAGAAAACAAAACTTCGCCAGTAACTGAATAGTCAGGTCCATTCAGATTGTTTACTATGTGCTGTGCAGTTGTTCAAGCTGCAAGAATGGAAGCAGAAGTTTTGGAAGTGTAGTCTACTGACATTGTTCCCAAGTACAAGAAAGTCATTCAGGTGTCCAAAGCTCATGAGAAACTGAGTGCCTCCTAGATCTTTCGCTAGAAGAAAATTTTAGTTTTTAGTGAAACCCCCTTCTCATCTTGTAAAAACTTGTCCAACCTGTGCATATTTTAAGTAATTTCAGTACAGTCTGGAGATTTTTATGTGATTGGAGAGAGGACAAAAACTTCTTGTAGCAGGATGCAGTAGAGATCATGGGACATAAGGAAAAAAGGGGGAAACTTAGAGTTGTAAGCTTAATTATGTATCTTCTAGTACGGGAGAAGGTTTTTGCTGAAGTTTGTCTCATGATGGGTTTTCTGAGCAGATAACAGAATAGGGAAAAAAAATGCCAGTGCCCAGCTCTTAGATAGAGGCATAAATTATTACTTTGGGTATTAAGATCCACAGGTATGATGTTAGATTAATGCTACTGACCTTTTATCTCTGCATTTAAATAATTTTTGTTACAAGTGAAAATGAGTTTATTCTCATCCTAATCCCTGAAGTCTGTTTTGTTAAAATTACTGGTGTGCCACACACAAATTGGCAGCATTTCCCTCTGCACCATACTGGATCCAGGACTCTATTAACAAGGGCAGGATAGGTCACGATCAAAGTTGCACTTGTGAAGCTGTCTGGGAGAAATTAACTGTACTTGCTGTATTTGACTATTAATTCACCTCTTTCACTAATTTGTTTTTTAAAAGCCTATAAGTGTAAATAAAGGTTCGTAAGTGTTCTTATTCCCAAAGATATGAGCATAGTGTCATCTTTAAAGTACATTATCCAGTCATTTAAACATGTTTTAGAATTTCTCCACTACAGGTTTTGATAGTTTCACATTTGCATAGTGGTGCCTTACAGGGTTGCAGCAAGAGAGGTTTTTGTGCCTTGTTTGTCTCCCCTTCTCCTCACCTTCTGTATCAACTTGGTTCTGTGGTTTTCCTTTGGAAAAAAAATCTTGTATATTAAGCTCGTATCACAGTAGTGACAAATCTATCACTGACAATATAGGTAAGTGTTATCAATTTGTACTTGTTTGTTTAATACTTAGCTGCTCTGGTGTGCCATGTACACTTTTCATATTTATTGTTTAGAGTTTATAGACTCAAAAGATTATATTAAGCTTTTTTGCAATTATTGTTGTATGTTGTTTTTACTTTAACAACCATCTGAGTACTCCTGTGTACAAGGCTTTTAAAGAGAAGGTCTGTTCCCTTTCAGTACTGTTAAAGTGAGTTTATTTCAGTCTGCAGTCCCTTTTTATTTGCAGAGTTCACTTAGCAAAAGGAATCGGGATGCCTTTTTACTTTAAATTGAGGTAGGCATGTTAGGTCAGCTTTAAAATACCGTAAAACTATCTGCTCAGGCACAGACCCTGTTTCTTCATCAAAAAATACAATACTTCCTGATCTGCAGTAAATATTTTACTCCAGTTAACATGTGAATAGAGTTTTATAAGGCTGTTTTCTAGAGCAGCCTTCTTTATAAAGTCCAGATAGCTCTGCCAACTCAGCCCCCAGGGTCACCAGTGAGAACAGTTCCTGCAGAGAGGCAGCTGTCTCTTCTCATTTGCTGTTCAGGCTTAAGCCAAAACTACCTAAAGCACATGGGACCTGTGGTGAAGTAAATAGATGGTAGCAAAGCGAGCTCCAACAGAAGGCTTGGCAGGACGGCCAGGACTCGGCGCAGTGGGGCTGTTCTGTGTCCTTCAAGAAGGGTTTAAAAAAATCAAGCAAGTTGACTAAAAAACTATGGCAGAAGCCTTCTGGGAGTGGAAAGAATTTTAATTCTTATTTCAGTGGATGAGCTTTTCTTCATTGTGAACATGCTGCTTCAAGAGCAGTTACAATACTGAAAAGTGCCTGGTACAGCTCAAAATAATGCACAGAACTCTCTCTTAGAAGCTGTGGCATTAACATGTAGTTGGTGCACTCACCGGTTGCTTGGGAATATAATGTCCCAGATAGAAAGTTGCTATAGTTGATTCTGCTCTGTTGGTTGCAAGGTTTTGGCACCTGTCAGTTCCGTGCTTCATCTCAAGAAGGTCTTGGTAAAGTCTTTGGGTTTCTACGTTTGTGCTGTGCCTGATCTTTTATCAAATCTGGATGCTACAGAAGAGAATTAATTCCTTTTAATTAATTCTCACCTGCGCATTTAAAACTGATTTGTACTCCAAGCAATTGAAAATATTTATTTCACCAGTACAGAAAGAGTTGGGCTTATTTTTGGGAGGTTTGCTATTGGCATAATGTATTCTTCAATACAAGTTTAAATATCCCACTGTCCTGTTTTGTAGGATGACTGCCAAATCAACAGACTAAGAATTAATTAAGCAACACTGAACTGAGCCTGTGCATTTTCCACACATGTCCAATTACTAGTGACCTAAATCTAGGGCAAAAGCCTGAAGTCTGGAGAGTCCATTTAGAGAACTGGAACAGCAGCCCTTCCGTAAAACCCCACATCCCTACGTGGAACAAATGGTGTTTTAGAGGGAAAGCTATCGCAAATCAAGCTGTGACAGTTTGATGTGTCTCTTCCTCAGGATAAGCACACTGGAGAATGCCTTGCTGGGAAAGGTGATGTGTTCTTCCTCTGTAGCTGCTGTTTTCCTAAGGCCTTTTGATAAAATAACACATCAGCAAATCTCTGAGAACTTGCTACTTCCATTCTGGTAAACTAAGCATGTAACTGGACGCACAGTTGGGCTGAAGCGGGGCTGGGGTAGCTTGGCTTAACTACTATCCTCTCAAGGGAGTGACATAATATAAAGAAACTTGATGTTAAAATAGCATGGGCCCTGTGCTATCGACATCTGTTCTTTAGAGTCCTGCCCTGCTCTTGAGCGAGTGTGGCTAGCATGATGATTGCTTTCTATTAGTTTAAAGATAATCTGATTTCAGACTAGATCATCCCTCCACAGTGGTAATTTATAGATCTTTAGGTCAGAACCTAAAGGTTGCTCTTAAAACTCTTGTTTAGTTGCTAACAGTTCTAAACCTGTAGCTGATCATAGGCTAAGTATACTGGTTGTGAAACCTATATTAACCTCTAGGATTAGATCTTTAGATTAGACTGAAGTCTGCTTTGACTTGCTTTCACCATTTATGCCACCCTTTCCTCCGTGTGTTCCTTATTGTGGTGCTTGATATCTGTCAGATATAACAGGCTTCTTCGTGCTTTGGATGTTTCAAAAACCTGGAAGTACTGTAACTTTCTTCCACTATTCTGAAGGCTCGGATCAGCCGTAGTGAACAGTATGGGTGAGCTTATGTTTGATCTAGCTAGCTTGACCTGCCTACGTGTTAAATAGCATTGAAAATCAGCACGGCATCATAACTCAATGGTGCAATTTCTGTATGCACAATAAGCTTAGGGAAAAGGATGTAGTTGGGGACCCTTGTCACAGCATGTAGCAAGGAACAGGACCCTGCCGGGGTATGACTCATAAAAAGTAGAAGCAGTAGAGCTGTTTTGATGTCCAGCAGCAGCTCAGGGGCTTGAGGTGGAAGTCAGAAGCATGCTGCTTCCGAGATCAGTTTCTAGGTCCCAGAGAATTCAATGACCTGGCCTGTTAAACACTTGTAGCTGAGCAATTCTGCACTGGCATCAAGCGACAGAAAATATATATATAGATCTGCGTTTCTTAGTCTACTGGCTTCAAGTAATAAATGTCCTGGTGGTGACTTTGAAATTGGGGTGCAATATTTTGTTTATTCTTGTTTATAGTTTAACTCTCGAGGTCAGTTGTATACTGTTTATAACTAAGTGGGATTATAGTTTTTGACACATACTATAAAAGTGTTTCCCATTTAATGACAAGGTTAGCATGTACATACCTTGTGCTTTGTATCTCCGCATATATTTCTGCTGAACGCTTTTCTTGCAAGTAGGCAGCCTTGGTGAAGTCCCACGCTTCCCCGCAAAGGCATTCCTCATTACAGATTGGTTTCCTTGCCCTGTCTTACTGTTGCTCTTCAAGCTTATAGTTTATCTTTACGGCTGTCTGTTGGCAATGTCCCTTGACAAACACCTTTCCATCAAAGAAAACGGGTTTGTTGTTTTTCTGTCTCAGGGATTTTTACCCCTGAACTAGTGAACTTGAAAAATATTGCTTATTCTCCCTTTCAGGGCTTCTGAGTGCCTGTTGACTTCCACAGTCAGTTTACTTACACGTAAGTGTTTTTAAAAAAAAAAAAAAAAAAAAAAATTATTCAAATGTTGGATGGGGCAAAGGGAAAGAAAACTGTTTTCATTGTAATGTATCTGGAAAGACTGGCTGTTTCACTAGCATTTACTGCTCTGTAATGCTCTCTGTAAAAGTCATTTATCTGTGTGCTGGGATCATGCTTGATGTATATTCCTGAAGAAACTTTAGCAAATGGAATTTTGTAATAAGTATTTTATTTGTACATGTTTTGAAAATCCATAAAGCTTAAAATAAAATGACCTTAATGTTGCCAATCTAACTGGGCATTAAATACTCCATTTATAATAGCAGTGTATGAACATTATACATCTTCCATAAAATGAAAATTTTATTCAATAATCATGTCTGATAGACTGTAGAGTACAGAAATGACTTGGCCTACTTATGAGCTTCTGTAACTTAGATCCTGTAACTTTTACATATGGGAGAGTGGCTCAGCTTCATGTTACTGACTCTAGACTGCTGGTCTATTAATTACAAACACTATTCTGTGCTTAATTTGAGTTGTCAGGAGAAGAGAGCTCCGTGTTTACTTAGCATTACCGTTACTCCATACTTGGTAACCCAGATTAGTGTTCTCAACAGCTCCAACAAATCTGGTTAGGAAACTGGAATAATTTTCTGAAAACACCAGCTTCTCTTCTCAGTGACTTTTCCATTAAGAACTGTTTTCTTTAATTCTTAGTTCTAAGGCTTTTTAGGACTATATAGCTGTATTCTTTTTGCAGCTTTTCAGTACTTAAAGGGGGCTTATAAGAAAGATGGGGAAAAACTTTTTAGCGGGGCCACTTGTGATAGGACAAGGGGTAATGGTTTTAAACTAAAGGAGGGGAGATTTAGACTAGACATAAGGAAGAAGTTTTTCACAATGAGGATGGTGAAGCACTGGCACAGGTTGCCCCAGCAGTAGCTGCCCCATCCCTGGAAACACTCAAGGTCAGGCTGGACGGGGCTTTGGGCAACCTGATCTAGTTGAGGATGTCCCTGCTTATTGCGGGGGGACGACAGGGGGCCGGGGACTAAGTGACCTTTAAAAGGTCCCTTCCAACCCAAACTATTCTATGATGATTCTATGATTCTTCATTTAGTAAAGATAGCAATCGGTTTTTGTCATGGTGATAAAGCTTTCCCTGACTACTTGCTACACAATGCTCAAGCTTCTTCCAGCAGCATTTTGAACCTGTTTACTTCACCCACATCCAGCTCTATCTTGATCTGCACTGAGAATATGATTTCTGTTCAGAGCACAGATGGAAACTAATGTACTGGAGCATGGGACTATGCAATGTTGTGGTCTTTATTACAGAATAGGACCCTCCTGCTGTAGGTAGATGCAGCTTAAAGGGCTCTCTTCAATCCTTTAGAGGTTTTATTCAAGTGGCTTCCTTTTGGGTAGGCAGGCTGTACCCTGGAACTACACTGTGGGGAAAATCTGGTTAGTACCATTAGGGGAAAATGTCAAAACTCCTTCTAAGTCATAGCAGTATGTTTTAACCACATGCCACAACAATCATAACATCTGTCAATTGGGTTCTGTATCCAGCAGCAGAAGCTGCTACGTGAAGTGCGTGAACATGTTCATCCACGTGCGCTTCTAGTGCGTGGATGCTACTGGATGTAGTGGAAGTGCAGAGTTTCATATGTGCAATGTAAGTGGAGGGAAAAGTGAAGTTTAACTTCAGCTCTTAGTGTAGCCTAGAGGCTGGTTAATTTATTTTATTGTCTCAGTCTAGGGAGCATTCATTGCCTCACTTGTTTATGATTACAACCTGCCAAAGTTTAGGTATTACTTGGAGTGTGCACGTTTAAACTGAGAATAGATAGCTTGTGTGAGAATTAGCTGGCTACTGCACAGAATAGTTAGAGAAGCAAGTGGGACATAAAAACTATATAAAGGCAAAAATGGAGATGGGTATGTTGTTCTTGACCTTTGTGATGGTCACACTGGGCTGTGGGAGGAAGGGCTGATATTGCAGCGGCTTGAGGGCTTCGATGCTGGCTGAGTTAGTTCCAGAATTTGATGCAAGACTGAGTGATCCTAAAAATGTTGCTGTCTGCTTTGTGTTTGTTTTTTCCATCCCCTGAAGCTGCCCTGGGTAAAACACTAGAGATGGCTGAGTTCTTGCACGAATATGGCTTGGCTGAGGACAGGGCTGTTCGCTCCTGGGTATTCAGGAGCGTGGGTGCTGTTCAGCCGTGCTCCTCGGCTGTGATACCAGCTGCTCCAGCCGAGTCCCTCTCTGAAAGCACGAGACTGCTGCAGCTTAGTGCTGTTTGAGATTCGTGTGAGAACGCTTTAGTGGGGGAAACGCTCTCAGTAATTGGATCCTTCTTTAATTTCTAATCCCACTTTAAGCTTTCAGTAAACTTTGTTTTCAGTAGTATGCTGGTGGAAGAAATGATTCTTAATAAACCAAATGTTTACTTTTCTGCTTGGTTGCTGGACTTCACGTGTGCACTGTCTTTCTAGGTTATCTGGTGGCATGCAAGTGTCCCATTAGTCCACAATATATTTGAGAGGTTAAAGTGTGACTGCTATGATAGAGTAATAACCTTGATTACTTTTTTCTTTTCAATGTGATAAGGACAGCACATAAGCAGGAAAAATGTTCCAATTGCTATTATATCATTTATTTGAATGGCGTTTAAATGCTCATTGTGGGTACAGGAAATGTCAAAGGAGACTACTGACAGCTGTTACGAAGCATACTGAAAAGGAATGATTAGTGGAAGAAAAAGGATGAATGTTTATGCATATGTTAATCTACATTTAAGGAGGGTTTTCTTTTGTAACTCTACTTCACAAGTGATTTAAATCCCAGTGTGCAGCTAGAATGATAGAGGTGTGTGGTTAGTAGTGTCTCAAAAGAGAAGCGTAAGCACTCTTAGTGCCTGGTGTGGTGCTTTATCAAAACAAATCTTTGTTAAAAAAACTACTAGATTAATATTTACAATTTACAGTGAGTTGACTTTGGATGGTGAATACATTTTTGGGGCAGGAAAATGTAAAGGGCGAACATGGAGCACAGCTGGATGTAACCATCACGATGAATTTCGTGAAATATAGTGTAGAGGAGAGCACTGAAATTTTGGTAGCTGTAAAAAAATTGAGGCTGAACTCTGCTCTAATTCCTTTGCTGCGGCTTATATCCCATAGCACACAGGTCCATCCACAGTGCCAAAGGACAGCCTGGGAGAAGAGAGATAACTGGTGTCTGGGTATTTGCTGATACGAACCAAGAAAAGGAAAGGAGAGCTGCTTCCCAAGCAGAGGTCACATGGAGGAGATCGCATACCAAGAGCGGGTCACGAGGTTGTAAGAGAATGAATTTCTACTTAGACTGTTGCAGGAGATAGGCTGGTGAGCTGGAGTTCAGTAGTGGGGAAAGGATCAGGGTTAGCAATACGAACTACTTCGATTTATTGGTGTTTGAGGTATTGTAATTCATGGAGGAACTGGGCTATTTATATAACCCTATAACTGAGTTATAGTCCTAAAAATTCAAATCCTGGGTCTCAAATTGGCTTGTTCTATTTCAAGATGAGAATCCATATGTAAAATTCTGCTTTGCTATCCTAAAGTCTTGTTAGAAGTTCATTTAAAGAGCACAACTTGGCAGAGACTGCTCTTTTATCTGCAGACTTGCATTGAATCCTATATGCTCTGTTGTGGTTAGTGCTCTTGTGGCTATTCAGTTCCTGGTCATCTCTTCAATTTTCTTGCTTTTCTCTTATTATCTGCCTATATTCAGTCAGACTCCAAGGCAACTGAGGCAGAGAAGAGCTACTCGTGTGTAGCTGCGGAGGTCAGCCAAGGGACAGTGGTTTACTACTGACCTGCTCATCTTGGTAACAGCTATCCAAGTCAGCAAGATAGAAACCCACCATTTGGGATTTCTAGCAGTAGTACACCGTGCTTGTCCTGAGCCGCAGAACAGTGCGGTAATTTGGAAACTGGTATTACGGCAGGTCTGCAGAAGAGCTAATGCCCTGACCCCCTTCTGAAAAGGACCATTAGGTAAGTGCTGGAAGAGCAGCACTTCTGAGCAGCACTTGAGGATGTGAAGAGTGTGGTGCTCAGTCGTTGTGAAGATTAGGGAGAGCTGCTCTGATTTACTGCGATTAAAAGGCATTCTGAAATTGCGCTGCTCATGCTCAGTCTGTTGCTTTGTAGGCTTATGAGTGTAACGGGTAATGGGGGTGCCTTTAGTGTTAAACAGGCAGCACGTGTATTGAGGATGTGCTCTTTCCCCAGGGAGGTTTTTAGAAACTGGTAATCACAGTCTAGAAAGAGCTAAGGCATCTCAGGTCTTCAAGGTCAAGGGAACTGGGTTTTCTAGCAGGGTTTGGGCTATTAAACAGAATTACAGCTACACCACTGAGCGAGTCTCTACCAGCTCCAGAGAGACTTTTGGACTCATTATTAAATCATGTTTACCTTTTCCATTAACTTCTCATGTTAATTCTAGTTTCCAAATTAAGGAAAAGCTCCCCTCTCAGCTCTCTAGTAGAGATTGGGCTAAACTGAGTTTTCCACTTTGGATAAAAAATATTCTGTATTTGGCTGCAAATTACAGTACGCTTTATAGGAGGAAAAAAAAAATCCAAGGTCTTCCTGTGTCTGTTGAATAGTCTTTGAATTAAATGTAGCAATTTAAAACTGGTAGTGCTTTGTGTAAAAACGCCTTTAATCCATACAGTTTTAAGAAAGAAAAAAAATTTTTGGCTTAATTCTGAAAATAATACTAGGTGTTTAGTGTAATTTTTAAAATACTTTTCTCTGTAGTGGATTCACACCCTCAAGTGGGTAAGTAAGTAATGCGTCTCTGAAAACAATATAATGAACGCTGACCTCAACATTTGCCACTTTCTGTTAGGAATGGGATGGTTTCCTGCATGCAAGGATTGTTTCGGAATGACCTATTGTCTTGAAGATGTTCCTACCCAGATGCTCTGCAGAAGCAGTAACTCGTTTTGGGTGAAGGAAGTGCTGTATTCACAATCCTCAACTAGATCAGGTTGCCCAGAGCCCCGTCCAGCCTGACCTTGAATGTTTCCAGGGATGGGGAATCTACCACCTCTCTGGGCAACCTGTGCCAGTGCTTCGCCACCCTCATTGTGGAGTGTAAATCTTCAAATATAGTGAAGTTTAGGAGAGGGAACTGTCAAGCCTTTATACTCTGGTTCATATTAATGAACTAAATGAAGCCTCATTTCAGTTTTAAACCTTCATTGAAGGTGAAGGTCTCAGCACAGAAATGCATTAATGACACACTCATCCAGCTTCTTACTCTTCTTTAGGGACCCCGGCTCTCTGGATGTACAGCTAAGCAGAATGGGGGTGGGTGGGGGAGAAGACAGCTTCTACAGAAAAACTCTATCAAAGCTAAGTACACCTTGTTACTAGAACATAAAATACTTGGAACTGGTCTTTATGGTGACTTGAAAATTGAAATATTAGCTACTGTTAATCCGAGTTTGAGAGGCAGCTCTCAGCACTGTGTTTAGTCCTTGTTTTTACTGCCATTCAAACGGTGTAATTGGAGGCACGAACCCACTGTTGTCCTTGTCGGATGAGCTTTTATGTGCCATCTAGACTGAATTAGAACTATGGAAAGAGCCTCAGGCTACTTATGTAATGCAGTTACGCTGCTGTTACATTATCATTTTCAGCTGTAATACTTAAAGTACCAATAAATCAAATTACTTTTTTCCTTTCTGTAGAACAAAAATAATAGCAACTGCTCTCTTACCCCCTTTCTGCCATTTTTGTAAACTTTATTATGTAATTTGTTATGTTTTATCAGGCTTTATTTAGTCGGATAAGTTGATTTCTGAAAAACAGTTTTTATTGAAAATTGAAAGCCACAAATGTGGCAGGGAAACCCATCTATATAACTTCTTAGGGAAGAAGCTCACTGATTTTTTTTTTTTATCATGTCCTGTAAGACTGCAAATAGCACTGCAAACCTGCAGAATAAGGATGAGGTTACTGAACAATTCGGCAGCCCTGAAATTCTCAGTCATTTCTGGAATAATAGATTTGTACTGGTTAGAAGAGGTATATGATACAAGTGAATTTCATATGAGAACTTGAGCAAGCAAGTAATGTTAGGTTAGTTGTGCAAACTATTTTAAAGTTGCCTCAAGAGATCCTAGTACTAATTAAATAAAACAGAGGCTGTGCAGAAATACATGTCAAAGCTGTAAATCATAGAAAAGCAATGAGAAAGAGAGATGAAATTACTCTGCCCACTTGAGTCAGTATCCACAAATTACTAAAACCCTTGAGCGCTCCTTTCAGCAAACCTGGAGGAGGAATCACAAGCTGCTGGCATGTACCCAGGTCCCAGTGGCGCCTGGTGGGATTCATCTCCAGCTTTATTGCCCGCTTCTGTGCAGACATCAACCTCTGAGCTGGTCACCCGTGGCTCCTCACACAGATGAACAGCTTCTTCTGCTGCATGGCTGCCCTCAGGCTAAGGTATGCATCTGAAATAGGTCATACAAACCACATGGTGAAAATACCTGTTTCTGTCATTTGCCCGTGCGAGGAGCCTCGGGTGACCCACTCAGTCATGTGTGAAGTCAGGCACATTGAATCACATCCCCACTGCTTTTAACCCCCCGGTTAAAAGTCTAAAATTTGGAGTAGCTCAAAAACATGCCTGGGGAAATAAGGGCTAGTGAAGGAGCAAGGTGCCTAGATGTTCGACATTGCAGTGGTTATTTGATGGAGCACTTCATGGCAGTGGCCTCCAGAGCAGCACTGGGGAGCCTTGCAAGGCACCTGGACACCCTGTGCTGTTCATGGAGAGTTGAGGGACTCGCAGGACACTGTTAACAAACACTAGAGCCTGATGTTTCATCCTAGTGGTGTAGCAGAGCTTGGGCTGCAGCCCAGAGATGGCATTGCCCAGCTAGCAAGATAAACTGAAGAACAGGATTCAAAAAACTGGTGTGCTGAGCAGGGAGCTGGTTAGAGACTGCCAGCAAGATGTGCTGGTGCTTCGTGAAAGATGCAAGGAGGTCAGGTGCCAAATCCTGTGTCTCCTCTGCTGCCTTTTAGCTAGTAATGTACTGGTTAAGAGTTGCGTGTGAAAGAGGAGGCCCCATTTCATTTTCCTAATGGATCTGTCTGGGTTAAGGCAGACACCTCTCTGGCAGGGCTGTCCTGGCACTGGGGCTGCATGCTGGGCTGAGCAGGGTTGCAGTGGAGCAGAAAGCATGAGAGAGCAGCCCCCTCTCATCTTCAGTCTCCCTTGGGCCTCTCTGATGACTAAAGCTTGCTGTGGAGCACCATGGCACTTTCCATCCCCCCAGGGAAGCAAAGCTGGCCTCTAGATAACTAATCAAGATGTATCAAGTAAAAAAAAAGAAAGAGGCATAAGAGGGATACTTGGGCTAAGACGACCATAAAACCCTGGTCTTCAACTTCTTGGCCAAGTGCCCTGACCACTGCCTGGGGCTCAGGGGCTGCAGTGAGACTAGCTTGGATAAGGGAAAGCCTTTGAACCACAGTCCCTACCCCGAGTAGGGAGATTTGAGCCTAATGGGCCAGAAACTAAATCTAAATAGCTGCTTGAGTTAGCTCTGAAAAGGGCAGTGTTTCTGAAGTGGTCTGTGCTGTGAGTGTGTTGCTGGGAAAGCCAGGCTAGAACCGAAGAGCAGGTTTCTGCAGAGCTTTGCAATGCTAAAAGCAGATGCACTTTGTGTGATTAACCTGTGATGTCCGCACAACAATATTGCTCCCCCATACACCTGTGTTTCCCAAAGAGCTCAGTCATTCTGGTGTTGGATCCTCATTATTTCCAAGATGTGTTCCAGATGTGCCACGATACCATAGGTATCGCAAGGTCGGAGCGCAGGAAGCAATGCCTGTAGTTAAATACATTGATCTGGGAAGTGGACGAGCAGAGTCCGTAGTGCTGACTACCTTGAGGTGCTCCTCGCTGGTGATAAGTCCCACGTGCTGTGTACAGGTAAGGCTTTTATTCCCTTGGGCATGTAGGAAATCCTCCTCCCCTCTCAAAATGCAGAGTTTGAAACACACAGATGTAAATTGCCATCTGTGTGATGGCCAGCAGTTGTGCCATACACCAAAGATATTAATTTGTTACCTACTAATTTTGGTCTCTGTGAAGGAAATTTACTTCAAGGTAAGTGTGGAATAATGTAGCAATTGGTACAGAAAGCAATATTTCCTTTTCATGTGGCACAAGATGTGGCCAAGCTAACAAAACAAATGATGTGAATTATGTGACTTGCTTTCACCAAAGCATCTTAAGTAGTTCATAAATATTCCTATATGCCAGATTCTTTAGGCAGAGCAAGCAAAAAAATTTTATTGTACCCCAGGTCTCTGAAAAAACTGTTAAATTACTAACAGATACACGATTCAGAGGAAGGTATTTCGTTTCTCTTGGAGATATTGTAATAATTTCCAGACTGTAATAAACTGAGGGTTAATTCTCTAGCTTTTTTAAATTATCTCTTATGATTGTACGAGAGTAGGAAGATGGCTTCATAGTTAAATATGGAACTCTGGGAGATGAGTTGGATGGTGGGCCTGCTGCAGGCTCTCTCTGACCTCAGATAAGTCTTTTAATCTCCATGCTACTCCTGCTTGCCTGTGGAAAACTGAGATAATATCCTCTTTTCATCAGTTCTCCCTTTGGTTTGCTTAGATTGCAATCTATTCAGGTCAAAGATTGTTCCTCTTATTTTATATGGCATTTATATAGACCAATTTCACTGAGGGCCTTGAAGCTTGATCTATAGATAATTCTATTTTCTAATAGTATTATCTAGAAAATATCTACAATTAATTCGTGAAGAGGTACTAAAATCACAATGAATAACAATTCCTCCCAAACTGCTTAAAATTTCTATCCAGTTGCAGAATGCCAATATTGTATCTAGATGATTAGAACAACAGCATACAGCTGGCAGATGAAGGTCCCCAGTGTTGGCACAGTATGAATATTTTATGCTAAAGTGCTGTTTTTACTCTAAGATGGCTGGTATTTGTTATGTCTTAACATCGTGTCTTAAAAAGCTTGTAAAGGAGAAAAAGTAAGTTCTGCAGAAGCTAGACAGTAGCATTCCTCCTTATTACCAGTTCCAGCAGATCTATCAGGTAAGAAAAAATGCTAAAGACAAGTACCAATGAAAATCAAGATATTAAATCTTTCTCTTCCATTAGCTTGTGAGGCCAAACTGAGGAAGAATAAGAACTTGACATAAAACAAAATTCTGAAGTGAATGGAAGGTCAAAACATAGTTTTAACGCATTAGCTTTCCTCTGTAAACAGAAGGATCAAAATTGTTATATCTAGAGACCTTGGAGAACGTACAAAGTACAAAATTAAAGCAGTTGTTAATAAGGATGAGAATAATAAAAAAAATTTCCATGAAGCTGTTCAGAACCGGATAAATAACATCAAGGAGCCTGATTTCTCTGCGTTTGGTGAAGCAGGTACCAAAACTCCGAGTTCTGATTATCCTGCTAATGGGAGCTGCCAGCTCCTCCTGATGGGTTGTCATGCTGAACATCCTCAGGCCTGGCCTCCTGCCACAGCGCCTTCCCCCAGCGTCCCTAGCCCATCCGTAGCATGGCTTTAGTCATCTCTCCTGTGGCAGAGGGTAGCTGGGACAAGGGTGTGGAGTATGTGTCGAAGTGCTTATGTCCAGATGTTAGGTGACAGCATTTGAAAGTCCTCTGGATTCCCTTGTAGACAATGCAGAGAAAGATGTTTCTAGGTAGCCATCCATGTAACCTATTTTAGATCTCTACCTAACTTCAGATTTCTCTTGACTGACTATGAAGGATGAATCATGTCTGAAATAACTTTTCTTCCCTTCTGTAGGATGGATGTGAAACTATTGGTCCCCCAGGAGATAAACCAGCTCCAGGCTCTTCTGCTGTAACATACAGGGGCAGCACGAAGCCCATGTCCAGGATGTGTCTTGGGTTGGTGCCTGCCTTCGCCGGCTCCCTCAGCAAAGCCACGTGTGCCTTATTCTGCCTTTGCTCTTCCTGCAGCCGCCTGGGCGAACGTAGGGGCACCCCCAGCCCTGCCCCTACTGCCACGTCCCGGAGCTCCCTGCGTGTTTGTGGGAAGGGCAAGGGGGCTCTCAGCTCTGGGGAACTGGGCCTGGATCCTCACTGCTGTGTAGGTGAGGCCGGGACAATGTGAAAGCCTTGGTTTGGGACTGTGTGGCAAATAAGCCTGTATCTGTAGCGGGAGGGTTTAGGCAGAAACATGCACAGGGATGCAGGCTAGGACTGCAGTGCTACCTGTTTCCGCGGAGCCCTTCCTCAAATAGTGAAAGAAAGGGGATTTAGAAATGAAAAAAACCTGAAATAATGACTTACACTAAATCTTCCCAGTCTCTGCCCTCGCTTCCTTTGGGGCATTGTCTGTTTCCGAGGCATTACAGCTTTTAATAATGTCTAATCTTAAAATCCTTACTTTTTCACAAATGGAAACGAGCGTGGTGGCCTTGCAGCCTTCTGACCACTCGCAAAAGCTTTGGCTCCTCTTTGATACGCTTGCTCGGGAGGGGTCCCAACAGTGAAATGCTGGTGGGGTGTTTTCTGAACACCTTCACTGCTTTTAGCAAGTGCTACCGCCTCCTTGCTTGTGTAAGGACAAGTCCGTGTGGATGTAGTCGCAAGAGTCTAAGGGAGAGAGAACTTCAAAGTTTCAAATTATACACTTCACTGAAATGTATAATTCATACTTATGAGAATTGTGTACAAATTCCTGTTGCATTGTATAGTTTGTGTGTATGATCTCCTGTAGTTCCTCTGTGAATGTCTTTATTCTTTTTTCTTATTGAAAAATAAAAAAGGCTTTTCCTGTTCTCATTTTCCTAGAATTTGCCAATTCTTTGTAATTGGACTTGTCTTAGATATAATGTTCCCTGTTTCTTGCTGGATGGGACATGCCTGAATGCGGAGCGTGAACAATTATCGTCTCAGTCTGAAGATTTAACGGCAAATCACCCGAGTCCTTTGCCTGCGAGAATGCTGCTTGTGCCTGATGGCTGTGCGTTTATAGTGGTGGTCCTACAGATGATGATCTGCTGCTCCCTGCGCTAGTTTAGTCATCTTAAGTGCTGTTGGTTACCCACAGCTCTCACCAACTTGAAGAGGCTTTGTAGGTGTGCAGTGCTTTAGAAACTGAGACCTCTTAAGGAAAATAAACAGACTTGATTAGCACTCTTCAATCTATGTGACAGCTAATCTTTTTCTACTTTGTCTCCTGTTTTTTCAAGAGCCAGAAACCTTACATCTTTACTTTAATAGCCTCTAATTAATGCATATTTTCTCTATTACTCGCACACTTGACATCTCTTCATGTACTATCTAAACATGATCTCTGTTTTTCATGTCAGCAACTGAGTTTCTCATTCATGTTCATGTATAAAACTGTGCAGGTTTGATCTCCAGTGTTTTCATCAGCAGCTTACACTATACTGTGCCCTTTCCTAATATCCTTAATCTCTGCTTCTGGCAAATAAAATAGCGACCTACTTTATTTTTCTGCCTTCAGAAAAAACCAAAGTGCCCATGATGGAGCAGCAGCTGCTGTTTCCTGACAGCAAGCAAAGAGCTGTAGTGCCCCTGGTTCAGAGCTTTGCTAAACCCATTCCTGCTTTTAAATCCTCCTCTCCCCCTTCCCTGTGTGTGGGCACTCGCTGCAGCCCCATCTCTTCTGCTGGTGCTTGGTGCCAGCACCCAGGTCTGGACAAAACAGAGAAGAAGGGACTGCCTGTAGCTGAGGATGGGTTAATTACAGGGAAAGCGGACTCAGGGGCCGCAGTCCCCTCTGTTAGTGCTCCCTGATGCAGCAATGATTCCTGCTTGCAAAGCTGGAAACATGCCAACAGCTCTCGACTATGTGCTGTGTATCGTGCTGCTCCTCTTTGGCCTCCACCTGAGCTACCAGTGATTTGGAAAATGTGCAGGGACCAGGACCCAATGCATTGCATTCACTTTGCAAGATGGGGGGAATGGGGGTGTCTTTCCCATGGTTCACTTCCCCCTCCTTTTCTGCAGTGGATGATGGTGTCAGCGTTGACTCATCAACCTGCTTGCTTCATGGGCATCTTCCAGTATCTCCAGGAGTTCCAGTGCTTCACAAGACTGTCATACGGTGATGAGAGTTAGGCACCAAAATAGAAAATCAATAGTATGCAAGCAGTCTCCTCCCACATGTGCTTTTGAAAATCTCCCCCACCACCAGTTGCATCAACACTAACCAGATTTCGCCTATAAATCTGCTACACTTAATCTCTCTGAGTACCTCTCCAGCATTTGTCTCTCATCCCCAACTTAAGCTCCCTTATTGACAGATGCAGGCACACAAACAACTTCCCCCCCACAAGTCTCCATTGTTCAAAACCACCATATGACAACAGCTCTGGCAGGGCTGTATCCATTCTGTTTGCCCTCGAAGTAGTGAATGGTTCAAAATGGGAGGATGAAGCTTTGCTCCTGCCCGGCTTTCACAGAGCTCCTTGTAAGAGGCAGCCAGGCAGCCCCTGGTCTCAGATTTGGGGGCTTATGTGGCCACGTCCAGCTTCCCTGCAAAGCCATGGCATCCATCTGCACAATTGCACAGTAGCGGCTGGATGTTTTACCCTTGGCTGGCTTTAATGCTGTCTTCAAGTTATTGTCTGAAAGCTGCCTGATGCAACATCAAAGCAGCAGCCCAGACAAAGCACATTCAGGCAGGGAGCTGGGCTGGAAAGAGGGAAGGTTTGCAGCAGAGCGATCAAGCAGGGTGTTTTTTCTTTTGCTTCAATGGGAGTGAAGGACATGCAGGAGACCTGCTGGTGGAAGCAATTTTATAGGTGCGAACCTGGCCAGAGAGAAAATCCAGCCCATCTCAGAATGCTGTTAGCTGTTTTTTTAATTGTGATTGCTAAACTTTTAGTAAATATTGATTGGAAGTGTTGGAAGCAATATTTGGAGCAGGGCAACATCATGAAGAGTTAACAGAGTATCTGAGGATAAATGCATTGGCTCTTGCATGTAGTAAAAAGAGATGACTAAGCTGAGAATCTTAACAAGAACTAATCTCCATTTCAGATCTTGTTTAAGAGATTAATTATGGAATATTGTAGACCTAATTAAGCACATAATCAAGGGCAAATAGGCACAGCCTTACACCAACTAACAGAAATATAAAAATTGTTGTGCCGGAACAGACCGTATTTCTGTACTTGGAAAGCAAGAAACAGCCACAGCCTCTTACAGCTCTCACATAGATGAAACCAATAACAGCAAGAAAAAAGGTCTCAATACATTAACCTACAAATTCTCTACTAAAGAAGAACTAATGACCTTCTACAGCCACAATTGCAGTGAGTTTTGTGGGTACCAGGAAGTCTCTTGCTAATTATTTTTCCACTTGCACAGCATCATCAATTTAAGGAACGTAAATTACCATAAAAACAATAATTCACCTTATTACTAATCTGTTGAATAGCTGGAGGAACAGAAACCTGAGTACTGAAATGATGTGCCTGTGTTCTCCCACAAAATTGGTGAAAGAAAAAGTAATACAAATTGAGAGTCTTAACATTCAGCTGTTCTGTCAAGATTTAAGGATTTGAGGAAGTTACTTTGTAAACATACAAAAAACTACCCTGGGGAAAGTGAAATCACAAATTTAACTAATTGAGACAAATAATTCCAGGCTGCTCTTGTCAGCTGGCAGCTCTTGGTGTTTTTCACTGAGCTCTTGTGAATTCCTTGTTGACTCTCCAAGTCTTTGTCACTTAGAAGAACTGGCAATTCTGTATTTTTTAATTTTTAAATGAAATTGTCTGTCACAGACACATCAGCTTGGCTCTCTGAATTCTGCAGTTACTCAAATCACACATGGCCATTGAATCAATCATATCCTCAAGCAAAGACCATATACGCATATATATGTGTGTGTGTGTGTGTGTTACACATTAACTATTTAATTTCAAAGTGTTTCTGATGCCCTTTTCATCTCCAGAGAAATGGTGTGGCTGCCTTTGCAGTGTGGGCATGGTGGTGACCGCTTTTCCATCAGGGCACATGCTGGAGAAGCTGCTGGCTTTGGTGACAGATGTCCCTGCTCCTCTCCTTGGGTCACCCGAGGTACTGAGGGGACCGTCTCGGGAGGCAGCACAGCAGCGCGGCCGTTTTGGCCTTTCGCTTGGCTTTCCAGCCCATCCGTTTAATGTCTGCGCCTTTCATCAGGCCCAGCCATCAGTCAGACTTCTCTTGCACCCCGGGTTGTTCTCCCCTGCCCTTTGCTCATTGCTCCTGGCTTTTCTCTTGCTCTTGTTCCTTTTTTATAACTGGTCCATTTTGGGCACTGCATTTTATCCTCTGCTCCTGGAGGTGATCCTCAAAAAAACCTTTTCCTTTCCTGTTTTTTCTTTACTGCCTCAAAGAAAAAAAAGAAAAATAAGGTGTGTGCTACTTTTGGACAAGAATATGAATTGTCTCTGTTTAAAAAGAATGTTGAACACAATGTCTCTCATCCACATGTGTGGGAAGAAAAGAAGTGAACAAACCACCTGTGTTACCCTCAACCTTTGAAGAGTATCAAGGATAACTCTAACTTTACAGGGTATGTTTTTCCCTCAAGGAATTTTTAAAGGACACAATTGAGAAATGGCTGTAAATAAGGAAGTGATCAGAAATGGGAATCAGATGAAAGGGTTTTACCTGGGACTTCTTGCGAAGCTCCCACGCTTCCCACACTGCCAGATTCCCCTCTTGACAGTGTTGCCTTTTAACAGCAAGAGGAAACTGTGAGATTAAGATCTGGAAGGGCCAGAAGATCAGTAACTGGCGAGTTGAACTAGCTCACACTGGTAACGATGCTTCTCTGGTCAGACGCTGCCATAAGGATGCCAGCTGGAATTTGGCTTGTGGCATACAAACCCTTGAGCCCTTTGGGTGTTAGAGAGCACTCAAATAGTCTTACTTCATGCAAAGGTAGGTATTTTTTTTCAAGGTTAATTCAGTTATAAAACAACTATCCTGCCCAGATTGGTTTGCCCTTGCCTGGAAAGGACAAAAGAGAAAGGCATGAGTGTTTTTTTCCTTCCCCTTATCTTCATGCAACACCACCTGCAAGTTCAGGGGTATTTCATTTCCTTGCTTTTCAGCCATGCATGGAAACTGGTGTGGAGTCAGGGTCTCCGTCTCTTCTCATCTGCTGGAGGAGCAGGCTGGCCAGCACAAGGAGTGATACCCCAGCCCCGGACAGCAAAAATGACCTTCCCATGTGGGGCCCAAGTACGGGGCCCTCAGAGCCCCCTTGGAGGTCTCAGGGCTGCAGCACACGTGGTTGCTTGTGTCTGTGCTGTCAGGCCTCCTTGGGAAGGTTTGCCCACGCACCACAGGGACAAAGTCGCAGAGGATGGGCAGTATTTGCAGCTAGGAGGTGCCTGCACGAACATCTGAGAGGGTTTGCTCCTTGTCAGTACCACCTTGTCACACCTGTGTTAGCACTGGTGAGATACCTCTGGAGCAGCCAGGATTGGGGCTGACCACCTGTTGCAGCACCCATGGCTGTTCCTGCCTTCAAAATATGATTTCGAACTGCTGGCTGCTCTGCCAGTCTGTGTTGCCTGCGCTTCAGCCATGCCTCCAACTTTGCAGTAGATTGCTTTCCCGTACAACTGATACGCTGACACCGTCACAAAACCGCAGGCGCAGGGGCTTGGGCAGGGTCTGCCTGTGCCGTGATCTGGCCTCCTGGGGCATCGCCTGCGCATGTATCAGCCTCTGCGTCAGCTTGTCCTACAGCAGCCCAGGGTCTTCCCCAGCTGATCTGCAGTCTATGTTATATGTTAGGGACAGAAATCAAGGTGTCACTTCTGCATACTGAAATTTCTGTATGGCACGGCCTTATCATTTTTCTGTCCTCATCCTCTGCTGCTTTTTAAAAATAATCTTCATTTCTTAGTCCACCTTTTCTCTGCTCTTCCATCTCAGTTTGGTGCAGAGTCACTGGAGCCCATGGAGGTCTCATGAATGACATTGACTGAGCTCTGTCTCCCAAGGACCTTCTTTGCCACCTCCAGCTTCTTTTCCAGTTTATCCCCAGTGGACTACAAAGCCAACACCACTCTGGTCCCACTTTCCATGACTCAATAATCAGATATCTTCCAAATTAAGCAGAGCTTATGCACTTTTTTATTTCAATAGCAAGTTTTGCAGAATCAGGCACAAATACTCCGTTGCAGTGATGGCAGTAAGACTGGCATAAACCAGTGCCCTTAATGTACGTGTAGCCACTCCAAGGTGACTAGTGACTGTTCTGCTATTGAAATGGGGAAGACAGCTACTGTGGTTATCTTTCATGCTAAAATCTATAGCTTTGTTCAGGTTTCAAGGAGAATGTGGAGAAAATTGACGAAGTATCATGCTAAATCTGAGAGCTGTCTGCGAGCGTTGTTTTTCCCCAGAGCAGAATCGACTGAATCTTGTGTCATTTTCTGCAAATAAAATTAGCGGCTGAGATTTGCAAAAGCGAACATGTTGATGGAAAGGTGGGTCCTGCAGAGCCTCTGGGCGTGTGGGGCTGTATCCCGTCACACAGACCAACTCCAGCATACACCAGCTCCTTGTGCTTTGGAAGAAGTCAGGAGAGATTACTGTTTCTGTCCTGGTGTTCAATAAAGTTATTCATACATTTATGGAAAAACAAAACAAACCCAAACCCCAGCCATTTCTGTTTTGATGACAGTGGTTCATGATACCCTTTGTGTTCTGGAGGAGCAACAGAAAGATTTTCAAAAGTCTGCAGTTCCCTGGTGCAAAAACTGAAGAAGCGTGCTCAGAAATAAGACTGTTTCACAAACACATGAGCCCCCATTTGTCCAGCTGAATGGCTGGGCACTGGGCCAGGGCAAAGGAGTTTTGCAAACTTTTCTTTTAAATCCTGCTAAAAAAAATGTTGTCTTAATAGGACAGTAATCCACATGTGCTGTAACACTGGTTATTAATTAAATCATTTTGACACTTAGAAATGCAGATAAAGCAAGCAGGGATTAAACTGGTCTGGCAGTATTAGTCTCTTCAGGAAATTCCCAGGTGAGTTTTTACCGAAAACTCCTTAAATGAGCACAGAGACAGGAAAAACACCTTTTCCACAATCACTGTTTACTATATGGAGCCTGCATTCTCTAATAGTGATCTCTTCACACACATTAAGGGAAAAAAAGTGATGTGATACATAAGAGATCAATACTTTCTGTAATTCGGTAATATCCAATCTTTTTCACATGAGATAAACTCATTCTTTCTCTTTGCTGCTGACAGAAAGCATCAGCCTGGGGCGTAGACCCAAAACTGGTACGTTTGAGGTGTATCAAACACGGCCCAGGAGGCTCCTGCAGGCGTTGTGTGTAACTTGGGCACAGCGTGCCTTCCCAGGAAGGATGCATTTGGCATCTCCCTCCATGCTGCCCGGAGCTCTCCTTTTCCCTTGGCTGCTTCCCATGAGGCGCTCGTCTCCCCTTGGAGAGGGCTGAGGGGCTGGGATCAGAGGCGCTCACTTCTCCTGCAGCCCTCATGAGACCTACGGGAAAGGGAAATCCTTTCCTGGCTCCGTGTGGCACCTCCAACCCCATATTTCCTCGACTCTGTGCAAGAGGAATCTCCTTGGTGTTCCTCAGGGTTCTTCAGCCATGGGGAGCAGGAGCGGCAGAGAACCAGGATTTTGGGAACCATCTCCTGAGTTGACCCAGGGCTGGCCACAGTGCACCCAGCTGCCCTCTCCAGCATCCCCACACCAAAATGTGTAGCCTTGCTGCTCTGCCCGGTCTTTGGCTCAGGCTTTGGAGGTCCTGGCTGAGCTCCGAGTTAAGTCAGCTGGTATTTTTTTATTGCAACTTTTATTTTTGGTGCTTTAGGCACTCAAGTTGAGGTTTATACATTGTCTAGATCTGTACTTCTCACTTGAAAATGTGTTGATGTAAATTACTGGCAAGTGTGGGTTTCTACATCTCTGATACCACTGTCTTACACAACCAGGTCTCCGGGGTTCTGCTTGAGCCTGATGTTACAGATGTGGGATAAAAATAACTACATTTTAAAGCCCTGCCTTGGTAATTTAGCCCACTAGCGTGATTGTCCAGCTATGGCTTATAGCAGGAAACCCTCAGTAAAGAGGAACACACTAAACAGAGATTCGTAGTGGCATGCTGTAGTCTTCTCTTTCAAACAAGGAGAGTGAAAACCATATTGCCAGTGTGAAATGAAGGCGGATGGAATGGTTTGATAATTGCTTCCTGCCGTTTTGAGAGTATCCCGTGTCATTCTTGTTCTCGTTAATTATCATTAAGTATAAAAGAAACATGACACTGTGCACAAACACCTTACTACAAGATAATAATTTACCATCTGATGCTAAGATTCTTAAAATTTTCAGAAATCTCTTGAGAATATTATACTCTCTTAACTGGTAGCAGATTAATGTATTTCCTTAGGGTAAATGACTTTTCACTTTTGATGTTAAGAGAAACTTCTCTGGAAATCTTTCTCCCTAGCTAGAAGCAAATACTTTGCAATGCTTTATTATAATTGGACATCCATAATGTTCAGTGTACAAAAAAAAGACTCTTACAAGAAATGCCCTATCAATACTATAAATGATTAATAGGAAAGCATCATGCCCTTAAAATGCTTCACCATATTTGTAGTGCAAAAGGCAAGTCAGATGCTGGAGTCACACCAAATTTACATTAGTGCTCCGTGCTACTGTGTTCTGCTCTATCTTATTTTATACGCATTCCTATCGCTGGCTAAATGCTTTCCAGTTGTTCAGTAAGGGTGCTAATTGATGTGATTCGGTCTTTTTCTTACCCTTTCCCTTTTATTTGTGCAATGGAGTGTCTTGGTAGGGTTGGTTTTCTTTAGCATACACAAAACTATTTATTTACATTGGAGAAAACAGGGAGAGAAAGTGTACCTTGCACTTGGGACAGAGAGTTGTGAGGCTGAATGTCTCCAGTCCCTGTGGGACTCCATTCCCGGGGCAAGTGGGCTCTCTCATTTCCAAGGACACTGAACCAAGCCCTTTCCAAGAGCTGCATTTGGATCAGCATATTTAGGTTTTCACATGCACATAACAATTAACCAGCTCAAACCCTCCTGCCTCCATGAGATAGCATCCTACCTCTGCAGATAAAAATCTTCCTAGAGAACTGAAGGAGCACAGATTTAAGCTGATTCAGAGCAGCTTTAATTAAAACTCAATTAAACTGATTCAGATTTAAACATCCAGGAGATAGATGCACGATCCGCACTTAATTATCGTAGTGCAGCTCAGTGCCCCCTTCCACGCCCACGGGTGGTGGGCTTGTGCTCAGGGGCTGACGGGGAGGGCTGCGGGGTGCAGAGCTCTGCCGGGCTGCTCGAGCCCTCTGCGCCCTTCTCGCCTCGTCCGCCGCTCCCGAGCCCTCCCTGCCCTCTCCCCACCCCTGCTGAGGCTCGGCGGACCGGGGCGAGCAGCTGCAGAGCGTAGGGAGGGCAGGCGGGGAGCCCACTGCCACCCCAGCAGGGCCACTGCCGCGCTGCTGAGAAGAAGCTGCTTGTACGGTCACAGGGGCGGCGGAGGCTGGCGGTGCCCGGCACTGCCTGCAGCCATATGGCTGCTCCAGGGGCTCCCTGGCAAAGCCTCCAGCAAATCCTCTTAGTTCAGCTTCACCCTCTTTCTTGCCTCTTTCATGTCGGTCTTGCCTTGGTCCCTGCTCCGGTCTCAATTCCCACCGCAGGCTTTCACAGTCAGACAGTGGTTGTGCCCCCAGAGCTCTTACGGCCCGACCACGGCTCGAGGATGGCACGTTGCGGCTACATCTGATTTCTGCACAGGGTCCTGCCTGGTGGTGAGACAGCAGGCATAAAACGGCCCGTATTCGTGCCATTAAACCCTCTCGCCCTCCAAACCAAGTGGCTGCATCCAAACTACCTTGCCCGCTGCTCTGCTGTCTATCATAGCCACCTAACTGAGATGAACTAGCCTAAGAAGAGCAAAAAGGGCATTTTGTAATGAGGGACACTGCCCGGTAGCAAACAACAGAAATGAAGAACTTAAATCTGCTGCTAACGTTGATTCTCCTCTTTGATACCTCAACAAGGTATCTGTTTGTCTCCCTGTGTCATAGGCAGACAATAAACACAAACCTACTTTCCTAAGGCTGTTACGAGGATTTTTGTTAAAATTTAGACTGAGAAGCTGAAAAGCAGTGAATAAAATGTTCTTATGCAGCGTGGAAGTAAGTACGCAGCCTTATGTACCAGGAAGGGTGCGTTTGCATCAACAAGAGCTTGTTGCAATTTATTCTGTTCCTCAAAATCTAAGTAAGAAAACAAAAATCCCTGCTGATCCCTTTTCAGTTTTGAAGCAGCATGATAAAAAAACATCTGCTAAAGCTAATGACTGCATTTGCATAGATTACATGTGACAATCCAGCACACAACAGGGTGTCCTGCCACGCAGACAACAAGCCACAAGGGTGATGCACTTCTTTGGCATTTCTTGCCAGAAGTCAGCTACGCTTCTACAATAATAGTGTCAGCTCATTTCCAGGAGGGCTTTGGCTAACGGTGCCAGAGAAAATTACTGATTCCCTCTTGTTTTCCAAGCCGAAAGGTGTAGGGCTCTCTCCTGCCAACTGCAGAGGAGAAGAGGAGGAAGGAAAACAGCTTTCATGACGGCACCCAGCAAAACTCCTTGGCCCCTGGGAGGCAAGGGGGAAGGAGTCCGATTCCGCTGGGCTCGGGCTGAGCCCTGTCCCCCGGTGCCGCAGGCACGGGGCGGCCGTGCACAGCCCTGCTATCCGCCGGGCTGAGGGAGGGCCGGCGCCTGTCATGGGGCATCATGGCTGGATGCCATGTTGAGTTGGAGGGGAAAAAATGGTTCCTTTGTGTTTTCAGCACAGTGGTTGAGTTTTATGGCATCGCTTTGTTATTCTTGCAGTGTTGGCTATGGACAAATACAAGACGACAATTTATATCCTAAGGCAAACTGGCTCTGATATGGTGCTACTCCTTTTCACTTTGCTTAATTGGGCTAACAGAAAAAGACAACAGCTGCAATGGTGGGAACGAAAAATGCCTCTGCTTGTCCTGGTTTTGACAGCAATCAGCCTGACAAGAGATTACGAATTGATCTGAGATAAGTGTTAGTGAGGGATGCAGTTTGTTGTCTGTTTATCCCCTTTACTATTTCATAGATACAATTGCATTTCAAAAAACTAACACAGACAGTTATTTTGAGACAGAGTAAACTCTTAGGCATGTTTAAGCAAGACCAGAGTGTGAAAAGGAGAAGAATCTCTGAAAAAAATGCTTTGGGACTCCCGTGTGTTTAGATATGTATGTATGTGTGTGCATGCGTGTCATGAAGTGAGCAAGTAAAAAGAGAGACTGGCCACAGGCACGTGTTTTTGAAAAAAAACAGGTCATTTTCTCCAGCTTGTGTCTTCCAAGACTGCAGATCTGACAGTGACAGGATGCTTCCTTCTGGCCTGGTAATCCATGAGTTCAGGCAAAGCTCTGTGACCACCTGTCAGCCTATTTTTGTGAAGCTCCATGGAAAAACTCCACAAAAAGGACTGCATGATCTTGACTGTCCCATTTGATATATATGACATTTTTTGAATTGGCACATGCTTTTCCCATTGGGTTTTGCTGGAAGCAGGGAACAATATACCTTGGCCAGGAGTCAAGCGAGATGGGCTTTCCCCAACCAGCCGGTGACACCAGCAAACCTGTGCTGCTGGTTTCCAGTTTGCTCGCCCCTGGCCCCGATCCAGCACTGTGGAGCTTGGCGGGTGTTTTGCAGTTGCCCTTGGTAGATGCCGAATCCAGCTATTGTGTGTGGAAACACCACTGAGGAGAGCCCTCCGGGTCCCAAGGGGCTGGGGGATGCTTGCTCTGCATCCCAGGTACCCTTCCAGCCAACTCAAAGGGCCTAACCCTACGTTTCGTACACGCTCCTTGTGCAAATGGTGCTTCTCCAGAAACCTGTTTTCTCCAGGAAAGAAGAGTAGGTGTGGAAGCCCCAGTGACTATTCCTCTTGGTACTAATCTATTCTTAAACTGAACTGTACTCTTTAGATATTTTAGTAAAACTGTCATAAATCAACACCCACTGCTTCATTTTTCTCAGTGATGAAAAAAAAAAGGAAAAAGAGAAAACTGAAAGGCTGCCCTTTAGCTGACATTCAGTTTGAATTGATCGAGCGATCTGCTGTCAGAGCAACAGCTCTTGTCAAAAATAGCCCTTTGGAAAAAAACCTCTGGTGTTATTTGCATCGCGTGTACCACACAATGCTCGTTAGTGAGAGCAGGGCGTCAGAGACCAATATTAAAAAGAGATCAGTGAAAGTGCCAGGCGGGAAATGAATCGTGTGCTTCTCTACGAGCTACCAGCGTCCCTCTGACTGTCTCCAACCAGTGAGTTCACTGATGTGTATCAAGGCATCATTTTTAGAAAGGACAAGTGGGGCCAGATTTCTTTAGAAACTCTCACAGCTCTGAGGGACTGATACAACCAAAATCCAGGCTGCACCAAGCCTTTCCCATGGTGTAACTTTGACCGGAGTCCCAGTCCTGCAAACTCCCGACCATCTTAGTAGCTCCCCTGCCGCAAGAAACAGGCATCGTCACGTGCACGTACACGGAGCAATGCACATGTTTGCATTAGAGACGATGGAAAAAGTTTTATTTATGTGTAACAATGTTTTCCCCAAATGGAAAAACTGAAAGCTGAAAAATGTTGGCTGATATTTTTGGGAAAGGGAGGAAATAACTTAAAGTCCACAAATGACGAAACGTTTGGAGAGGGGCTGATCTAAGCAAACATAGATATTCTTCTCCAAATGTTTAACTTGGGCTCCCTTTATAACCAGAAGAAATAGAGCATTTAGGATAAGATTTACGTCACCCACCCTTAAGCTGAGATGTAAAACAGATCAAATAAACTGCACCCTAAGAATACCTATCTTTTGCCACATTAAAGAAAGGGAATTTCAGCTAACTAGCTGAGATGTAGCTGTTTACCCCACAGCTGGCTAAAGCGTGGCAAGATGAAACCTACCCTTTGGTTGAAACAGATAGAAACCAGCGGTTCCTACAGGTTTGCAAAGCATGGGCTAGTTTTGTATAGCAGCTTATATTCATCCCTTTTGGAAGCTAATGACACATACCCTATTTCAATTACAAAATATATAGTGTCTATCTGCTTAAGAGCAGCTCATATAGGAGTAGTTGCAGTTTTGGAGCTCCTGAAAAAAATCTGTACAGTGAATTCTGTCATTAGTTTTGGAAACTTGTCATAACAGAAAGCACAATTATTTCTCTCCTCTCCCACCACGTTCCAAGGGCCAGATTTACTTCCAAAGCTTTTCAGTAATTCCCTTGCAGCCTGTGTGTTTCACACGTGCTCAGGTTTTTTCCCTATTTCTCATTTGGCCTCTGAGACCTTTCACCTGAGCCCAAAGACTTCCATGTGCTACCATGGTGCTGGCACCCAACCGCTCGACTGATGTTCTGCCCAGGGGCTGGTTGCTTTATATACAGTGAAATGAGGGGAAAGAAAGAAAAATGAGACAAAGCACTCCTGAAATCAAACTAATAATGTATCTACCAGTAATTATAATAAAAGGACTTTTTTTTTTAATATCTGTAGCAGCTGAATCTAGCAATAGCCTTGATGGTGAATTTGAGAAGTATTTACTATTTTAAAAAAAGCACAAGTAATATGATCATATGTATCTAGGTATCCTATTTAGGGAGGCTGAATCTTTAATTAAGGGCCTGATTCTGACTTTTCCATCCACTAACACTAATCAGAAGTATTTCTGCTGAAGTCAATGGAAAGGTGCGAGATAGATAGTACACGGCTGAGGAAAATACTCAGGCATCCCCAATGAGATGAAAAATTTTTTAGATGCTTACCTCTCACTAAAAATGTCCGCATCATCCAAAAATCATTCTCATCTGTTTGAAAAACACGTTCTGACCCAGTATTCCCCATTGTCCCCCTAATCCGCTTACACTCTTGTTTGGGCTTTTAATTAAAGGTAGTAGGCAAGACCCATCCCTTCTGTGGTACTATTGTCTGTCAGGTCTGCTGGGACTGCACAGCCAGGATTTTATTTTCATTTATTTTTGAAGTAGAAAAACTTAACTAGCACAATTAGAAATTAAAAAAAAAAAGTTTTTATCATATCTGGGATATTGCAAACACTCAAAGAAGAAAGTGAATGGCTGTATATCCACATAAAAACCCCATATTTACGGGATTTTTTTTTTTTAACATTTCTCTTTTCAGTTCAGTAGATGGAAGAAAATAAACTCCCCACATTTCCAGTAATTACAGTGCAAGTAAATCTGGGATTGGGCTGAGTTAATTCTTAGAGGTTCTAGCTACAATGTTACAGCAGGATTAATCTAGAGGGTTTTTTTTTACTGCAGAGGGCTAGGGCACTAACATATTATTAATTAGAAGTAAATCTGTCCCTTGGGGGACTACATGCACTGCCTGCATTTTTAATTTGTATTTAGCTTTAAGACAAATGATGGATATTTTTCCCCTTTCAGTTTCTCAGTTGCTTCCTTATTTCTCTGTAATCCTTTTGTTTTGCATTGGGAAGAACAGCTGGATAACACAGAGATCATATGCAGACAATTGATTTTTTCAGTCTGTTGGCTGAACTGGAAAACATTCAATAATTTTCTTTTGGGTCAAACTCATGTCTTGCTTCATTTTGGGACGGTTACTGTTATTTTTCTATTTTGCTCTTTAAACCAGCAAAACATAAGCCACTTATACAGAAAAGTTGTTTCAACAACAACAAAACCCTACAAAAATCTTGAACAAAATACTGTAACTTCACTCCTTCTCAGCTCAGATTCTTTACTTGATTTCAGAAACCCCACGACTGGTTTGCTCAACCTGAACATCCATTTCTTCCTGAACATTTTTTTTTCTATAAAATTGCACCTGGAGGGGATGCTGGGGCTGAGTGACAGTAATAAAAGAAAACCTCACAGTGGCCACAGGATTCCTTTCACATGGAAAGGTGTTGTTGACCTTTAGTGCAAGAATATTGTCGGTGAGAACAAGAAGTACTCCTCCTTGTGAAGTCCTCACTAGCAGGTCTCTGGTCTAATACACAGTCTTCCAGGCTCATGAAATGGGACTTTTTCCCATTTTGGCTAGACTGGACCAGTATTTAAATACCTGAAAAGTCAGTGGCTGTTTTTTCTTTCCTCCACATTTATGCTGCAGAAGGGCACGATCATTTACCTGTTCAAGAATCTGTACGGCAGCTCTTGTTTGGTGTGATTTCTTGGAGATTTAGAGGACATTTTGGTTACTTAAATTGCACTGTTCTGCAGCTGGCACTTCCAAATTCTGTAAGTTTGTGGGGTTTAGACATAATTGTCTGAAAAGAGAGTTCAGGTCTCTATTTTGAGAAACAGGTCTTGTTCTGCTCAGCGTACACTTCCCGGTACTGCAGCTCTTCAGCCAATAAAACAAAGTAATGACAGTTTATTATCTCCCAGGAGACTGGAGATATACTTTACAGGGACACGCACATCTCCCAGTCATGATGATCTTTCTTTGCTATCTGTACATTGCACTGATACCAGATTTTCCCAGAGACAGTTTTTCATGCATTAATCAGGAAGTTTCTGGTGGACGTGAGCATGAAGCCTGTGCGGAGATGACAGTCTGATGAAGTGTAGGAAACTCGCTTTATCCCTCATCTTCCACTTGCCACTCTTTATTCTTCCTTCCATATACTGCATTTTTTAGATTCCTTTAAGAACCTTTTCCCTGAGATATCGCCAGGTTCGAGCTGCCTGAGAGTGAGGGTCAGCCAGGCTCTGGACAGGCTGAACTGCACATTTATGCTCTTTATGCCTCTGCAGCTGGGGGGAGTTTGGTTTGCAGAAAAGGATGTGGAAAATGGTCTGACCTGGGAAAACAGAGGGAGGAGTAACAAAGCAAATGGTCCTAGCTGCTGCTGCATGGGCTAGAGAGGGAAGAAGGAAATATGCAATATTAGAGGACATGGATCTGTTGGGAGGCAAACGCAAACAAGTGGCAAACATTAGAAATCCAGACGCTTTTCCCCCGTACCTGTATGAGCAGACACTTCCCACTGATACGTGTTACAGCAAGAAGGTTCATATGGAAAATAAGAGGGATTCTTTAATCCTCCATTTCTTCTTCTGAAATTTTTTTTTGCTGTTTTGAGCTGTTCCCTTTTTTTAGTCCCAGTGTTTCCCTAAGCAGATCTTAAGGCAGAGATCTGACATTACTTATGTCTTCCTTAATGAGCCCATTGATTTTGTAATCCAGAAAACAGTATCTCTTCTATTTCCTGATACTGTAATGCATTGCAGAGTTTGTCCATGCAGTTGCACACCTAACCATGTAAGAAGGAACTGCAGTGTTTGAAATAACTGTTCAAGTCGTGGGCCTGTTTTCCCTGTGAACCTGTTATTGCTCTGGGCCTCCCTGTACTCATCCTTAAATTCTAGACCCTGGCATGATAATTATCATCTATGGCTTTTTAAAAGCCTGTTGACTTTCTCCCATCACCAGCCTAGGTCTAGATGCAGGCACTGCGCCAGCCAGAGTCTTGCAATTCACTTTCTGCAATTTAGATTCACTGCTTATCATTAGGAAGATCTACTAGTTTTAAATTGATGTAGCATCTTTGAGTTCCATGAATTATATATACACTGTAGTATGTGTGATGGTAGAAACACAGCCGTAGAGAATGCTAACCAAAAAAAAAAGAAAAAAGCTAAAGAACTTCAGCAGAAAATGGGTAAACTCTGGCTTAAGACTGAGCATATCCTGGGTACTATGTTGAGAGGGCTGCTTCGGACTCTCTGGAGTCACTGAAGCTACTTCAAAATGAAGCAAGAAGTGAAAAATTCCTGCAGAGATTTTCAGACACCTCTGTCCTGTCACCCTGCACTCTGTGCTCCCGTTCAGTACGTGAGGCAGCCTCGAAACACCACAAAACTCAGGGGCTTCTGTCAAAACAAGGGACAAGATGGTTTGCTAGCCGTCACTTCCATCACTAGTTCATACCTGGTGAATCCTAGGATTTTTATTCAGTATTCATTCTGTGCCATATACTTCAGTCTCTGGGGGAACTGAGAGCATCCGCCTGGTGTAATCCCTGGGGAAAGGCAGGGCGAGGCTCTGCCTGCTGGATTGTAATTATTGCTGCTGCTGTTTCACCCGAGGGCTCCAGCTGCGGCGGTGCCCCCGTGGCTCCAGCACCCTGCAGGGAGGGAGGCTGGGGCAGGACTGCAGTGCCTGTGGGTCACTGGAGAAGGCACCTTGGGCTGACACGAAGCAACGCAGTGGCTTCCTGAGGATCACAGCACTGGACAGTGGTGGAGCCGAGGCTGGGTGCTGGACCAGCAGTCTGTGACAGTAACCCTCAGCAAGCAGCCCCAAAAAGCTGTAGGGTACGTCCAGGGAAGAAGCAGAGGATAGCCCTCATCTCAAAGTCCTTAATTTCTATAAAAGAGTGTATACCTATAAATGCTACATGTTTTTTAAATTACCTTTTCTGAATAATTTTGTTATATACTGTTTCATGTCTGTTTTTCTTCATTCATATTCATTGTAAAGATGGAAAAAATCCCCCTTCAAAAACATTTCTTCCACAGACCCTTTTCAATATCCCCTTCAGCTGGAACAAACCTGCTGGTGTGGCTGTGCCACGCAGCCCAGCGTGGGATCTCTCCCACTGTGTCAGATCCCCCTTGGGCTGAGCCATGTCGGAGGGACGTGGTAGAAACAGCTCTCCCGCCACGGCTGCTCGGCTGACCCTTGTCTGCAGGTCATCAGGAGCTCCCAGCTGACTGGGGAGCCTCTCTGTGCTTTTAAATTAGAGTTCCTCATTTGTTTTCACTTTGCAAGGTGTCTGTCAGTGTTTCCTCCCCCGTGCCAGGATGAAAGAATTACGACATTTTTCACTGTCACATGCAGACTTCCATTTCAGAGATGAAGGGAAGCTATAAAGAAATCCCTACCACACTTCAGGGGACTGAATTTTAAACCTCTGAGAAAAGCAGTAACAGGTATTTCTTACGCAGGCTTTGCGCAAGCTTCCTGGAATGAAAAAACCCAGGAAGAATAAAAAGGGACCACATGGATGAAAATGTCTCTGGCTCCATTTCATCCAGCTCCTCTCCATCCTTTTCCAGAAACCACCCCTGCTCGCCTTGGAAGGCCGGTCACACAGCTGATCCTGTGTCCCCTTACGGTTTTGCAAAAATGACACCGTGCCATTTGCTTCCAGGGGAGATCCCAGCCGAAAGCAGGGGGAACCAGAAGGGCAAGGGAACGCCACTCAACTCTCTGTGTGAAGGTCCCACTGCACGTGGGCACAACTGATGTGGCAGAGAACATTTTCTCCCAACCTCCTTGATTGTACAGCACTCAGGTGTCCAAACATCCCTAGACGTAAGAGCTATTTTGCATGAATATAACCACCTTTCAGCATTACTCTTCTTCACTTAGAAGCTGGTAAATGCTCTGTCTAAAGCTTTTCCTCTTGAGCCCTGGGAGGACAGGTTGACCAAAGCATGTCAAGAGTTCATGATGAATCCATAGATGCCTTCAGGTTAAAACAAAATAATAAAATAAAAAAGAAAAGAAAAAATGTGAATGTTTCATTTGTCACTTTGAAAATTCAGTGCTTTAATTTTTCATTTTAGAATGACTATCCATTCCCAGAGGTACTTCAAGGTTATTTAAATCATATTTTTAAATGTGCAAAAAGGATTGAAACCAAATGTGTAGGAAAAAAAATTCAATTTGTCAAAACACTTCTAAAGTAGTAATTTCAGGTTGACCTCAAGTCACTTTCCTCCATTAACATTTGGATTTTAAGTTGACTGAAAAACAAGCTGAAAGTCCACCCTTTCTGTCATGGCTGCAGATATTCACACAAAAAGAAAGAGGGCACAATAACTTGTCTGTTCCATACAGCTGTGAAGCATTAAGTCATCTGTCCTCTGCCTTTTGTATCTCTGTATCTCTTTCCTTTGGACTCAATGCTTGTAAGAAGAATCGGTGAAATATAAAGGATTGGTGAAGTGTAGCAAACCACCAGTATGAAACTGCAAAAATTGGTAAGTTCAGCCATGTGGCCAAGTCTTATGTATTAACATTTTTGCCCACTTTTTCCCAAGATACATGACCAGGTTTTATTCTTTCAAATTTCCAAAGGACACCTGGCTCTGTGTATTTGCATTTGCACAAGAGTATTTACTATTTTCTCTTTTTTATCAAGTTTCCCTCATCTGTCTAAAGAGCAGAAATATTACCAAGTGATGGGGGAACTCCTGACATGGCACAACTGATGGAGGCACAGTCAAGGTAGGCAACTTACGCCTAGGGGTCGAGGTTCTGCTCTGACCTCCTGTCTCCATGGCTTCTGGGTGCTGGGCATGTTTATGAAGTGCACTACGTGAAATGCGACTCACTCCATCTCCTCCAGCCAAAATCTGCGCTTCTGTCTTGTCTCTCCTTTCCTCTGTCTCCTGCAGAAGGAGGGAGAGACCTGTAAATTGAATGATGTGCTCATATTGCTCTTATTGAATGCTTGTAATTCTGAATGCAAATGGCACTTTTTATACATGAACAGAAAACGGACTAAATTCACTGGATAAATTATTCACAACAGATAATTCAACCTGCTCTCACGGGAGAGTGCAATGAATGTCTGATGATGTTAAAAAAAATCCCACAACTAATTCTTCCAGACAGTGAAGTCAATGGCAAAACCTTTTACTGACTTCAAAGGGAGCAGAACCTAGCCCCAAGCCACAGGGTCCACGTACGACTTCTCTTTAGTGATTCTCACTTGCATTTAGAGCTAAAACCCAGACAAGCATTTATGTTTTAAGGAGCCCAGACTAATGCTCTACAGCAGAGTTGGGCTGCCAGGGCACATGCATTATTACAGCTCCTGTTGAAAGCAGGTCTGCTTTGCAGCCGTGGGGCAGAGCACTGGCCCCAAGCCGAAACAACCCAGCCTCAAGAGAGCGCCAAGGTAGAAGTGTTGTCTAGCAAGTTTGGAGCTCAGGGCAGGTTAATTTCTCCACGTTTGTCTAGTGTGGAGAAAAAGGAGGCTGGAGGGTGACCTCCTTGCTCTCTACAGCTTCCTGAGGAGGGGAAGGGGAGAGGGAGATGCCGAGCTCTTCTCCCCAGGTATCCAGTGATAGGATGTGTGGGAATGGCTCAAAGCTCCGTGACGGGAGGTTTAGACTGGACATTAGGAAGCTTTTCTTTACCGAGAGGGTGGTCAAACACTGGAACAGGCTTCCTAGAGAGGTGGTCGATGCCCCAAGCCTGTCAGTGTTTAAGAAGCATTTGGACAATGGCCTCAATTTGCTTTAACTTTTGGTCAGCCCTGAAGTTGTCAGGCAGTTGGACCAGATGGTCATCGTAGGTCCCTTCCAACTGAACTGCTCTATTCTTTCTACTCCATTCCATTCCATTCCATTCCACTCTATTCTAATTTACTTTGCATCTAGGACAGATTTGCAGCCAGTGAGGGGGTTTGTGGACAGGGTGCCACCAGCCACCCCAACGTGGCTGCTACTGGCTATCATCCCCGGTGGCAGCACACCCTGGGCATGATCTGGGGGCCATGACTCTGTGCAGCGGATGCGAGGTCTGGGGAAAGACTTGCATGGCGGCTGCTGCTGTGCTTCCCCTCCCTGGCAGGGCAGGAGAGTGGAATGAGGGCTGGGCTGTGCCCCAGCTTGTGCCACTGCTCCCCTCTGGCCATCGGGGAGAAATGGGGACACGGGGACGGTGCGAGTTATCCTGGTGAGGCGGGAGAGGGGAAAGCAAGCGAGGGGAGCGATGTCGGCGTCCTTCGCCTCTGCCCCCGGGGGTCTGCACCTCCCAGGTTCGGTCTGGGTGTCCCATGTTTCCACACGTCCCTCCCTGCCGTGTGGTGCATTGTCACCTGCAGACTGTCCCCCACCCCCGCCCCCCGCTTTCTCTCGGCGCTGCTGCTGCTTCGCTGCACTTCACATCGCGTGGTTTTAGTCACGCAAGGTCCGTGGTCTCAAGCGCTGTGCGACTGTGCCGGGAGGACACAGAAGCGATGCAAAGCGCTCTCGTCAATAAGAGCTGAGCTCTGCCTGCCGGGTGCCCGCGTGCGGAGCCGCGACGCCCTCCCAGGGCACCCGGGTGCCGGTTTTGGGTGGGAGAGGGGAAGAAGCGGCGGCGGGGCTCTGGGCTGGGCTGCAGCCCGGCGGGGAGAGTGGGCTCGCTCGCTGCCGCCGCCACCGCCCCGCGCGGGGACGCCCGGTGGGCGCCGGGCCGGCGTCGCCCTCGCCCCCCACGCGCGGTGCCTCCCCCGGCGCCGCGCGGCAGGCGGCGCGCGCTGGCAGGGCCCTGCCCGCGCGCGCGGCGCGGGGGAGCGGCCGCAGGAGGAAAGGGGTTAAGTTATATAAGCGGTTTTGGGGAGGGTGGAGGAAGGGGCGCTGCCGGCGGAGCTGCGGCGGCTCAGGTTGGTTCGGAGTGGGCGACGGCGGCCTGGCGCAGGCCCGCGGCGGCGGAAAAGCGGCTTATCCCCCTCCGGGTTGCCATGGAGACGGGCGGGCGGCGGCGGCGGCGGGGCTGTCAGTGAGGGATCGCACCGGGCACCGGGGCGGCGGCGGCGGCGGAGGGGAGGCCGCGGCGGCGGCAGCGGCAGCGGCGGCGGCGGCAGACATGGACTCGCAGTGCGACTGTGCCGAGCCTCCGGCCGCCGAGCAGCCGTCGGGGAAGATTAACAAAACCGCCTTCAAACTGTTCAAGAGGAGGAAATCCGGGGGCACCATGCCGAGCATCTTCGGGGTGAGGAGCAAAGGCGGGGAGGGGAAGGGCGCCAGCAAAGCGGGGATGGTGCGGAGCCGGACGCACGACGGCTTGGCCGACGCCGTGCTGGAGAGCAGCAAGAAGGAGGAACCGGGCGGCGGCGACCCGCAGAGCAAGGAGGCGCAGGGCCGGCCGGCCGGCGGCCTCGGCGTCTCCCCCGGCAGCTCGGTGGCCAAGTCGCACAGCTTCTTCTCCCTGCTGAGGAAGAACGGCAGGCCGGAGAGCGGCAAGGCGGAGAGCGCGGATCAGCGGGCTGGCGGCAGACAAAAGAAGGGGCTGAAAGGGATCTTCAGCAGTATGCGATGGCATAAAAAGGACAAAAATGGCAAGGAGGAGAGGGGGGAAACCTCGGAGATCCAGTCCGGTCTTATTATGCCGGGGTCTTTGACTGCCAGCCTGGAGTGTATCAAAGAGGAGACGCCAAAACCTTTGTCTGAAACTCTGAACAGCACAGGAGACATCGGGCTGGAACCGCCGCGGGAGAAGCGCAGCGGTGAGGCGCTTGCCTCGGCCAAGGAGCCCGAAGCGGGAGGTGGGGAGTCGCGGGACAGCAGCCCCCACCGCGGGGAGGACCCTGCCGCCGCTGGAAGGCAACCCGAGGAGCTCTGCCGCGAGCAACCGGACCCGGGTGCTGGAGAGGTTGGGACTGCGAAGGATGCGGCCATAACAGGTGACATTCCAATAACGACTATCCCCCCTGTTGAACCTCACTGTGATAGCGGTCAAGAGACGGCAGCCGCCCCTGACCCTTCCTCTATTGATCCACCCTCAGAGCAATCGATTGATCGTATTTGTTTGATGTTTGCTGACGTGACTTCACTGAAAAGCTTTGACTCTCTTACAGGCTGCGGAGATATTATTGCAGACCATGAGGAGGATGTGGGCGGCGGGAGTGGCAGCTGCGAGAAGAGCACCCCTGGGGCCGGCAAGCTGGGTGCCTCCAAGAAGCACCCCACCATGGTGGCCTACCAGGGAGGAGGGGAGGAGATGGCCAGCCCGGACCAGGTGGACGACACCTACCTGCAGGAGTTCTGGGATATGCTGTCGCAGACAGAGGAGACCCAGACAGAAGGAGGAGGAGGTGGAGGAGGGACAAAGAAGCCTGAGGGGTTGAAGGAGAACCGAGGTACCGAGGGGGCCCAGAATAGGGTGGCAGTGAAACGTGGTGGCCTCCACCAAATCCCCATTCACCTCAACCACAAAGAGGAACAGAAGGGCAGGGAGAAGGAGCAGCACGAAGGCGTCCCAAACAGCGATGAGGGCTACTGGGATTCCACCACCCCTGGTCCCGAGGAGGATGGTTCCACGAGCATCCAGAAGGAGACCATTCCCAGGGACAGCTACAGTGGGGATGCTCTCTATGACCTCTACGCCGAGCCAGATGAGAACCCACCAGCGGGGCCTACGGACGAAGAGGTCACCTGCGTGCCACGCTCCAAGCCTGTGTCTCCAATAACGACCACGTGCTCACTGAAAACACCCTCAGGCGCAGTGAAGGACTCCAAGATACCCATCAGCATTAAACACCTTTCGTCACATCCTGCCAGCCATGGAGCAGATGCCAGTAACAGCCATCACGTCATGCACCATCACCTGGCCAAAAGCGAGATGCACAGAACAAAAATCCCCGTCTCTAAAGTACTGGTACGCCGGGTCAGTAACAGGGGCTTAGCAGGGACAACAGTGAAAGCTGCCACGTACCAGGACGGTGCCAAAAAGTAGTTGAAGAAGAGGTGGAGGCAAAGATGGACAGCAAGGTCGGTGTGTGAAAGTCTGCGTAGGAGACCACAGATAATGAATTAGTTTTGCATCACCTGAAGAAAGGCACCTGAAAGGCTTAATTCACTGTACTCTGGGGGCCTGCACTTGTGAATCCCTTCTTACTAGACTGTATGGCTGAATATAAAGTCGACTTCTTTTCGAGCACTTTTTTTACATTTGTATCTTTTTTCTGCAGCACTAAACACTGGGGAAGTTCATTTTTACATGCCTTTTTGGAAGCAGGACTTGGATTATGAACCTAAATGAGCATCCTTCCTCATGCAAAGCAGTGCCATGAGTTCTTCAAGGGAACAGAGTTACAAAAGGAGCGACACAAGAGGTTCTCCAATACAGTTACTTTTTAATTGTTTCTGGGGGAGGAGTGGAGGGTGGGCGCCTGGCTCCAAAAATGGTGTTTGCTCTACAAGATGTTGGAAAAAATGCCAAGCAAAAAACAACCAACGTAACAAACAGGTATTTTACCTGCTGTAGGAAGGAGAGCACTGCTCAGCAGCAGACTTGATTGACTTGTGTGCAGTAGCTAACTAAGGAGTTAGGTGGACTTGTCTAACAGGAAAACATATTTTTGTTTGTCTGTCTGGTTGATTTTGATCTGGTCTAATGTAAATGGGTAACAGAGACACCTGACGTAGGTTCAGATGTTTACATCAATACTTGTCCGATAATGCATACAATCAGGTTCAGGGAAACATTTTACTAAATGCCAATATATACACACTGTTCACATTTATACAATAACTTGCTCGCCATGTGTAAATATATACATATTTTAGCAGATTTACTCAATGCTACAGATTTTTTATAAAAAAAAAATCACCTGTCTGTATGATCTAGAGTTTAAGCAAGAGTTAGTTTTTATAGGTAGATAATTTTACAGTTCTAAAATGATAGAACTTTGTGTAAGTACCTTAAATTAGAGCAAAACTCTGTTTTGTATGGGCTCATGCATCCCCAGATAAGTAAGTCTGAAGTGCTGATTTTATTCCAGTGGCACATTCCGTGTGTCAGAGCTGAGGTTCTGACAGCACTGCCACTGCAAACCTCTATTTTCAGGGGTTTAGACAAAGTTGCTCTGGGCTTAAACCTTACAGAGAAGGAACCCAGGAAAGAAACATGTTTTTTAATTATTATTTTTTAAAATATATAAAATTAGTTTTTGACTATTTAAAGAAAGTTTGGGTTCTCATTGCTTTTTATTTTCATTCTTAATAATGTCAGAATAATTTTACTTTAACAGAGAAAAAGAAATATGGTAAGCTAGTGGTACATAAAATGGTCTGATGAGCTTGGATCTTATGAGAAATGTATTAATGGCCAGGACATTTTTGAATAGTGGCTACTGTACATGTGCATTGACAACATTTCAAAGAAATTTAATAGGGTTTTAATGTGCCTGAGGACATATTTTTATGATACACTGAAAAAGCTCCAAAATCACTGAAGTCTAAAGGTAAATGTTATGTATTTACAAAATATTTTGATATAAGTATTTAATCATCAGACCACAGTTAATATAAAATATATGCTCCAGTGTATCTGAAAAATAATATACATTTTAAAAATATACATGTCTATATTATGCAGAGAATCCTAAATTCACATCACTGAAGCTAATGGGTCTGATCTTACATAGCAGTTGGTTTTATTGTCTCTTAAATCGAAAGAAAAAAAGGAAAATAAATATACAGAATATACATTTGAAGGATATTAAGGTTATAGATAAACCATAAAAAGCCAGGAAATACAACAGTAAGAACTGTATATATGTATATGTGTGGTTCACTGGGGAAATGACCTTATAGTCGCAAGGGTAAAATTGGCATCTAGTTCTGAAATTACTGCTGGATTTAATACCGAACTGTGACACCCCTGTGAATAGGGAGAAAGTGTTAGTTTTCCTGATCCGTCCCTGTTTTCATGGTTTGAGTAAGAACCTTAATACACTTCAAAGAAGATTATTTTATATGTTTTCTTTCTAACATATATGTGTGTGGTTTTCTACATGCCTACTCACAGAGACGCGTTGTACATATGCATGTGTAGTCAGAACGCACCTCCTCCTAGAGTGCATGCACCCGGGCGAAGGCGCACGCCCGTGCACGCTCGCGCTCCTGCCAACACGGCCACGCGTGCACGCTCCCACGCACAGGCTGAGGGGATGTGCTGTAGGTCTGTCTCAAAACACGCTGGCGATGACTTCCTTTGCCTGAGAAAGGGATTTGCGTTTGGCCTGACTCTGCTTGTGCATTTTCGAAAGCTCAAGCTGAAATACCCTCAAAAGGGTGAGTGTACAGAACATGGAATATTATCCCGGTCCGCGGCCCTACACCTAACATTCCTTTTTCCGTTCTTTTGTTTTCGTCTGACTGTAAGGGACACATCTTTCCTTGCATGACAGCTCTGCAGAAAAATCATCATTCCCCATTTTGTTTTAAAGACAAATTGTGCGGAGAGATTCTATAGGGTACTGGAAGTTGAGAGGGCGGGAGGATGTGGTGAGCTTGGGGTAGTACCATAAAAACTGGAAGCACCGAGTACAGGTAGTAGGAGTGGTGCATCTTTAAAACCACTGGAAGATACCAGCTACCATCTCTACAGGACTTGCGTGTGGCAAATTATTCATCCTCTGCATTTTGTTTGCATTGTGGCATGTCTGTATTGAGAAACCAATAGAGTGACACTAGACTAGCTCCCTCTCACGTAATGACTAACACGAATCATCATTAAAATGCTTTGGCTTCCCTTCATTTTTCTCTCTCTCCTTTGTTTTCTGCCCCGTTTTTCCTCCGTCCTCTGCATGCTGGCAGGCGGCTTCCCCCTCGATGCGAACCCCCGGTGCGGAGCGGGGACCCCTGGGCTGGCAGCCGGGCGCGGGGTGGGAGGGCGGCCGCGCCGCCTGCCGAGGCCGAGTGCTCCCCAGTCGCTCGCTCAAGCTTTCTGTCGCGTACCCAGTGTAAGTACATTTTGGAAATCTCTTGGTGTTTTGTTCGGCTGCTTGCTATGTACATATTTTAAGGACAATCATATCCTTAAAAGGAAAATGGGAAAGTAGCTTGTAGTAGGGCGTCAGTATTTTGAATCGTTGCGACATGCTGACGTTGATTCAGGGTAATGGTTGTGTGAGAGTAAAAATACAATTTAATGCTCAAATTAACTTTGTATTTATAAAACTCAGTTTTGTCTTTAAGCCATCTATGTTTTTTATTTTGAAAGGTAATAGAAAATTTAATATTTACTAGGGCTTTCAATTTTCATAGAAATATATTTGTATAACTCCACACAATGCCTAAAACAATCATTGGAAGGAGGTTCAAAGGCTTCCTTTAGACCTATAATTCCTGAAAGATCCCTGTAAAATACTGTGAGATGCCTAAGAACAGACAGTTAATGGCTTGGTGGATTTAAAGGCTGAGACATAAAGAGGTAATAGTCCTGAGGCATTCTGTCGTGGTTTGCATTCTTATTTATGTTACCTTGTTCAAGCATGTATTTTCCTTGGCTTTGGTAGGTATCAAGGTAGAAATGGTGTTCTGAGTCCCAAAGAGAACATTCCCAATGCTGTCGTCGTCCTGATTTTCTTAAAGAATCCTTTTCTTTATTAGTTTTATTTGTTATTTTGTGGTCTGAATGATGCTTTGTAATTACCAGCTTGCATGTCATTCATAAAGGATTTTATAGATCAGGACCTGGCATTTAGTTATATGTACTCTTTGCACTTTCAGGTCACTACTGGTAAATTTTGTATGTTCTTAGGATATTTCTGTCTATTGCGTAGTGTTTTATAGCTATCTACAGTGATTTCAGTGGTATACATTCCTGTCCTATATATCAGCACAAAAGATTTCCTTTCGGTAGCATGAAATGATGTTTTCGTGGACTTCTTTTGTCATGATAGGAGTTAAGTTTCCTGTACTATATGTGTGGCCTGCAACAGACATAAAGGGTCTTATTTTCCCTGTAGTGCATATGCATTTCGCTCTTGCCAGTAATAGGACTCAAACACACGTAGTAGATTTCAGAAGAAATTCCATGCCTAGAATAAGAAAAATCTATGTTCAGTCTTATTCCATCAATCACCAGCATTTTTTTCATCCACTGTGAATATCCTCACCGCCAGTCAGGGTAGTAGAGGACTGAATTATAAAAATTACATGCATAGATGTACACTATGAAAATTAATTCACTGATTATTTTTTAATGAATCTTACTAAATTATTTATCTAAGCTAAGTGAATATTGCACCAAAGTCTTCAAAACGTCTGATACAGATGGCATTTTCACTAAGATGCTATGAGTGCAGATGAGCCAAATTAACAGGCTTTGCTTAGCAAAGCAAAACCTGGTTGTTTCTTAAATTTGTAGTACTGACCGAGCTTGCAGATCAAAGGGAGCCATTGATTCTGCTACATGGTCATGCTCGGAGGTCTTTTTTTCCCTGCTCTAATGGACTACTTTCAGAAAAGGCTTTTCAGCAGGATAATGGTATGAAAGAGACAGTTGACAGTAACAATAGCCACTCACAAGGCAGATGGTTATCTAACAGCCACAATGGGCGACTCTAAGCAAGGTGGCCTGAAAATGTATTTTCATACTTATTGATATGAAAGGCTGAGGCTTCTGTCTTGGAAAAACAAATTGACACCGACTCAAAGATGCTGCAGAAATGAGTCTTGGCAGAGTTTGCACGTGACAGCCTCTGCAGGGTTTGTTTGGGTTTTTTTCTGGGTTTTTTTGGTGGTGGTTTTTTTTGGCTTTTGCTTTGTTTATGTTTTCATTACGATGACATAACCCCACGTGTCCGAGCAGAATTGCACAACAACTGACTCTTCTGAGATTCAATGCTGAGAATACACTGTCAGGTGTCTTCAGTGGCCTGGGACGGGTTCCCGCTGAACATCCCTCCCTTCCACTGAGGGATGGGAGGGCTGGGATGATGGGATTCCCTGGTCATGAGTCCACGCGCTGTTTACTGTGAGCAGGAGTTATCTGAATCTGTCTTGCTGTCTGTGTGCAGAGAACAGTTAATTTTTAATTTGACTCGCAGGAGTTTTTTAGCTCATCATTAGCTCACATCTTGTTTTCCTTGGGAGCATCTCAGCTAGGAACGGTCAGCATTATTTGGTGTTTCCTAGGTCCATTTCATGTAGAGAGAAATGGAAGAACTTGTCATATGCAAAGGAATAAGAACTATAATCACTCGAGCCACGTCCTGGGGGCCTTTATTCCTGCAAAAGCAGGTTGTTAAAGCTCTTCTTGCCTTAGAGGGCTTCTACATCCAAAACAGTGAGTACTATTGCCTGGACCCCCCCCCCCCCTTTTTTTTTTTCCTCTATGTCTCATTCCCTCTCAGCCATACTGCAGTTGCTTGGGAAACTGAGAATTTTGATCTAGCCGCTTAGCCCTAGAAAAGAGGAGCTGCTGCCAGTGTGTTCTTCAGGAGATCTTTGCTCCTACTTCTTGGTCTTGAAAAAATTAATTCACCTTCAGAACAAGTGGCAAAGATATTTAAGATGGAGATCTCTGCTGTGTGATCTCACACACGTGGGTGAGGATGTTGAGTGATATTTTGCATAGAGTGGAATATATCCCTCCACTCTCCTGTCGTGGACAATTTAGCAAATCTAGCAGGGAAGCGTGGCACTCTTGTAGGAAAGCTCAGAAGCTGTTTGTTATGGAGACTGTGCCTGGGTTTTCCTTATCTTTGGTAAGAACTGCTTTTCTTTCTCCTTTCTGTACATATTTAAATAAATAGAACCAAAGTTGTAGTGGAGAGAGGAGAAAGTTATGTACTTCACAGGGCAAGCAGATTAAAATGCTAGGCTGAAAGGCTTCTTGTAGCAATGGCTAAAAGAAGAAGATTGCTGTGCCTACTTGAACATCACATCCAAGCAATGCTCTGCAACAGAAGCTAATCCAGCTATGGCCATAAAGTTAGAAAACTGGCATTTGCCAACATGACAATCTCTTTCCAAGGTCCAGTTCTGCTATGGCAAAGCTTCCAGCGACTCCAGTAAGACCTGGCAAAGGTCCTTAATCTCTTAATCTTAAGGAAATAGGAAGTGTTTCTTAAATAAGTCTTCCCTTTTTTTTAAAGATGAACATTATTCAGGTGATTGTGCAGTCTTCTGTATTACTGTAGTAGTATTTTCACTGATCTGAATGCAAAACATGTCTTCCATTGTTTTTCCATCTTAACAAGCAGCCACTCCTGCACATAACTCCAGTGCTCAGCATGTTTAAATTACAGCTAACACAATCACTGCCTTCCTTAATTTAACTTGTGATGGCAAAAACAGGACCAGATCCTTTCCAGAGCACTAAAACCCCTGCTTATTGTGTCGTTGTTCATGTTTTTTGGTATGGTAACTAATGATGCCTCCCTTTAATTATTACACAGCCACATTTTAAATCTGCTTTTAGGGAGAATGGTATGTAGGGACTGAATGGCAAGATCTTTAACAGATATTTATTATTTTGGATGATGTCACATCAAAACAGTTGCTATTTCAGTATCAGGTTGTTTCCGTGGGCTTTTTATGCAGATGCGTTGGAAGCTTTGAACATAATGTGCTCGTAAAAGAAAATGGGCTACATCTGCTTTGAATTAAGCCTGACCTTAAAATGTAAAAGCTACACATCTGGTGATGTTTCTTGGTTAATGGCAGCAAAGGGGAAGGTCTGCCCCAACTCACCTGCACCCCGTGGACTGGGGGAGCATGGCACTGTCACCAGGAGAGTTTGCTGTCTGACCCTGCCATGTGGTCCCAGCAGAGAGGTGCGGGGTGTCACCATGTGGAGGTGTCTGCCAGATCGGACAGCAGCGGGAAAAGCCAGGGTGGTGGTGCTGTGCTGGGGTGGGAGATTTGATGGGGTGGCTGGGAGATGGGATGAAAGCAAGGGCTGGACCTCTGGTCCTTGTGGAAAAAGAGAGTTAAACATATGCCTAAAAATCTGGCTCCTTTTTTTCTTGCATTGATGCTTGGATTGCTGTGTTACACTAAGTTAGGAGCCAGGCTCTGTGAGTGTGGGTGTGCTGAAGCCAGGGCTCCTGAGGGTGGGCTACAGTGTGACTGCTCTCGTCAACACCTGAGCAGTGCCCAGTGCCTTCGTTTCTGGAGGCAGTTTTAGCACAGAGACTTCCACAAATCCCCTGTAGCCCAGCACCAATCCGTGGTGCCTCACTGCTCTTCCATCCTCATTTTGCTAGGGGGATGTGGAGACCCAAGCCTTTGGCAGGGTGGTCAGCACTGGCTGCACCCTTGCAGCCCAAGGGCAAGCTGGGGAGGGAGTGTGAGACACTGTGCAGCAGCACCACCAAGTCCTAGGTAGAGTGCAAGTAACTTTCTGCAGCACGTGGCTTGATAAAAGCAATGTTATCCCGCTTTTCAAAAGAGGGAGCAAGACTAAAGCTGTTGCCTTTCTGTAAAATTCAAGTAAATCCTCTGCCATGGGACAAATTGCAACACTGGACAATATCTCAGTCCACCAGTATTCCCTCTGAAATCGGTGGCTGTATTAGCGGTGTCGGTTGTTATTAAGATTGAGTGAAGACCCCATAGTTTGGCTCCATCTGAATTTTCCTTGCTATGTTTGTCAGCAGAGTCTGTCTTAGAAAAGCTCTAGTGTTGAGGCTCATGGCCCTGTTGAAATGGGGGATGAGGTATGAATGTGGTTGGTGGAAAATACAGATTCAGTAAGTCCCGAAAACACAGCACGGCTTCAGTCTTTTATCACAGCCCAACTCTGCTTAAATGTCATGGTGTGCCTGAGGAAAACGTAGCAGGGACTGTTCCACACTGCATCTGACAAATCGATGCTCTTGTGGTTTCCTACGTGCTGAAAGGGACAGATGTGTCCTGTTAGAAGTCACTTAACTTGTTTCTATAAGACGTGTTATAGCTGACAGATCACTGTTAATTACAATTTTCCCTCGTATTTTTTGTGTCAGCCACCTCCAGGAAGGTAGCATATGACCTAGTCAAGATAACGAGCGAGCAAAGCCGACTCCCCGCTCTTCTTATCTAAACAGTTTGCTAATACTCTGGCAAGTCTGTGTGCACCAACTTTTTCTTAGTGAAAGCTCACAACACTCCGGGGGGTGTTTCTATAACAGACTGTTAGACACACTCTGCTCCTTCCCACCTTTACAAACTTCGATGAGTATGTGTCTCCTCGAATCACTGTATTCTTAACGTATTTACAACCTGATAGCAATAGATGTCTTTCTTCCCTGGCAGTTCACAAGGATATACTAATCAGTGTTTATTATATTTTTAATTCTGTAAATATTTATTTTGGTACTCTGTGTATTTATTGGCACTGATTCTGGTGTTTGCTTATGTGTCATTGTAAATGTTGATGGTTTCAATAGTCTTGCTTCTAATGAATGTAAGGAACTCAGACTAACTGCACTTTTCTTCCATTCAAAAACCTTACAGTGAAAAATATTCCCACTGTCATATTATGTGTTATAATGAATACAGTTAATAAAATCAGTTGTCACTTTTCATTGATGAACGTGAAGGTTACTTTTTGACGTTTGAGCCAGAGATAGAGCCAATCTATTCAGTGCACTGGAAAATACTAGGCTTTTGAAAGCAAGACTTTAGGGAATTATGTCCCCAAAATAGCATAAAAGAGAATAGTTGGGCATGTGTGCACTTTCATTTTTATGTAGGAATGCCTTTAGCAGTTTTACTAATAACATCAGAGCATAACTAGACTAAATTTGTTACTTAGGGGAGGGCTTTCATAAATGAGGGAGTTCTGGTCTTCTGTTTCTTCAGCATGTTGGGTTTTTTCCCCCCCCTTTAAACCACTTAGACAATGGAAATGGACTGAGTTTCATTCTGTTTTTCAAATCAGCTTTGCTTCCTGGTTCTCCTCGTCGGGAAGCCAGCAGGGAAGCTGGTTCTCTTGGCACAAACTGACTTTGGCGTTGCAGTTTTGGTGTGACAGCTAGCAGATGCAGTCTGCTGTGAGCTGCATTTCCCACCTTTAAAACTGGGACTTGACTGCTATGACTATGAAGTGACATTTATTAGAACCTCTGTTTTGCAACTTTCTCTAAATTTCTTGCATTTAGAAGATGCATAAAGCATTTGCATCAGTCTAGTTTTAATCCTTACGTTTATTTACTTCACTTAGCAAAGTAGCGCTGCCTTGCTAAGGGTTCTCCCATGTTACTACTTGTCCATGAAAGACACTGAACCAGCCAGAATAACAACTGGAATGAAATCTGCTCAAAAGTTTTCAAGGAACAGCAAAGCAAAAGGTATGAAAAGCTTGTTATGCAAGTAAGGAGCAGGACATGGTGACACAGTATAAATTGATCCTATGTTCACAAAAGCATAACTCCTCTTTCCAGTAGCTGGAATGAGGCTGAAGAAATGTTTTCCCAGTGATTTCATGCACAAGCAATTTTACATTCAGGCCTTCTCAGCCGATGTCCCCCTATTGCACGTTCATGTCTTTTATCCCATGCATCTGGAAGCAGAAGAGGTGTGGTTTAAATTATTCCCTACTGCAGAACATTCCCTAGTGATTACCTTGCTGGTGTCCAAGTATAGCTACTGGGATTTTGGGGGGCAAAGGGGTTGCAATGAAGTGCAGGGCAAAAGTACATCAACCTCATGAATCTTGTTAACTGTAGATCTGTGTGATGCAGCTGTTAACACCTTCCACAAAACCAGACTGCAGTAGCCTGGCAGATCCACTGTGACAGAAAAAATTGAAAAGTCTCTTGAAACCGTGGGACTTGGCCCAAATATTCTTTTTGAAATCAAGATGAAGAGGCTGAGTTTCTCATATTGAGCTAAAAGTCCCTTCCCAATTAAAACCAAGATTGGTCATTCCTGACAGTACATCTCTATGATTTTCATGGCCACCTTACTGGAAAAGTGTTTGCAATGGGAGTGATGACCTGGAAATCTCCCTGTGACCCATTCGTTGAAGATGAATGCTCCATCCAATTTGCAAATCTATCAAGCAAGAAAAAGACAAGAGAATATTCTTGACTCCTAATAATTGGTAAGGAATATTGGCAAGACTAATGGACCAGTCAACTGACTGCGAGTGAGTACTAGTGTCATTTTAAATCCTTTCCCTTGAATCATGGTATTTTTCCCTCTCAAAGTGACTGTACAGGAGTTATTTACTAGGAGCTCACATTGAGCAGACGCCTGCTCCTACCTACCACGTTGCACATCTGCTTCCAATTAAAACCATTCCACAGTGCCCTGAGGGGGATGGGGAGGAGGCTCAAAGGTTCTGCAAAGGGTTATTTCAGCAGCCACGGATGCCGCTGTGGCAGCTGAGGACTAAGAACCTGCTTCATCTGTAATGACACATCACTCCTTTTACTCTGCAAAGACCCTTAGCACTTGGCTCAGATACGCAGTTAGATCCTGGGACCAGGAGGTCTCCTGTTCTGACTAATGAAGGAGACTTGTCCTTGACCAATACGTGTATTTTTTCCAGCTTAAGAAAAATGAATATGTTCTAAAAGATACAGGTGGAGTCCCATAGCTACTGTTCTAAATAGAAGAAGACAAATGCAAGCAGTCGGTTGAAGTACAACTCCCCACAGCTACTCCAAAGACTAACAAACAACCCATGCCGATGCTGTGTCCTTATGCAAAGACCCTTCACAAAGTGGCTCTATGCGGCACTCCCACAGGAATCCCAGGTGAGATGACCTAGAGCCAAGGGTTGCCACTGGAGGGAAGGGAGGGCTTGTGCCTTCCGACAAAGCGCTGGTCCGAGCCAGGGAGGTCTGAGTCCCTCTTCCACCGCTTCCTTTCCAGGTGGTGGTGACCTGATTTACAGAAGGCTGCAGGTACCACATTTTAAAGTCAGATCCACAAAATCAGCTGCATCTAGCTGTGGTGTTGCGCAGAACTTGTGGTCTGAGGTTTTATGATAAAATTTCACTATCGCTTTAAGCACCTGCATCGGGCAGGCTCAAAAGCATCGCATGGCTGGGTCTGCTCTCCTGTGTGTCACGGTGGGTGTCACAGACAGGCTCTTCCTCCGGCCACGTCAGCCTTCTCTGTTGGTGTCACTTGAAATTCATAGGTCCCTTGGGCAGAGGAGAGACTTGAGTAAAGATCCTCGGGGTGAAGGTCCCGAATGAGCAGAGGTTGGCTGGGTAGAAGTGCAAAAGCATTGTGGAGGTGGTGGGAGAGGTTGAGGCAGCTAAACCTAGGGCAGCCAGAAGCCTTGCAGGGAGTGGTGTCCTCTCCAGCTTCACAGGGAGATGGTTGCCTCCAGGGCACCTATGTGGCTCAAGGTGCTCCAAGAACATATTCAGCTGTAGGCTACCGCTGGGTGGGAACAAAAGGTGCTGAGCTCCTTGCATGGAGCTGGGAACATGTAGGGTGACATGCAGAATGAAAAGTAAACAAAAATCCTGTGACCAAACAGTATTTTAAGGACAGAAATTATGCTAAATCTGTATGTCACGTAAAACAAATCTGTTCTGTTCCTGCCCAGCTCCATTTGTTCACCTGTAAAGATGAAAACACAACCTAATTTTGCAACAAAATAGGTTTGAATAAATAAAGGCAAATGTGTCTTAGTAAATGAGAGCAGTGAAAAACCTCCTCTTGATTATGGCTGTGAAGACACTGGCCACAATATAAACTGGACATGAAAAAAAACCTGTTCTACTAAAATGATGTAGAGGATCAGAAAAATGATGGTAACAAAACCCAAATGGATTGTTCCGAGTATTTCTTAAGGAAAAATAGAGACAGATAAGAATTCAGCTAGCCTTGGTCTATCTTTACAGTAGGGATATATTACATCTACATCTGTTGTTCTCTGAGCTTCTACCCTTCACATTCTGCACTAGTAGATTTTGTTTACTAACAGATAACAAATCATACAAAAATGCAGCACTTAAAGAAATCAGTCCTGCTACTCTTTTGCTTATAGATGTCTTTTTTCCCCCGTGTTAACAAATTAAGCTTTTGATCCTTCCAATTAGACCATATCCAGCCATTATCATGCCACATTTAGGGTCTGATTATGCAGCTGCTGCGTCTGAACAGCTTCATTCAAATCAGTAAGAAATGCTCACATGCAGCAACTGCAGAAACGATCCTTGCATCCTTTGCAGAGCTGCCGATTGCTGCTTTCTCAGGGGCTTAGAATATTTATGTCTATCATCACTACAGGATGTTGAATTTGCCTGTATTTTTTTTCCTAGGGTCTGATAGAAAACCCCATAAATCTGCAAGTTTTATGAAAAAACAGTTGGACCAGATTACACAGTTAAGTTAACTTGTCTATGCCAGATCTTAATGCCCTCTAAAGCTGTAACATGTATTCAGACCGATTTAAAATAAATGACTGTATTGGAAAACAAAACAGACATCAGAGCACAAGCATAAAGGCAAATGTCAGCCCCTGGCTCTGAAACGACTTGGACCCTCAATCCGAGCTATGAAACCTTACATTTCTGCCTCAGCGCAGGCAAACACGCAGAACTATTTATAGCACAGCCTTTTACTACCCTTCTGTTAGAATAGGCTTCATCGGAGGATTTACATGACTAACCAAAAGCAAAAGCCTTTTGTACTTGGTTTCCATAAGAGAAGGCCAGTGTGAAGCTGGTGTTCATTGGGCTGAATTACAGAAAATATCAGTTACTAGAAAACCAGTTACTAATTCAAAGGCATCTGTTACCATGGCACAGGTCTCCTCTTCCTTCTCCATGCCCCAGATTTAGCACCAATGATGGGAGCTTAGTCAAAGCTCAAAAAGAATGATTCTTACCTCTGAAAAATAAAATGCATAGTCAAGGAAGACCACATGTTTTCATGGCAACTAAGGAGTAAAGGGTTAAGACCTAGGAGATGGCTCTGAACCAATGAACAGCACAAAAGACTCCTATTAGCAAATCAAGAGCCCAATGTGCTCTCATTTCCCCCCTTGTATCTTCAATTAATCCCTTTGGGCCACAAAGTTACTGTTCCTGCCAAGGACAACAATCAGCATGAGGTGATTATTTTAGATTCTGCTACATACCCTGAAGTCTTGTGAAAATGAAAACCCAACCCTCCCTTCCCGCTCTGGTCCGATTTCCAGGGCAGGGCAGGCCCATCAGCTAGTCCCCATCCTTTCATCTCGCTGTGCCAGCTGCAGGCACCCAGGCTTTCCCCAGAGATGCCACCTTCTCTCAGATGCCTGCCTCTTCCTGCCTTCCAGATGGCATCGGGCTTCTTAGCAAGCTCCCTGATTTCTCTTTCCCTCTTAGGATTTCGTTTCAACATTATCTTGTCACATCTGTTTTTCTCCAGTCAGATGATGTGCGGGAGCATGAGATGTAATGCATCTTCAAGAGGTTACCAACCTCCAGCTCCCGTGGCCATTTCGGACCTCCCCGCTGCAGAAGTGTCCCCGTGCAGCGAGGATCACTAATGCTCTGGTATGCCAGCGACAGCCCCTGCCCCAGCTGCCGAGCAGAGGTAAGGAGCACTTTGTTGAGGTTTGCAGGCTGCTTGTTTCCTTGTCTTGCTCTGCATCACTGAACTTAGTCTTTCCTCCCTAGAGCTTTTCCACAGGGCTTCTCGAGGCTCCCTGGCGCTGTTGCGGGGCTGTTGAACATGGCTCGGGAAGGAGGAGAATGGCTAGAGAACAGGGCAGGGAATTGGAGTCAGGCTGTGATATCCTTCCACACATGTCCTCTGTGACCTTCAGTGCAAAACTCCACGTCTTTGCTTTTCCACCTCTAAATGGGGATTGTGATCCTCCTGCAGGAAAGGTTTCATGTGGCCAGATCCTTCACATTTTATCCCACTGCCTGTGAAGCGATTTGAGACGTGGGTAGGGGCATGGTGCAACAGCAGCACTCTCATTCTCCCCATCCTGCCCAGATTCACCAGGGGCAGATGTGGCCATAACCTGAACGAGAAGAGGGGAGGAAAAACCCTCTTTCCCGTATTTTTTTTGCACGGGAGGGTAGTGGTAAGTTCCCAGGGTGAGAATTTGGCTGAAGAGGGGCCATGGGGCTGCCTTCCCATCTCCTTGGCTATAGTGCTGGTGCCCCTGGGGCTCTGCAAATGTGGGATTAAATAGCTGGTGAGAAAGGGTGTCAAGGGGAATCAGCAGCATCATGGAGCAGCAGGAGCGAGGTGTTATATCTCACTGAAGCCCCACAGTGGGGATCCTTCCCTTGTCAGGAGAAAGAGAGATGTGGGAGCTAAAATGTCTTGAGTCTCTTGATATATCTGTCCTTAGACCTGGCTACAGATGCTCATGCCACCAGATGGCCTTTCTGCAGTGTCCTGCACAGCTTTGACCTGCTGATGGCTGCAGACTCTCCACTTTCATGAAACTAATTGAAGAAACACCAGAGTAGGAAGTAATACCAGTCATAAAGGGATGTTCTGCTTCCTCCCTCACTTCCAGTTTTCCACTAGGGATGGCAGCAGTAGCTATTAATTGCTCCCACCGTGCAGCCAGAAGGCAGTCGTCCTTGGGATTTATGAGCCAGGCATTGAGCCTTGCAGAGCGATGTGGTGCCATGGCTCTGCAAATGGGCAATGTAGGAACTGATGTATTAGTTGAACTGGTGACCCACCTGATCAAGCAGTCTATTGCTGTCCACAGCTGCCAGCAGAGGAGATACTTTACAAAGACACATGAAGATGCTATTGTGGATAATTATGGAGTGTCTGTTTGGCAGAAGAGGTACCTTTGTAACTTCAGGTAGTGATATGTCTCTGTTTTGATGAAAATCGTTTGTATGGCCTGTTACCACTGAGGAAATGATTCCCACTTGCACAAATATTCACTTTTAGTGAATCTTTTGAGGTTCTTTGCTTCAGTAATATCCTATTGCTATGAGCTTCACACATTCATTATGCTTCACTAAAAAAAGAAAAAAACCCACCTTATGAGATGTAAGGGAAATGCTGAGGAAATTTTAAGTGGTAGGTAATCAATTTTTAATTGGACAGGCTCAAAATGAAAGAAAGGTAAGAGAAGGAGAACATCCTGATGAGGTCTATTATATCACCATGAGGTTGTTTGAAACAGCCTCATTACTCATGCATGACTCATGCATTTACAAAGGAAAAAGTCAATTTTTTTTAGGGATATTGGTCTACAGACAAAAGGGCTCTCCAGGCCTTCAGCCAGCCGCCAGGACAGGGGATGATGCTGACCCGACACAGCTTTCCTCCTGCGCTGGGCAGAGCCGGCTGGGCTGTGGCACCGTGGCTTTTGCCTTCCCTTCCTGCCCGGCAGGCAGCAGAAGCACGGCGCTATGAAATGGAGGTACTGGGAAACCTAATTCAGAAAGCATTTGTTTCCAAATCACGTGGTGCTTCATGCTCTGGCAATTTTTAACTGGCTCCTGGCTGGGTTTATTCTCCTCCTGCGTTTCAAGGGTCAGTGTTGGAGAGCTGGGTGCTGCCATCGCTGGGGCGTCGAGCAGCCGCCTCCGGCAGCGTCTCGGGTAAATTGCCCCGTGCCAAGGCCTGCTCATTAGATATTATATCCCATGGGAGACATGTTAGTTAATTTAACAAGGTTTTGCTGTGGGCTCTATTTCAGTGACTGGTTTTGGTCCCAGAGCAGTGTCCTGAGGGGTCCTCAGCCCAGCCCGTATCTGCCCGAGTGTGCCCTTCCCTCGGCGAGCCCTCTCCTCTTGGGTGTCCTTGGGCTGTCCCTTACACAGCCACAGAACCGCAGAGGGGTTGAGGTGGGAAGGGACCTACGGAGGTCACCTGGTCCAACTCCCCTGCTCAAACAGGGCCACCTAGAGCCGGTTGCCCAGGGCCATGTCCAGATGGCTTTTGAGGAGAGACCTCCCTGGGCAACCTGTTCCGGTGCTCGGTCATCCTCACAGTAAAAAAGTGTTTCCTGATGTTCAGAGGGAACCTCCTGTGTTTCAGTTTGTGCCCACTGCCTCTGGTCCTGTTGCTGGGCACCACTGAGAAGAGCCTGGCTCCGTCCTTCCCTCAAGTATTTATATACATTGATCAGATCCCCCTAAGCCTCCTCCTCTCCAGCCTGAACAAGAGAGATGTTTTCTAGAAGAAGTGTCACAGGTCACAGCACTGCCAGAAACACATTGGTGAAACATGCTGGGGTTGGGGACTGTCCCTCCTCAGCCCCACACCATGCTTTGCCCCACAGCAGGCATGCATGGGAGCCTGCCTGGAGCCCGGTGAACCTGGAGAACTTTTAGGACCATGTGCTGTCCCAACAGGAGAGAACGGACACACGAGCCCTCGCGCTGTGCGTGGTGGCTCGGGGCTGAGAGGTGATGGAGGGGTGGTGGGAGAGGTGGAGAGATTTCTTTCTAAGCAGCAGCACCAGCTTGTTCTGCCACAAATTGGTGCATGATGGCCTGAATGAGCTCCATGCACGTCCTCACAGCAGGTACGGTGGAGCTGCTGCTGCTGGCAGTGCATGTGAATGCTGCTGCTTTTCTCCAAGCCCCAGCTCACCTTTCTTTTTCCTTGTTAGATACTCCCACGAAGAGATCATTTCCTTTATGAAAGGTGAGGCACCAGCCCAGCAAGCTCTCAACTGTGAAGAGAAAATGATTTATTTAAGATGTCTTTGTGCTCTACTGTGGACTCCCAGCTGGATGAGAGCCTCTCCAGGCTGGTGCTGTGCCGGAGCCACAGCCCCCACGGTTTTACAGCGCTGATAGACCAGACAGAAGGCATGGGCATCTGGAGAAACCGAGTCCACCCCAAGGAAATGTGTTCAAGTGGAAAAGGCACTTGCAGGACCAAAGGACACCTGTGTTTCAGTCCTGCTTCTCCTGCTTACCTGCTGCCTGCCCGGGCGTGAACCAGCCCACCTCCTCGCTGGGCGTTTGCACAGTGCAAATGTCACTTGTTGGAGTATCTTCTGCTCCAGCTGTCCAAGCGTGGGTGCGGGAGAGGAGCCCAGTTTGTGGCTGCTGTTTCTGTCCAAGCTTGCACTAGCTCCAGGGAACATTCTCCCCTATGACTCCAGGGTCTGATGCAAATTAGCTCCACAATACTCCTCATCGGGAGAGCTCCATCAGCAACACGTGGGATAACTTCCCACCTCTTTATCTTCCTCTTCTGCAGCTGTTATCAGACCCTCCTGTGTGGTTTTAACAGCGTACTTCCACTGAGGACCTGCCACCTGTGGAAGGGCTTGCGTGCTGCCGAGGTGCTCTCTCATTAGGCTCTGACCCTGCTGCCGACGGTGGTGGACGAGAGCTTCGCAAGTCGGTTAGGCTGGGAGAGGATCAGATCTTTGCAGGGGGTTTTCAAACCCCTCCAGTGTTAGAGAAGCTACAGTGCTTACAAGGCACAACTTCAACTTCTGTACAATTTATAATTTTCTTTAATTGCTTAAAGGGCTCTAATTTTCACACCGTTGTGAAAGGATCTTTGTTTACAATGATTGCAGAGGGTAATATTTCTAGCGTGGGTAACCATGGCAATGAATAATTCTATTCTCAGGAACTGTGCCAGCTGCACTACTGCCTTATAGCAGCATTCAAGCCGTTTGCTAATGAGAGACTTCTCGTTTATTGTAGGAGGACATTTTCCCGTGTCCACGCATTAGCCTGTAGTTTCTTAAAAGCACATTCTTTATCAGTAATACATGGAGAAAAAAAAAAAAACAAACCCAAACAAGCAAATTTCAGTTACGCAGCTCCTCTTGCACATAAGGTTTTCCTGTTTTTTTCTTGGCGACTGTATTCTAAGATACATTATTTAAGGAAACTTATGGTATGCAATAGTCTGTTTTGTTTTTACTACCACCTTCTAAAATAAGGATGAGCTTAGGATGCTCTAGAGCAGCTGTTTCTTATGCAAAAAGACACCACCCTGTAAACTGGTCTAGTCAAAGATAGGCGGCTTTTATCACTAGAGGAAGGACTTTAACTATTTTTAAAAATTAGTTTTATAAATAATTTTATTTGAGTAAAGAGTGATTTTAAATTATATTACTTTATAAACATATATATTACAGCTTGGAATCGAATTACTTCAACACCAAAGCATTGAAATTGATTAAAATATTGTTCTCATCTATGTATGAGCATGATTACTATATTTGTAAAAAATTATATAAAATAAGAAAAATATGTATTTTTACATGTTTCATGATTTAAATGCAATTTAAATTATTTTAGCAATAAATGTTCCAAATGGAATACATTTTTAGCTTATATGATTTAAGGTATGTTCAGTAGAAACCCTTAAGGAATAGCTAAAATATAGTTCCTGTCATTCCATGGACCGTGGTCTCAGAGTACAAAACCAACCAGTTGGAATAAAGCACCCTCTCCTGTTTTCAGATAAACATTAACAACAATCCCAAGTCTCTTATCCGAGATGGAAATCCTTAGGAAAGATTTATGGAGCAACTGTTGAATTGGGCGAAGTTGTTTGGAACGGTTGTAGCTTGAGGGTTTCTAGAAAAGCATTTCTTAGCCTTGTGTCTTTCATCAGAGAGACAGGTGAATGTGTCCAAATAAACAGCACAGCACAAACCTACGTGGTTTTTTTTCATGCCACAAAGTGAATCGATCTCTTTCCTGTGGTTAGTGATTTGGTGCCCTGATTATTGGGCTCTGTTGTCACCAGGCTGTAAGCGACCGACATCTGCCCAGAACCAGCAGCCGGGTGGCTCATGCAGCGCCTGCCCTCCCTCCGCAGGGCTCCCTGGCGTCACCCGTTCCTGCTCTGCTCTCCGGGAAACATCCTCTGCCCGTATCCCTAAAGACAAAGCAAGATCCACCAACTACAGTTTCCCAACAAGCTCGGTCTGAGTTGACTTAAACGAGAAAAAAATCCCCCCAAATTCCGCTCAGCCTGGGATAGCTCGGTTCTTCTGCAGCTCAGTAACGCCCCCACCTCTTTAGCACTTAAGAAAGTAGGTCAGTTCTGAAATGAAAACAGCCCGGAAAAGCTGTAGTGATTTTCCACAAAACTCTTACACCTCAACGGCTGACTTCTTCCTTCCCTGGTTTCTTTCTCCAGCTAAAAGACAGTTCCTTGGGTTAACTCAAATGATCCAGTTGCGTGGGTCTTCCTCTGCCCCCTGTAACTACAAATATTCATTTTGCGGATATTTACAGCTCGTTTGCTGCTTTCCCTCCATTTCGTCCCAGTGCGGATGGCCACCGCGAGGACTGGTCCTCCCAGCCCGGGAGCCTCCGTCCCCGCGGGGCTCTCCCCCCGGCTCCGCTCGGCGCGGCAGTGGGGTGCCAGCCCCCGGGCAGCCGAGCCCAGCCTGGTTACCAGGGGTGGGGGTACCGCAGATGGCTCTGGTACCTGCTGGCCTGCAGGTTTCCTCACGCGTCTGTGAAGCTGTGCTGTCTCCTCTCCCCGCTTTCACTGGAAGCTTAGAGGAGATTTTCCAACGGGACGATGGCACAGGAGTAGTTTGTGTGCTTCTGTGTGCTGACCTGATGAACCTGATGGACCTGACGGCAAACGTGATGAACCCTGCAGAAATTGCCTAAAAGAGAAATGATGGCTGACCTTGAGCCGCTGGCCTGATCTAAACCCCGAGCTACCCAGCGTTTGCTGCTATTTTCATGGCTACCCCACATAGCTGTTGGGACGCGGGAACGCTCTGTTTCTGGGTTTTGTTTTTTTTTCTTTTTTATGAAGGATGTACTGACAAAGAGCAAGTTACAGAAAGGGAAAAGAAAAAAAAGCGGGGAGAGAGGCAGAGAGTCACTTCATACAGCTCTTCCAGATGGCAGATACCCAAGCCCTGGCCCCTTCTCAGAGGTGTAAATCCAGCACGCGCTTAAGCTCTGTGGAGTTACCCTTGATTTACGCTGGTGTGCGAGCAGCCCTGGCTGGCAGAGCTGCTGCAGTAGCGCAGGGTAAGTGCTCAGGCAACAGGGAGGTTGCATCAGGATTAGAAAATAAGGCTGTCCTGAAAGGGGAGTTTTATACAAATTCCCGCTGGGTTTGGGAGCTCGTGATGGGACCAGTGTTTTGCATGGTGCCGTGGCCGTTCCTCCCGAGCGAGCTGAGCTGGGATCCCACCTGTCACTTTGCTGTGGGCAACAGACCTCCGCAGAAATCCTCTCTCCCTTTCAGGCATAGGGATGTGATGCCCCAAAAGCTTCCAGTGAGGGGACTCACACCACAGAGGGTTAAAGTGCTGCAATTTCCGAGGCAGTCCTGAGTTCATCCCTTTCTGAGGGCCACAGTGCTGCTCATTAGAAGCAATTAATCCCCAGCGCTGTGCTCTCCTGTCAGCTCATGCCGCCGTCACGGGCCATCTCATCCGTGAGGAAGCAGCTGAGCATCCCACGCTGACCAGCATCTCCTGCGATGTCGCACTTCGCTCTCGTCCCTCACAGGTGGTTTGGGTAAATATGTGCACGGACATAATGCGTTAATGGCAGTCACATCTAAGCCCCATGAATGAGGGGAAACCTGGGCAGCTTCTGCCGCTGCTGCAAATTAAGTTTGTGGTTGAATTAGATGTAGTGTGAGAGATGTGAGCCATTCCCCAGCGCCTGGGGTCTCTGTAATTGCTCTGTAAGAGGCCTACAGAGGAATCAGCGCACTGATTTGGGAAGTTTTCTCTGATAGCTCTTTTCCTTAACATCGGTGCCAACTGTAGATGATGTAAATGTATGATGTACCGGTGCTCCCATCTCTTTTTAAGTTATGATGCATTTCAAGTGCATTTTTGAGAGAATTTCAGATTATTCTTGAAAACTTGCATAACCAAGAGGATTGCAGTGGGGATTTCTACTGCAGTCTGAGCTGTCTCTGCTCTGCTCCCCCTGAAACCACCTGTCTCCTGAAACCACCACTCCATGGCTTTGCCAGGGCCTTTGGGAGTTGAGGGGGGTTGCAGCTCTGACACCATCTTTTTGCTGCCTCCTTCCTGCTGGTGGAGCAGGCAGAGTTCACCCGGCCGCTCACTGATGCCATGTGGATGAAACACACCACTGCCCTTCCACGCTGCCCTGCCGCGTTGCCCTGCCGCGTTGCCCTGCCACGCTGCTCTACCATGCTGCCCTACCACGCTGCCCTTCCATGCTGCCCTACCACACTGCCCTACCACGCTGCCCTGCCACGCTGCCCTGCCACGCTGCCCTTCCATGCTGCCCTGCCACGCTGCCCTGCCACACTGCCCTGCCACGCTGCCCTGCCACGCTGCCCTGCCACGCTGCCCTGCCACGCTGCTGGCACGCGCTGGCTGCTCGGGAGCTGAGCTCTGCTCCTGCTCCTGTCTCTGAGCGGAGGAAGAAGAGCACACAAGCCACCACATCTGCTGCTTGTCAAAGGCAGAAAAATATCCTTTCATAGAAAACTGTTTTGACTTGTGGCTGATGTGCCCAACACGTTCAAGGACTGAAAGGCTTATTTAATAAGTGCTCTTGCAGAATGCAGGCTGCACCCGTAGCCCGAGAGGAGGTGCCGGGGGAATGGTTTTGGCAGAGTTTCCTTCCTCCCCTGCAGCCGGTGAGCCCAGGAGCCGAACCCCAGGAGCTGACCCTCGGCAGCTGGCACAGCAGGAGGGACAGCAGACGCAGGCAGACGGACTTCTGCATGCAAGCTGCCGTCTCCTCGCCTCGCTAAGCTGGTCGGCTCCCTGATGCACGCTCCTCCCGGGGGCCTGGCGACGCTGCTGCCTTCTGCTGCTGCCGGAACCCTGCACCAATCCTGCACCCAGACGCACCCCGTTCCCGCTGCAGCTCCAAGGGGTGTATGCAGGGGAAGAAACCTCACAAGGGTGGGGGGAGAAGGAGTTCAAAGGCTTGTCGAGCAGAGGCTGCAGAAAGAGGCGTGGTGGGGAATTAATAATAGATTTCGCAATGGGGAAAAAGAATTTCTGAATGTGGAAAAAAAATGCTCATCTAGTTAAACCCTTTTCAGTTTGGAGCTCTTCTGCCTGCTTGGTGGCTGAATTTCCACTCCTGCAGTCCCACGCAGTGTCTTTTGTGTTTAGGATCAGAAATTACTATTTTCTCCCAGTATTGAACACGGGCCTGGGAAGAGGCTGAGTCTTTCAAACTCAATCTTCCCTAATGCGGTTGCCATTATCTTCCAGGTGCTGTTGAGGAACAGTCTGGAATGACTCATGACACTCTCCAGTTGTCCCTTGCGATGTCTGGCCTGAAGTGGATGGGATGATTTGCCACAATCCTGCCTGTCTGTTTGCACTTTGCAAGCCACGCAGAGGAATAGGTAGCCCAGGTGCGCAGAGGGGGCTAAGCCCCTTCCTGGGGGCAGCTCCCACCCCACGCTGGCCCCCTTGCCAAGAGCACCTCATGGGTGGGAGAAGCTCTGCTGGGGGGCGTTGCAAGGGTGGCCAGATGATGGGTCCCAATGTGATGACCGCTCTGCCCCGTTGCTATGCAGGGCTGTGGCTTCTCCCCATCTTGCTGGAGGGAAGCTGCACGCTGCAGGCAGCCGTCTGCATTGCCAAGGATGCAATGCAGGAGCAGGAGGTGGGAGGATGGGAAGGGGAGGCCATTTGGTATGGGAAATACAACTATTGACCTCTCCTCTGCTAGTAAGTCTGCCCAAGTGCTATGTCTGTCCAAGAAGAGCCAGCTTGAATCAGTGGGTTATGCTTAGAAATCAATCGTAGTGCAAACACAATAGAATACAACTCTCTGGTGGTACCCCAGGCACTACCCCTCCTTGGCTTGCAGGAGCACAGATTTTACTTAATGTCCATGGCCAAATTCTTCTCTCAACTTAGCTCATTCTTGTCCAATTATTCCGTAGACCTAGACCATCTTTTTTTTTCTGCAGGCTTCTGAGAAGTGCTGCACTTGTCTGGGATTTTTCAGATTCTGGGTCCTTTGGTCATTTGATCATGTCCTGGGTCATTTGGCTTTGGAGCAGAGAAGAGCTGCAGTGAGCCTGCTGTGGACAGGCTGCCCTGTGCAGGGCTCAGGGGCTGAAGACTTGCCTGAAAAAACCCCAAAAAAACAGAGGAGAAATAAGGGTAGCCTGGGCATTATCTGTTGATTTCCATTATAAAGGAGCACCATAGACCATGGCAGTATTTCAGTGATGTAACCAGTCCTGTACCCATAGGCAGAATTTGGCCCTCTGTGTCCTGGCACAGGAGGTGGAGGGAAGCCGTGGAAGTAGGTCCATCAGGGTGAGTGCATTAACTTGATGTTTTGGGATATAATTATTAGAGTTAAAATGCATGAACAGAGATTTTACACTGAAATCTATGATTTCCTCCAAATTCTCTTCTTTTGTGCCTTCTCCATGCGAGCTTTTGTTAGTCAATTGCTACACAGCATTTTACAGCGTGTCTTTTGTGTAGTGGTCCTTTCAGCTGTCATGCTCTGATCACATTCAGCCTAGACGTATAGAGCATTTATTGTTTGCTTTGGGACTTTTTAATGAACGTTTCATTTAATATTCAGCCTTATTTGTCAGCGAGATCAACATCCTGTTGAATTTCACTCGGAGCAACCTCAGTGCATCAGTTATGAGTCCACGTCTCGTTTCATCAGTAGTTGCAAATAGGCCACAAGACCGTCTGTGTCAGTTGTGTATACGAGTAAAGACAACAGAGGTCTAAATACAGACCATAATGGAAATTACCCTCTTTTTCCTTTCCTTCTCTCCTCCAGCTCTGACCCATTTTTTCCCCCATATCTCATCTCTAGTAAATGTCTCGAGCTCCATCTAAGGGTGTCCTGTCAAGGGGAAAAGAGAATTATGTTTGCTTTCTTCCTGTGTTTATGCTGCATGGAGCAGGCCTAAAAGGTTTCCCCCTCTTTATCCAATAATATTCTCTTGCTTTCTTTTTATTATAACTCCGGGGATTGTCCTAATAGACTCGCTGGATAACTGGAATAATACAGATATATATGAAAACTGCTTTGCTGAGAGGAGTAAAGATTTTTCATTAAGACTACTAATGTCCTTTGGGGATTGTTATTCTGTTTCATTGAAATGCCTAAAAATATGTTGGACAAAATATACTCTTATTAAATGATTGGTTAATTCTGCCATCTTAGCTAGGAGCTGGGCAACCACTATCTGAGACATCCCACAAATTCTTCAGCAAAAATAGGGAAAGCCAAAGTTGACATTTTACATATTTTTTTTTAGAGCTATAAGAAGCAGTCCCAATCCTCTTATGCCTTGTTTTTATGTAGAAATAAAAGCACAAGCAAGAGCACAAGCCAATTTTTTTGTTTTCCTTGGTAGGTCACGGCTACCAGAGCATTGTTTGAAATCCCAGCAACTGCTACTAATCCTGACCTGATTTGGAGTCTTTTCAAAGAACACAAATAAAACCAGGTTGACAAAGCTCAGCTCAGAGCCTGGTTTGCCTTCATTTATCTCAACCGGGACTGCCACGGGGGCAGGAGAAGCGCCACCGAACTGATCAGCTAGCAGCATTGCTTGCAAGAATTTTTATTACTCTGGAGCAGCAGCATCAAACCCTATAAACTTCCTGAGATTGCTGGTGTGTTGGCCATGGCAGTAGCAATTGCTGTACGTGAACACTGACCTCCAGAAGCACTTTTTCGCCTTCTTAGCATTCCCTCTTAGCATTTTCTGAAGTTTCCTCTTTCCAATACCCCCGTGTGCCTTTAGTGCCTGCAGCACTGACCTTCCCTAGCATTTGTTTCCTCTTCTGCATGTTCCTGCCTGTTATTTCAAGGTGAATTGAAGCTCTTTAAAAAGCCCTGGGAAAGGGCTTCCCTTTTGCTACAGAGGCTGCAAATTTGCCATATTTGTTCCAAGTTTCAGTAGGGCTTCAGACCCACTTGTGTCAGTCATTCTGGCAGGATCAATAACCCCGGGAGAGGAAGTCAGAATGGGCACATAAATTGACATTGAGTACAGTAATAAACATCCTGGCTATACACTCCCGTCACATACATATTCCATTTTCTGCAGAGTTTGTCAGTTAAACTTAAGGCAAGCTGTCTTCCCATAGGAAGTTGGGAACGATGGGGAAGGAGGAAGAAGGATGATCAAGGCACAGGTCATGACAGCGATTAATTTAACAGCATGTGTTTGTGTGGATGTGTTTCAGGATTTTGTTGCATAAAAAAACCCATCTCAAGTAGTTTTGGGACACTGATGAAGTTTTATTGTTCTTCCCAATCCTTATCTCTAAACCCGGAGTTGTTTTTTAAAAAAAATCATGAATCTCACTAAAATATCAGTATCCTATGACCTGTTTTCTCTACCACTCCTCCTGTAATCTGCTCCTGGGTCCTTCCTCAGAAGTGAGTACTGCCAGTGTTGTTACTGCCTCCCTCTGCAAATCGTCCCTTTCAGAAAGGCTCTCCACTATGAACTAGAGAAAAGAGATTTCCTCCCTAAAAGACCAGAACTTTATCCTCATCACAGAGCTTTTACTACTGTGTAATACACAGAAATCATCTAATATCTGTCTTCTTTATCCATAAAATGAAAGCATTAATATCCCCATCTGTCAAAGATTACATGTAAACATTGATTCCTCCCAGAACGTGACGGAGACCCACATTGCCTTTCGTATAAGCACCGCTACCTCTTCTGTCCTAACGCCTGATCCAGGGCAGCAGCTTTGAAGAGCATTTCAGAAGATACTCACACTCTACTGATTCATTCTCACATAAAGGTAAATACATACTTGAGTATGTACTTGAACAGGGGTTTCCACAATTCGTAATGTACTCAGTATCCAAATGATATTTTAGTGCCATAAAAGGGAAGCTGATTTTAAGGAATCATAATAATTTCCAACTCTGGGGCTGTTTTCCAGCAAACAGATTACATGCCAGCAGCCCTATGCTGTTTTCCCCATACATTTTGGATTCTCTCAGCTCAAAACCTTGCTTGGTGTGTTTTCCATGATGGTTGTCATTGGTCCGTTAATTCTAGCAGCTCCAGGGTAAATTCTATCTGCGTCTTCCTGCAGCTACACGGCATTTGATTTGTCCTCATCTACATAATCCATCTGTCCCTCGATCTGAGAGCTGTGTGCAGCCCTAGGTGCCAGGGAGCATGGGCTCAGTGCGCCGCTCTGAAAGGCGCGGACAATAACCTTGCATAATTTCTGGCTTTTTTTCTTAGCATCTGATTAAATTAATGTGATTCCGTGCATAAGTCATCTAATGAGTGTCTGTTTAATGTACGGCTTCTCAGCCGTGGCGCCTGTTTCTGAGAGGTGATGGATATCGGTAAATGGATTTACAGGTGCTTGGTTTGTCTCAGGACCCCATCTGAAGTAGTGTGATAGTTCCTTGGTGTGGCCAAAAGCCACATGCAGTGCCTTTTTGCCGCTGAGCATGGCGTGGGGTCTGCCCCATGAGTGCCAGTCCACCTGGTTTCTTCGTCCTGAGTACTTTAGCAGCAGCTAAACCGGAGGGAACCGTCAGCTCAGACAGGGGGACCTCCAAGGCAGACAGTCCTGCGTGCGGGGATGCTGCGGGCAGGGGCCTGAGCACGCCGGCACTGATGCAGCCTTCCCGGATCCAGCCCTCAGTGACCCGGTCATGGGAGCACTGGCAGGCTCCACCAGATCTGCTCTGGTTCACGGGTCTGACTTCCCACTCAGATCTCCACATCGGACCTCATCTTAAGTACTGGAAAAAATGATCTTTGTGTTGTGTCCTTCTTTATGTACAGTTTATTATGTTTTTCTCCCAAATAATCTTGATTTATTTAGAATCTGCAAAGATATGTGGTATCTGATCCAGATGGGCTAGAGGAGCTGACATCCCCTGCCACCACCACAGCAACATCTGGCTCTGGCCTACTGGTGGCAGGCATTTAATCAGATACGTACAGTGTATGTGTCTGTGGATGTGTTTGCACAGTGGAAACTCTCCCTGTGTTCCTCAGAGCATGGTGCTGCTGGATTTATTTTTTTTTGCTCCAAAATTTGGGGATTTTTTTTTTTTTGGATGTTTTCATTCAGGTAGGCATGGCTGCAGGAGGCCAGAAGGCTGAGGACAAGTAGCAAAACACAAGAGCATCCAGTATGTTGGATCTTAGGGCAAGTGCACAAAGATGCCCGGTACAATTATGCCTGTAGGACAAGCTTCAAGCTTCCCCTGCTAATATGCAACCCACAGGGGTACTCTGTAAAAAGCAATCCGGACAAAGACAAAGAGGATGTGTTCACTTATAAGTTGACTAAAACTATTTGTACTTCCCATTATCATTTTATGGCAGCTGCTGCTGCTTTAAAACTCTTCCAGCAAGGACAAAACATGGGTTTTTTTTCCAAAAATTTTTTGTCTCCAGCGCACTGTGCTTGAGCTGGCAGGCATAACCCAGAGTTTCGCAGTCTTGTGTTTTGAGGGGATGGGGAGGACTCCAAGGCTGAGCTCTGTACCAAATGCGTGCAAACAGCTCACCTCCTTGCCCCCAGGCTTTCTCCCTCCTCAGGTGAGCGTGATGCTGCCTCACTAAAAGAGCTTTGAAGTCTTTGCTCAGGCATCACTCTGGAGTTGTTCTGTGTTATTGAAACGACAGTTTTGTGTTGAAAATTTCCTTGCAACTCACTCTTTTGCCAGAGCAGGCATTGCTGGTTCGTTCCGAGGTCTGCACATCCTCGAAGGCTGTGCTAACCTTGTCTGTTCACTGACTGCTTCAGCACTGCAGGGAAATGGATGTGAAAGGAGACCAAAAGAACTAGGACAGGAAACAAATACCGAGAAATAGTAGCTTATAAGTGAAAAAGGCCTCCAAGGAATCACAGGCACATGGGTGTAGATCTGCAATGAACTAAGTAACAACAGCAAAACACACCTGGCAATTAAGGAAAATGAAAAACAGGTGAAATTTCATGTTGGAGGATACTTCTGCTGATGCCCACCCCTCCTGGGAGCAATCAGCCCTTGAAGCCACCTGCCCTGGAGAATCCCCAGCTCACAGTTTCCTAGCTACGAGACTCAGCAAGGGATTTGGTTTATAATCAAGCCTGTAGCTTGCAAGACTTTTTTATCCATAAATCTTTGAGTTTTTCTTGGTGGCAGGGAAACACTACTCTGGGCCCTGCAGAACCTCCCTCCTAATGCTTGAGCCATGCACATGAGGCCACATGGTGACCACGTCCTTAGGATGTCACTAGGGCATCAAGATGTTAGTCATCTAATGGACTGCTTACCTCGTGTGCCTCATGACAGGCTGCCCAGGGAAGTGGTGGAGTCCCCATCCCTGAAGGTATTCAAAAGACGTTTAGATGAGGCCCTAAGGGATACGATTTAGTGGGGGACTTGGTAATGCTAGGTTAATGGTTGGACCCGATGATCTTGGAGGTCTCTTCCAACCAGAACAATTCTATGATTCTATGATTCTATAAGCAACACAGCTGCTGGTGCACAGCAGCAAGGCCACCTCTCTCCCTCCCCATGTCCCCAGGGACCTGCTTGCAGCACACCAGCATATCAGGTAACTGGGCTGATTTGGGGTAATTGGCCTGTCTGGTCCGGGAGAGGGTGCACACCTGACAGCAGGAGAGTTTGAGAAGGAAAGAGCCAGTTTTGTGGATCACAAAATCACTGCAAGAGAGAAGACTGGCTTATTTCCAGAGGTGAAGAGGAAAAGTGATGTTGAAAGGATAGTTGCAGTCAAAAGGAGAAGCATATGAAGTCCAGTGCTCTCTTCACTGGATTGTGTAGGTTCAGGGTACATCTGCATAGCCCCACAACAGACCCCAGTTCACATTGCATATATATAATTTTAATCTCAGATGCATCTCTAGAGTAATCCAGCTGGTTCCCTTGAAGATGAAACCCACAGCCAAAGGTTGGCATTCCTCTTGCTCCACTCATCCATTACCCTTGGTAGAAGACCTGTCCTTGAGCAATATCATCCCATGGTGGCAAACCGAGCACAGGGCAGTACTGTGCATCAGGGTCCTCTTTTCTTCTTCTACATCCCCTCTTGGAGGACAGGACACTCCCAGCTCTCCCCTTCCTACTTTTCCCATGGCGCTAGAACACAAGTCACCTCTACTCTTCTCCACCCTTCCTTGAAGGAGTGCCAGAGAGTCCTGCAAGGCACGGTGCTGGCAGGAAGAGGTGAGTGGGACCTGGCTGCACCCCCTCCCCATCCCCACTGCGGTGCAGAGAAGCCGGGCACGTTTTGGCACTAGAAGGGGAGGGAGTGGATCCCAGGACAGAGCAGCCAGACCCTGGGCAGGGAAGGGAACAGAAGGGAACACAAGGCTGCTGCAGACACAGTGGCAGTAGCTCTCAGCTAGTAACACTGCTGGGTTTAGGCATTCTATGTGTTTAGGTTTGTGACATTTACCACGGTGTTGATACATTCCCCATCGCTGAGGATAAAAGCATTGCTGCAGCTTGAGATCACTGTGTTTGTAAGTGTGTTACCCTTTGTGGGGTTTTTTGCATTTTTAGGATGGTTGTGCTAATGTGTTTAGGTCAAGCTGCCCAAATTCAAGTTCCACTGCTGAACCACGTGCTTGCTGGACTTCAGCCAACGCCACGCGACATGACCAGTGCCTGTCTTTGTGCTTTGATTTTAGGAACTCTCATTACCAGAGGGAAAACAGATGCTTCCCATCCAGACTAATCAGGGAAGAAGTTTCACCCAGGGGATGCATCTGTTTAAATATAGTTTAAATGTAATCAAATTGGTCAAGTTTGAGGACCAGCAGAGCTCTGCCATGAGGGACAAAACAAAGGGACCGAATACAAATATTAAAATCTGTGCTCACATGTGATTCTGGGGACTGTGCTGTGCACTTTACTACAAACTGAAATACCCGGAGGATAAAACAGCAGCTGGGATTAAAACAAAGCTGGCATCAGTCCAAAGTACCAGTAAATCACGTGGGATTATTACTTTGCTAGAGATTTTACTGGTGTGGAAAGAAAAGAAAGTAGAAACTGATTTCTGCTAAACAAAGGAGTTAAGAGGAATCTCCAGCAAAACTAAGCCCTTGTCCTGCAAAATCTCTACTCAGTTCTTAACCCTAAAATTAACCATGTATGAAACTCTAAGACCACTGTTTCCAAATAGAATTGTGGTCTGACAAGGGCCGCACCATTCCATAAGGGATTATTTCCTCCATGCAGTTTATCATATGACATACAAAGGGTGAGAAATAATCACATGTGCACAGATTTCTTACATACAAAATTTCCTTTTCTGTTTATACAGATGCTAAATGTGAACACAAAGGAGAGCAAGCATTTGGTATGTCAGAGGAGAAAGGCAGAAGAGGTGAGAAGGAAGGAACACATGGTAAAAAAAAAAAGGATATAAAAGAGAGCCTTAAAAATACACCGAAGCAGAAGTGTCAGAACAGTCCCTAAAATAACCTGGCTGATGGGTATGATGAGTGATACAGAACTAGTGCTTGCTATAACCAGGTGTCCAGAGGAAGCATCCCCCTTTAGCCACATTCCCTGGGAGGCTCCAGGCTGGACCACTTGCTGGAAACCAGCCACAGCTCATAGCTGGTACCATATGACAACAGATGTTTACCAGCATCCTCCAAGAAACGAATTTGTGCAAGCCAAACTCCCAGTAAACACATCATGATCCCCAACAGCATCAAATCAGTGGGAAAACTGGGTTTTGCCATGGAGAACAGGACTGAAGAGCAATTAGAAGTGGACCAGTACTGTCTCCCTCCACATTGGTGTGAGGGCTGACTGGAGGCTGCTGGATGTCTGACCTGCTGCCTTGTCTCACTGCTGAGACTGGAATAACTTTATTGCGAACTGGAAATAATTATTTTAAAAATAAAATCTAAATCATGCACACTTGTCTCCATCCACCTTTGCAACGGCAAACATTATGTTTTAGAGGTTATTAGGAAATCAGCTGCTCTATAGGTTTCTGGTCGCAGCTATGGTTGAATGTGCCTTGGGCTTTGCTTTGCTGAGAAGCGCAGATTAATCCCATGCTACTCTTTCTTCCAAGGCTCCATCACAAATGAATTCAAAGGAACTGTTAGTGCAGACTGCGTTGAACCGTGCATTAATTGAGCTCGCTGTAAGGCAGGCGTATATGAAGTAGCTGCAAGTCAAGCATCACTTGAGGAGGGGAATGTGAGTATTCTGGAGTGAGAGTTGGTCATGGCCCAAATCTGGCAGTTTACAACATGTGCCACAGCCTCTGGCCCAGATTTTTGCCGAATTCATGGCCTGACATCTTCTTAGAGCCGAAGTACCAGGAATCCAAATGTCTGAGTAGGACATGGGAAATGGATACTGTGAAAGCCTGCATCTATATTGCTGCAGTGTCTGATTGTGAAGGATACTTCAATGTAATGCCATTCATATGAAGTTCACACCAACTACACCTATCTTAAGATTTCATATCATCCTTTATCTTGGTATCTGAGCCCTACACAGTCAATACTACTAGGAAGCTCTAGTAAATACGCGTAGTTAATCCATGGATTTTTCCCCTCCATGTGGTAAAAGGGCTTCAGTTTTTCTGCTTTTTTTCTTCTCCTCTTTTAAATTCTTCTCTGTTTGGTGACCTAGTTTTACTGTATAGTTTTGGTTCCATTGGAGAAAAAAGCTTTTGAGAGTGATTGATGATCAGCAACTAGAATTCACAGCTTCTTTTAGAAATGTGTTCAACAGCCCTTTGACCAAGAAGGTAACTTTAGATTAATAAAAACAATAAAAAAAAGAGGATATTAGACTCTCTCTTTCTTTGTAGCTTCATGCTCTTACCGGAGTGCATCTAAGCAACGAGATTCAGAATGAAATTCAGGTACTGCCTTTCCCACCTTGGAGTCTCTGGAGCGTATGAGTGTACTTCATGCAGCCACGGTTTCCTTTGCTAAACATTCTGTGCAAGTCAAAGGCGTGTATCTGTAGTCCTACTCTGTTTTATCACCAATGTGATGACATCTACTGGAAAGCACATTAGGAAAAAATAGTCTGGGCTAACTTCATTCTTTCAAAAAACCTGCAATTTAACCTGGATGTCAGAAGATGGCAGCAATAAAGCACAATTAGGGCCTTTTTATCCACGGGCTTTTGTTTCAAACCATGTTTTTGTTCCAAAAAGAGGCAGATTTTTTAGAAGGTGTCATTTTTAACAGTGGCATCAAGTATGACAGGCGTCCTTCCAGTAAATGTGAATGCATGACTGCCTTTCATCCTAATGGAAAGCAGTATCAAGAGCAGAATGTACCTTATTATATGCAAGCACACTTTTGGAACAATCATGTTGCTCTGTTATCTTCAGAAAACTAGTGTTCCATCTCATCCATAAGAAAAGGTGACATATTTCTGTAAATGCCCATATACAAAATTATCCAATACAGTGAACATTTACTGAATTTCAAGGATCATTTCTTTTAAATAAAAAAAATCTATTTGTATTGCAAGCATTTCTCCCAGTGAAGACTACATTTTAAAGCTCAGGGAAAGCAGAGAGAGTCTGCGGTGGGAATATTCATCAGCTGATGAATGTTCAGCAGTTTCACTCCACCTCGAAGGTCTTTGGCTGCGAGTCTGTCGGCTTCACCCACAGTCTAGCAGGGTGTCAGCTATCAAAGGACACCAATGCCAAGATACAAAGTGTGTTTGATTGAGGCTGTTATCGCAGAAAGAAAAGCCAAGAAATGAGGCACTGTCACTGAGTCTGTGTCCCCTTCCACAATAATAACTTAATATGGTTATTAGACCATATTCTCAGTGTTTACTATCTGACATGGCTGTCAATATGCTTGCTGAGCTTTGGCATGACATGTCCTGCCCTTCTTCAAGTTCTGACCTAACCAGTTGCCTTACTTTGCTGTATCCTCGCAAATGTCATTGCATTTCACTCTCACTTCAGAGAGATTTGAAGCAATTCTATCTACTCTTTTCCATCACTTTAAGGGGACAGTCCTGGAAACACTCCTGTGTGATGCAAACCAGATGCTGGTTTTGACAGCGTGTGATATTGTCTGTGGTATAAACCCAGTGCAAGATGTCTATAGGTGACGGTGTTTATCCCCTCAGCCATGTACCTCACACTCTTCACTTCACTGGGGATGACTTGCCCCAGGACTTCTCTTTCTGTAACTGCTACTGAAGAACCAGATGCCTTTTTCTAGACAGAGCTCCTCAAGTGCTCTGGTTATGCAATGTGTCATTGCAGTGTGCCCTTCCCTTGAGACTGATGAACTCTGGACAGTCTCTTCTCCCTGGGCCAAGCTGTACGCTTTTGTCTGACAGACAGGATTTATGTCTCCAGTTAACAGGTTCAGGAGCCCAAGTAATTTCTGTTTTTCACTGGACATAAAAAAATTATATGTAATGCAAAACATGCCAATGTTGCCTTTATTTTGTAACATCAATTTCTTCCAACTTTATTCATGCCTGTGGCATGGAAATAGTTAGGGATATTCGTGTAATAGTTTCCACAAGAAGTTATTTATCTAGTACAACACACTTCTGCTCCTCAGCTGCTATCAATGAATGTTTCTTAATTTCTTCAATGAGCGTGGGCAGATTGACACCAGTTGAAGACCAAATCCCATGTGATTAACTGTGGCAATAATCACAGCTAATATGGTCTTACCCTGTATACCTCTAGTAATCCATGTAAGACCTAGGTAATCTAGCTGAAATAATAATTTGTAAGGCGTCTGTCAGTTGTCAGAAAGGGAGAAGAACATCTGTGATGCTTCTTCCCTTCCCAGTCGTAAGGCTCCTAATGATCGGAGCTGCACCTTCGCACCACACACAGCTGCTTCCGAGGACAGTTATAAGTCACTGCTGCGCAGTTGTTCATCCTATATACACAAACATGGAACCTGATTCATCGCTGAGTTACTCCAGAGTTATGACAATATGATTCAACTAATTTTACAAAGATCTGTCTATTTTAACGAAGACGCAACTGATCATGACACAAGCTCTAAAAATTACCAGTGTGGCTTGAGTAGTCTATTGACCATGCAAGAGAGAGAAAAGGCAGTTCAAAAGCTGGTACCATCCTAAGTCCTGAGAACCAACTGGATTTCCAGCTGATTTTTAGAGGTACCCTGAACTAGTGTTTAAGCAAAAAAGGGTTTGTAATCAAAAAGACAAGTCAGAGATGTGGAGACTTTCATCCTGTATTTTTACAGGATGTGTTTTACAACTCTAAGTGTTGTAATCTTGTAACACAAATTTTCATAGATTAAAAACATCTAAAGGTAATGAATGCATATATCCCCTTAGAGCTGGGGAGAGGGGAGTTTATGAAATCAGAGTAGGCAGCACTACAAATATCATTCAGTCACACATCTTCCTCGGTTAAAGGATTGATGCTACATTGGCTCTACACATGACTACAGGGAGGACTGAATGATCTTCCCTGTTCTGCTGTATTTAAAAACAAGCTTCAAATCAGATTTTGTCGGTAGAGAGAGCTTTTATGTAATACATGATTGTTATCAATAATAACAAATGAACTAATGCCTTCTTTCTTCCACTCAGCCAGTGGGGCCAGACAATAAAGTAATATGTCTCCCTTTTAATTTAATTTTGCCATGGGAATCATTGGTACTACTTGGCAAAATCCCTACATAGAAGGAATACATAGTGTTGAAAAAAATGAAACAAAATCCCTGTACACTGATGCTATCTCTCTTGATAATGCCTAAAAATCCATCTATGTGCCAACTTTCATTTCCTGATCAAATCAGAATATGTGAACATTACCTATAAAAATGTCTGTAAAAGCTTTGATAGAAACACTTTGAGTTTTGCCTGGGAAAACCACTCAGTCACTCATGACACTGAGGAAATATATTAATGGACTTTCCTATGCATCCAATCAGAAAGTGATTTTCTTCACTATAGGTGGTTGTACTTCCATTGAGATTCAAATTAGAAAATGATTTAGCTACTCCATCTGAGGTGTGGCAGGTGTTCCCATATATTAAATGGATCCCAGCGCTCTTCAGAGAGAGTACTTTATTCTGTACAAGCTGGGGTGTATTACAACAGCTTAAACCACTCTTACTTATATTGATATCCCTGTGGAAAAATCTAAAGTTCAAGTTCATGGACAAATTGGCTTCTCAATGTGTGTGCGCTCAGTCTGTAAGGCCTTGATCCCTCCAGCTCCCTTCGGGTGCTGAGCCCCCGTATCTGTAAGTGCTGCACTCGCGTCAGCGTGTTCCCGCTCTGACCATGTGGGACAGGATACAAGCAGGAGGCTGCTATTTTGGTCTCCCCAATTCCTTCTGTTCCCACAGAGCATGCCACTGCCCGTTCCAGCAGTGATGCTATGCGTGGAAACACCTGCAAACCTTTGTGCGAGCGCAGGTCCCGTGTGGCAGGGGCTGTCTTTGAGACACAGCGGGATCAGCTCTCGGAGCCACAAAAACGCTCAACTAGAAAAGCCCTCAGAGAGCTGCTTAGGAAGTCCGGAAATAAAAGCTGAGCTTTGAGCATTCATTTCAGGCTCAACTACTGACTATGGAAAAGAAAGGGATTCGAGATTCTTGTCAATTATCAGACAATTATCACAGACTGTCAGTAGTGCCACTGGTTCTTCATTTCTACAAAACTTGAGAAAAATGTCTTTAACACTGAGAGATACTATTGAGAAACTTTATTTATGGGCATTGCACACATGGGAAGAACTTCATCACCCACAGTCAAAGCTGGAAAGCAGTCAATGACATATAATCAAGGCCTTAAGAAAGTATCATCTGTGGCAGGCACTTGATTACAGAGTACAGTGCAGTGGTTACAAGCCAAGGTACCCCCAGATCAGAAGTCTGAATTGGTACTTTTTAAGCTCTAAGAATACTTTAAAATATTCATCGGAGCCCATTTCTATGTTCAGTATTTGGAAATAAACCCCATTTCTCCGCATATGGCTAAAACTTCGAAGCGATAAGAATTTGCACATGTAATCGTTACCTTGTCGCTCAGTAGGACATTAGCTACACACTTACGTTACTATTAATGGTTAGGCTTTTCCATAACACAGGGGAGAATACTATAATTGGTGGCAAGGCAGACTCCACTTGCAAGGCCTGGAGTATTGCATTTTCCATGTTTGCCTTGATTGGTTGGTTGGAGTTGTGAAAATAGGATGTGACATCTGCCTAGGCTTGTGTGTGCAAAATAGCGGCTGTGTCAGATGTGATAGGCAATAATTGGCTGCCTGCAGAGCAAGAAAACACCCACATAAATGACGTCTCTCTCTTCTAAAACATTAGGCAAGGAAGCCTTTCAACAGGGGGCAGGCAGCTTCTCAGGAAAGAACCGTCAAATCTAGTTACATCATTGCGTCTCATTAAATTGGGAAATGCAGCTCTTCTAATCATTAGTTCAGGCAGCGCATCATCCCACCATCCGTCAAGATGGTATCATCGTAATGTATTATTTGTGTCAGTGTTTGCCGTAGCAGAGTTCTTGGAGACTCCTGTAACACAGCCTTTTTTTCTTTTACAGAAAGGCAAAGAAACTATATACAATGAGGGATTCTTAGGAAAGAAATAGAAAACAACACAAAAAGCATCATTACATTTTGCCAAATAAATCCATAATGCACCTACACCTTGAACACTGTAGGCTCTTCAAACCCCTCTGTCGCAACAAGGATATGGAAGGGAAAGAAAGAAGGGAAGCAGAAGAGATCAAAGGAATGGCAGGTCTATTAGGAATGAGTGTATCATCCAAGTGTCTTCAAAGTAGAAGAGAGACAACTTGGGGAGGGAGGGTGGCATCACATTGGTCTACAAAGTCTGAGTGACAAGAAGAGATTAAGCAGGGAGTGTTACTCACCATTTCTCATAATTCAGAAATCATAGCTATAAAATGAACTTGTTATGTTCAACACTGTTCAATTTCAAACAGTCAAAAGGATGTACTTTTCATATAGCACACAGCCGAACAGTGGAACTCGCACCATACAGTACTTTGGATGCTGAATGATGAATTCACGCCGTGAGTTTGTAGAAGATAAAACCACTGACAACAGAAATAGCTTCTATTGCAACTTCTTGACGAGGAGCTCCTCTGGGCTGCTGAAGCTTGGAAGGTGCAATGCATGTCCTATTCTTACACTCTTCCTTAAACACTGACTTCTATGAGCTAGCTGGGTCTTTAGCGTGAGCCAATAGACTTATATGTTCCAATGGTTTAAATACATTTTTACTGTTGCTGTTATTAGCAGCAATAATGGAAGTGATAAAACAGTACCTTATATTAATAAAATTATTTGTTTTTAAAACCATGCTGTTTTCACCAATGTAAAAAAACTCAAAGGCCTCTTTGCCTGGAACTGCAAAGTAGTATGGAGCTAGGAAGAACTGGTATTACAGTCAAGGCCTTGGATCAGTAGCAAAGGCTGACAAGAAGTCAGTTTTTATGTGACCCAATTGTAACTCGGATATGGAAGCGACCTGACTGCCAATTTATTAGTGACACTACTGTGGCAGCTCCTGCTTTAGTTGTAATGGCTTAAACTGAAATTATTTTTCTCCAGCTTTTTAGATTATTCCTGAAAATTTATTATATTTTTAATTTGTGAACTGTAATGTTTTCTCTTTTTTGGATCTGTAGCCCTCATCTGATTTCAATTTTCTTATTAAAAAAGAAAAACCAACCAACCCAGACTCTAGAAGCATCTAAAATAGATATTTAAGAAAATACCTCATTATATTTCCAACACCTTTCAGCTGCAGCAGCAGGACAAGGCATGACAATGGCTGTGACTCCTCAGGTTGTTCCCATCTAGTGCCTTCATCCACCGGATCTCATTATGTGGATGCTTTGGGGCAGGGACCTTCTACAGATTGTAAGCAATACTGCAGTAGAGTATCATGAAAAATAACATCTGAAAGTTGTCTTGAGCTTGCAAAAGCTCTGCTCCTCCTCAGTCATGTGTGGCATCCTCTGAGACGTCAAGTCATAAATGAAAAAAGAAAATAAAAGTGACGCTGTCAGCAGTGTGACCTTCACAGCTGCGAATTCAGAAAAAATTGTCTCCCTGTGTAGGAAATATTGCACAGATAGGGACCGCAGCAGCAGCTGGCTGGCCAAATCCAAATTCTGACAACGAAACGCCACAGATGCCTGCCAGGAAACTGATAAGCAGAGGCATTACATTTGCACTCTGTTTTAGCACTCTTCAGACCTGTTTGGAGAATACACCACTGACTTTTGACAACAAGCAAAAAAAGGGGCTTTTTAAAGTTGCAGTATTAAGAAAGGTGGGTGCTTTCATATTGTTATATCCTCACTTGCATTTGTAGTAGTCCTTATTACATACTTGCTTCAACTAGCATGAAGCTTTGTATTTTACATAATCAGCAATATTGTGATGATACAAGTGGTTAATGAAAAACATAAAAATATGCTTGTGAAGGATAGAAAATGGGTATAAAGCGGGATGGAACTTCTATTTTTCTTCATGACTCTTACTGAAGAGCTTTGAGTTAACTAAGGGACATGGTTTCTACAAAGCGTATCTACTTGACATGTCTGGTCTACTAGTAACATGCAACGCAACTATGAAGATAAGGATGGAAAACAATACAGAGAAATAAGGTTTTGGTATTTGTCCTGGTAAAGGCCAGCCATAGCACTGGCTGCCACCTGGCCTGGCTGGTGGTTGGCATCACCCACCACTGTCTGCACTGGAAAAGGTCAGAATGAGCTGCCTGGTATCGCGTGGCGGCTGAGGAACTGAGCTGGACTTCTGGCTTCCACATCCCCCTTCCGACAGTGTGGCTGTCATCCCTGGAGGAGAAGAAGGAGGTCTGAAAGGCAGGTACCAGTACAACTAGGAGCAGTATGCACAAGGTCTTGTGGCTTTCACATCCCCCAAGAGAACAGGAGCAGCAGACTCCAATTGAGCTGGCTCTCTATTCTGACCTCCCTTTTTACCCCATCAGAGACAAGAACGAGATCTGGCCTGAGCTTGGGTTTCTCCATTTGCTCCTCTTCACTCGTGTGACAGCAATGCTGGCTGGGAAGTAGTGACCACTCACTGGTGAGGGAAGGGATGAGACTTCTCCCGGGAAATGGTGTGAGACAGCATGGGGCTGGGCTGCGTGGGGGTCACAGGTGACTATCTCAGGAGGTGTGAAGCAATGGGAACTTGTACTTTTGGAAAATGGAGAGATATGAGAAGAGAAAGGAAACATCAGGGAGTTATTTTGCTCTAGTACTTGGGGCAGAAATAAAATCACTTTTGTCTGTGCAGCTGAGAAGCCCTGGCCTGGCTCTTAGCTCTGCAGGAAATGCAGGGAGAGTCTTTCATGCTCCTTGCACAGTAATTTGAACAGCAAACACGGACTAAACTCTGAATCTAAAACTAATGACCTAATTCTGTACGATGCTGAATATCACAAACTTCCGTGGGGTTGTGGATCTTAGGAGGCACCTCAGTGTGTCACAGGCTTGCAGTGCTGAGGCAAGCTAGTGAGACTGCTAGTGCAAAGCAACACGAGACCTGGGAGAGTGCATTGAACGGGACTCAGGGGACCTGGATGCTTCCACGTGGTCACTGAATGACTGAATGTGGGTGGGAAAATCCCTTCCCCTTCAAGCGCTTCTTTCTACCCACTCTTGTAATGGGCATAAAAGTGCTCACCTCCATCAGAAAGCTCTTTGAGAATTATGACCACCAGGTAAAAGCAAGAAATTTCAATGAATTTTCTGGAGGTTTTTTGTGCTAAATATATTTTGTATTATTCCAATGTCAAAGTCAACCATAAAGTTAATAAATTAAGAATAGTCTGGGAGCTGTGACTGCCAAAGTCACTGTGTGGCACCGGGCATAGCCTCTTGCATGCCCTTCCTATTAGAAAACTGTGGTGATAACATCTCAGTGGGCTACTGCAAGGTTTGATGTTAATGATTATACGCTGTTTTGAAAGTTCAGACTTGCTATAAAAGTATTGATATGGGGGTCTGGGCCCACATGAAATGAAATGAGGTTCTCAGTCTCACTGCCAGAGGGGAACAATAAAAACCCAGGAGCCACTGGCAGTTTCTGAAGGAAAGACGTAGGCTGTCACGAAACCTGCCCTATTCCTTCAGCTCCCCGTCAGGTCAGGGGCCGGCTGGGGGTGCTACCTGGGAATACTTGTGTTAAATGTGCCTGCTTTACCCACATTCAGCAAACACAGGTTTCTTCCGCTCCCTTCTTCTCAGCACAAAGTTCACTTGGAAAACAATAAAAAGTAGTCAAAGGAAAGTCCCTTCCTGGCAAGTGAATGTCCTTGCTAAACTTGTATTCCTGGTTTCCTTGTATACTGGTCATGTGCCTTAGCTCTCACAAGCAATTTAGGTCAGTGTAATGCGGGGATCATGCCAAATACCCCTTACCTGTCCTCCCAGATGGGCATGTTATTTTTTCCCAGCTGAAACTGAGGTGCTGGAGCGTGTCCAAAGAAAAGCAATGAAACTGGTGAAGGGTCTAGAACACAAGTCCTATGAAGAGCGGCTGAGAGAACTGGGGATGTTTAGTCTGGAGAAAAGGAGGCTGAGGGGAGACCTTCTGGCTCTCTACAGCTACCTGAAAGGAGGTTGTAGAGAGGTGGGGGTCGGTCTCTTCTCCCAAGTAACAAGCAACAGAACAAGAGGAAACAGCCTCAAGTTGTGCCAGGGGAGGTTTAGCTTGGATATTCGGAAACATTTCTTCACCAAAAGGGTTGTCAAGCACTGGAACAGGCTGCCTAGGGAAGTGGTGGAGTCACCATCCCTGGAGGTATTTAAAAGACGTGTAGATGTGTCGCTTAGGGACATGGTTTAGTCGTGGACTTGGCAGTGCTAGGTTAATGGTTGGACTTGATGATCTTAAAGATCTTTTGCAACCTAAACGATTCTATGATTCTATGAAATGCTAGACTAAAATTTGGCAAGAAGACGAAAAAATCATACACAGGCTGGTAACGATATCACCGGGTGTCCAGTAGCTTTGAGTTATTAACATCACAGCAAAATTCATTAGCATGTCAAAGCACCACAGCCTAGAACGCATACAGACCAGCATAAAGAATTAGGGCATGAAAGACAGCTTATGTGGAGAGTCACTGACAAAGAAAAAAGGAGAATATTGTGCTTGGGGCAATTCTCATTCATCAGAGTCTTGTCAGTATGGTTTGAGACTACAGAACAAATGTGTCTAACCACATTTTTTTGTTTGGCCACACTAGAAAGCAAAGGTTATGAGGGTATCCTCCATTTTTTTTCTATACAGCAGCCAAAGATGCAGATATGTATAGGACCCTTTCCCCTGTCTCATCATCAACTTTCTTTCTGCTGTATAGTACATGGTGCCACACCATATAGTAACAGGTATCACAATCGATCCATTTTCTGACCCTCTAAATTGCCATATTTATACTCTCAGGCAGTGTAAACCACTGAAATCATCAAAGTAGTGTTGATTTAGAATGTTAGGGTCTCCAAACCAAAGCCACATGTGGTCATGCTGCAATCTGCCAAGCTTTTGCAAGCTGGCTCAATAACTGGGCAGGTGATCTTGAGAATATTCTTCTGCTTTAGATACTGTTGGTGATAATTAACTATACAACAGTCCCTCTGAGTCACTGGTCCGTCAAGGGTCATTTCAGTGCAGAGGTGTGTTCAGGTGCTACCTATGATGTTTCCCAGGCAAGACATAAAACTGTGATTTAGCATTTACAATAAGTGTTCCATGAGGAAGTGTAATGCTAATGAAGGCTGGTGTCCTACTTACATCCCAAACTGGAAAATTGCCACTCTGCCTGTTTGAAGGTTTGTTTACTGGTAGTGTACAGTTCTTTTTAATCCCTATGCAGTCACACACTGTTGCTGGGTATAGTTAGACAGCTGCTTTCTTTTTCCCCTAATTTGGTGGCAACCCTGTCTCCCATCGGGGGTTGAGAATAGGTACATCCTGCTTTAAAACTCGTTAAGTACCTCTGAATTCAGGTTCCATGGCTTTGGCAGCACGACCATTTTTATCTGTGCAAAGTAACATGAAGTGAGAGATTGTTTTACTGACATTAATGTTCAGTGGAACTGGAGCAGGCCAGTATGAAAAATCGATGTTAGTTAACTAGCAGGTGTTAGGTATGAGTAATGAAAGAAATGTGGGAGGCAAACTTTGCCCACTCACTTTGTGTAATACTTGTATCTCTGCAAAGAATGGCCTCTTTGTGCAGGCATAAGCCTTGCATTCATTTCCTGCTCTGATCTTATCTAGAGAACTTGAGTGACCCTGATATGCCATTAAATTTGGGTCCCTATACACTGAACTACTCCTTCCATTTTTATTCATGTCTTGGCATTACTGGTCATCCCTTTTTTTCTCCTCCACAGATAGATCAACACCCTGTAATATCCCTGGGCTAATTTTGTGTGTGAGTCATAATACAAAGCAAATGTGATCTGGGAGTAACAATCAAAGCTTTTGAAATGGAGCATACCCTAATGTGATCGCACGTGTAGTCAGACATACACTGCTCTGAGCCTGCAGTATACTCAGGTTCGGTATTTTCTTTTAAAGATACAAAGACTGTCTGTCTATAGCCTACCTATAGTCTATAGACCATCTATATTCTAAATAACATCTACCTTATAGTCTACCATACAACACTTCTAATTTACTCCTGCAGTATAGATTTCCCAATGAAGCAGGGCCATGATTCTCAACTATTTGGGTAGATATGCCAAGAAAGAAACAGTGCAGACCTTTTCAGTGTCAGTGTATGCTGCTAGATATAGCACATTTTAAGACCAGAAGTGATCATTGGAGATTATCTTCTGCATTACACAAACCATAGCACTCTCCCAGGATTTAACTTACTCAAATGTTAAGTCATTCTTTTTGTTAAAAAGTGCAGCTTATTGCTACTCTGGCTTTTTTTGAGCCAGCTATTCAGTCTTCCTCTTTTTTATGTTATATTATAAAGCTCTCCACTGCTGGAAAACTTTGCTGCATAAACTTGTAGGACTGTGAGCAAGCCATCTTGTCAGCAAACCAGGCAGAAAGAGTTCTGATTATGAAATATGTTTTTTTGTCAGGTGACTAACCATCTGTGTACCTCTTTCTGAATCCCCTCCAGCTTTTGAACATTGTTTTTGAGGTGGGGATTCAGAACAGAGCCAAGAATTCAGGTACTTACTTGATCAGTGCCCTACATCTTTCCCTACTCATTCATGGTATTTCACCGCTTTTGTGTCCAGCCACATTTACATTAGCAACAGCTGTGAGACAGTAAGTCACCATCATTCACAGAATCACAGAAAAGCTGTGGTTGGAAGGCACCTCTGCAGACTGTCTAGTCCAACCCCCCTCGTTAAAGCAGGGTCAACTCCAGCAGGTTGTGCAGGGCTGTGTCCAGGGTTTTGAATATCTCCAAGGATGGAGACTCCTCACTTTCTCAGGGCAGCCAGTTCCAGTGTTTAACCACCCTCCAGTAAAAAAAAAATTTTCACATGTTTAAATGAAATTTCCTGTATTCTCATGCTCTTGTCTCCTACATGCACTATTTGTTCTTAGATGAATGGCTTTCCCTTTGACTTAGCTAAAATGCATTTCAATGATCTTCTAAATATCATTAGAAGCCAAGGTAAACTTTTGTGTTCCTGTCCTCAAGCAATCCATGTTAAAACTGAATACATGGCAGTAATCTGATGTACTGCAGTTAAATGAAGAGGCTTAGATTAAACAGAGGGATCTGATAGTCATCATCTTGAAGTTCAGCAATATGCAACATTTGAACTAATTTAGATCAACGCACTCGTACAACACCATTCTCTCCATTTTCATAACGTGGGAATATATGAATAAAACCACATGATAAGATGTTCTATTTACTTATCATTTTAATATTAATTAATATTCCTTTTATTCCTTTGCTAATTGTTATAGTTGATTCCTTTATTAATCTCTTACATAGATTTAATGTGGTGTTTGCATTCCAACAGGTAAGACTCAAAATGCCTTGTCAGACTGTATCTATCAGACCATGCTATACAGAAAAAATGGGCCATTGCTCTGAAATACAGAAATAAAATAAACACCCACACTGAATATTCTCATAGAGAATCATGAGGATGTTTCCAAAAAAAGTGTCTTTTATAATATGTAAATTTAAAGTGCTGCTAATAACATCAGAAAAAGAAAACTTCAAAGTACCTCATGGTTTCCACTGATAGAAATGAAAAACTGGTGGGTTCATTGACAGAAAAGACAAACTTCAAAGTGGATAGTCATCTTCAAAAGCTCAGAGCAAGCCAGATGCTCCCAATGTACCTGGTCTGTGAATGAAGAGAATAGGTATCTTTCCTTGGCTGTCAACCTCTCTCTTTTATAAGCACTAAATTCTCTTAGAAGCAAAAGTACTAAAAGAAAAAGTACTACACAGATGCCAAAATAGCCTAAGTTTCGTTTTTATTCAACCACTTCCAAAACATTTTTTATGATATTTTTTTAAATACTTTTTTTTCTCTTATCAGGTGCAAAATGTTGACCTGCTCACATGGGCTGTAGCAGCTTTCTCTATTATTTGAAATAATGAACCTATTCATCAATACTATTGATCACAGGCTCACATTTTTCAAGCAAAAGAGCTGAGAGTCAGATGCTGATAGCTTTCTCTTGAGTCGCATACTTTGATACTTCTACGTAGATGATGGCTGACACACAATGCTGCAGTCCCACACATCCATATATTAGCTGGGCTGCACTCCGCTCTTTAGCAGAGCCTTCTCTCTTCCATTCAGAGAGATCTTTGGCTGTGATCTGCAGCAAGCAGCAAATTCCCCCATTGCGCTGGATTTACACAAAGGTAGCGAGAGCAGAAGTAGACGTGATGCAGGAAACATATCCTCTGCAGTTCTTGTAAAAACACATTTCTATTGATAAAGAATAACATCCCAAGAAAGATGATTAATTTTAAGGCATGAGCGCCCGCTAGATCCCAGAAGCTGTCTGTATTAGCAAATTTAACAGCACCTGGGAGCTGGCTTGAGCACTGCCCTGCGATCATCCATACCATTTAGTTGTCAGTTGTTGGTCCTCTTTTCTTATTTTGCTAACAAACATCTGCTCTGTGGGGTGATATTTCAGCTGACTCTAGCATGGCTGTCATTCCCTCAGGGAAGCTGGTAGATCTGTGAGTGGGGTACACTTCTGCCTAGTACACATGCCAACAGTTTGTGATGGATCTACGATTATGAGAGGAAAGAAGAGGGGATGCTTGATGTAGTCTTGACTTTTTTGTCTCGAATGTGCACTCACTGCTGGAGGACGAGCAGGAGAAGAAGGGGAGAGAAGCAGCTTCCTTCTGATTGCAGCAAGATATAATCGCTTTCTATAAACCTGACAGGGAGGGGAGAGCTATCTGAGCTGAGGGATAATGTTGGCAAAAGAGCAAAAGAGTAATAACTGCAGGAAATTATAAGATGATTTTTAACTGCCAGAGCAGTCTGACTCTAGAGGAGCCACCTTCTAAGAGTCATGCAGGGAAAAACCCAAACAAGTTCTAAGACTGAGCTTTGTATACGTATGAAAAAGTCTCATGATGTCATGGTTTTCTGTAACAATTGAGAACTGGACACAGTGTCTCAGGAGCTCCCTTTTAAGCCTGTGTTCTGCAGATATAGAATGAGTCCCTATCATCATTGCATGATCCCTGTGCGTTTCTTAACCAGGCCTTCTGGTATCCGTGACCTTCACCTTCCTGTCCTCACAAGGCTGCAGGAGGAAGTTGCTGTGTGCTGTTCTGTTCAGGAACAGCTTGCAGAGACACACTGTACTTTCTTTCAGGGAAAGTTTATAGATGTTCTGTCTTTTTACTTGTTAAGATCACAGCAAGCAATGTTATTTATAACTTAAACTTGTGAAACTTGTTCAGAGAGCTTTGATAGTAAGTTCTTTTTGGAGCAAGGCTCCCAGATGAAAGGTCTCAGATCTTGCTAGTTTGCTGAGGTGGTAAAGTGAGGAGATTTCATAGGAAATGTAAAACCACTTTGGAAAGTGGCAATTTTAACATGACATAGGTCCAGGGAGTTGCAATTTCCAGCCCCACCTTCAGAGAATTCATATGTTTCTGGCCCGGTGAGAATATAAGGAGTCACTGGTGCACAGAGGCAGGTTTGGAAGAGGCAGTCAGTAACTGAAAACTGAGTAAGTGCCTGTCACAGCAGCCCATGCTCCTGGCTTTGTGTAGGTGTGGAAACACCAGTGGGAGGTTAGCAAAGGCTTTTGTGTCCCCCTCAAGAATCAAATAAAAATCTTACAGTTCTGGTGCTTTAAAGATGCTTGGCTTGCCCTATGACATTGAGTGCATTGTATGGAAAGGCTTTCCTTCAGGACCACACATGCAGAAAGAGAAAAGAACTGCAAGAGTATGTACATTGACCAAAGCTTCTAGGACTCACCAAGACTGAATTTACTGAGCATGGCTCAAACAAATCAGAAGGATTCTTTCTCCACCCACATATTTTTCATAGTTCAGGAGCCATAGTGCAGAGAGATTTATGTATATAGTGCTTAATATTCTGTTTGTAGTGTATGATAGGGCAGCTGATGGAGCAGCATCAGAACACTTTTGGAACCTGCAGCTCTTCAAGGACTGCTCCAGCATGGGTCCTGTCCACAGGGTACAGTCCTTCAGGAATGGACTGCTCAGGGGCCACGGTCCTGCCAGGAGCCTGCTCCAGCATGGGCTCTCCATGGGCTGCAGTGTGAATATATTCTCCACTGTGGTTGTCCATGGGCTGCAGGGGGACAACCTGTTTCACCATGGTCTTCTCCACAGGCTGCAGGGGAATCTGCTCAGGTGCCTGGAGCAACTCCTCCTTCTTCACTGATCTGAGCGTCTACAGGGTTGTTTCTCTCCCATTTTTCTCACTCCTCTCTCACACAGCTCCCGTGCAGCAGTTCTTACTCTTTCTTAAATATATTATCAGTGTGGCTGATGGGCTCAGCTTTGGCCAGCAGTGGGTCCATCTTGGAGCCTGCTGCAACTGATTGTCTGACATGGGGGCAGGTTCTGGTGTCTTCTCACAGAAGCCACCCCTGTGGCTCCCCTGCTACTAAAAGCTTGCCACGTAAACACAATACAAACTGCCTGGGGATGTGTTTCAAATGTACAACGTCTGAACATGATAAAGATCATTCTCAAAGAAGTGTGACTTTTTACATCACTTACAGAAGGTTTCTGGACACTAGAGCGGTCTAGGGCTGCTGAGGTGTGCAGGATCTGCTGGTCCTTTGAGTCTGGCAGGGAGGCAGTGACTCCCCAGCCTGAACAGGGTTTGAAAGCCAGTGTTTGCTGCCCCATGCCCTGGGATCTCAGCAGGTTGCGATGCAGAGTTGTGCTGTGCACCTCTAACACACCGGACTCCCTGCTCTTCCTGAGCAGTAGCAGCATTTGCGTGCCTAGGACCTGAGCTTCCTCAACACAGCCCTGCAGAGCCATTTTGTAACATTTGTGGAAGACGCTTCAGTTCTCTGTGGCTCGATTTCCTCGTCTATGTATTTATGACTGCAAGAGAAAATTTGTGAATGCTTAAAGGACTGAGTTCCCAGAATGAAAGCTGCTATACAGGCAAAGGCTTAAGTTTAAATTCCTCAGGGCAGGCATTACTGCTTATTTGTAAAATGGTACTCCTGTGAGAGCTCTTCAGTAATAATAGCAATGACAGTGGAAAATATACTTTAGGGTCCTTCAGTCTTATCATTTGGGTCACCTTGCGGCAGCAGATTTCCAATGTGAGCTGTGAACCTGCAAGCTGCTTTGCACAGATCTCTGTATCCACGAAGAGTAGTTTGCAAGCCTGGGGCCACGTATACTTAGAAATGAGGGAATAGGTTTGTCGAAAGTTGGAATAAATGGGTTATTTTTCAAGGGCCTCAGCATGCAGTTAAATAGTAAGTGGTATAGAAAGAGTACTGCTAGCTGGAGAAACTGCATGGAGCAGTTTCTTCCCTTGTATGAAAGGGAAACATACAAAACAAATGTGACTTCTTTTGCCATGTAAATCTTTTAAAAACATTTGTTCCACTGAAAACTGTAGTTTTTCACAGTTTCTAGCACAGCTAGAATGAAACCTCCTTGAAACTAGGCCTTTGGCAGGATGGAAAAAAATTTCCCTTTCTATGTGTTTTCTCAGGATAGATTTACTGCTCAAAAGACTGTCGGCACCATTTCCAATTCAAAAGTAATCTCCTATTTCCCATCCCTAAGGGATTAATAGGGATGAAGCCTGGCTCCACCTTTCTATGCATTATGTATCAGCCCTGGAAGTAAGGAGAGGGCAAAAGATCAGGCTTTCAACCTGCCTCTCAGTAGTCCTTGGCATGCCCCCTCGACTACGGGCATGTGGCAGCTGCCCGTTGTGGAACACCCTTCCCGTGTGTCCACCCCTGAGCGAAGGCCGGTGCTGGGGCTCCGGGGCTGCCGGAGCTCGGAGGGGCCCTTCTGTGGGGACAGTGCCCTCCGGATCCCATCCTCGCACCACCCAGACAAGGGCTGGGGATCCGGCTGTCCGCGGGGACAACGACAAGCTCACCACCAAAGAGTTTGCTTCAGTCACAAAACAGTGTCTTTTACTGGGTTTGCTTTCTTGGTTGGGTTGTTTTTTTTTTTTAACTTTCTGTGGTATGGCTTAGCTGCTCCAGGGACCAGCCTTGCAGCCTGCATTGGGAATGCTTGGAAAGGTAAGACGTTGCTTTCTTCTTTTCAGCCAAATTTTTAAAAACCTGTGGAAAGGAAAAAAACCCCAAACAAACAAGATGACAGGGGAGAAACAGGTAACTATGTGCACGCCGTGGCAGAAGTTACGGGGCACAGGTAGGGAGGGAGCCCATCACACAGACGCAGAGCGGCAGGCGGGCGCGCGGGGAGCTGCCGCCCCTGCCCATCCCGCCAGGCCGCTGCACAAAGCCTCCCTGCCAGGAGCCCGGCCACCGAGTGGGTGGCCGTGGAGCGGGTGGCCATGGAAACCCTTCAGCACGGCTGCCAGCCAGAAATCCTACCGCATGGCTGGTTGCTGGGGTTACTGGGGGGGCGGCAGCGGGAAGGAGGCCCCAGGGCCTGCCGAGAAGTCCCAGGCCGGTCGGGCTGCTCTGTCCCTCTGCCTGGCTTGATCCTGCTGAGGAAAAGCCCCAAAGCAGCTGCATGATTTTCTCAGTTAACAGAATTTCACTTGACCTTGGGTTCAAAACGGCCCAACTCCTTGCCAGGGTGCTAATTAGGAAACGCTAAAGGACTCATGGGAGGAGGAGGGGGAAGGGCTTTTCCTGAGCGGGTGTTACTCCGGTGCAGGCTGGATGTCCCACGGTAGATGTTAATAGTTAACAGGCAGACCTCTAAACACCAAGGGACCCAGGGAAACGTTGCTGTGCTCCTCTGTGAAACTGGGATATTTCTTCTGCTTAAAAAGCCTTTGTTAAGCTGCCTTGGAATAACTCAAGCTTGACAAAGTGGAACTAATTGGCCTTCATCATCTTCCCAATCTTATGCAAAACAACTTCGAAATCAGAAGGATTTTTGAGGCAATGATATCCAGTATAAGCAGTAAAGCATAAATATGGATTTTAAGGAGTTTGGTGTAACATAAAACTCAAGCGATAACTCTGCACTCTGGGAGCTGTCAAAATATCTGCTAGCAAAAGAAAGGATGTAGGCCACCTCTCTGTCAAGGTTGGAGGTCACTTCTCTGTCAAGGGGGGGGTCACCTCTCTTCTCAAGCAGTCAGCACAACCCTTAAAATAAGAGACTGTCTTGTGGATACACACACTCTTCCAAACTCTTCAGCATATCCCACCGTGCTTTGATTTTAAATGACATATTAAGGACTGAACATAAACCCACATCTCGCCCTGTTCAAACACTACTGCCAATACCAGCCCTGATCTCTTTCTTCCAGTCTTTTAATCTTTTTTTTCTTGAGGACAACTTATTCAAAAGATAGTTATTCTTATTTCCAGTTCCTTGGTTGAGGATACTCTGGTTTAGCCCTTTTCTTCGCAAGATGCAGCAGCACTGATGAAGGTTCACTCTGCACAGTTAGTGTGAGTTTCAGTAATTAAAAATAAAACTTGTCATTATTATTTATTCTTATGCCAAGAAAGGATATATCAAATCAAAAGAATCAGTTCAGCGTTTGGCTAACCAAGACCAGCTCCCAACATAATCAACCTTTTTCTACTTCTGAAAACATGGTAAAATCACCTTATTTGTATTTATTTAAAACTATCCACCTATTTTTTAAGCAGTTACTAAAACCAAATAAACCGCTATTCTATATTCCTAATATGGACCACATCATTATTACATATTTATGTTGCGGCTTTTAGAGGCCTTAGAGAAAACTGAACTATGCTAGTGTCTTCTTGTGCTCAAAGGCACAGCATGAGAGACAGTTCGTAGCTGGTCCCTGTTGCTAAGAGCCTACATATCTCAGCAGGTAAAGTGTAGATGGTAAAACAGATATGGAGAATTGAAATGACTTGCCTGAGATGATCCAGCAGATCAGTAAAGAAATTCAAGTTTCATTATGTACAGGTCTGTACTGTTCCCGGTACACTGTACCTATTCCAATTCCTTAATAATGGTATGGCTTTAGTTCACATCATTCACTTCAGCATACTTTGTGGCTGAAGTTACTTGAAAAATATCTGATTGGAAGTCTAAGATGGAAACATCTCATTGAACACCAGGTAGACTGAATTTAACCTTTTCATGCAGGAGCAGGGTGCGCAGCTGCACATACTGTTATGTCAGGACTGTTTGGTTTTTTCCTGGAGAAACATATCTAATTACATACCATGTCTTCTTATTTTTATATTTCTTATTAGGTGAGCTGTAGGGCCTAATTCTACTGCTACACAAATAAGCAGGAGTTTTCCCACTGATTTCAAAAGATTTAAAATTACTAAACTAAAGCCAAATTGTGGAATAGTTAGCATAGCCTCAGCATGCGGTTTGCAAAAAGGAAAGAAGTCACACACACATGCTTTGGAATTCAGTGGTAGTGCAGAGATGTCACCATAACATCCCTCATGCTGCAAAGAAAGGTGCAGAAACTGGTTTGACGCTGGCTGAGGTGGGGCAACAAGCTCAGGAGAACTTCCATTCTCACCATAAATGATTAAAGGATCTTCACAGTTAGATCTCAGGGGTGTGAATTGGAGTTAAGATAATCAAGGAGGGACTAAGGTTGGGTTTGGTTTTTTTTTTTCACTTTCTTAGACCACTAGCAGAATGAATGAGCAGAAAAGAACTTCCTTATCTGTCACTGGCTGGAGAGAACCCCTGGCTTTCAAGGTAGCTCCAGCCACTTACCTGTTTAACTTACTTTTACACTTTTGCAAGTTTCTGAGGTGGCTTTGGCAGCAGTATCTATTCCATGATTGCAATTTATAGCAAGGTTTTCAATAAAGGATTAATGAGCAATTAATGTTTGTTAAAAACAAGTGTAATGTGGATGTTAATAAACCAAAGAGTAGAAGCTTTTGCAGATTACTGCAAGCAACATGCTGATCTATTAGAATGTACAACATTCATGAAGCACACAATAAAACAACTACTGATTGGTTATTAATTCTTGGGAAAAAGAACTGTAATGTCAAAGGTGGTCAGTATGTTGTTTTCCAGAAGAAAATGAGAAGTATCTTTTTTGCTGATTAAAATGGCTTTCTGAGGAGGAATTAAATGTGGCAAGGAGGTTCAGAAGTGAAAGGTTCTCTGTGAATTAAAGCGTGATGGTTTTCAGGAGTAACAAATCCTTAATTAATGTGGGATGGATGCCAGAGGCAGTTATTTTAAAAATAACCTTGAAAGCAAGTGCAGGAATTCCCTGAAACAAAGGTTTTCTGTTGCCATTTTCTGAGAATGCTGTCTTATTGGCCTGTTTGGTAGGCTATTGGGGCTGGCATCAGAGAGGCATCATTCTAATTGCCATTTAATAGAAGCTGTCCTGGTTTCAGCTGGGATAGAGTTAATTTTCTTCCTAGTGGCTGGTATAGTGCTGTGTTTTGGATTTAGTATGAGAATAATGTTGATAACAGACTGATGTTTTAGTTGTTGCTAACTAGTGATTCTACTAAGTCAAGGACTTTTCAGCTTCCCACGCTCTGCCAGCGAGGAGGTGCACAAGAAGCTGGGAGGGGGCACAGCCAGGACAGCTGACCCAGACTGGCCAAAGGGATATTCCATACCATATGACGTCATGCTCAGTATATAAACTGTCGGCAGTTGTCTTGGGGGGGGGGGGGAGATCACTGCTCAGGGATGGGCTGGGCATTTGTCAGTGGGTGGTGAGAAATTGTGTTGTACATTGCTTGTTTTGTATATTCTATTATTATTATTATTATTCTCTCTTCCTTTGCTGACCTATTAAACTGTCTTTATCGCAACACATGAGTTCTACCTTTTTTTTTTCGTTCTCCTCCCCATCCCACTGCAGGGGGGTGAGTGAGTGGCTGCATGGTGCTTAATTGCCAGCTGGCGTTAAACCACAACAGAAGCTTTATTTTATTTTATTTTATTTTATTTTATTTTATTTTATTTTATTTTATCCTAAACCACTTCCATGAATCTGCCACCTAAGACTGGCATCAAAGAGAATTCAAAATCAAACAAGCTACTCAAGAAAGAATTGTCCTTTGACAGAGCTGGGGCTCCCAGTGCATTTTAATTTTTCTGTAGACTGCATGAGATGGAGACAGGGACTTCTGTGTCTTGATCTGTGACAACTGGGTTCTTACCAAATAATAAGTACAATAGTTGATGTAAAGGTTCAGGGTAAATCTGCACATTTAGCATATGTAGGAATAGATGAATTTACATATGCAATTACTGCAGAAGACAGAGAGATGATGACAGACTATTGCCTTTGTAAAAATCCAATTTTCTAATGTAACTGTACCAAGTATGAGTAGATAAGCAAACAGTTCTGGCTTTTCATAGTGGTTATGCTAAAGAAGCACACAGAAATTAGCAATAGTTGCATTTACCTTTTGCTCATAAATAGCTCATGCAAAGTTAATTAAATATCACAAGTAAATTAGCCACTTTATTTTCCTTACTTAACTACAAGAATTAATGCTGGATTCGGTGAGAAATGTTGCTATTGGCAAATGAGAAATGCACTGGTATAAGTAGGTAGCGATCTGTAACGTTCTACCTTTTTAAATTCAAAAGTAAAAATAGAAAGGTCCATTAGTTCACTTTACCTGAGTTTCTGGTTGAGCAGCTGCTGTGAAGAGGAACATTATTTCTTTACTATGAATTTCATTAGGTCTCGTTTCTGTGTCATATTACAGCAGAGAGTGCCTTAATGATGCTAACTACATTTGACAGGTGCTGTAGGCAGGAGCACATAATGGCATCAGCAGAACCAGTCCTTACTCATTAATTCATAGGCTTTTCTGCTGTGCTCATTCCCATAATATGTGAAGCTTTGTGAACTCGAAATGGATTTTTCTTCACAACACACTTATGAGAGGTACTGAAGCAGTCGTTCAGTTTTATAGATGGGTGACAGAAGCACGGGGAGATTAGGTGATAAGCCTAAAGTCTTTTGCAAAGCTAAGCACAGGCTCCAGGTCTCTTGGTTCCACTCTTGCTCTGGAGGTGCCTGTGCCTCTTCCCTGGTTTCACAGTGATGGGTGCTACAGGAACCCACAAACCGTGTGTCACCAGACCTCTTCACAGATACCTCCTTATTACAATTTGCTAACTTGTCCTGGGATTGCAAAACATCTTTGATGCAGACCACTAATGACAAATATGATCTAGAAATAACATGGGACGATATAGAAACGTAGATTAGTCTGTCTAGTGCAGTCTTTTTATAAGCACCTGTTTGTACCGTGCTGCTCAGCACCAGTTAGCCATAGCGTGAATGTGCTGCAGTCTCTTCCTCTAGGCAGGGAAGGGCTGGGCTACTGTATTTTGGCCATACAGCTCAGTTTGACGGTGCTCTGGCTCCACAGCTTTGCTTTGACCCATGGAAAAGGCAGGGGCCAGGGCAAACTAGTGCTGGGAATGAGGAGCTACAGCTTCAGCCTCCTCAGGCCTGGGAACACCTGGAACCCGTTTCCCAGTGAATTGCTCTAACCATCGGGCAGGAGACCAAAGGGGGCTGAGCAGACGTAGCTCTTGAGACCTCTTAGGTGGTGGAGAGCCTCCCTGTTTGTCTTCAAATCACAGGGGATCTTTGGCATTTACAATCTTAAGCAAGGAAATTTCAGATCTTGTCTGAAAGCCTGTGTTTAGGAATACAGGGAACTTTGTAATCTAACCGTAGGTTTAGGGGCCTTCAGGGTTCAGCACCCCTTGCTAGTACGTGGTTTAAATTGCTTTCCTGAAGCTGTGTGCTTAGTATGGCACACAAGTCCTGTAGTCAAACGTTGTGGGTCCCCAGAACACAGCCTGGTAATTGAAACTTAACCGAAGCCAAGTCATATTACAGCTCCTGCTTTCTTCTTATCCACTTAAGCCAGCTACTTATTAAAGAAGGAAGTTAAAATGTGGTGTCTATCAGGATAATAATAATTTTATTGTCTTCTAGGTACTTAATTGTCCTGAATTTGATTGTTTAACATGTTTTATATTAAACATATTAGCTATAAATTAAACATATGCCAGTTGAAAATATAGTGATAGCATTTATATATAATATTGGAAATAATGTAGTATTTTAATATAACATATTTAGTATATAATTTTTTCAGGAATAATGCAATGTACTTTTAATGGGATATGCTTGTCTTTTATTCTTCAACAGTCTTTTTTTAAATAAACATTAACTAACATTTTTATTGATCTCTGTATCTGCACAGATGTCAGAAGAGATATTCAGCCAGTGAGATCAGGATCTGACCTATGACAACTAGGTCAGTTGCTGTTAGCTTAAGAATTTAGTTTTCTTTTTTTCAGCTTTGTAATTTTCACGGAAGGCATGCTACTCACATTGATAGCTTGGATCACAGAATCATATATGTAATTTTAATTAAACAAGCAAATGTTCATACAGTTTTTGTTACGAATTTTAATTTCTGTAAGCCAGGTGTAATTAGGATTCACAAGACGGAATGACAGAGCTCTCTGATGAGATGTCTGTAATCCTTTTGCTTTGGAATACATTAATGTTGGTTTGATTACAATGAATGAATACATATCACTATCAGACGGCTCTCCTCCACTAACAGGCACAATTATTTGGTTTTCTGTGCACATGTATCATCTAATACTGGTAATGATTTTGGGTCCCTAATTCTGGGGAATCTAAATTCCCCGTTACTGCACATTCCTTTTACTCCATATCTTAATGTGTCAATACTAGTGCAATACAATTTCCTTATTGTGAAGCAATCCGGCTGAATAAACTTCTAATACATTCACATAAAACACATGGAATCTTTTCTTAGATTTGTATGACCAATATTCATGCCAGACACATCTAAAAATCACTGACTGGTATTGTGTTACTGAATTATTTAGTTATCCATTCTGGAATTAAGGGTAGCTGTCTTTGATGTGCCCAGTCCACGGGCAGAACTAGAAAATTTTGCTCTTGCTCACTTCCAGCAATTCTGATGTCCACTAATATTTAAGATCAACCTTGAGGTTGCCCTCAACTAACCTGAACCACATGCACTGCCTTTCCTTGTCCTGGCTACCTCTTGCAACTCTGTCTTAATGTAAACACTTTCTACATTTAGGCAAAGTGACATGTTCTGTACTATGGCATCTGCAGATGTCGTCTTTCCCTTGAGAACATAACAGTATCCTTCCCCATCATTGTCCTTAGCTGCAGAGACAGACCTACAAGACTCCAACTCTCATGGGATATGAAGGTGAATGGAAGAAAAATTCTGTCTTGCCAGCTTCCTCCCACAGGCAGAAAAGTTAAAAATAAGCCTCTCATTTCTTTTCTGAACACTCTGAGGTGAACAAAGAGCAATTCTCGCGCAACAGAAGGTCATAAGGGAAGAAAATTGGCATAGTCTCTGGTCTATATCCCAACTTTTCACCTTCACCGCTTCTTTCAGCTTCTTTTGGAAAGAGGAGGGGTGGTCTGTTACTTCCTTTCCCTTCCTCTACCTTTGTGGAGCAGCTACCTGGCCTCCTCTGCAATGTTTTGGAGACCTGGACAGGTAAGTTTGTTGCAGCTTCCTTGCTCCTTGCAGAGAAATGCTACTCTGAGAAAAGAAAGCGGGAGTCACAGGGGAACACAAAAGCTAAGAGGATGCCAAGCTCCCACAAACCACCCATTAGGCTGTTTGTAATGGTTGTTGGTGGCAGGAGAGGCACCAAGGTGCCACCCAATATGACTGGTCTTATGTGCAGACCCCAGAAAGCTACTTCTGATCATTATTACTCTACCAATGCTGGAAAACTGAACTGCTTATTAAGTTTTGTATGCAGTCAGCTAAGAAGGGGGAAGAAAAGCTTAGTTAGACACATTATATTAAAAAATGTAATTACCACTTATAGGTTAGTCAAGTGTTGCATGTTTAGAAAACACACATTTGACAATCTTGCATAGCTAAGGATATATATTTCAGTTCTTCAACACGAAAGAAATTCTAAATAACAGTTGCAAAAAGATATTAGTAATTCATTTGTGTCAACTCAACAAAACACAAGTAAGACTAGAGAGTGGGAATTCGCAAGTAACTATCTAGCTGACTAAAACCCACAGTTTTATAAAACAGGGTCTCTTTAAAGCGAGTCTTGTTCTTATCACAACCAGGAAAAGAAAATCACAGATACAACTTCTAAACTTAACTGCCCACTACTCATTGTTGACTGAGGCCTTTATATTCCTATTTAAACTACATATATTGGATAAGCAAATGAATTAAGAGCCCAAGCTGTCCTTCACTTCCTCTGTAGTCAATGGAAAGACTACACTTCCAGATGGCACTTCAGATCTGTCCATTACCTGTAGGAAAGCATGTACTGGGAAGGGGAGTCTATACTGGGTGTCTCAGCTATATGCCTAATATAGGCATATATTAATCTCAGCCTAAATCCATATTTCTTACTCAGACAAAATTCCAACCTTGGCAGAGTTTGGGGTCAAGCAGAGATTTGCTTCAGAAAGGACTGTCTTACCAGGACTTGTTTGTTAGTTCAGCACCTGGTAACAATAAAAGACAATAAAAATACCCACTTCTATAATTCTGAGAACATAAGATGAAATGTGTTATATATATGTAACAAATCAGGTATTGGGCTTCATTATGCAAATATTCATAGAATAGCCCAGGTTGGAAGGGACCTCAAAAGATCATCTGGTCCAATATTTTGTGGAAAAGGGAGCCTAGTTGAGACTATCTACAACCCTGTCCAGTTGCATCTTGAAAACCTCCAGTGATGGGGATGCTACCATATCCCTGGGGAGGTTGTTCCAGGGATGGATTGTTCTCACTGTAAAAAATTTCTTTCTTATATCAAGATGAAACCTCTTCCAGTGCAACTTGTACCCATTGCCCCTGGTCCTGTTCATGTGTCTCCTTGTGAAGAGAGAGCCTCCATCCTCTTTGTAGTTGCCCTTTAAGTACTGGAATACTGTGATGAGGTCCCCCCTTGAGCCTTCTCTTCTCCAGGGTGAAAAGACCTAACTCTTTGAGTCTTGCCTCATAGGGCAGATTCTCCAGCCCTTTGATCAACTTTGTGGCCCTCCTTTGGACCCTCTCCAGTCTGTTCATGTCTTTTTTTCAATTCTGGTGGCTAGAACCGGACACAGTACTCCAGGTGTGGCCTGACAAGTGCTGAGCAGAGTGGGATGACCACGTCTCTATCTCTGCTAGTAATGCCCCTGCAGATGCAGCCCAGGAGCCGATTTGCCTTTGTTGCTGCAGTGGCGTACTGCTGACTCATGTCCAGCTTGTTGTCCTACAGGACCCCCGGATCCCCTTCAGCAAGGCTGCTCCCCAGCCACACAGATCCTAGCCTGTACCGGGCTCTTTGGTTATATCGTCCCAGGTGTTGAACCTTGCATTTGACTTTGTTAAGCTTCACACAGTCCTTGCTAGCCCACTCTTCCAGCCTGTCCAGGTCTGTCTGAAAGATTGCTCGCCCTTCTGACATGTCCATCTCACCAGCCAGTTTACTGTCATCAGCAAACTTGGTGAGGGTGCTTTCAATCCCATTGTCCAAATCATTTAATAAGATGTTGAACAGCATGTGGCCCAGTATCGACCACTGGGGGAATCAATCCCACGCGTGACAGGCTGCCAGCCTGAGCAAAAACCACTGACCACCACCATCCAAGTGCGGTCTGTGAGCCAATTCGCTACCCATCTCGCAGACCACCCATCCGGTCTGTATCTTGCCAATTTGTCCAGGAGGAGGCTGTAGGAATCCAGTGTATAAAGGGCTGATCTGCCCCTTCTTTCAGCAAAAAGTAATACCAGAGCTACTGGCAACCATGCTGTGCATGGAGCATGAAGGAAGAAGGGCTGTGTGGGGATTTCCCTTGGGGGAGCGGGTGCAACTGCTGACAAACACAGTGGTGTTGATGTGATTCACATATGATTCCTCTCATCATGCTGCTCTTATGTTCATTTTTGGGTGACATCTGAGCCATAGAGTTTTGTTTGCACAAACGCTCACAGAAAGTTAATTTTAATCATGCAAATAAGTAGTGTTTCACAAAACCTAATTCTGAATTTGCACTTGAAGAAATGATTAAATTGCCACCCAATTAAGGGACAGAAAAAACAAATGGCTTATGCAATTAATTGCCTTGGAAAAGATGACTCAGATTTTCAATATTCAAGATCAATAAGGAAAAAATTAAAATTATAGGCACAAAGCAAGTTGGAATAATTGCTATATTTGAGGAAATTAATGTTATTTGGATATATTTCATAACATGAGAGGACTACTTAATTATCTCTTCTGATTTTTTTTAAATATCTGGTGCATCATTACATGCCATATAAAAAAATCAGTTTTCTTTTTTCTTTTCTTTAGCTGCAAAGGCCCATGAGTAGTATTCACTTTATTAATATATTTATGGTACAGACTAGCGAGGTCTTAGTCTTTTACTTAAGAACGTAATTTTACAGCCTTGGAGTATATCAGGGTTATCTGACCTTCATTGTAAAAGCAATGGTAAGAATGTATACCTTAACTTCCCCAAATGATACAGATTCATTTTCATGAGTTGTATTGGAATATATATCCCTAAACAACTAAGCGAAGAGCTGGCTTGATTCCATGTAGAAATATAATTACTGTAAATTGCATGCTTACTAGCACTTGGTTACTGATGAAGTTGCAATCAGGAATCTGACAGATGAGGGATTAATTCCTCAGAAACAGGGTTTCTTCCTTCTCCTTGTTATGAACATATGTGTATGGAGGAAACAGATCTGAATGCGCCAGATGAATAAATTAAGAAGTCTAGGATGAAACAGAACAGCTGGAAATGTAACTGGTGATAATAGAAGGCTAATTAACTTCAATGAGCAATTTTCCATCAGGTGCTCTATTAGCCATACAGAAAGAGAAACTACAGAAATTGCATGGTGTGCATTTTCATTCAGAAATTCGATACGAACTGCTGTTCTACCTACGTGGTAATTGGAAAATGACTGTACTGTCTGTTATGGGTATAAATATTCATGTGACTTTGACTGATTTGCAAAAATCCTTTCATTTCTTTTTAAGCACTGACTTGGTTTTGTATGTATGTTCCTTGTCTTATCAGAGATGTGAGTCTTTCTTACTTTAATAGATAACCAAAATGTAGAGTTTACTTTTCGAACACTAAAGCTTTCTCTGACATTCTTTGTCAATTTTGGCTATTCTGCTGTAGCCTGCTATAGCACTCTCCAAGCAGCAGTTTCAGATTACGTCCATAATCCCTGCAGCTTTTGACTATTGTTTAGAACATCGTATACAGTGAATAATGAAGCCTTCTTTCATAAACAAGTCATTTAAAGAGCAGGAAAGGGACACTAGGTGCCCTACTTAAAACTTTTCGTCTTTTCACACACATCAGCATTCATTACACAAATTGCTTTTTCTACATATTTATTCCCCTCTGTGTTTAGGATCCTTTGGTCCTGTATGATCCTTCAGTTTGTCTGTCATCAGGTAAGAAATTGGGTTCTGAGTCCTATTTACATGGCTTTTAAAGAGAACCAAGGCTATGCAAGTTTGGTATAAAATATGTCCTTGTAGTACCTTCACAAATCAGGAGATTGAATGAATGAAGGAGTGAATTTCATCTTTCCTGACTTTCGCTGCCCAGAAGGTAGCTGCTGTACTTTTAGTGGCAAGAAATAGGGTTACTTCCTTTCTTGAGTTTTTACCTTTTTAGATGCTTCTGAAGGTGCCTGTTGCCCTGTTGATAGGGATGGCTAGCTGTGGTTAGCCACGTAAGTGTGGAAGTTGAGCAAAATAAATAGTAAAAATGGAAGATGTGGTGATTCACCTTCTGTTGGTACATGCTTTTCTTCATTAGCTATCTGAGGAATCAGTGAGAGGGTGGTCGGTCCCTGGAACAGGCTCCGCAGGGAAGTGGTCACGGCACCAAGCCTGTCAGAGTTCAAGGAGTGTCTGGACAATGCTCTTAGTCATATGGTTTAGTTTTAGGCAGTCCTGCAAGGAGCAGGGAGTTGGACTCGATGATCCTTATGGGTCCCTTCCAACTTAGTCTATGATTCTATGAGTCTATGAGACTAGCTTAGATTTAGGCAGTTAACCTTTAGACATCTGAAAGTAGGTCAGGTGAATCTGACCATACAGTCTATAGGCAAACAGGGATATCTTTCTATTTTGAGAAGAACAGTCAGCAAAGGCATGAGGCTGAGCTATTGCCTTCCAGTCTTAGCTTGGATGCTTACTTTTGGCTTTAATGAAATACTGAAGTTTTACTTCTTACTAGGGTAGGGTCTTAAGTTTTAACAAAATCAGTCTATTACTAAGCATTGTCTTGCCTATGGAAAAATAGAAAATCCATTTGTTGAGGAGCTTATCATTTATAGGATGTTTGTCTTTCCTTTGGACAAGTGGTTTCCCTGTAACTCATGTCACAGATATTTTAATTTTTTTTCTGTATTCTTTTTTAAAGGAAACTGCTCTTAAGAACCAACATCTAATGATCTTCTTAATCTAAAATATCACTCTTACTCCCCGATAGCAGCTGTTTGTACTTTGGGATCAGGGACAGGAAAGGGAATATTTAAATATTGCCATGGGAATTCATATTTATATGATCAAAGACACCTCCATCTACAAGACAAGAAAAAGGATCAATATAATTCTCATTACTTGCCACAACAAAGGATTTTAAAAATAATTAAGTAGAGTTGTCTTTTTTAAAAGCAAAAAACCCCCAAACCTGTAATTGTCAGAAGTATAGTATTCTGTTGCTTATTAATGAGACTTCTGAAAAACAAGTTCTTGCCAGGGTTGTTTTAAATCTTGAAGTTCTGATTAAATTTTAATTTTATTACAGTAAAAGATGAAAAATTGACTATAGCAATCAAAAGGTCACTTCTGCAACACTGTCAGTGCAGGAAATACATTTACTGTAATGCCCGTAAGAGATGTCCTTATGAGATTTGGAAAAACAGCATGTTAACTATTAATAAATATTGCTGTGGTAGGAAGAGATGTGCCAGAAACAGCAATAACAATAATTACCTGAGAAACCAATAATCAGAAACGTAGCTATTTAAAAGATTGTTTGATAGAAAGTATGTGGGTCAAGACCTGTCATCACTCCAACAGAAAATGTATGATGTGATTCATTTTATATCATTCTTGATCAAAAAAGCATAGAAAGCTTGATACTCCAAATAGCTCACAACCTGAAAACGTCATATTTTTGTGAGAATGCTTTAATTTTGAAAACTGAGTAGGAGCCACCTAATTATGGTAAAACAATTTTGAAAATAATAAAGCATTCTGCAGTTTAAGCATTAAAACAACTACCCACGGATTTTTTTGCTTTCTTTTATCATCACCTCTTTGCTGATAAGGACGCAGTGTGATCTGAAGGATAAAAGGAAAGTGCAAAGTGACACTAAAATTAGCTTGCAGTTTTTCAATGTAGGTAAAAAAGTGTCAAGAAATATTCCTCTGGTGATCCTTTGTGTCTCAGTCTAAGAGAAAGAAAGGTGTTCCTGCCAGAGATGTTGTCCTAAATGTGTAATTTTTGTGTAGATTTGATTGATATAGATTTGTATATGCAAGTGCGGTGCTGCTTTCTTTAACTCCTGTCCTGAGGTGAAAATGACGATTGGTGTCTTGCTCGGGTGATTGACACGCATGCCAGCACCGGGGGGCTCTGTGAAATGCAGTGAAAATTGCTAGGAGATGTATTGCTTTGGCTTCAGACTTTGTGGAACAAGGATCCTCTCTACGTACTTTGGTTTTCAAGACCAAAACAGTCATCATTGGGGATAGCAGCAAATTAATGATTTCTGGAACTAAAAGCACAGAAAAGCTAGAACTATGAGATGTATGGGTCATATTTTTTTAAAAGTTATACTGTACAAAGCATTTCCTATATAGCATAAAGCTTTTGGCCTTCCCATAGTTTGGGCTGAGCCAAACGGCTTCATAGAATCATAGAATTGTTCTGGTTGGAAGAGACCTCCAAGATCATCGGGTCCAACCATTAACCTAGCATTACCAAGTCCACCACTAAATCATATCCCTTAGGGCCTCATCTAAATGTCTTTTGAATACCTCCAGGGATGGGGACTCCACCACCTCCCTGGGCAGCCTGTTCCGATGCCCAACAACTCTTTCAGTGAAGAAATTTTTACGAATATGCAATCTGAACCTCCCCTGGCGCAACTTGAGGCCATTTCCTCTTGTTCTGTCGTCTGTTACTAGGGAGAAGAGTCCGACCCCCATCTCTTTACAACCTCCTTTCAGGAGATGTAGAGAGCAATAAGGTCTCCCCTCAGCCTCCTTTTCTCCAGGCTAAACATCCCCAGTTCCCTCAGCCGCTCCTCACGGCACTTGTGTTCTAGACCCTTCCCCAGCTCTGTTGCCCGTCTCTGGACACGCTCCAGCACTTCAATGTCTTTCTTGTAGTGAGGGGCCCAAAACTGAACCCAGCACTCGAGGTGCGGCCTCACCAGGGCCGAGTACAGGGGGATGATCACCTCCCTGCTCCTGCTGGCCACACTAGTGCTGATACAGGCCAGGATGCCGTTGGCCTTCTTGGCCACCTGGGCACACTGCTGGCTCATATTCAGCTGGCTGTCGACCAACACCCCCAGGTCCTTTTCCACCGGGCACTTTCCAGCCACTCCTTCCCAAGCCTGTAGCGTTGCCTGGGGTTGTTGTGACCCAAGTGCAGGACCCGGCACTTGGCCTTGTTGAATCTCATACCATTGGCCTCGGCCCATCGATCCAGCCTGTCCAGGTCCCGCTGTAGCGCCTGCCTGCCCTCCAGCAGATCAACACTCCCTCCCAACTTGGTGTCATCTGCAAACTTACTGAGGGTGCACTTGATCCCCTTGTCCAGATCATTGATAAAGATATTGAACAGAACTGGCCCCAATACTGAGCCCTGGGGAACACCACTTGTGACCGGCCGCCAACCGGATTTAACTCCATTCACCACAACTCTTTGGGCCCAGCCATCCAGCCAGTTTCCTACCCAGCACAGAATATGCCCGTCCAAGCCTGACAATCCGGAGCAGTACGTCAGGGCATCGTGGGTGCCAGGGGCTCCCTGGGGGCCGGCAGTGGTGGGGACAGCCTGGGGTGGCGGGGACACCCTGGGGTGGCAGGGCAGGGCCTGGCAGCCAGGGCCTGTCCCACTGCTCCAGCTCGGGGCATTGCGCACCTCCATGGGGCAAAGGCTGGGCCAAGGCCAGGCTGGGCCATTGGCCTGTTGGTAGGCCTGGCTTGGTGGGGCCCACGGCTGGGAAGGGCAGCGCTGTGGGGAGTGGAAGACCAGCCCTGCTGGGGCGGCAACCAATGGCCCTGGGCGCTGAAATGGCGTCCTGGGCTGTGGGCAGGTGGAGGGAGGCCCTGGGGGGTCCTGGCAGGGCCTGTTGGTGCCCTCAGGTTCCCTGACACATTAATGTAAAGCTAGAGTAAAGCAAGGAATCAGTCATAAATAGCAGCACTTTTGGGTGGTGTTTGGTATGCTGGTTTTTTAATCATGTTTTTTTAACTGTGTTGTTGAAAGTGTAGCCTCTATTGTGTAGTGTGTAGACAATAACAAAGGCAAGAAGGAGTGCTGGTAATGGAGCTCTCCATTAATTAAGTCCATTTATTTCAACACTGGAAAAATACCACTGCGTGTTGGTGGGGAGAAGGAGGAGAATGCCTGGCGCCCCATTGTCCTGGTGCGGCTAGCGCAGGAATGGAGCCCTGAAAATCAGTAGTCGGCGATGTGGTCGGCTCTGCCTGCAAAACCCAGGTAACAAAAGAGCCCTTAGATAGCAGGAGGAAAACTATGCTCCTTTGCTACTTCATGCAGCATTGCTTTTTCATGACTTTGAACGATTGTAAGTCCTGTGAAACGTGTTTCAGTAAGATCTTCCAAAAATTTAGGTATTCTGATGTATTTTGTAATATGAAAATAGGTGAAAGAGGTGGTGTAGGTTGGGGGGGGAATTAACCTACAATAAAATTTCTGTAAAATAATGAACTATTTTATGAATAGTCCCATTACTGTTATTCTGACTTCTGTTGTTCCGGTAGAATGTTTGTGTATAAGCAGCAAATACATCACATATGTTTGTGAATATATCTATGATTGGTGACTGAGATTCAAAATCCGCTTTTGATTCAGAAGAAGACCAACACCACATTTTGTACTGAACATTGTATTTTGCTGCTTTTGAAGTCGTCTGGCATGCAACAGTATATATATGTATATACAGTGATATATATATACACCTAAGAACACATATCGTTACTTCTATTCCGAACCAGTCAATCTCTGCTTTGTCCATATGGCTGAGCCTCTAAAAGGAGGACAACTTGCAGAAAACATGTAAATACCATTGATTTGTTAAGCTGGATGCTGTTCTGTTTAACTGGCTGTATGTTTTACCATCTCTTGACTATCTTTGTACTTTTCATGCAAACATTGGGAACAGCAGGGCAAGAAGTTGTGTGTTTAAAATACACAGAATTATATTCTGTATTACTCAGTGTGGTATTTGTGCTTCTGCCTGGATGGGGTGCTTCGTTTGAGAGACAGGTGGAGAGTAAATGGGATCGAAGAGACTTAGGAGTGTTTAATACATATCTACAGCTATTTGCTTGGCAAAGACGATGACGTTCCGTTGCATGCTAATTCTTTTTGCAAAGCCAATAAAAGAGCAGGTTTATTCTTACAGAAACTGACTTAGAAGTCTAACAGTGTAGACTGATGTTGTGGGTTTTGCTTTTCTTTTTTTTTTTTTTCCCCCACTGATATCACATAAAACCTAGGTTGCTATGACCTTATTCTTCCCCAAAGTTAAGTGCAGGGGTAGCGAATTTTAAGGACAGGAGGTGAAGGATTACTCAGGAGGGTGCCAGTACAGCCACTTCCATTTGAGAATATGATTTGATGAAGAATAGAATAAAGCAGAGGAAGATGAGCAGTGGTGAGTAATATTTTCTATACTGACAAAAGGGACAATTTCTTTGGTGAAGTAAAAATGTCCTGAGAGGGGACATCAGCTTTTGAAATATGTGCTCTCTTTAACTAAGATTGGTTGAAACATGATTTATCTTCCACTGTAAAGGATTTAGAGAATAAAGGAATAACCAAAATATGGTCATATTTAAATCTCACAAGGAGATTCTGACTCCTGTGAAACTGATTGTAAAACTCCTCTTGACTGTGGTGGAAACAAATATCTTTCAATTTATGTTGATGAAAACAATGACATTTGCTTCCAGAATCTGGTAGAGAGAACAAAAGAAATCAGGAATTAAGAGGCCAAATTTGTATCTTCTGCAATGATAAACAGGACAGGACAAATTAATATTTGACTGAGGTTAAGAAATGTGATTAGACATAATGTTGTTGAAATTCTGCTGCTTTGTCGAGGACAAGTTTTAGAAAGCCCATGAGGCAATAATAAAAATTACAATTTGCAGCTATTGCTGGCAGGGATTGAGGGTACTCTTGGATGAGTATGGTGCTCATGAATGATAAGCCACAATGCCTCAGAAGCGACAGTAGGCAATGATTTTAATTTACTTACGTCTCAATTAACTTATATTTTGACATTCTACTTAATCAAACTGAGTTTTATTTAACTTCTTTCTACTGACAAATGACCTGCTTGTTTTCCTCTCCTGTTCCCCCATAAAAACAGATGGCTTAATGCACAGATACTCATGCACAGCAAAGCTGAATTAGCTTTGTCTGATGAAGTATTTTCAGAGAAGAAAACCTGGCTTGTCAGTTACTACTTAGTATATCAAAGCCAAAGAAATTATATTCTTTCTAAATAAGGAATTCAACAATAACTTTGCAGCCTTTTCATACTAACTGTGCATATGGTCTCGTATAAGCCCATCCTCTGTAGCCAGCAACTGTGATGTCAGTAACTTGATTCCATTAAGAAAGAGGAGAGATGATCAGGGTTGGAACAAATGAGGTAATTATGATCTAAAATGCATTGTCTAGCAAATAACCACGTGTTGGCCTGTAAGTTCTTCGAGACAAGGATTATCTTTTTGTTCTGTGTACAGTGTCTAACACAAAGGGAATCTGTGCAATGACTAAATCTGAAAACACTACCGCAATAGAAGTAATAATCAACCATATAGGAGAGGATTATTTGTGTTTTGGAAAAAACTATCGGTTAATTGTTCATCTAAATGTATTTAAAATTCCCTACTCTGTTCTCTTTCTTTTTTCTAATAATGTCAAAGTAACTTTGCAAAGACGGCTTGTGAAACTGGCTTGTTACTGATCACTGAGAATAAGAGTATTTCTTTTAATATTCCCAAAATGCAAGCAGTTATTTGATGTTGGAAGCTGGCCAGTTTGTTTGATTTAGTACAGTGATTCATTCCCACTTTCTCAGCAAGTCTGTTGCTTGTACTATCCAAAACAATTCAAATATTTAAATAACTGGCTGCATTTGTGTTGGTTTTTTTCAATTAATGGTACTAAACACTTGATGTTCAGCTAGAGTTTAATAATTAGAAAATATAATGACTGCTAAATTAGCTTTTGCAGCTTTTCGGTCAGTAGACTGACATTTCACAGCCTGCCTGGCTGAAATCACTTTCAGCTAATTGAGGATTTTCTCACTCCATTTAGCTGTTAAACCCTGGCATATGGGCTTCTGATGAGTTTTCCTATTCAAACAGATCCTCAGAGGAAGCCAGCAGTGAAAATAATATTAAAACACAAAAAAATCTGGTTCAAATAAAGTTAAGACAATTTAATGCTCATGTTGGCAATGCTGGAACTGTCCTCCATTCGTCAGAAGAGGTTTGATGGAAGTAAGGAAGGAGCTTCCCACACTACCTGGCAATCTGCTGGGAAGGAGCTCTTCTCGGAGGCAAAGGACATCATAGCCACCTAACGACAGCTGATTAACCCTTGGATAACCGTATCCCTGTAGTTGCTAAACTACAGTTTGGTAGTATGCTGCTACTCAGTAGTTACTGAAATACTCCTTGGGTAGCAATTTGACATGTGGTACTTATAATAACCTGGAGTTTATTTTGAGAGATTTTTTTTTTATTTATTTAGAGAGGTTAGGGACATTAAAATAACATGGGCATTGCTAGAAAGGTCTCATATGTCAACTGTGTTGTTTCTGATCGAAGGACATCCTTGTATATCCAGCTTCTTAGCTACCTGGTATTAATTTAGACTAGGCTTCTTCTGAAAAGAAATACCCTTCATATGTTACACAGTTTTCCTTTTAACTAATGGTACCAAACAGCTCTGTTTGCTGATATTGTCAGTACACCTTCCCTCAGTAGGATTGCCAGACCTGCAGTTGAGTTCTGCTTTGGCTGCCTCTCATAGTAACTTTTTTGCACAGCAGAGAGCTTATATCTCATTGTTTTTCACTGGTAACAGCAATTTTTGCTTTCTCACTCGTCTGAAATGAGTTTAGTTCTGGGGTGATGTTTTCAGTTTATATCATATCTGGAAATGTATCACTCTTGAGGTGGAAAACTGCATGAGAACTTGAATGATTTTAGTGCTTGTTTGTGTTAGTGCTGTAGTTAATTTTTTTTTTTTTTTAAAAGGCAGGGAGGAATTGTAGAAATGAATTGTAGCAGTAGAGGCAACTGAAACCTGACTTGACCAGTCTTATTCTCGTATTTTCTCTATTCTCTTTATGTGCCTAAAGTCAGGGATGACAGAACTGTGCTTTGAGTAGACGCAGAGGCTGCAGGAAAGGAGGTTGCCTACCATTAGCAACCCTATTATTGGACTGAATTTCATTAGCTTGTGTTGTGAATTCTGAATAGAACTGAATCTATTTTCATGTGTTCCTGTCTTACAGAGAAGATGTATGTCTTGTGGAAATACTTGCTTTTAGTTTACTTCAGAGAAAAAACTTTAAAACAAATTGCTGTCAAGATATTGAAATACTATTGGTGACATAAATGTGTCCCATCCATCAACTTCCCACACAAGAATAAGATTTATTATGCCAGGTTTTTTTGATAAAATTACACTTTCATTTAAAAAATGTTTATTGAAATATTTGCTGCTAGTTCAAAGTACAGAGATCCTGTACCATCTGCTACAATATTTGTATATAAAAATGACAGTCACTAATTACACTGTGCCAGTGGGGTGGGGGATGACATCAGAACTGAATTAGATGTAATAAATTTAGCAAAAGGTACACTTTTAAGATAAGAACAGCTTCAGTATAAGAAACTAGAAACTGGTATGAATAATAATAATATTAGTTTTCCCCCATAAAAGGCTGGTTTTTTAGTATTGTCTAAAAGGGATATTTTCAGCAAGCTTGGTAATACAAGTCTCCGCAGAAGACTGAGTGTTGGATGTCTCCTGGGCTGTGTAGTGGTTTGCGGTGGACCATTTAGGAATGAATATTCATAATGTTTTTGTTACCTTCTGGCATATTTTGATACACTGTCCATATAAATCCCCAAACTGGGATAATCATCTGAAAGGGGTTTAATCATCTGAAAGTTAATTAAGATCTCTCTAGTCATGTATGTATTGTATGTTTTCACTGGACTCAATTTACTGCTAGAAATAGGCCAATTAGGATAATTATTAGGATTCCGTAAGGAAAACAGTTAGAAGCAACATTTTCATGTTGCAAAAGACTCATGAAATTATCCTGCACTGTATAACTTCACAGCTTAAACTCAGGTAACTGTTTTGCCTGGAGAGAAGGAGAAGCATATGGTGCATATCCAGCAGCAGATGTGTCAGCGCGAGGGAGATTTTATCAATAAAAATGTAGACAACTAGGAAAACTAGGTACCTCAAAGGACAGTAGGGAATGGAGAAAATCTGGGAGGAAATCCTCAATGGCTTTGGGGATTTGAGTGAAGCCCAAAATTTGAACTAATAACCTTAAATCCACAATAGGAAGACAAAAAACCCCTAGAGAAAGTTCCCTGATTTCTGTGGTAACCTACACTGCTAGAAGTCTTCAGCTTAGGAAAAGTAGATGACTGAGGAGTTGTGTGAGCAGTGTTAGTGTGGGAAAAGCAAAGCGGAAGATCTGAGAAGGGAGGACTTGATCCAGATGCTGGGCTTGGTGTTCCCTTCCTCTGTGCCAGCAATACAGCTCAGGAGCCTGTTGTGCCAAAACAAGGTTGCATGGTCAAAGTTTAATCCCTCATGTCTCAACTTTAAAAAATTCTCTCTTTGCTATATTCCTGTCCTTTCAAATAGGAACTCAGGCATGCAAAAGGAATGCATGGATTTCTGGGTTTTTTGTTAATTTATCCTTTGAAGAGCTACTCATATTCTGATTGAGTCATTATCGCGGTTTAAACTTTGATACTACCAACATTTGCAGCACAGACCTCCATCTCTAGAGTTTATGGAGTAAATGATACTGGTAGTATGTCACTACCTCTTGTTGAACAGCTTTTAAAACAAGGGATGCTTATTAATGTGTAAAACAGTTGTCCCACTGATAGGGAAACCTAGGATCAGCTTTAAGTCCCGTAATTTGGAGTTTTCTAGTCGTTGCAGATGCTTTCATGTTGAACTTCTCTCCTTTCTCTCCTGCTTGCTTCCTTCCATCCTGGGCATATAGGCCCTTTTCTTCTTTGACTGTTTGGCCCCCTCTCCCACCTTCACCCACTTGCTTTTGTTCTGTTCCTGTAATTTTCCTTGCTTTTCTTATCATTCCATGCTCAAACACAGTTTTTTCCAGCTCATCAGTAAAGTGAGATGTAAGAACACAGGAGAGAGTGTACTCACTTCTGGTACAATAACAAAAGCCTATGCCCGGGGCCAGACAATTCACTAAAACCAAATTTCAAGTCTATGTCCCAAAGAAAGCGCTGCTAGAGATTCTTAACAAGAGCTCTTGAGAAGATTGTAATTTTCCGTAATCTCAGTTTGAAAAAAACTTGAACTGTTTTGATTAAAACTTCCCACTAAAAATTCAGCCAGATGCAGGCGTCCTGTGCGGGAGCTCTCTAACTCAGCAGCTGACATCTGGCAAACACCGGAGACCTGGAAACAGGCTCCCAGGATAGGAAGTATCATACAGCATCAGTTCGAGCTGCCAGCTTCGCTTCTCTTGCCTGTGGTAAAAAGTATTGTTTCAGCTACTCCAGTGGGTGCAGTCAAGTGGAGAGAACTTCTGTAGGGTAAAGGATGCTCACGTGAGAAATCCTCTGGCCATTGCTACTCATATTGAAACGTCTCAGAGCAGTGTTAATCAGGCAGCACTTAACTCCAAGCAGTGCTGGAAAGTCTGCAGCCCTGTATGAGCAAAAATCATTTTGTGGGTTATTATTTTATTTTAGAAAAAGCAAAGACAAAAAGAGGCATTTATAGGCACCTGATTTAGACAACTTTGAAATCTAATCTGTCTTAACCTGAACTCTCAGAACTATTAATTCGAGCCAAACCGTGCCATATAATTATGTTGGCTATTCCCTGTGGTGCAACATTGTCTGCAAAAGGCACTGATCACGTGAGTATAGCACTTTCAAGCAATTATGACCTGTATTGAAAGTCATTGAAGCTTAACTAATTATCTAGCTCAAATTCAAAAGGAGAAAGCTCCTCCTCCAACTCTGCATTCCCTTCCTTCCTAGTGAAATTATGGGGGCTTGAATCAATGGGAGTTTTGTTACTGACTTCTGCAAATCCAGAGAACAATCATGAGTATTTATTGCCGCCTTCCGCTTTTCATTTGGCTGATAAATTATATTTTGCAGTAATTCTTGGATAAGACAATGAAAACTTTGGTTTCCATTTCCTCTCAAGTGCCATGGGAAGTTTTTCTGTGTAAATATTACATATTGCAGCATTTGTGGGGTTGATGTTGATGCTTTTTTTTTAATTTCAAAGCAGGTGACAAAACTTAAGGGTGGCCTTTTTGTTCTCCTGATTCCAGGTACAGTGAAAGTCAGGTGGTATTTCCACTCAGTGTCTTGCACATTAGAGTCTAACATGTGCATGTTTTTCTTCTCTACACTTGTGTGCATGAAAATAAATGTGATTGAGAAATGATCAGGTGGACAAAAAAAATTACATTGGAGATTTTTCTTTCAAAGAAAATTGGGATAATTATCTTTGAATTCTCTTGGTTTTTCGTGGGCAGTGAGTACACAGCACACCAATTATACATTGAATATTCCTCCTCTTGTTTCAGCAAAAAATAAGGCTTCACGCCATCTTTAAACACTCAGCATCGGTATTTGAGAGACTAACGGAAGTTTTTTGTTTCCATTGTCCTGGTCACGACATCCATAAATACCTGAAAATCAAATGATTCTTTTCATTTGTCTGGTCACAACTCCTTTGCGCTCAACTGTCTGTACAGATACGAAGATTTAAACCTTTTGAGCAGACTACTGACCACAATTAATTTTCAGGTTGTGTGTTCAGCTGTATTATTTACAACTTGAATCTGTATTGAAGTGTTAGGGAAAATAGTTGAACTGTTGTCGTGTTGAAGTTTGAATATCAAGTAGCTGAAAAATAGTTTATCAGTTTATTACTTAGAATTCTGCTTCTATATCAGTAATCTCAATTATGAGTAACCTTAAAAAAAATCCTTTTCTGAGTATTTTTAATGGAAAAAAAGAAGGAAAATCAGATAAATAAAGTTTATTTTTACCTGACTAAAACATGATTTTCCTTTCCTCGAAGGTTCTAAACACTTAACACAGAGTGATGTGTGTTGATAGAAGCTATTATTCTCTTAATAAGAGAATAAAAGAAGGAATAAAGAAAAAGCCACATTCCCTACAGATACACACGGGCACTAACCATCTCCAAAGCAGTCGATACTCGACTGGTCCGAAACATGTTTTGTTTGCTCCAGTGCTGCCCCAGAAGGATTTTCAGTGCTGTGAGCCCCACTGAGTGATGCTGGTTCATGCAAACAGTTCTCATTGCTTTAATGGGTTTTTCCTCCATTTAGTTTTTGTATAATGCACTGGTGTTGCCCTGAACGGAGGCCTTACATCGTTAGACCTATACCTGCTGTATTGCATACCGCAGAGATATGCTGCGGCACTAGAGATTTCTAATCCAGTCCCTAGCACCTTGGCTAATTTGAAATAGAAAATTGGCATGAAATAATAGATGTTAGCTATAACAGAATTTACAATTAGTTTAACAAAATTAATTTAGATTAAGAGATACCCGTTCAGAGCTTTTAGTGTTTAAAAAACTTTATACAAAGTACACTGCCACAGTGGTTTCTGCTCAATGTCAGGCTTCCCACAGGCGCAGGGATGAGCAGCAGGGTGTCGAGCTCCTCTCCGGAGCCAGCACCCCACCGGCGCGCAGGCAGGGGTGACGGGGTGACGGCTGCGGAGGCAGGGGCCTAGCTGCCTGCTGACCTCGCTCCTGTGAAGCTGGGAGCCCGTGGCCTCCTCGCCTTGGCCTCAGGAGGGGACATGGCAGGTCTCTGCGCTGGGTGGCTCAGGGGAAAGGCAGCATGTTGTTCCTCCTCCAGGGAGGAGCTGGGGGTGTCATGGGCATCCTGGAAAACAGCTTGTCTTTTAAAAGATGGATCTAGCTATGTGTTAGCTTGGGAAATATGCCTAGTGGTGCAAAGCCCTTGGTGATTTACTGTGCCAGAAAAGTTCTGGTGTGCTTATTTAACACATTTATTGGTCGTGGACTGCCTGCTCAGCTTGCTACACAAATGTTCTCTTGCATGCAGAGTGCATCAAGGTCAATCGAGGTCATATAAGCAGTTTGATGTGAGTAAATGTGACCAGAGCTCATATGGCAGTTGTTGCTGGGCCCCTGCCCCTTCTCTGCCCACTCCAACGTGTGGCAAAACAGATACTACTTTCAAAAGGAAAAGCCATCGCAGCAATGGAAACATGCAGTGTCTCTGTCGTATTACCTAGACATGCCGCACCTGATGGCAAGGAAGAAACCTGCAGGACATAATGCAGATAGTCAGAATTTCTTGCCTCTAGGAATTTTGATTTTATAAAAAAGAGCATATAAAGAGGGATGGTGGTGATCTTTTTCTGCAGCACATGTGCCTCATACACCACAGACAAATGTAAATTGGTAAAGGCTGGAGCAAAAGATATGGCGATTCACAGGCCTAATCTTGTTAGCATTTTAAATCGAACTGCTTATTTTGTATGGAGACTGCACTTTTAAATAGCATCCTTTAAACTTGTTAGCATTTTCCTATCTCCTTTCTTATGACTAAATACTTTTTATATCAGAAAAGCTTGCAAGAGTGTTAAATTCAACTTCTTTAAAGGCTGATAAGGCAAATGCATGCTTGCTTGGGTCTGGTGCCTGGCTTCTGCACTACTGGGGGATAGATCAGCGCTGCTGCAGTGACCCTAATTCTTCCAGCTCATTGGTAGCTGATTAGGTATGGTGTGTATAAAAAAATTACCTCCTCCTTACTCCAATAAGAGATCTGAATCTGGGATCATTAGATAATACTATGTACAGACTTACTGTAGCTCAAAATTGCTCTCCTCCTACGTCTTACTGACTGCACCAATGTTGGCATCCCATCTTGCTGTATGCCAACACTCGGTCTTGGAAGAAGATCATACCCTGCAATAGAGCTTCCCACCACCTCTTCCCAGCCTTGGATGTATGGATCTTATGTCCCATGATGTGATGATGTACTTTATCCAAAGTACCAAATGAAGATTGTAGGAATAAAATGAAACAAGATTAAAGCAGCAGAATTAATTCATGCAGATAATTCTTCAAAAACCAGAAATGTCCAGCAAAAAGTAAGAAAATGTAATTCACAAAAGCCACGGTTTGATCTCTTACTCTGGATCCTTAAGTGAGAGACGAAAAATGCCTTCAGAAATTAGCCTGGGAACTAAAATTCACAATTTTAGTAGATACTAAAAATCATGGACCCAATAGAAAAACTGGTTGGCAGCACTTCCTGCATACCATATCCTCAGTTAAGAGCTCACTGTTCTGTAGGCAGTAATTTCTGATTTCTGGTCCCACAGTGCCTAAAATATTATCACCTCTATTTCTGCTAACATTCTATTCTGCTCCCTTGGTACCAACTGTCCTTTTCCTTGAAAAGGACTAATTCAATTAAATAAAAATCAGAGCAATGGTTCATGCTCTCGGTTTAGCTTGGAGATTTAGAACTGAAAAAGGGCTTATGTGCTTGAAAGCTTGTAATTTTTTTCCAGCTCTATCAATCAAATTTGCCTTTATAAACATTGTCGTGTTTATATCCTTGGAGCATCGCAAGCTCCAGTAACATTGCATTACAAATACAAAGCATCACTGGTGATTTAAAAAAACTGATGTATGCAATCTGAAATTACTGAGAACCTACTTCTGCTCAGAGTCTTGTTTCAGTAGCTTCATTTTTACTTAAAAACCAGCTTGTATGTGGACCTGATAAGGCAGCCGGGAGGCTGCACAGGGAGGAGGTTGCAACATGTCTGAATGGTAGTGAATTAGCCTTAATTATTCAAACTCATGAGTGGCTTAACAAAACCCAATCATTGCTTTTGCTCGTCCTCCTCTTGCCCTCCCTTGGCTTTGCTGATTCCATTGTTTATTGGCATCTGTTACTGTCAATGTCTGCCCGTGACTGGTACAGATAGGTTGGGCTGCTGGATCACAGGCAGGGAGCCATAGATAGGGGGTGAAGAACAGCCCTGCTATTGTCCATTTACTAGAAATTACTTGTTGTGGTACAAAAGAATAAAAACTATTCAGCAGCTTTATTGGTCAGTAACCTATATGATAGCTTTAATCTAGAGAAGAGTCAGCAATTACAGTGAAATAATAATTTCTGATTGAGATCATCTGTATTTATAATTCTAAACTGTGTGAGGTTTGCCCAGTCCTTAGTGGCAAAGAAATATGGTGTTCATGTCAAAATTATTGAAACTGCAAAAACAAAGTGGCAGAGTAGCTGAGATCCTACACTGTATTCATTGAGCCTTTCCCTGAACTGCAGAAACTGCATTTAGATGTATCAGATGATTTTCATGCTTCCTCCATTAAAACTCCAACATCCTGTATGCAGAGATAAAGGCACTTCTTGCTCCCGTAAAGGGAACCCAAGTGACTACTGGGCTCCACGGCCTGCAGAATCTATTTGATAGAAGTAATTTTATTAGATTATACATTAAGTCTGCAAACTCTTTGGTGGAGAATTGTTTTCTCTATATACAGTTCTAATCAGGGCAATCATGGGCAGATCTTACTTGCGGAACAGTACGTGAATGTAGGAGAACAAGAGAAAATATGATGGGATTTTTATCTTCACACTCCAAACACATTCAGTGCAAGCAATGAAAACATAGAATCATAGAAAAAATTAGGTTGTAAAAGACCTCTGGAGGAGTCCCATCCAGCCATCTGTTCAAAGCAAGGCCAATTTCCAAGTTATACCAAGTTTCTCAGTGCCTTGTCCAATCAAGTTTTTAAAACCTTCAAGGGTGGAGATTGCTTAACATATGAGCTTTAAAGGTCCCTTCCAACCCCAACTATTCTATGATTCTATGATTTCTGTGCAACCTGTGCCAGTGTATGACCACTTTCATAGTCATACGTTTTTTTTCCTAATACATGATAGGCCTTTCTGTTCTCTCAGCCTCTTGTCATATACTACATCTCTATTCCCCGACCAACTGAGTGCCCCTGCTCTGGACACACTCTGATTTTTCAGCATCTCTCTTTTACTGAGGAGTTTTAAACTGGACACAGTACTCCAGATGTGGCCTCAAGAGTGATGTGGTGATGATGTCCCTTAACTTGATGGTTATGTGCATGCTAATGCAGTGCACTGTGTAATTACTGTAGGAATAGGTAACACAGATTTTCAAAGTCATTTTAATCAGAGAGTTAAAATGTAAGCTTCCTGCATAGAAAAGGTAGAAGAAGAAAATGATAAATTTAAATATTTTAGCTGATTTTCTGTTTGGGGAAAATGCAGTCATGTTAATGCATTCATATATTCTAATAGTAAATGCCAGCATTTTAATTTATTATCAGATACAGCAAAGCGGATGTCATTGTAGTGAACAGCTACACAGTACAAAATGATATTCATTCAGACATTGTTTAATCCTTGGTACCTCTTTGAGTTGGTTAAATAGCATACTGGAAGTTAAACGGAGAGCAGGTAATGTCATTGTTTTGCAAAAATGCATTTGAATCGTCCTTTTCCCTTTTTTGTTTCTTTTCCTGCTTCACACGGGCACCAAAAAAGCAACTCATCCCATGTAAATGGGTAGTCTAAAATAGTTGAAAGAATGACTTGACTAAGTTCACACAACGAAGACCTCATTATTAAAAATGGCCTAGGAATTTGACATCTTCATTTGTTAAGAACCTGACTTACTTAACACAAATTGTATCTCAGGTCCAGGAAAACTAGGATGCAATAGCTGGAACTTCAGGTGTGTAACATCTGTCTAGTCCATGACCAAAATGTCAGAAACTGATCTCACAAATATTATTTTAGCTGTTATGTACTGACTTCAGCATTCCAATATGGGACCTATTTAGCCATTGATGTTTACAGACTTTAATTCATTGATTTTCAAGCCTCCTATTCTTCAGCAAAATGTTCTTAAAATGTGAAATAATCTTCCTGGATATGTAATAAATAATCTGATTTCTTGGGTTTTCTAAAGCAAACCATGACAAAGAGAAAAATCAGTCACTAGCAGTAGATGGGACGGTATGTCTAATATATCTCTGCTTTCTCTTTTTTCCATGATTAAGTTGTATGTAGACATCTTGACTATACAGTTTTCCATAGAAAAAGCTGCTATTAAGGCCATGAAGAGATTTTCAGGGATTAGCAAGTGCTGTCTGGGACTTTCTGCATTACTTAAATACACTGTCTCCCTATTTCAGTGCATTGATTAGTTTCTTTTGTCTCTTTCCAGAGTTTCTCCATGAAAGCCGTCAGTGCTCCTGACTTGGTAAGAACAGTCATTTTTTTCCCATGTGATACTTCTCCTATTGATTTTAACAGAAACACACTTTTACTGCACTTGCAGATATGCAGAATGTGTCTCAAGAGCAGTGAATTTGCTCAGTCTTGGCATCTTCATTCTTAAGAGCCTTTTCAAAATGCAAATTAGAGGCCAAGCCTACAGAATCAGAGATTTTAGAGCACATGCTAATTGCAGAAATCCGAGATGGTTGCTCTGAATGGGAGGTTGTCAGTCAGGCTTGCATTAATGTGAGCTCTGGGGATTTGTATCGCTAGCTTAGAGCAGCTCAAGAGGAAACACGAATCTTTTCTCTCACAGGGACTGCCGAGCTAACTCCCAACTCTATCCTCTTGCCCCTGCAGCTCTTTTAATTATTGTGATCTTGTTAGCATAATTCAACAACTTTAAAAATGAATTCAATGCAAATCAGTTAGTCAGGACGTGAAATGGTGTTTCTTACACTGCAAAATTATAACGTTACACAGTGATCTAAATTACCAGAAAGCTATGGGGCAATCCAAGTATTTTAAGCCTTTTTCAGATTACAGTATTCCTGAATCAATAAATTCCCATAACAACAAATTAACAAGCAAACCAAGAACACCTCAAAATCCTGTAGTCAGCATTTGCTTTTTAAGCTCTAGGGTTATAAATAAATATATTTATATGAGGGTGGGAGGGTTTACTGAGTAAATAATAACTCTTCAGTTAAACAAAGTTCATCACTTAGGTAGATTAAATATGTTCAGAGGGTCACGTTTGAAAAGGTAATTTTTAGAGTTCACTAGGAATGAAAACATGATCAGATAGAAGACTACAAATGAGTTGAGAGATGTGGTGCTCTAGTCAACGCTTGCAACAGGTACAGAAGTGGCTGGGCAGAGCTCATTGCTACCATTATATTCCTGTCCTGCAACAGGACTGTATGAAGGGTTGTTTGTCCGTCCTGCAGGTGGAGGTGGCCAGAGCGGTGACGCTCCAGGCTTGGCTCTTGCTCAGGCATTCTCACAGGCCACTTCACAAGACAAGCTCACAGCCTCACTTACAAGTTTTCAAGGCTGACCTGTGGTTGCAATTATATTGCTGTGTTATCACGACAAGGAGGTTTCAGGAACTGTCTATTGACATGAGGACAAACAGGCTATTCTTACCAGCTGATGGCAGAGCACAGAGTCATAATGCAGCTGTTTTGGTTTTGCAAAGAAATGGAGGTGTGAAAATTTCTGGGAAAATTACAATAGTGGGCAACAGCAAGGGAAATTCCAGGCCTGATTCAGAGCAGACCACAGACTGCCAAAATGCTCTCAGCATCCTTGCCCTGGTCTTTTAGGAATTACATAACTAGGAACAAGATAAATCAGTCTGATTTAAATCATGCAGGGAAAGGCTTAAGCTGAGAAGCAGGTTTGGGGGTTCTGCTGTCTGGCTCTGTAAGATTATAATAAACCTTTCTACCAAATTTCCTTCTTAAGCCTGCCTCCTGTAAAGAAGACAAAGAGCACAGTGGTTGGTAGCACAACAGACATCATGTGTTTGGAATGATGACATAAACAAGCTCTGGGAAACAACAGTACAAAACGTCTACTGACAGGAAAGAAGGGGAGTTCTCTTGCATTCTGCAGATGTACAAAATAGTTTGACTGTCTTGTGCCAGAAGCAAATGTACCAGGAATGTCTTCACAGAGTTAGGTCCTGCAACAGGAATTCTTTCCTTCACCAGCTCAGTAACTTTCTTTGTCTAAGAGGGCAGAGTAAGGTCCTCCAAAACTAATTTGGCCAAACAGTAAGCCATATAACTTGTGTCTTTATTGTGCCTAGCCCTGCCTGAGACCTCTGAGTACCAGCATGTGATTTTCTTTCATCGTAGCAGTGGTACATGTGAGATTATGTGCCTTGGAGTGAGAGCTGGGGAATTTACTAATGTGTGTGGAATTACGCAATACAGGAGAGAGATGTCTAGAGGAGACATCTGCCATGCAGAGTAGGTGAGAGCAAACGTAAAGAGCAGCAGAGAGTATTAGAGGATCTGAAATATTTTGAGTGTACTTATGTTTCTGCCTTGTAAGACTGTCACTGCCAGCTGAGCTGCACAGCGGGGATGAAAATTGCACATGTATGAATGGTGCAGCTGTATTTGGGACATCATCACTAAGTCAAACTGTCTTCTTGCATCTAGTGAGAGCAGTTATGCAACCACTGCAGAGATGGCAAGAGGTGCAAGACAGTAAATGCCTTCTGATGAGGATAAAAGGTGAATTGAGCTGCCAGACAGGAGCTCTTCTGGTTCATAAGAACAGTGGGAGAGGAGATCTTTTCAGCATCAGCATGAAGAATGTGTGCAGGAAAAGGAAATGGGAAGTTGGAAGAAACAGACAGGGACAGGGAGAAGAACAGAACAGGGAGAAGGATGAAACCCAAGGCAAATTAGCTAGGGGTATAAATTACGCCTGGAGAGATGGCCCAGTTTACATTAGCAAAAAAAAGCACAGGAAAGGTGAAGCAGGATGGAAGAAATCTGTTTTGAACTGGGCTGAGAAATGAGTAGGAAATTAGAAATAAGATTTAACATGGCTTGCATGTTGCTCTGTGTATGTGAGTATCTGGGCAGTGAACTCTTCCACAATAGCCAAGATCTTATACACAGCAATAAATGCTATCAAACCTACAGGTTTCCTATCTGTTGCTAACGCAGAGGATACTGTGTGCATACCTTTCCCCGAAAGCAGCAGCAGCTCTTGCAGATGATTAACACAATTCTCCGTTTCCAGGCATTGATCCTCTGGTGAGGGCAGTAAAGTTGAAACTATAATGACTGGGCTTTTCATTCCCAGTCTTTGTAGTTTTGGGGCGATACGTTGTCATGGAGGGGTTTTTTGTGTAATGTGCATTCTTGTATCTTCTGAACTCTTTGCATTAGTAGTGGGTTAGGCAAGGGGACTAGCAGTTACAGCATGTCTCACAGAATCCTCTCTCCTGGGAGAGAGCTGTGACAGTGGAGGGTTTATTACAGATTTTTGTAATAAAACATTACTGGTTTGTATAGAACAGGACAAGGCTAAAGAAATTCATTGTCCTTTCGGGGTTTGTGATGCTCTGAACTTCCTGTGGAATTTTATCCTTCCATTCTTGGACAAAGACATGAGAGTTGCGTTTGCTACAAGAATCTCTTTTTGTATAAAATTCCTTTGTGTTAGAGGACTAAAGACCTTGCTTGTTCCTTCTGATCACTAATCACAGCTGACATTCTTGGTACTCCAGGGATTACTGGTGCTTCAGCATTTCCAGCAAACTGGTGCCACTCCAGGGATGGGCAATAACCTACTACCAGAATCATCTACTCTTGCATCCCTATCTGGAAACCTGTAGTAGTTCAGGGACTGATGCAACCACTCAGGTTCTTTTATTCAGCCTGTAAGTAGCAAACACAATTCTCTTTTGCTGATCAAATTGCTCCCAGGGGCGTCTGGACAACCATCAGACAGATTTCTTCTCTGTGTGTGGAGTTACTCCTGTGTAAATATTCAAGCAGTTCTTCATTTACCTGATCACATGTGTTTGTTGTACATTTTTAGCTGGCATTTTATTTTATCCATGTACTAACCATACACCCAAACTCTAATCACTGTCAGCACTGTGAGTTCACATTCGGATATCTTCTGGTCTGTTATTCTTATCGTACTTACACTTTAATGGGTGAGATAAGCCACACTAAAGGTATGTTGTGTAAACTTCTGATAGTTCTTTGATGGTCTACAGACACCTTGATCATTAGTCCATTACTTATCTGCTTATCAGTTAACAATCTCAAGACATTCAGTTGCACAGATTTGATGATTCTGAATACAAGCTTCCTGTGCTTTGGGTCTACTTTGCATTACTGTAACAACCAGTTGTAAACCCCAGTCTTCATCCTTGAGCTGGGAACAAGCCGCAGAGAGTCCTAAAGATGAGGACAAACATCTAATTAGTGTTTGGGAAGTGGGACAGTGAGAGTGAGGGACAGATTCTACCTGTTCATGTCAGAAACTTGGTCAAGGAGATAAGCTGAATGTGCCAACTGGATTTCCAAAATGCATGCATGCATTAATCATTAATGAGCTCTGATGAAGGTATGAGCTACACAGGCAGTTTCATCACTTGTTGGACTGGAAGAGAATTTTATAGCTGACTGGGACAGTAGCAAGTGTAACCTATGGTGCTGTTGTGTGAAAACCTGCATTAGCTGTGGTTAGCTGTGGATGCAGGAGCGCTCTGAGATGACACACTGAAATGGCCAGATGTGGATGCAAGTGTGAATTGCAACCAAAGAAACGGAAACTACTTTGTACATTTTTTTAAAATACTTTTCTCTGCCCACATCACCTCTCCTTCCTCACTTTCAGCTTCAGTATGAAGATCTTGCTGTTCATGGTCTAAACCCAGCAATGGGTCATGTGAGAGGCAGGGTTATAGTCATATGCCAGGGACCAGTACAACTGAAGAGGTAGTGTGCTAGACTGTGTTTTTCTTTTTCAATTTAGAGGTTAAGAAGTGGTGTATTTGGAGTGGCTTACTTTAGCGTATTTTGTGCATGCAGGAGGAAGACAAAATTTCCTTTTTGAAGAAGGCATTGACTCTTTGAATCACAGAGAATGCCATTTGCTTAAATTTCTCTTCCACAAGCCAGGAAAAGCACAGATCACAGCCCTAAGTCTAGTAGAAAAGAAGTCCTTTAAGTTATTTAGAACTTATTGATGAATGATTTCTGAAAATGTGGATTGTTGAGTATGCAGCAATCCACATTGTTGTGGAGGTTTGTTTTCAGTTTTGTTTTTGCCTTTTTGTGTCCCACATGTATGTTTTTTTCAATAAAGTTTAATAATTCTTTTTCTGGTGCCTTATCTTGCTATAGGCATTGAGTACTTATGACTGATTTTAAGCACTCTGCGGAGTTTCTTAGAATGTAATTCATCAGCTGTATTAAACTTCAGAAAGAGGTATTTGTCAGGTACCTATACCTTCTTGCTAGCCTGTCAAGTAGCACAGTCCAAATCACACAAAAAAACCCCAGCCTGTATAATACGTTTTAAATGTTATCAGTGTTTAACAAACTATATAAAAATGATTGGGTTTATTTCTTTATTAAAGGAATCTAGAACACTTAATGTTTTTTTGCTGAAAAATATGTTCCCAGAGACCCTTTTCTACCAGTGACAGTGGAAAGAGGGATGTTAGAGCAAGCAGGATAAAAATCTTTTCCAAAGAAGTGATAGAAATCATTTGCTCAAATAAGAGTTAAAATTTCTGGTGATTATAGTTATGAAATAGATATGAAATAAATGTGCTTTGACATACTAATTCTCCATAGGGTCACAGTCATCTTTCTAACACATACATTGTCATTTACTTAAACTCAGTTCAGCTGCTAGTGGCATTACTAACCTTCTAAGAACATTATGCCAGATGTCTGGTTTCAGACTAGAGATGTTTTGACACACAGGTTCCCTCTTGCACATACTGTGGAGGGAAGGAATAAAGCCTTGCAGGCAAGGAACTGAGCTGAGCTGTGGAAGGTGTCTGGGTTCACCTCCTGTAGCTGCTACAGGCTTCCTCTATGGCCACAGGGTAGCTGTTCTGTCAAAAAGCACAAGTCCACGCCTCACAATCCCTTTTTCCCCAGTGGGTCTCTCTGCCTTCAGTGACATGATGGCGTAGCTCATGGATCTTCTTTTGGATGTGTACAAGCAGGAGACTTTCTGCTCAGTCTGTAGAAACTCATGGCCTTGGGTTAATCCTTATAGCACCTCAGCAGTAAAGCGTTGTACAAGAAAAAATCCTGACCTTCAAAGAGGTTTCGGAAAGGAGTGGGAGGAAAGCACAGAGTTGCAAAGTGGCTTATTTTAGCTCATCTACCAGGTCAGCAATAGGTAGAGGAACAAAACTCTAGTCTGTGATGCCTGCTGTTACTGATCTCACTTTAACAGCCTTTCAGTTAATGCATGCCTTGTTCCCTCCCGTTTGAATTGTCATATACACATTTGTTTTTTATCTAGATGACTAGTTTTATACGTTCTCCTTAAACAGAGTTTTACTTTTTGCAGCTGCTCACTGGTATGCAATTGGTAGACACACAAATAAATACAGTATAGGAGAAAAGAGCTGAGATGTCTTCATAGTAGGAAATCAAACTTCACAAATATAGCAGGGTACTGCAGTCAGTAAGCGTATGAAAAAGAACAATTTGGTTAGTTCAGCATACTTGATTTCCAAAAATCTTTTGATATGTTCCTGCCTTACCAGGGGCTCTTTAAGGAACAAAGCAGTTAAATAACTGAGTAAAAGGTAGGAATCAGAGAGTTATGAGTAAATGGTCAATTTTCATGATAGAGAGGTAACTATAGTCTGGTTTTATTATCTGCCGGCTCAGGTGATGATTATGTCAGTCACACCAATTACAAGTCTCTCAAAGTCAAATCAAAAGGAGTAGGGTATCCCACTGGGCACCATGGATCCATTGATCTCAGGCTTGGTCACTGCTCTTGGGATAGTTTGGAGAGAGCAAACGATCTCTCACCAGAGAGAAGGGCCTACTGAACGGCCCTTCAGAGCTGGACCTCTGGGTCATTAGATGCATAGTGGGCTAGAGAAATGTCTCTATGAGGAAACCGAGTCCAACTCATTTTTCTTTTCAGGCTGGAAAAGAAAAAACAGAGTGAGGGTGTAATAGAAATCTATGGAGTTATGAATGTCATGTGGAAGTCATGTGGAATAGATAACCATGGTTCAGTGTCCAATGAAATTACCAGGTATCCAGAGAGAAAAATAAGCAAGACTAAGTACTTTATTGTACAGTCTCATAATTCAATTATAGAACTATTCATCACACAGACGCTGTAGCAGTCACAAATATAAATGGCTTTAGAGAGTAAGTAGACAAAGTCAGAGGAAGAAGGTCCATCAAATATTACTAAATACAAAGGCACTTTGATAACTTTGGCTTTGGAAGTCCCTAAGCAAAGATTGCTGAAAGCTGGAGTGATCCATGGAAAATCTATGGTAAACTTGCCCTGATCTTTACTTTTACTGGATTTTAAAGTTCATTTAAACATCTGTCTTATTCATTAGTTTCATAAAATCTTGTTTTTTGCCGAGCATAAAGTTTGGTGAAAGTGTGGGCAGACTGCAACTCAGTTGTAATTTTAAATAATGTTTCTCTTGTTGATTTAACTTGATGGTCTATTCAGTGCTTCCCTTAAGCAGAATCTAAGGCAATTGGGGTCCGGCTGAGTGGAGTTATCACACATGCTCTGCTCAAGGTGGCATATGAAAGATCTTCTCTGGAGTCTGCTGACAGCAGCCATGAATGTCTCACCAGATAAGTCTTAAAAGGACCATCAGATAGGAAATACCTTTGTAGAGCCCTGACAGTGAATTTTGTTAATTAAAAACAATGCATCATTTATAAACAAGGCTAGGGACTGCTGCTTGTAACTCCCAAGGCAATGTTTTGTTTGGATAGCTGGGGAATGATGTAATGTTACTGAGACTGGCTGGGACAGAATGCATTCCTTGTAAGTGCCATGTGTTGTTACTCTTTAAGAGGTGAGCCTAAAAGAGGATAGTATCTGTCTTAACACTGGGCAATCTGAGGATAAAAAGAAAAAACAAAAGCCCGTGGGCATCTCAGAAGGTCTGTTGCTCAGAGATTTTCTAATCTGTTCTTTCCCCTTGAAGTTGGTGTCCTTGAACCTGACCAAAAGCACATTCTTACTGCTAAAGGCTCTCCCTCTGTCTTCAGCAAGGTTTGGATCAAATCCCTCTCTTCTAAGTTGATCATTTCTTCAAAATCAGAACCATGGGCTCTGAGATGTGCCTTGCCAAATACTTCATTAAAGACTTCTTTTAAATTTCCTGGGCCAGTAGTCCAGAATTTGTGACTTCTGTCACTTTTCATCCCTTCACCTTTCTTCATGTTTCCTTAGTTACCATCAGGAAGAAAATTCACAGCAATATTGTGGTGGAATGGGAGGAAAGGAGAATTTCCTAGAAACCTTGTCTCCTTTATGACAGTAATGTAGAATACAGTTTGTGTGGCATATTTCTTGAATCATAACTTCATTTGTTTTACTCACAGCATAACTTCTATCTGTTGCTGATACATATAATTACTGAATGAATTGTGTATTAATGCTGCATTACTGTGAGCTGACTGTAATCAAGCATTTTCTTTCAGACCACCAGAAGGAGCTATTGAATTCAAAAAGCCTTTCCTTCAAAGTGGGAATTCCTTCTACAGCAGTGCAAGCAGTAGGATAATGGAGCAAGCATGCTGTCTTCCTTGCAAAGTCCCACTCAGACCCACAGAGTAAATTCTCATTTAGAGTCTGCATCTTTTTGTGATCCACTGTCTTGTAGTAATCAAAACTGACTTTACAGGGTTTGAGGGGAGAGATTTCAGGCATCATTCCTTAAACATATACTAGCAAATACTAACCAGATCCAAAGAGATGGGAAATTCATTGAGGCAGGTTTAACCATACATTTTCAAAGCACAGGGAGTGTGGAAGCTGACGTTTTCCATTAGGTCAGCTGGGAGATGTTAGGCTAACAGATCTGCAAAACACTTGAGAGACCTAATGGCAATGTCCATAAGGATAAATGAAACCTGAAATTCTACTTATTCAACCTGACTGGCAATCAAAATCTGCCAGTCACCTGTTAGTGATATGAAGATGTGCAATTATTTGTTGTTAGCCCAATACAGGTGTCTCATGATCAGATTCATAAAATGAAGTATTGGGATTTATAAATAGCATTCCCTCTGTGAGCTTTGCCCTTTATGTTTGACCGAAAAACCTTACACCAACAGAAAGCAGATTATGTTGCTTCTGCCTGTCTTCCATTTACACTTTCTTTCATCTGACAGCAGCCTAAAAATTTGTGATGGTGGTTTGCAGGTGGCACGTTCTGTGTGAGTGTGTGGCTTTGAATCAGTGTTTGGGACAAGACCTTAATTGAGTCTGTCCACTGCTAGTCACAGCTTGCTTTGCTATTATAACATTGACTCTGGAGGAGAGTCACGCTGCTTGTCTGTAAGACACTATCAAGATGTAATCCTCTGCATATTTCACAGAATAAAACCCACATCTATCTATGGGAGGAGCAGGTACTAGCACAAAACATCAGTGTTTGAGTTAACCTTTGTTGTTTGCTAAGACTGATAGGAACTCTGGCTCTCTGGATGGATGTCAAAAACTGTGCCTACAAGTGTTGCTGTGTCGGGATCTGCTCATTTCTTTGGGAAGGAAGAAAAGTGTGGGGTGTCATGGAAGATCAGGATGCATGCTGGCACATATGGGTTGTAGGCAAAGGAAAGGGAAGTAATGATCAATGGCAGTTTTTTCTGAGTATGCTATAAAACAGCATTTGTCACTGAGCTCTCAGTTGTGACGTCCTATACAATTTGCTAAGTCAGTGTATTCAGCATATTAAAAGAATATTTGTTTTAAACATATATATTATGCATGTCTTCGGATTAACAGGAGGAGAAAAGGTGTCTGATGAATAACTTTTCTAAGTACTTTTAGGTAGTAGTTCAAGCTGACTGATCTCAGCACTGGCTTTTCTTAATGTTGAGTTTCTTAATTTATAATGCATTTGCGCTCAAGAGACTCTGCTAGTACTCAGGCATAAGTTTGGGGCTGTAGGTAGAATAAATCAAATATTGCCCTGAGGAGCTTACAGTACAAATGACACGAATCATAAAGTAGGAGGAGAGAAAGGAGCAGGGAGAAGCTGAAGGATAGTGTGGAGAGGAGGAAAAGGTATATAGCTGGACATCTAGTTTGGAGGTTTCATATGTTGGGCTCTTTCCTTGTTTTTCTTACCATGATAGTGTCCAGTAGCCCTTTTCAGAGGTGATGATGTTGTGCTAGATGCTTTGCTGTGCAAAGATGGAAATGGAGGGTGGTCCTTGTCTCAGATTTAATCTGTATGATTGTGATCCAAGATAAGACAGTTGGAAAATGACTACAAAGAACAGGTACTATAGGCAATGAGTTACATGTCAAAGACACTTTCTAAATTTAGCAGTTCCAGAATAAAATACATATGTCATTTTATTATGAGCCAAATCCTATTTATTTATGCAGTAAGACTACTCCCAGAAGTAATTTGTGGATAATATTATATGAATGTAAATACTTTTGCTTTTTCTTTGTAGCAGTATCTCACAGAGATTTCTTCTTCCAAAAAAGAGTTTGTCAATGTACTACTCCCCTTGGTGAGTTGTTGCATGTCTAATCTGTCCAATGTCAGTGCAACTTTTGTATGAGTAGGTATTCATTGGGAATAATAAAGGGTTTTCAGTCTGGCCTCTTTCCAACATTGCGAATGTGTTACTCATGGTACAGTTACTGACTAGTAGAATGAAACATACTCGGGACATTTTGACAGCCTCCTCATTCGGTAGCAAACATCTGTCTAGAGTCACAGACCAGACCCACAGAGCAAGTAGGGGAAAGTCAAGGCATCTTTGAACTCGGTCTTAACACTCAATAGAAGTTTTCAAAGGAGTTATTAATCTCGAGTCATGTCAGCTTTCTGAAATGTCAATACATAGGCTCCCTCTCTTTAGCCAGCGGTGAGAAAGAGGCAGTTTCAGGGGGCCGTTGATCCCACCCATCTTTCTCCATTGGCAGTGGAGGAAATCAGGTGACTAACAAACTAGAGACCTATTTCTTGAAAGATAAATATAAATGAGAAACAAGTTACCCAAACTAAGTCTGTTCTTTGCATGCAGGTATTATTACATGATGGCATCAATCAGAGCTGACTGCATCTGCCGTGTTCATGGGGGAAGTGTCTCCCACGTGCAGCATCTCCCGCACCACGTAGCACAGTCCATGCATCCAGTCAACCACTGTTAATGGTGGCTCTTACACTACTTGATTCCCCTTTTTTCTTTCTTCTTTTGAATATTCCTTCCTGTGAGGGTAAATCTGCCTCAGTCAGTAACAGAAATGGAAAAAATACTCTGAAGCAGACTGAGGATCATGAAGCGGTACCTTTCCTATCCTGTCCTATCTTGTCCTGTCCTGTCCCTCTGACCCTTTTGCCCTAGTCTCCAGATTTGGCCATCTGTGAATCTTGTTATCTAGTACTGTGCAGAGCAGATTGTGTGACCGATCTCTTGGCACAGCCAGTGTGTTGCCTTGGCGGGTAGTATGGGATGAAAAAAGCACAATACGCGCCCTTTCTGTCTGAGACTTGTTTATCTGCACAACATCCAGGCCGCTCTGGGAGAGCTCTCCTCTTGGTGATCACTGGCAACCAAAAACGAATGAAATCAAAGCAAAGTTGGAGAAATTCTCCTATACAAAGAGCTGTTCTAAAACAAAGCTGCGTTTTTGTGGTGCATTGTCCTGGCTCTGTGTGAGTCCTGTAAAGAGACAAAGGCGAGCAGGAAGGAAATCTCAGCTGCTTAGTAAATGCCCTAATTTGATTTATTTACTGCTCCCTTCCCCCACCCAAACTGTTCTGCTAACCTGTTAGTCCCAACTCAGACAAGTAAGACCAGCTAATCTGATTAATTCTGACACACAGGAGCAAAGCTGCTGGGAAAAGCTGGACCTTTACAGCTGTTTCAGGCTTCAGCTTCGATCATAATGTTATGGGTTTGCCGAATGTATAGCGCAGTGTGACAGGAGCCTGGCAGCATGTACACAAGTGAGCAGTGTGACCGCCACTGAAGATTTCTACCCTGGGTCTGAGGCCACTGGAATACAAACCATGTTTCGTGTCACCTTCAATGTAGTGACGGAGAAAGTTACCTTCACCTTGGCAGCCTGCCCCTCCGTCACGTGGAAGGTAAGCTCAGATATGCATCATGTAAAAAGGCTGATGGCACAGGAAAATGAGTATCTAAACTGCTTTCCCAACCATAGGCTGTGTTTAAAAATGTTAAGGGGACTAATAATGTTTTAAGGGAACTGCACTGCAAAGTGGCATATGCAGGACTGGTTGCAGTTAGACAGACTAAATGGATCTGGTTCTAGAGAACAGCTTATTCGTTGCCTTTTAAAGCTTTTCTCATTTGACTTTTAAAATAGCCAAATTCATAGTCACTTTCCTCATTCTGGCCTGGAAATGCCACTGTATTTATATTAACAGCAAATCCAGAGAGATATACAAACACAAGCTACTCATTTCTGTAAGGAAAGATACTGTTTGGGGAAAGCTTTCAAGCTTCCTAGATAATTTAAGGATTGTAAGGACTTGTGAGCTGTACCAAGGTAGGATAAATTAAAAAGATTTGCATCCCTATGATAAAGGACTTGAAGCAAAAAAAAACCTTAGATGCATAATTTACCTGGCCTGGGGTTGTGATAAAATTCGGCAGAAGCCAGAGATGCTTTGGATGTCAGCTCCTTCTCCTATTCAGCGATTCAGTTCAGATCTTCATTTCCTTGAGACAAATGTTCCCATCTCATCTTGAAGAGACCAGTATGGTCAAAACGAGATGGGACCAGGTTCATTGCCTTTCCTTTCTCTTTTAGTGAGTGTGTGCTTTCACCATAGTGCCGTTTGAGAAGACAGCCGCTATCTTCTGAAGTGTTGCTTTAAAAATGTCATTTTAGAGTGTGTTACTTCTAGAGCAGTTACTGTAGGAACCTCACCTCTGTCTGTTATTATGCCTTTCAGATGTGAGACAATTACGAATAACTAGATATAGTGGCAGAGCAGGGTGACTGCTCTTGCTTCTGGTGTGCATAATTCATTGTACTGCATAAGGAGTTGTCATGAATCTTTGCTGTATCATTTTCTCAGTCTTGGACCTGTCTTTTCTCTTGACTTGTGAGGTAGACACTGCCCAGAAGCTGTTGTTAGAAGATCTTTAAAGGGCCTGCTACAGTGTGGGCCCAGCCCAGATCTGTGCTATTCGTAGCATCATATTCTAAATAAAAAAACATCTACTGGGGCAAAGTGTGTTTGCAGTAAAATTCACATGAAATAAATTTTACTGGACACCCTCTCTCTGTGGGAGAGTTTATGGTGATATTGCTTCAGTTTCCCTATTTATTAGGAAAACCTACCTTCCCAAACATGCATATTCACTAAATGGTAATGAAAAGATCATTTCAACACAACATGGAATGACCTTACTTACACTTGCTGATGGTGTGTTAAAGATTTTTCTGCCTTCATATCAGAGTTGTAAGGACTTAAAACTCTCTGCCTTTAAGCTGCAAGGCACTTAGAAAAGGGGATTGAAATGGAAAAGGATACTGGATCTTACCATGCTGCAGTGTTCCTACCTGATCCTGGCTCATCAGCTCTTGGTACAGCAAACATGGATGTGAATATAACCCAGATGGGTGCTGCACTTCAGTGCTCATTTATTATGTTGCTGAGGGCTGTTAGACATAAGTGCATTGTAGTAAATTCCTCTGGAACAAACTGGCAGGTACTGAAAAGTACATCCTGGCACGCTTTTCCAGTTCTCCAGCTCTTCTATTATTTGCATAATTTAAATTATTTGATATGTGCAATGTGCAAACATGAGCAAATGCTTAAAAGCAAAAGCTAAAATAAACTATGGTACAGTAGAACATCCTGAAGGGTAGTACATTTATTGTACATTATATGATGAACTAAGTAAAAAGTATGTGAGAAAGTGGGCACAATTATGTGGAAAAACAAGATGGGATGCCAAGGCAGCAGAAGAGATGGCTTTGGAGTAGATCTTACATAAGTAATGCAAGTTAATTTAAGGAAAGCCTTGTGGAGGGAGGTAATATTTTTTATTGACCAACTCTTACAGTTGGAAAAATCCGACAAGGTTTCAGGCACACAAGCTTTCCATTTTGACAGTAGGAGGCTAATGAAAGATACTGTTTCCCTGCAGCCTTACCTTGCTTGTGTCCTTGTATCAGCCAGAACAGCACTGGTACTACAGGTTAATTTAAAGCCTTTGAAGCTGAAAGAGGTCACATCACTGCTGGAGGAGCGAGGACAGAGACATCTACTTTCAGACTGCTAAGTCTTTTTGTTTCAAGAGTAGGTGGCCCAGCCTGCAGATAATGCTGAGATGTTCTGCTTTTCCACGTACGCGTGGCATGACCAGCAGATGAGTCGTGCGCCGTGGAGTGGGGCAAGGAGGATGTGGCAGCTCTGTAGCAGATGTCTTGGGGCCGGGAGGAATGGTGCAAGTTCTGTCCCAAGTTGTTATCTTTCTGCCTATGCTATGCAGTTTTCATTTCCATTAGAAATTAATTTCTCATTAGAAGTATTGGTGAAAAATATTCTGGCCAAAGCCTCCTCTAATTATATGTAAAATATTCATTTGTATGATATTTTAGTGGAAGAAAGACTGAACTCCTGTTCCAGACATTTCACACTCCATAGGGCATAAACCCCACCGTTTTTGTCAAAGCATTGTTTTGTAAAAACTAGTTTAATTGGGAGTGGGGGAGGGTATGGGTACAGGACAACTAGAGGGAAGTGACAGCTGAAAAGGCTGTTGACAAGTGCGAGGGGCTCAGTGTTGAACATGCCATTTCACATAGACACCAATGCTTAAAAAACAAAGCAAGAAGCGTCTTTATGGTAAACCATAAACATCTTTATTACAAAGCCTGGAGGAGGGGACTGGGCTGCTCTTTCTCACCTCTCCGTGTCAGTCTGTCTCTGCTTGTTTGCCTGCTCCTTAGAGAACAGGCTGCTGGTACTTCCTGATCCGGCGACAGGCGTGGAGCTGGTTGGCAGAGCAGAGGGCTGAGAGCTCTGAGGTATGTGTGGGTTACGCAAATCAGACTGCGGCCGATATCAGCTTGGCCAGCAGCCCTCTTCAAAGGCCTTTTCAGCTTTCAGTCACATGAATTACCGTTGCCTTTTCAGTCAGTTGCTGTTAACGTTTCGGGAGCCTCGTGTTGCACCTGCCTTTAAGAACAGATAACAAGATCATGCAGCTATTGATATACCAACAAACTCCTACCGCTCATTTCCTAACCTGCAAATAGACGACATGCTGCTTAGATGAATGCAATTCAAATTCACAGGGTACAAGCAGATTTAGTTACAGAATGTACTCGCTCGTTGAGGATTAGCTACACTTGAATCCTATTGATTTTCTCTTCCCGTTGATGGTTCGGTTTTGTTGAATCCTGTCTGAACTGTATGGTGGGGGTGGGAGGGAGCAGCAAAAACTGCTGGTTTGTGGCTTTCTGTTCAAGGCCAGGAAATTCACTTGATGGGGATCAACCTAACTTGGGGCTTTCTTGCCAATTGATGCTGCGCTTTATCTCCCTGACACGGATAGATAAATGAGCTGGGGGCGGCTTTGCAGGCAGTTGGAGCCTGACCCAACCGCGTTGTTGCCAACTTTCGAAAGCTGCACAATGGCTCACTCTCCCTGGCAGTTACAGCCGTTGGGGCAGGGACCTGTCGCCTGAAAGGCTGTTAAGAAATAATGATGTAAACTCCTCCCTAAGGATGTGGGAACAATGTTTGAATCCTCTGAAGGGAGCAATATCTGTGATAAGGAAACCAGAAAAATCGGGAGCTTGCTGTTTGTTTTCTTTCTGCAGCGAGTTGAATAGAGCGCTCCTGCTTTTGAAGGGCTGGTGGGGTGGCAGGAGGGGAGGTGTGGGAAGCGGGTGGCAGCACGCAGTTTTCTGGCTCAGAATAACCTTCCCTACCACTGTTTTAGAAACCTCGGTTAGACTTACATAGAGCTACAGTTCAGCAAGAGTAAGTGCATGCTACTGAACGCTTTGTTATTACTTTGTTGTGGTAGTGCCTAAATACACACCCAGTGTCAAAAACCACAGTGGTAAATACAGTACAAACAGAAACAGGCCCTTGGCAGAAAAGTTCACAATCAAAATAGATGGATTTAGTGCACTGTAGCAAAGGACTAGACCGTGAGCAGAAGCACAGTGCAGTGATGACAAATGCAATTCTCATGTGATGGCACCTGGGAAAGAAGTGAGTGCAGGAGGAGAGCAGCGTGACTGTGGTACTTGCTGCAATGGATTACTCTAGGGCTGAATCCAGGAAGGTCTTGCATTAGCCCAAGGAGCTGTTTTACTCCCCAGATCCTGTTAAAGCTGGGGAGATGATGGACCTGAGGATGCTCATCACCTGTGGGGAAGAATTTCACTTTGTTCTTTCCCTGGATGTTATTTTCAGCTTAAAGAACAGTGCATTTCTCCTTGAACAGCAACCACTTGGTTTCTAACTGTTAAATATAGCGCTGCTAAATGCTTCCAAGTGTAAGTTCCCTGAAAAGACATCCAGAAACAGCTATTGCTCTCAGTCTTCATTTGAAATGCCTTTTTTCACCTTGCTTTTAAAGAGCTCCCCAATATGCACACCGGATATTTGTACATCAGCTTCTATGAGCTTTGTTGAAAGCTCACAAGCACATGTGAGATGTCTCTTTTTTCTCCCTGCTCATGAGTGCAGCTGCACCTCATCTTGTATATTTGTTGGTTGATTTTGTCACTTTTTGATGCAGCCTAAAGAGAGATTGACAAATTCCCTTCACTTTTCACAATATTCACAGTCCAATTACAGTCTATGACCCCAAATGCTTGTCTCAGCAGCCCTGAACCCCACTGCACACTGACACAACCACCTTTGGGATTATGATGCCTGATTTGAGAGCTACTGCCATAGAAGCAAATACTTTTTGAGGTGATGACTTATTATTTCTAGCAACAATCTTAGAGCTTTATTACCTCTAGCCATGATAATAGACCAAGGTTTTCTTCCTGTCATTATGCTTCTGGGAGTTCTGTAGCTCCCACATGTCTCCTTAAAGGTCTTACTACCAGAGATTTGCTCATCTGTAAGTGCCTGAAATCCCTTTCTCCCATATCTCCCTGATTATTTGCTTACAATATAACGTGCCCACCTTTGCCTGCTTCTTGCCACACAACAAAAATGCCAGTATTTTCTTAGCCTCGCTCCGAAGCCTTAAATGAATGTGACTCAATGTATCAGCAGATTCTTGCTGAGGGGTCAGGTAATGCAGAAAACCAGGTCTGTGATGCTCGTTTGATCCCCGACTCTAGTTGACCAGCAGATGGTAGCAAACATCTCCTTCCCTGTGAGCTTCACCTGGGGTCGTCTGAATGCAAAAGAGCTGGAGGGCCTCATCGCAGTAATTTGTTTCCAGAGAGAAGAAATAAGCTGTAAACAAAGTAGTTGTGCAACTCGGAACAAGGGAGAAGATCCACGGAAACCACGGAAATATTGCTGCAATCGGGACAGAAGAATTAAGTAGAGGCCAGAACAAAATCACTGCAGTGACTTGCACTGAATGGCATGAGAAGCATTTTGGTGTCACTGTTATTGTTCTCATGGTGACAAAAAGGGACCATTATTTGCAATGTGGCAAATGAACAACATTCAGAGCAGCACGATAAAATCGAAACTTCTTTGGGTCAGCTCTGCCTGTGTATGTTGACCCTTTGTCTTTGCACTGAAGACATGGAAAGTTCAGGGAGGGTATTTTTACTAGAGGCTGTTTCTAGTCATTTATTTGTTTTTCTTCTGCCGTACCGGCTGTACCGGCTCTAGCTCTTTTATATTTGATACAGGCTGTAGATTACCACTTTCTCTCACTCTCTTCTGTATGCTACTCATTCAAATGGCTCGTTGTGACAACACTTCTCAGCTTCTTTTTCCTAATAACAGCTAAACTGAGAGACGGGAAGAGAGACAGGATAAAGTGAAAGCTGCTAAACTGTGGTGTAATTCCCATAAGGAAATGTCTCTTCATTTATAAGACAGTACTGGTTAGAGCTGGGCAAACTATTTGTGGCAAGTCACTGGATAAATTTTGCCATTAACATTTTCAAGTGTACCACCTCTGTTTTTAACTACCTTACTGGAGATTTTGAAATTTTTTGACTCCTTCATGCCAACGCTGTTCGATTCTATAAGCACTTTCTGCAGAGCATTCCCTTTGTGCTCATTTCTCCATAAATAAGTGGTTGGTGACCAAAAATCCTAAGGAGTTGGTTCTGTTGTCTGACTGGACACTGAAACGGATTTCTGTGCTTATTTGCTGGAAATTAAAAAAAGGTCATTTAAATATCATTTAAAACAAGGCAATGGCTTTTTATGGGTATAAAAATGTATTCCTTCTCCAGTGCTTACTGTAGTCTAAGCCAGAACATCTTTCTTGGTTAAAGTTTTAAAAGAGAAAGAGAAAGGAAGGACATGGGTTACGGTATTGTGCTGCTACTTTTGCAGAGCAGCTTGCTCTGGAAAGCAATGCAGAATGCTAGTGACACTGGCTATACCTCTGTCAGTGCTTATGTCACGTGTGGAGCACCTCTCCTACGAAGACAGGCTGAGGGAGTTGGGCCTGTTCAGCCTGGAGAAGAGAAGGCTCTGGGGAGATCTTATTGCAGCCTTTCAGTACTTGAAGGGGGCCTATAGGAAAAATGGGGAGAAACTTTTTAGCAGGGCCTGTTGGGATAGGACAAGGGGTAATGGTTTTAAACTAAAGGAGGGGAGATATAGGCTGGAAATCAGAAAGAAGTTTTTCACAATGAGGGTTGTGAAGCACTGGAACAAGTTGCCCAGAGAGGTAGTAGAAGCCCCATCCCTGGAAACATTCAAGGTCAGGCTGGACGGGGCTCTGAGCAACCTGATCTAGTGAGGTTGTCCCTGCTCATTGCAGGGGGGTTGGACTAGATGGCCTTTCAAGGTCCCTTCCAACCCAAACTATTCTATGATTCTATGATTCTATGTATCTGTCATGTATCATTTCAGCTGAAGTTGTCAGGCTTCTCCTTTGGGTTTAAATCTTTCTATTTTCTTGCAATTATTAGAAATATGTTCTGTGCCTTTGGCAGACGTATAGCCGGCGTGAGTCATTTCGGCTCCATGGACATCAGTCAGTGGTGTTAGTGTTCATGTGTGTTGTGTTGAACATGCCAGGCTACACTGCCAGCATGACCATGGGCAGGGGCTAAAGTCCTCCCAGTGTGACAGCACTTGTCTCCTACAGCTGTGCTGTTGGCAGAGGTGATGATCAATCGGTTCCAGGGACAACTCAAAATTTTGCTTGGGAGTTTTTGGTCCATGTCCTTTGGCAGGGAGATGTGCTGGGAAAGGCCTGTACATAAGTGGACCTAACCACCTAATCTGGCAGAGCTAGAACTGGAAGAGGGCATGTGTTAGTGGCCTGAACACCACAGTTTGGCGATATGGTAAATCTGCCTTTAGGTATCCTCCTGTTTCATCAGAAATGCCATAGGCATCTGAAGCCAAGCTTTGATTTAACATAAACTCACTGCTGATTCAAATTTGTTCAAAGGCACTGATGGATCTATTTTGTACTGTCGGGCTTTATGCCCAATCAGGTATAATCTGTCTGCACATTTCCATTTTTATGCTAGATCTGCTCTCCTGCAGCCAGCATAAAGCCTCCACAAAAGCATGAAACCATTACACAGCTTAAACTCTCTCCTGTATAGAGTGTTTAATCTATCTGAAGTGCAGTCATGTTCTCATGTCTGACCGGATCCATTTTACACTGTTGGTGGTGCTTAGATAAACCATCATGGAACCACAGCTTAAACACATAAATGCAGCCATACAAGAAGCTGATGTAAAATGCGAAAAGTGAAGTCAAACCTCTGCTTGATCACGTTTGCTTTACTTACTACTTTACTACAAAACAACTACTTATTTTGCCTCCAAATAGTTTAAAATTAAAGCAGATAAGTAACGTGCAGGACATCTATTAAGAGAGATGCAAACAATACAGCTGCAGAGACATACAGAAGCATGTGCATTATTTCAAGTATTAAACTCAAAATCTTTGCAGTTACTAGTTAACATCAGCTCTACCTTTAGTCAGACTTTACTGGCCTGATGAGATATTAGGAAAGGAGGACAGAGGTGGTGGCCCTGCAAGATGAATCTGGGTACGAAATAGTAGGGAAAGAGCAAATACATGGGAACTGAATGCTGTCATTTGAAGAGAATGCCTAGAAACCCAGTAAATTGCAAGTGAGAATTGCAAGGTCTTTGCTGAAGACAATGAAGTGTTGATTTGAGTAGTAAGGAGACTGGAAAAGATGATGGCAGAGCATCAAGGCAAAGAGGTGTGTGTATGGGGGGAAGTTTAGGAAGTGAATTTTTGGATTCTGACCAAAAAGAATAAACCTGCTTTATGTGAAACACTATGAAATGATAGAGCAGCTATGTATTTTGCCCATGGGATTGAGTTTCTGTTCCAGTGCAGATGTTTAATGCTTGGTAATCGTAGTAGTACTGGGGTATTATAACTCACTTAGACACTTCATGCCTTATTTAACAATATCTGAAGCTCTTCTCACTATTATCATTATAAAAGGAGCAGTCAGAAACTGAGGGCAGTGTGTAGAAATCTCCTTCTATGGCAGTGATAATTCATGCCTCTTTGTACAATATCCATTGTCTTAGTGCAGCTAAAAGCATCCTAGCTGCTTTACAAAATATAAAAAGACATGGTCCCTGGCCTAAAGTGCTTTCTGCTTTAGTTCAGACACGACACAAGACATGAGAAATGAGAGTGAGATGGTGCAGGGATGAGTAAGACCCAGAGTTCCTCTAAAGAGAGCACTCTACTGTGACGTTTATACAACCTGAACATTAAACTGTGTCCAGCCCCCCACTCCTTTTTGAAGTTAGTCTAATTTTTTGCAGAAGCAAGGGTTGCATGACATTAAGTGGCATTGAAAGAGTTCTGACTGATGACAGTTTCATTTTTTACTTTTGATAAGAGCTCTTGTGACTCACATCACAAGCTGGGGCATTAGAGAAATATGTGTCAATTTATCTTAATATGCCATACTGTAAATCACAATGATTTACCTGCTGCTTTAGAAGAACTTCAGCAACCCCTGCAGCAGGGACAGGGACCTCCAAGTGCTGGGGGATGGGCAGTTGAGAAAATGCACATTGCATACATCATTTAACTCCAAATGTGGCCACAAAATGCAGCAGAAATAGTTCCTGAGCTGTACCCTATTCAAGTTTCTTACAAGGCCAGCAATTTTTAATCAGGCTTGTGAATCCCGGTGAGTCTTTGCAAAACTGGTCTCAGCAGCAGGGAATGTTTAGCAGTGTCTTTGAGTGCTACATTGAAGCTAATGGTGTTTTTCACAAAAAATGTGCCCTGGCAACGCTTCCTTCCTGAGCACCAGACAGAAAAGTATAGTTTAAAAGTCTTTATTTACAAATGGAGAAAAAGAGTCCTTTGCCTTAGTGGGCTTCTGGCAGTTATTGAGGCTCCATAGTGCCATATTCACCTGTTCACAAGGAAACTGGCCAGTTTATCCAAATGATCACGGATCAGACTACATCATCTCCACTGCTGTTACTGATCCCGAGGGTTAGGAAATACAGCACATTGCATAGAGTTCCTCAGGTCTTAATACCTTCACTCTGAGATGGAAATGTGTCCCTCCTACTGGCCACGGGGTTCTCTGTGGTCGGAGAGGAGGAGTAGAACAGCTTCCTTAGGCAGGCACTTTGGGTTTAGGGACACAAGTGACAGACAGGCATGTAACTCTCTGGAAAGACCATGCCACTTACTTCCTTTCATGCTTTAAGGCATTCCTTCCTCTGTCCTCTATAACAAGGCAACCCTATCTGTCTCTGATTTAGATGTGATCAAATCAACACCCTAACACCTAGCACTTTCCAAGGGAGGATTTCAGAGGACCGTGTTGTTGATGGCAGTGGGTATTTTCTTAATGTTCATGAAGAGAGATTTACATCCTACAGTGCTCAGCAAGTAGCTCTGTAAGGACGTTACACCGGATCACCGTGATCACTACACCTCCTCTGGCTCTGTTTTCCAGCACCCAGGCTGAATGAAGAGCCAAGGCAGGGGTCCAACATATTTCTCAAAATACTCAAAATTCTCCCATTGTTTGACTCCATACAGAATTTCACAAATTAGTGCCTCTGAGCATTATCCAGCAACACGCAGGGATCAGACGTAAACTGTACCAGGTGTTCAAGCCTTGGCCTCCACTGGCCAGCCCTGGGCTTGGCTTGTGCCAGGCTTTGCAGGCTCTGCCCCTGCCCCTTGTGCCTGGATGGTGTCGCGGGGTGCGGGCAGAGCTGAACTTGTGTACAAACGAGGAGGGATTTTTAGCAAGTGTTCTCCAATATAAACCAGTTCTCTCCTGTTTTCCTTGTTTCCCAGTCTTGAAGTGGGATGTTTCACCTGTCTTTCATTCATTATCTGTTGGCTCATTTCCAGGCTGGACAAAGCCAAGGGGGGCTGTACACCTTCCACTAGCACTATGGCAGGGAGAGGCCCTGCTACCCCTGCTCACATGCTGCGTATTTCAGTAAAATGGTGCTGGGAAGAAAAAAAATAGTGTTGAGAAGAAGGAAGTGGAGTGGGCAAAAAGTTTTCCATTTGAAGTTTATAAATCACTAGATAAACTGAATCAAACAGTGAGCTGTGCGTAGCCCAGTGTATAGAGTATGTGGTACAACAGACTTCTTGTTATGGCTCCTCTAAGTGTCTTGTCACCCTTCAGGCAATAATGTAACCAAGCGCTGGATGAACATTATAACTCCAGGTAAGCTCAAAGATAAGCTGAGAGGCTTTCACCATTTAAACCTCTTTAAGGTCCTAATGCATTAACAGGAGATTTACATAGACCAAAAGTTGCAAAAACAATCACTTATGAAAATGTTCTCTTTCATTTGGGTGCCAAAATTTGACTTCTTTCTGAAATCAAAGGAGTTGCATTGGCATTAAACACCGTGGCCGCCAGTTCCTTCCCCCGGTGACAGCACAAGGCTCCTGCAAGCACAGAGCCCTGAAGCTGTGTTTTGGGAGATCAGTAACATGTCTGTGTGTACCCTGTGGATTTTGCTTTGCTAAACAGTGTGAAAGTATATGGGGTTTAATACTTTCCTTGGTTCAGGCATTTCTTCACTTTAAAAAGCTGCCATTTTGACCTTTATCACTGTATTAGAAAGCAATGACAGGCTCAGCTGTTTGCAGGAGCCATTTGCCTTCTACAAACTCAGATTAGCTATTCCAGTAGCACACTATTATTGTACACTATTATAACCATTAACTAGTGACTCCTCAACACAATGAATCTCTGTACTCTGAAGAAACTAGAGCACTCAACGTGCACGTTACCTCAAAGGATTTTGGACCAGGGTTTGTCCCTGAATTACAGAAAACATTAACCATCCTGAAACTCATGCATCATTCCCTTCAGTTACTGAGTCCTTGGAATATCTACTGATTTTTTGACAAACGTCCTTGCAATTTTCTCTCAGTATTTTTCAGGAGAATAGCTTCGAAGTAGTCACTGATTGCAAGCTGTAATGACTGAAGAGTCTCATTAAGGGAGATCCATAAGGACCAAGTTTCTAAGTTAGGAAGTACATGGTATTTTCACTTCTGGAGGAAGGCTAGGGAGACCTGTGTGTGTGCTTAGTCCTCTCTTACTAGACGGTCATTGCTGTTTCCAAACTATGGGCCTGGCATGCTCTACAGGTGTCCCAAAAGCCCCGGTCCCTCAGTCATCTTTACAGGGAGGCATGTTGGACTGTGCAGTGGATCCCACCTACTTGTATTTTTCCAGTGGAAGTAGTGTGATAGTTCAGGGCCTGATGGTATACATTTGAGTCTTATCTCAACAAACATTCAGTACTCAGGCAGAGAATGGACCTTGATGCAAGAGGTGGGAAACATTCCCAGATCTGAGGTTAGATATTGTCAAATATCAGATTTATAAAGCAGGAGAATAACATTTCCACCTGTGAGCAATGCACAGCTCGTTTGTCCAGTAACTGAAGGACTGGTTGTCTAAGCTGATGGATAATCTGAGCTGCTGTGTTTCTGAGCTTAAAAACGTTACTAATGAACATTAGTCATGACGGTGACTAATGTTCTTGTTTGTGCCGATGTTTAGCTAGTCTAAAAAGATGTAGGTTTAGTAAATGATCTCCAGACTTTGAGATTCTGCCCAGTTCTACACCCAAAGCTCACCAGCAAGAGGGAATCATTTATACCACATCGAAGTAAAGAAACAACAGAGTAAAACCATTAAAGCAATAGGACAAAGGCCTGGCTTTAGCCAGGGTACAGAAAAGTATTCAGCTGCTTTTGAAAGCTGCCACTGCCGCCTCCTCTCAGTTGCACTGCATACATTGCAAGATAACTCATGCTTTAAAGGGAGGGCACCGTTTATAATGTACTGAATCCATAATTTCAAAGAATTTAGACATAAAGCATCATGTATAGCTCAAGTAACATGACCTGAATCGCTTGGAATATTGTAATTGCCTTCTTTCAGCTGTAAAACTCGGAATCCAAGATTGCAGGCTGAACTCTTCTGAGGAATTAATTTTCTCCAATTAGAGATCTCATTGCTGTCCTTGTGTTGTGAACAGATCAATTTGTTCCATTCACTGTTCTTTCCAGTTTTGTCAGCAGGACAATTTACTGAAGCCTGCCAGTGTGTAGTGAATCCATAATGAATTATGGAAATTTGCTGTGAAAGCTTGACCTTTTCTGATGTTTGTATTAGGATTTCCCAGTACATCTGTTCTCATACATTTTACTGCTCTAAGCAGAAAGTACTCATTTCAAATATTGCTGAAGAAATTCACTTTAAAGTCTACTCAGACACATGAAAACTCATCCTTACAAAAAATTTTTCCCTGCAGCCAAAAGTAATGCAAATGTTATTAACTGAGAGAAACTATTGGAGGACATAACAGGCTCCTCATTAGGTTTCCACCAAGACAAGTAGAGTTATTACAAACACAAAAAAGACTTAAAGTTTTCTGTTGGTCAGATATACACGGCACAGCATGTGATCACCATTAATGTGGATTTCAAAAAGCTCAGAAATGTGGCTCAGTTTTCTCACGCATCCAGAAAGATGGGTGTTTATCTAAACAGTCGTATTAGAGAGATGCATTTGGAAAGTATTGTAATTTCTTGCCCTAGCCAGGGAAGTGCAAAGCTGGAGCAAGAACAAAACAATTTATCCAAGTTTTCCAAATATTACCTGATGTCCAGTATTGGTTGGATGCCCATATGGTTGGTAGCTCTTACAGTATGTTGGCAGCTTTTCCATTCTCAAATCCATATGGTTCATACAATAAAGAGCAGGTTCCAAGAAGTGTACTGAGCTCATCATATCCAACCTCCCACAGCTACTCTACTGTTGTGTGGCTTTGGAAAGCAGAGCAGAGTCAGAATGAGTCTTACCCAGTAAAAGAAAATTCCAACTTCAGATAATTTTCATCATTTTAATTCCTTTAAAATGCCTGAAGCCAAAGTGAGGGAAAGTTTGATTCTGAACCACACAGTTAACTTGGGAAAGGCACCTTCTGACAGTCATTAACTTATATGGCCCCTGATGGGCACAGGCTTGAATATCTCAGCTGGTGAAAGGAGACAGTGCTCTGGACATGTGGGGTCTAATCTAAAGCCTTATAAACCCAGGGAGAAGCTTCCCAGGCTTTGGATCACTCTTTTGAGATCTAATTCAATGTCAAGTCAAGTTGGATCTGTTTCCCAAACAAAAACACAGATGCAAGCAAATAACAAAGGAGCTGCTGTATTCTTTTAGGCAAGCAGAAAGGGAGAAGATTTATTTCAGAAGCCTTGAGATAATATCTAGTCCAAAGAATCAGAATGAGTATGCAGATATATCCTCCTAAAATTATTATGACCACAGCATTCCTTGATTTACTGACAGTATGGTCAGGCAAGCAGCACAGATCCAGCCTGTTAAGTTACATAGTAACTGCCATGCAATTTAAAATCCTTTGCACTGAAGCGGGTTTAAGCACACATGCTTGCAAGGCTTCATAAGGGATTAGAAATGTATCCTTTGGCCACTCTTTTCTTCCAGATAAAGGGATGGTCTTCTTTAGCTTTAGCATGCTCTGGTTGGACCAGTTGTGCTTCTGACCCTGAGTGTTGTGGGACATTTAAAAAGCTGTGAATTCAGACCTTAAAAAGAAGCAAAAGTTACGGAGCTAGTAACGGGACAGGAAGATGTAGAAACCTACAGCATCATCTGCACAGAAGACCTCTGTCATTTTTAATGTAGCTATGTCAGTGCAACCCCTTGAGGTTGACGGACCATCGCCTGGTGCAGTTGTTACTCCAGTAACCTGCAAGAGCAGTTTGCAGCATTGAAAGTCTTGTTTTGCCCCTTGGTGAAATACATCTATATATGGTGTTAATGTTAGCTTGACAAGTAGGCAGCGGTGATGCTGTTTTGGTATTTGGGCTGGGTCATCTCCTGCCTTAAGACTCCCTGTCTGTAGAACACATTTTGTGCTTTAAACTTACAACAATTACCTGTTGAATATGGGAGATGAAAGCAAAGGGAAACTCACCTGGTCTACTTCCAGCATTACTCATTTTGCAATCCAAATGAGATAAAACCTGAATATTAGAATATTACAATGAAATATACCTACCAAAGTGGGCAAGACATGTACGCTTGTGTAGGTAGAGGGATGGATACCCCACTGCACCTCCCTCTCACTTCAGCGCTGCAGACTGAGTTCTGATGAACCATAGTAACACTGGTAACAGGTGGAAATAACGTTTGGGGCAAAATGCTGACCTTGATAGCACATACTGCTTTCTGACATATCTATGCATAGAGATCTGTTTTAATGTTTAGCTGCCATTTTAGTGTGTTTTACATCCACAAAATACGTTCATAATGGAGCTGCATTCTGTTAAATATTATCCACATGGATGTAAAGAATTTCTGCCCCAACGGATTTATAAATCAATAATTTCAGTTTAAATTATTGATTCAGTTCAGTTTAAATAGAAGTTATTTAGCAAGCAAAGCCTTTAGAAGTCTGTTTCCCACTTCTTCTAAAATGACGTCTATATTTTTTGACATGCTGGGAAAGGAATTGCCTGAGCTAAAATGAGGCTTGGTCTCAACAAGCTGCTGACCTCCTTGTCTGATAGCTGTTGGATATATTTAGTTCCCGCTGACCAAGATCTGTTTGACTTGGGACTGGAAGTCCAGGGGCTTGCATGGCTGGTGCCTGTGTTCCCGTCAGCAGAGCTCCGCTAGCTCACAAAGAGAGCTCTTACGCAACTCAGACAGCATCATCAAGTTTCACTCTTGCTATCCAAGCCACCATCAAATTCATTTAGTTTAGAGACAAGAAAGATCTTGTCTATGGCGAGGAGTGGGAGATTGTTCTGTCAGTAATTTTAAATGGACTTAGTGTTGGGGATTTTTTTTTCTTTTAAGAAACTGTCCTATGGTCTTTGTTTTTAGGAAATTCCCTTTGTTATTTGATCGAATTTTTCCTTTACTGAGCTTCATCATAATGTCTATACCAATAACACCTGTATGTGAAATGATGGTAAAGCACCTTTTCTGCAGTTTATTTTCAAACAGAGTACTTAAAAAATAGATTTGGAACCTACATGCAATCAACTTAGCAGATTTTATTATTGAAATCCTAGAACTATTAGAATTAGTAGCAACTCCTCATGACTTTAACAGGTCCAGAATTTTATCTTCGTAAGGAAGATATTAGTGGTTTAGAACTAGCTGACACTTAAACAATGCAATTGCAGCACAGATTGTGTAGAAAAGTGTGGAGAACATTAGCAAAGATGAAGGGACAGCTTACTCGACTTCTGGAAAGGAGACATTTTGCTACCAGATGAGTTCATACTCTTTGTAAATGTACTTTGACAGCTTACTGAGTATTGCTTGCTTTAGAACGATATAGTATTATGTTTTATGAACTCCTGAAACACAGATTTCCTTTAACAAGACTTAGGGTCTGTTTCAGGAGAGGTGCAGTGATCTCTGTGACCTTCTATGAACTTAAGTGGGAAGCTCAGCTCCTGTCACAGAAATAGAGTCTGGCACAAAAAGGTAATAAGCCAGCTCTGATTTCGTCTGTCCTTAATACAGCGGGCTATATGATATGTTGGTTCAGTATTTGTGAACTGGACCACTCAACTATCACCGCAGTGAGGGTGATTTGGACACATTGGGGTGGGAATTGCTGCAGCCCCGTGGTGCAGCAGAACCCTTAGACGTTGCGGCAGTGTTGCCTCCACTGGTGCAGCAAGGAATATGACTACAGAAGCACCAAACTACTAAAAGCAATAAATCTCAAAAAAAGTTTTGCTATGGCTAGGACTGTAGGATCTAAAGTCTTATCATAACCTCTCTGGAATATTTCCCCTCAGCAACTGTTTTGGATGCTTTTTGTGAACAGGTGCTCTGCAGGAATTTTGTTTCCAATGTTAAGAATAAGCACACATTTTATTTTTTAGGTGTTTTAATGTTTCTTCATTTGTTTTTGAATAAAGCCAGAAAACGTGGAGGAAACTGGAAATTAAACAGACATAGTGTATAAACCTTTCTCTCTCACTACACTATAAAAATAGCTGTTTCAAATCAAGTTACAAATGATCCTTTAAGACAGATTATTAATCTGAATGTGCTCTCTCAGCCCTATTAAACTGTCATCTTATCCAGAGTGGGGATAGGCACAAATCAAATGCACAGATCAGAATGACCCTGGTCACCATGTGGGAGTGGAAAACTCATCTGATTGAGCATTTGTGAACGACCTTTCACTTTGTACCAGGCTGCATCAAACTCTCCAGTCAAATACCCACTCACTTCCTAAGCGCCCTTAATCTAGTGCAGGTGAAGCAGTTGTTTACATGCAAAATGCTCAACATATGTGCAAACCTGAATTCTCAGGCTATTGCTAGCTGTGCTCTGACAAAGCCTTAAGCTGCAATCAGCTGGTGCATCGCTAGAGGTCCCAAGAAGACACCCATGAGACGTGGGGGGGGAAGCGCTTCACAGCAGTAGTGTGGGATACCCAGGAACTGTTCCTTTTGGTTTTCTCCTCAGTTAGATCTCTATGCCTTACACTGCTAGATGTGAAACTTGGATTTGTTTCAGAACCTCTGAAATATTTTTTTTCTGACATTAATAATATAAATAAATTCTTCATGAAGTTCTTCGCATGTTTGGCTTTTCGAAGAAGAGCTGATGAGTCACAGGTTTCTGAAGCATCTTGTTCCCGGCATTATACTTCTCAGACATTAATTAGAAAACATCAGAACAATAACAACATTTCCCCTGCTGCTTTTGGAAGAAAACAAAATATGAATCCAATTAGTTTGAATAATTCTGGTATTGAATAATTGTATTGGTCACAGGTTTTAATTTCTCCTTGGTGCTGCATTTTGTAAAGTCAAGTCAAGTTGAAACAATAGGAAGAGGAAGGAAGAAAGTAGCATGGTATCCTGTGAACACCAGCGGTATCATTATCTTCTCTTTGTTTTCAGAAATAACCTAATGAAAAGGCTCCTTCAAAAGCTAAATGCCTTTGTTGAATCCTTTCTCTTCTCCTGAAGCTATTTACCAGCACAAAAGGCTTCAGCCTAAGAATCAACACAAAGCCCTGAAGAAAAACAAGGATCAATGGAACAAATGTTCTGCCAGTCCAGTGCTACAACCCAGCACAACTTTTAATTTCTGTGTAGCCACGGGCTAAGTTTTTCGTGTTCCTAAAGGTTGGGATTTTTGGTACTTTCTGAAGGTCTGAAGACCTGTTTCTGATCCCTTTATTTAGCTCATACTAGGAAGTGATAAATCTGTATAATTGGCTTTAGAAGTACTAGTACACTTTTAAAGCACTCTGAAAATACTTAGCCTCTCAGCAAATTAACTGAATGACACTTCTACTTCTCTTTGTGAAATTCTTCCCTGCAATTAAAGAACTGTGTTTATTTTATGTGACCTCTCTACAGAGTTTGTACTTTTGTTGCTTTTAGACAACCTCTTAAGACAACAGTAGTCCGAGCCTTATATTTTCCATCAAACTTCTGACTACATTGTGAAAATACAAACTCCTACTAACGCAGTAGGATCCATGTGCATTTTTCAGGTGGCAATATTAACAGTTTCTGTAGAGGTGACACTGCAAATTCAAAGCCAGATTTTCAAATTCTGCTGTTGTACCTATACTGCCTGCATTATTTGTCCTTCTTTTGCCCTAATCACAGTGATGGTGAACAGATGCAATACGCTTCTTGAGATCAGTGATTTCCTGTCCTCAAAGGACCTTGTGAAATTGCCTCTCTTTCCCATTTCCAGATGCTCATTCAGAGGTTCAATTGAATTAGGTTTTGAAAACATTGTCTAAACATTATCTCATTCTGTTCCATGTGATTATGTTTTTACCTTTATGAGAAGGGCTTGCTGAAGCCTCTCTGATCTGAGCACAGGCCATTGTTGCCTGGGACTGGGATGGCATCACATCCAAGTTGTCCTTGAAATCTATCCAATATTTTTGCAGCCAAATTGATCATAAATGATCTAGAAATGTAGAATTTATGAGAGTCTCTTTTTGCTTCAGGCAACTTTATCTCACCATATTGCTCAGGGTCTTCAATTCTCCTATCACAGTCTAATGAATATCTATGTGCTGAAGCTTTGGTATCATCTTAGTAACAGTAGATCTAAGACAAACACATTTGGATTGTCCAGTGGTTTGTTTTGCACAGTGACTTGGAGAAAGTGCCAGCAGCAGCACCCAATATATTGTCCACTGGTAAGAATGTCACAGCTATCAGTTTTTTAAGTTTCTTGTCCACACAGTTTTCCAGTTCTCCAGAGAAAGTTTGAGATGTAGGTCAGAAGAATTGTCTTTTTTTGACAGGCCTCCTCTTGATGTTCTTCAAATGTGGAGAAATACAGAGGTTTCTGTTTCTCAAAATATTTCCATGGATCATGTTCTGATTAAAAATGTATGCATCTTGTTGTATGCATGAGCTGCCTCCCCTGAGACGTGAAACTTGTGACCTACTTTGAAAACAGCACTAGTGCAAAGTTTCCCAACTTCTGCTGGACTCTCTTTCTTATTATCTGCAGCAATTTCCTGCGGTATGTTGGAGTCTGCTTTGGATGTGACCTGCTGCCCACAGTAACTCCTGCTGTCATCCATTTTTATGTTGGCAAGCCTCCATTTTATGCCAGCATTCCTGCAAGAACAACTCAAGAACGACACTGAATCATGTCAGTGTAATCCTTTCTCAGTTACAGAGATTTATTTTGATAACCTGGGGCTCTGGTCTCTGTGGAGCATCTGGATGACTGGACCCCTGTTCCTCTGGCCTTTGGTAGCTGGCAGCAGATGATTTCATGAATCTAATACAGAGTTGAGCTCGTATATCTTACTCTTCCTTGTGTTCAAGGTTTGAATTGCTTTGTGCTACTTTCCACTCCCATTAAAATCTTCTCTCCATTTTTCTGCCATGTGCAAACTGTCAGAGTAGTTCTGGAGACAAATGCTGGCTTCTACTGCCCTTGATACAACAATGTGCCTACTAAAAGAGGCACCTGTCTCCCTTCTCTTAAAAGGAGTGGAGTCTGCCTGCTTACGTGCCTGTCTAGATGCTTAAGTGACTGGATGGGTATTTCTGTAGGTGGAAATAAATCATATTGGGGATATAGAAGAGTGTGAATGGGGCAAGAAGCAGCCTGGGGAGAGGCTTAACAGAATAAAGGGAGACTGGGGAGAGAGGGGATGTGAGGAGTTAGGAGTGGACCAAGGATGAGTAAGCAGAGAGCCTGGAGGTGTGGTGTGAGAAGATAATCAAAGGGAGAGAGAAGGATGAGGAGCTAGTCTGAAATGACGAGATTTTGTGGTGAAAAAGAGGGCCAGAAGTGCATGCAAATCAGCAGGAGAAGCGAGGAAAAGAAAGGGTCTGTAGAGGATGTTGAGGTACAGGAACCATCAGAGTACATGGGTAGAAGGAAGAAGATCCCCTCTGTTTCTGTCCTCTCCCTGGACAGGAGATGATACTGGAGTCCCTGTCACCTCAGCCAGGTAGAGGAGGAAGAGTGCCCTTGTGTGCACGTGTTTTCTGCATGTCTAGACCTAAAACTTGACTATGGTATGATCTTACAGCGGGGAAGTGGGGGGGCTTTAATTTTAAAAGTTTACTGTTAAAACATGGTGCAATGTGATGATTTTGTTTTCATCAGAAATTGGCAGCCACAGTCTGGTTTACTTCACAGTGCTTGCAACGTCTTGATGTGCATCTGCAGGAGAAAGATATTTTGCACCTATGTACCTTTTATGAGTTTAAAATAAATTCATTAGGCTCTCCAAAGCTGATTAATGAGATTCTGCCATGCTTAACAGGGCTTTATAACTTGGGCCCCCAAACACATGATCGTATTAGTTAAGATCTTTTGATTACACTTGGCCTTCAGTTTAATCATAGGCTCCTCTGAAAAAAAATTGCTGTAGCTGAAGAGTTTAGTTTGATACTGAGAATATAGTCTGTCAGTTTTATGATAAAAAATTCTGTGTGTTCCATAAATTTTACTATCCCTAATAAAGTAGAATAATAATAAAACATGATGAACTTAGCCTACAGTTGACCACAAACTGAACGCAAAATTATTACGTTCTTGTAGATAACTATTTCCAGTGAAAAACTCTGTCGATGAAATGCAGAGGAGATAATTTATCTTCTTTGCATGAATAGTGCAGGTTTCATCACACTTGTGTTATTTAACGTTTTAGCCACAGTAAAGTATTGTTCAAATATCCTGCTAGAAAAAAATTAGTCTATTTGTGGAACAAGATGAAGCTAGAGTGTTTGGAAATAATAATTTTTCTTACATATGCTTATAAATTATGTATGTAAGGAAAAATTATGGAAATCTATTGTTTCCAGCAGACATGCCATAAAATGTTTTGCATCCCAAAGCCTAGATTGTGAAAAATGCTTTCAGTTTAACATATATTTTATGAAAGGTCTCATTTTCTGTTCAGAAAATGGGTTATTTGCAGTATAGCAATGAATAAATCCAGATTAAATGTATCTCCTAACATATATAGTTAAGATGTTTGCAAAGCTCACCTTTTAAATTCATAGTTCATAATTTGTTTCAGGAAATGGAGTGTTCAATATTAGAGATATTGTGTCTACAGACATATTTGGGACCATGGTTTTTTGAGCTTTTTTCAAGAATGATGAAATCTTTACGGGTTCAACTGTGTAGGGAATTGACTTTTTGATTCTCAAGTCAAATGAGAAACTTGGGAAACTGTGCTTCTGCTGCTTCTTGAAAGTATCATTTAATTTACAAAACAATAGTTCAGTTGACATCAAATTAAAGAAGACTTATATTTGGTTTGCTTTTGCCTCTTTAAAATTTAAATGTAGATAGAGTTTTAAAGAAAAATTATATTGAAAAGACAAATATAAACAAGACTTTTAAAGTTTCCACTTCAAATGGTTCAAGCCTTTTTTGCTTTTACTGGCTAAAACCCAGAGAATTTTAGAAGAATTTACCAATAAAGATGCATTTGTTGGTGCGGGGAAAATAATGTTACTCTGCTTATTAGAGAAGAAACACCTGCACAGAGTAGTTTAGGTTTGGACTTGAAGTGCAGAAGGGTTTGTAGGTGCATGAATCTATAGTTCTTTTAGATGCACCAAATAAGTTTTAATGTTGTCTCTAGCCCAGAAGCTGTCTGTTAGCACTAACACTCCACTGAGCTCCAGCTTATATGGCTGCTGAGTGAGTAGGATATTAAAGCACTAAACTAAGAGACTGAAGCAGTAAAATCCACTCGTGAAGATCATTGCTGTAGCACACACATTTATCCCAAAATAACAGAAGCCAAGAAACTCTACGTAGTGTGGCAGCATGAACACGCTGTTCCTTCACTGGGTAGCCGGTTATCTCCTGCCACTATCTCCGCCGTATGCTTTCAGTCACATTTTGCAACTATAGCTCCGCCGGTTTTCCACAGCTCCCTATCGCAGCAGCCCTCCAAGCATGCTACAGAGCTTCAGACAGCTAACGGTGTACACATGAGGACAACACAGTGACCAGGTCAGCGGAGGGAAATTTGAGGAATGTTTGGTAAAGCGATGTAAGAAAGCAGACATTTCTAGGAGACTGACTTCAGATTGGTCTTCAGGTCTGGTCTGCGGTGAGCAGTGGCCATGTATTTGCTTGGGCTGGAACAGTAGAAAACGTGCCCTGTTGGGTTGCTTAAATTCTTGTTTTATTGCTTTCACAAAGGTTATCCATAGTAGAAACATTAGCAGCTGAACAGAAATGTTCCTTGTGTATTGGTATTCACAACTTTATCACAATCTGTGTTACCTAATAGTCCTATAAATTGTTTGGGATATTATATAGATGTTCAAGGTCACAGGTAAACTGGTTTTGGCATGTCCTAGAAATCAGAGGCATTTTATTGCTGCTGAGGGAGAGTCACTGGAGACTGTGTGCCTAACACAGGAAGAAGTTTACTTGCGTGTAGGAAAGGAACTGAAGTTTGCTACCAGTACTGCACACAGCAAACTCTGGCTCATCCAATAGACCCCATCCTTACCATGCTACTGCCAGCACGAGTCCTTTGCTTCCTTCTGGGTCCTTGGTTTTGGAAGGGAGCGAGGGAAAGAGCTATTTGCCCACTGTCATCTGAACAAAAGCCAAAAAAACAGCTCCTGCTTCCCCAGGTGAGACTTAGCAAAAAGGCTGTGGCTGTGGCACAAAGGTTGCTAATTAAAGACTCTGCCCAAGTAGCTGACAGGCCAATAAGCAAGGTGTTAGTAAAGAAAAGTGGTGCTGTGTTGAACCATTCAGTCTGAGTGACCAAATTTTCCCCAAGAGGTGCAGGACAGATTTGTGAGGACACACTGTATCTGACCACGCAGCAGTAGTACTGGAGCAGTATTCAATACTGGAAAGAAAAAAGATGAGGCATTTTCCCAGCACAGCACACGGTCAGATGGGACTGTGGCCTTTCACCCTGACATTCTCAGCAAAAGTTGCACTTTGTGTAAGTGGCTCATAAGACGTGCCAGCTTCAGTAGTTAGGAAACGTGTCTGTGCCCTCTGGCATCGTTAGAAACCAATAACCAGAGCAGTAAACAGACTACAAATTTTTGGCATTTTGGGTAAAGTTGCTTTTAAAATGTTCTTCTGTATTTGAAAGGAGGACATGACTCAGTTAGTGGAGTTATGTTATAAATGCTGGCTTGAAAGTGTCCCATAATAGCTCTTTTTCATCGCAGGCCCTCCGCTCGCAGGGGCTAGGAAGTGTACACCCTGCCACTCAGACCTGGTGTCCTTTTTTCCCTTGTTAAAGCACTGCTTTGATGCTGGCATAGAGACAGCTGCAAACTTAGCGTGGCTAAACGCCAGCTTTCTCTGATCAGTTTCTTTGCCAGGGTCTTTGCATATCAGCTCTCAAAACACCCACAGGAAAAGGTCTCTGGAACGTCAGGAGTTACTAGTAACAGTCGCCTGTTATTAGTAACAGCTCCACTGTTATTGTCACTTTAGAGCACAATAATGAGTTTGCCAAGGATGGAGACAAGTAATACCCTTTTTTTTTGTTCAGTAATCACATAAAAAATACAACTTAAAGCTATAAAATTTCTACAGGATCAAAATGAAGCTCTTCAATGAGAACCCTTTGGTGGCCAGTTTCTGACCCAGTGCAGTTTTTAGTTCCTATCTACGTACCTGGGCTGCTGCCGACTGCAGACTCCTCTGGCTTTTCCTGCAGAGGAGTGAGACTCATCGCCACTTGCTCTACCGATATATTTAAAGGCTCATATTTAGAGGAGCTGAGCACTTGAAGGAGGCCCTAAATTACACTCAGTGATCTTCACGTTTCCAGTGACATTTTCCTGCTCTGAAAACCTCTTCTTTTAAATTGTCTTTGAATTGTCACATGACTTTATTGAATTTATCTCATTAGGAAAATGGTTCTGAAAATTACCTTCAGTGACAAGACTAGAGATGGTGGTGGAGAGCAATGGGCAAAACAACCACAAAGGAGGATCAATATTGCCATGTATTTGAGGTGAAGATTGCTAGGATCTGGAATTGAAACACATGCTATTAACTGCAAATCAATAGTTATACTGGAGATACCACTAAGAACAGAGCTAAAAGACAGTTTTCCTTATCTAAGGTAAATCCAATACAATTAGCAAAGTTAAATTAGCATATTTCATTTGAATGGCCTACACTGAATAGGAGCAACAAGTTATTTCAGAAAATGCACACAAACATGTATCTACAATGTAACTCTAGAACCTAATGAGATCAACAAAAAAGCACTAATCATAAATGATTAGCAATATGTCAACATTATGAATTAATTTTGGATCACATGGACAAAATTTCCTGAACAAAATTTCTTACATAAGTTTTGTATTCCCCAAACATGTCTATTTCTAACCAAATGCACAGTGTTATTGATGATGATATGAATAACTAGTAAAGCCCTTTGAGGGAATATGGGAATAATACAGTTAAGAAGAAAGGAATGATTTACAGTGTGTGCAAATACGGCATTTTTGGGTTGGTTTTTTTTTTCTCTACAACTCTGCTCTTACTGGCCAGCTAGAGGTTTTGATGGAGATTCAGGCATCACCAGACTGATGCATTTGTTCCCACTGAGATTCAACACTGAAGGGAAGGAATGAATGTAATTTCTGATCTTTCGTTGCCTGTGTTCAGAACAGTTTTAATGACAATCCCACAGCATTGCTGCTTGTAAACTGGCAGTAAGTAAATTAGGAAAATATTTGGGATGCAAATATTTAAAAAGTGCGTCTCCCCTCATTGTACCTGCCTTAGAGATAGGCATTATGAAAATGTTTGGTTTAATTTGAGCAGGCATTCAGGCAAGGGCTTGAAAAATTTCAGTACCAGAAACCATACTTGTGTGAACTATAAGTGAACTGCTTGAAGAACCACCTTATTTTAAAGGGGATATCATGGATGCATTAATATTTTCCATTGGCTGCAGAATCAACTTCCTTCTGTGAGTCCTGATCAAAAATAAATCAGGTTTGCAGGTCTTTGAGGAATAGCGTAGCATAGCTTGAGCAACTGTAGAATACGGAACCTGCGTAAGAGCTATACAAATGCAGGATGCTTCAGAAAGTGTCTGAAGGGACTGTTCTGAAAGGGTTTGAATTAACTTAGGTCTTACAGGGTTGTCTTCTATCTGGTTCCTTTTCCCTTTGCCTGATGCTGTTCTAAATAGAGATAAAATATTTTTAACTTTGAAGTGAATCTCTTTCTCTTACAGCACGTACATAAGTGCTATACTGAGTTGTGCGAGGCATCTGTAGTGTATTAAGAAACTGGGTAAAGATAACAAACTGGACTTATTAAATGTATCATATTTACTGATTGCCTACAGGAAAATGATTAAAAATCCCGAAGTCCCCAGATGTCTGTTTGGGTCTTGAATAAAACCTTGAAATGAAAATAGTGTAAGAAATTTCAAAATGAGGCACAAAATTAGAATATTTCTAGGATATGTACAGAATTTTGCTGGCTATTTGATTTACTGAATGAAATATCGGCGTATACTGTTGTACTTTGACATACTGGATATACACCTTCACAAAATAGCTACAGCTGAAAGTCCTTTTTTATTAAAAAAAGAAGACATTTTATATTTCATTTCTAACTCAACTGATATTTCACTCTCATTAAGCTGAAACAACATACACCTCTCTCTCCTAAAGATATAAATCCAATGAGTGAATTGCAAACTTTAAAAAACAAAATATATAAAATATCAAAGGGGGAAACCATCTATAAAGAAAATGAATATTAAAAAATGTATAATCCATTCATAAAACATAGTTGAAAACTCAGTTCTCTAGCATTAGATTCCTGTTTGCCCTTTGTTTTCTAGTGATGTTTTGGTTACAAGGACTGCAATATAGCCTGATGGAAATCAAAATTTGAATTTACCCAAGATTTTCCAATGAAAATTGTATTGGTACAATTAAATGAGACCATGGTCTGAAATGTTGCTTGAAAACAAATAAGACTGGATAAAACCTCTCTGCCTTCTCTCGGGAAAGATTGCTCAATTAGGATATGTGTTGAGTAATACCAAGTGTGTTGTGGGAGCTCAGAAAAAGCCATTGATTCCAGCTGAGGGTCACTCTGAGCTTCTGGCTTGCTTTGAATGCTGATCTCAAAGTGAAACTCAAAGGCCTCATACCATCGTGAAGCCAAAACAAGAAATCTGTTTGTTCAGACGTAGAAGAACTGAAACTACTAGTTCTCGTACAGCTGCTTCACCAATCCTTCTGACCTAGTGGTTTTGCTAACTTCATAAACAAAGATGGGAACTGATTCTCTTTGGGTACTGTCTATTTTCTCATCTGTCCCAAGTAATTTCTCTCTACCGATTTGCTTATTTTCCTCATGTTTTCACTCAGCAACCAGTGCAGCAATCAGGCAGGGAAAAGGACGATGTTTGGGGCAGGGTACTGGATCAGCTGGGAACTGGCCTGTTGTTGAGTGACCAAGGACGGCGTGCTGCCCGCTGGCACCGCTCCCACCTGGTACTGCAGCTACTGAGGAGACTGGTAAAAGTCATTCCAGTTTGGCCCCAACCAAGTGGAAGATTTTGACATTTAGTGTGTCACCCCCCACAAGACTACCTGTTTTGCCAACAGCTGTTGAAAGGGAAACACAGATCCTCTAAACTCATTTCTTGGTCAGCAAAGGGAAAGATACTTTTGACTGACTTTATTTTCAAGGGCAGTTAGCTAGGCATTCACACACTGCTGTTTTGGACATTAAAAAGCTCCACAGTGCTCTGCTGTTTCATCTAACCTTGCTGTTAACACATTTTATTGTGAATATCCTTTAATATCCTGTGCTCTCTCACTCACTCCATGTTTAATGGAGGCATGAACTCTGCCGTATGAAGCTGTCCTTAAAGCCCACCAGAAGGTAGCGTGGGCAGAGAACACCAAAACGAGCTTTCTATATCACTAGAGACAGACTGCAGCTTCAGTATGTATCAGCTCTCTTCTTGCTGCCTCTTATTTTGAAAGCGGGAACACGCCAGCTGTCTGTCAGGAAAATGCTGCAGCTTATGACAGGAATTAATAAAACAGTGAATACTGTGCTGGAGGCACTGACTGTGAACTAGCTAACGCATTTGTCAGGGAGATCTTCTGTTTCACATCTAGAAGAATTATACATGAAGTAGTAAACTTGTTCCTCTGTAGATTAGAAAATAATTTTATGACCAGGGAACTGCATGAAAATCAAGTGAATGGCAACTTTTGCTCATTAATAAACTTGCAGCACTTGGAATAACAGTAAGGATTATTAGCTTTGACCTAGCAAAATGCCAGGTTACACGCCCGCTTTTCTGTTTAGGGAAGTCATTAAATATCTTGCTAAAACCTGTTGTCTACTGCTACTGAAAGTATGCCCTGTTTCACCCCCCAAAATGTTGCATTTCATTGTGAGAATAATATTTTCATACATGCCTTCTTTCATAGTTTTCATCTAGATAGTGCCCATAGCACATTCTAAAGCTAAACAGAGACGAAAACTGTAAGGAAGATCCATTCCCACAAGAAACATATATGCTTTTGGGGTTAAACCCCACAAGAGCTAAGCAATTTACAACATTTTGCAGTAGGAAACAAGGAACACTGATTCCACATTAAGCCATTATAAAAAATGCCAAAACTCATTGTTAAAAGTGGCCTTCTGGAATTAAGGTGACAATTTTCTCGTTAGTATTCACATGACTAAAGGAAAGTCCTCTTGTTCCCATTCAGTTCCTCTAATGGTGAAGAATATATGAAACAGAAACACCTATCACCACCAAAACTAGACTCCCTGAGGAAGTGCTGAGCTGGTCAAGCCTTCCCATGCCATCATGTTTCTGTAAGTAAAGGTCAGAAACAGCAAGATGTCTTTGAGATTACACGCTGAATTGAGCTATAAAAACATTTTGCGGTTGCTTAGCCATGAACTCTGTATTGTAAACAGAGTTAAGTTGTCTCAACTCTTGGCAGCAAGGCTGCATAGCGCTCCAGTATGAGCTGGTGGCAACCGTATCACCAGGAGATCTCTCAGTACTGGGTGAGCAGGGAGCCTGGTTTAGGCATTGCAGTGTAGCCTTACGTGTGTCGTGGTAAGGCATTGCTCTTGCCCAGCCTTGTGGGTTCACGTCTGGCAATATCCACCACCCTTCCTTGGTCACCTAGCACATTTAAGAGTCTTCCTGGCACACCGAGGAACTGTAGGAGAAGGTAGTGAAAAACAACCCTGAACTCCCAACCACCCACCAGACCTTAAACAAAACAAAAAAAATCCCTTAAAATTGTCTGAGAAGGTCCTGTGGATATTGGCATTATTTGCACAGGCTTTTCTCACTAAGGGCCCAGATGAATAGTAAACACTTCGCTTTGGTGGTCATTTTTTAAATTTTTAAATTTTTTTTTTTGGTGAATGGGAACATTTGAATGATAGAATCATAGAATACCAGGTTGGAAGGGACCTCAAGGAACATCTGGTTCAACCTTTCCTGGCACGGTCTAGACAAGATGGCCCAGCACCCTGTCCAGCTGAATCTTAAAAGTGTATTTGCTTCTGGAGTTTCTTAATATCAGTCTCAAAATATCCAAGATAGTCATGCAACCCCTCCTTATTGCATTTGTGTTTGTTCAGGTATTTTTACCATGCACAAAGACATTTTGCAAGCAGGATATACACTGCTTAAGAGTATCAGTTAATTATTTATTGGCCAGCCTGTCATCAGTCAAGTGGGGAAGAGTTGGCCTGTATTGCTTCTTGGAACTGTCTGGCCATTGCTGTTGCTGAGTTGCCATCTGCCAGTGCTCTGCTTGCTTTCCATAGGGTTTTATATTGGTTCACTACTTTTCCTCTCAAATACTTGAGTAGTTAACTATTATCAATTATTATTCAACAATTACAACTCTGCCTGTGTTTTCATCTTGCATTTTTTCTTTTATCTTTTTTTTTTTTTTTTTTAAATCTTTAGCTCATGTACTTTTTAACACCTTAACAACAATTTTGCCAATAAAACTAAACTGAGGTCATACAGCCTGGCTGCATCAACCTATACTTAGGATAAGAGATGGCTGAACCCTGGGGCCATGGGTTTCAGCTGCAGCAAGCTCTTTGTGGGCTTTGCACAGCTGCCTGCACAGCAATATCTGACGATTCATTTTACAGTCTTCTCTTTGATTTCATGCTTTACCTCAAGAAGATGCTTATTGGAACCTATCCATTTTTGGTCTGGATAGATCTACAGCATAGAGTTACCCTTTGGGTCTGGTATACTCAGCAGTGGTTATGTACTTTCAGAATTAAGATGTTCTACAGCTTTTAGCTTTACAGTGAGCCATATAAAAAAGCACCAAAAAGAACAAAGAGTGTTGTTTTTTGTGCTGAAGATAACCTTCCATCTTCAGAAGCTGATCTTGAGTTAGAGTTGAACAGATGAAGGAGAGTGATATGCTCATGGCTGTGTGACAGTAACACTGATAATATTGCAAAGGACAAGGAAGTGCTCTTGGGATCAAAGAGATCAAAGTGCCAGAGAATCAGAGAAAGTTTAATCCCTGGACACTGCAATGGTAACTGATGAAGCTTGTCTTGCCTACATCCTTTTCCAGAAGAGACTGGAAAGCTGCCCACTGGTGATAAAAGACATAATAGTCGTGGCGGTAGCTGTAAAGATGGAAGGCAGGTGATGCTGGTGCTATGTGCTTCTGGAAAATTGAAATTAAAATGGATGTATTTGATATCTTAAAATTAATAAAGCTGACACTACTGAGACAGCAGTAGGCCATTCCAGCAATGATGGCTAAGCACCTACTGAAGCTCTACGAACAGAACTGTGGCCAGTTGACTGAAGGATGTGATCATTCCCCTCTACTCAGCACTCATGAGGCTACCATATGGAGTATGGTGTCTGATTTGGGGCTCTCCAATACAAAAGGGATGTCAAGCAACTGTGGAGAGTCGGCAGAAGAGCCACTCAGATGGCCAGGGAGCTGGTGCATATGGCACAGAAAGGGTTGCTAAATAAAATGGATGTGCCTAGCCTGGAGGTGAGAAGGGTAAGGGGCTTCTGGTTGCTGCCTCCCACTGCCTAGAGGGAAGGTATGGAGAAGACAGAGCCAGGCTTCTCTTAGAGGTACACACTGAAAGGACAAGAGGCCATGGCAGAAAGTTGTAGCAAGGTAAATTTTGCCTGGATATACAGAAAAAAATGTTCACTGTGGGAGATTTGAAGGACTGGAATAGGTTGTGAAGAGAGACTTTGGAATTTTTATCCTTAGAGCTTTTCAGAATTTGGCTAGACAAGACCCTGCGGAAACTGATTTACTATTGGAGTTAGTTCAGCTTTGAGTAAGAAGTTGGAAGAGAGATCTCCATAGATTCCTCCCAATTTAAATTTTTCCTATGATTCTCTGCTGGTAGATTACATGTCTTAGCTCAGTGTCTTTTCAACTGATGTCCCTGACTGAGCTGTTGAGCAGGAAGTTAAAAGACAGTAGATAATTAATCATTCTTCCCAAAACTGGGAAGGGCAGGAAACAATCCAAAATAAAACTAGTCCTTCAGACTGTCAGACTTCAAAGTGCTGGATGGATTCCAGCTCTTGAATCCTGCAGTCTGGTTCAAGCAACCCATGTATCAGTGCATATTAGAGTTCTTATAAATTAATATTGGCAATGTAGAACTGGATTATCTAATTAAAGTTTCATTTCAGTCTGATAAATTGGCTTATTTTTTTAAAGCCATCTGTGTTACAGAAACACAGATGCTAAATGATTGAAAAAAATCAGTTTTGTCCTAACTTTGATTTAAATCTTTACTCTAAAACATCTTCCTTGACTAGCGTGACTACCAGTTCCATTGTAAAGCTGGGCACGTCTCAGAAGATTTTCAGCAACTGATTTGAAAAAATGTTCCCCATGTGCATATTCACTACTGTGTTTTGCTATACCCGTGTAGATTAAATTGATTTTTCACACTCTGCTAAACAGACATTTTGTGGTACAGATTTGACTGACAGGCCCATTTGACTGACGGGACGTGTCTCAATGTGGAGTGAGGCAAATCCGCCGGGGTTCCAGGACAGGGTGTTAACATGCGAGGAGGGTTACTGGATGTGCCTGAGCACCAGGCTCCTGCCTGGCTTTTCACTGCCTTTAGAAGAGTCTAATGCTCTTTTCTAATCCTTTTCTAATCACTGCCTCAACTGTTGTTTAAACTAATAGAGATTAATATTTATGTGTTGGCATCTCAAAGAGAGCATAATTATGACAACATTAATTTTTCCTATTTTATGTGAGCAACTGGAATATAAGAACTCTTACAACATTTTTAAATCATATAATCATCATGTTGCCAATGATATCAAGCTCATAGCCTTCACCTCTTTTCACATCAACCTGTTTTCTATTTAGGATACCTAGCCTAATTTGTAGGTGTGATTTTAGTGTCTGTTGTGAGAAAGGTACTGACTAGAATGAACCAGTCTTTGTCACCCGAATATAAGGGTAACGTTACCGCAGACTACGTGTTTTGCACCAGTTATCAACAGTGAATTGTTCTGAAACCAGTAATAATTGCACATTGATTCTGTGGAAGTCCACACTCTACAGGTGAGAATAAGATTTTAGCTGTTATGATGGTTTCTATTTGATGTTCTAGAGGCCAGGGAAAATTAACATTGACTTAACTGGACTTCGTATTACGCTCAGTGGGAGGGATCTCACCTAAATGTGGAGCTCTGAAATGAATTAGACACATAGTATAAGCTGATCGTTTAGGTTCTCTTTCTAGTCAATAAGTAGAGAAATGCACCTCCAGAAGCAGATTCAGACACCTGGTTTATATCTGTTTTGTGGGGAGAATTCATCACACTAGCTCAACACCTTCTCCTTACGTATAATGAACTGTACATTTTCTTATCTGAATAAGATCTACATTATCCTTTCATTTGGGCATCTGTTTTTGTTTTCATCTTTATCAGCATCACTTCAGAGAGAGAGGGAGCTAAGTTTGCACTGCTATGGACTAATGACAAATTTTGTCCAAAACCTGATTTACTCACTTGTGGTAGCGCATGCCCAAACAAACTGCCTGCTCAGTCCCTTCACTGCACTGGAAGGCAGACCCAACCAGACATGATACTGCCACGCTTTACCTACTAATTCTATGTTCCTCTATAAGTTTAAATCCATATAAGCATGTTTTCCATGCTGTTTGTAAATTTTCTAGGAGCACACAGATTGTACTCTAGTATCTAGCTTCACTTCCTTCCTGAAAGTCTCTCCTGCATTTTTATTTGATGTGGGCTGGTGTCTGTCCTCGCCAGGAAGCATTTGCACTGTCTGCATTAACCTCCTCTCTATAATGTGTACCGAAGGCTCTGGATGTGTACAGTGACCCCATGCGCATAACACCTGCCCAGGAGCAGCCTGTGCTGGAGTCCTGACCACAGTCTCCTCTCCGGATCCGACTCCTGGCACCACTGCAGGGTTCCTACGTGGTTGTGTATGAAGATACTAACACGGCAGCCTTGTGCATTAAAGACTCATTCATAAGCCTTGCGGTTTGCCCCACAGTCTGAGAGTACACTGTGTGGAAAAGAGCAACCAAGCCCACACAGGGACATAAACTAAATAGAATCAGGAGTCCTAGGGCAGTAATGCTAGACTCAGGGAACCAAGAGAGTAATCAGTGGAAAGTAAACCCAGAGGAAGGAATTCATTATGAACAGTGGAGTCGGTGTGGGTTGCTGATATGTTATCTTTGCTGGTCATCCTGACTCACCAGCATGCTGAGTCTGTCTAAACGGCTTCAGATACGTTTAACTTGCCTTGTGCCCACAATCAGTCTCTCCAAAAGCATTCTCAGACAGCGTGAGAAAAGCGTGACCTGACTCACGCAGAGCACGGCTACTCCCAGGAAACCCGAGTGCTCCAAAATCCTACCCTAGCTGGGAGCACTGCTATTGTCTCGGAGCTGAGGGGTGCCAGGAGGACCTGGAGCAATCTAGTGAGGAGTTAATTAAAAGAAAACAAGTTACAATTCCATCTCATTTGCTGAAGAAGATGGTTAACTCTTTGTTGCAGCAGGCTGCCGGTGATTTGCTGTGCTGGGATGAAAGCCCATCCTCTTCAATCACTCCCCAGCAGAGCAAAATTACCGGTGTCAGGAAAACTCATTTTGTGGCATTAATCAGAATGGATTAAAATGGAACAGTTTCTGAGCTGCCCTGGGAGAATAGCTGTGGGACATCAAAGAGAGCCCATGATCCACAAAACCAGAAGACTGTGTCCTCTGCTTTGAAATATTGTAGTCAGCCAAACATTTATCGGAATGACATGTTAACTGCATTGTGTTTAAAAGCACTTTGGTGTTTAATCACTTGTGTCCTATCTCCTCCATTGTAATATAATCAGGTAAGTAATCATGTGGGGTCTTCAGGTGCTTTTGTCAGAGGAGTTTGAAGATCCATTTAAAATCTTGGGCTGCTTCTTGATTTTAAGTGTTCGGTAATGATGGATAATGGGCTACCACAGAGTCCACTCAATCCATTAGGAATAAATCCATCGCTATATATGTTATAGCTGCATGCAGTCCTTTTAAACAAGAATGTTTCCCTGGCTGCTTTGGAAAGTATTTTTCTTCTTCTAAGGAAAGAAAAACCAGACTGTGTGTAGAATTGTGATATGTTATAATCAAAAAATTTTCTTGCCTTGAAAAATCTGTTTTAGATAATGTATTTGAATTTGCAACATAGTAACATGTTCAACAAGAGGAAAAAGGCTTTCTTATAAACCCAGAAATCTGGTTTATCTGTGGAACTTGGAAAAGGTACATGAACTATCTTTTCAAAATGTCTCATGCTATTTTTGTGTTTTAAGAAGAATAAAGTATGTACAAGCTGCCATATACAGTAGATACATGTGATATGATTTTCAAAGACAAAGTGAGACAAATACTTGTCTGTTCAGATTCTTCTCCACTTTACGTACCATCCCACACATACTATAGTCATGTATACGTCATTCTGAGTGGAAAGTATTCGTTTGTACTTGAGAGGCCCACAGAAACCCTACACCCTCCAACACCTCACTGTGGTCACTACTATATAGTCATGATAAAACTGTCTCTTGCCCAAGTTCTTGGGACTGCAGTACATACAGTTTTGTGAAAATGTCAGCTTGATGCTCAGTACCAATTAAAAAAAAACCCCCAAAACTCCAAACACTAAAAAACCCAATAAAATGCTAAGAATTGTTAAGAAAGGAATAAAAAGAACAAAACATCGTGATGCCATTGTATAAACAAATCCATGCATCACCTGCACCTTGAACACTGTGCAGAAGTCTGCTCTCCCCAGCTCAACAATATACAGTGCCATTGGGAAAGATCCAGAGGCAGGTCACAAGAATGATCAAAATCATGCAGTGGCTTCCATGCAAGGAGCAAATAAGTTAGGATTCTTCAGTGTGCAAAACCAGGCAAATGAAGGGAAAATACAACAGAAATCCATAAACTAATACGTGCCATGAGGAGGATGGATAGGAATCTCTTGCTTATGTGGTAGGTTTAGAATAAAGAAGAAGAAGTGGTTCTTCACTCAACATGAATTTAAACTGTGGAGCAGTTTTGCCATAGGGTGTTCCAGATGTTTCAAGTTTACTAAAATTCAAGAAGAAACAAGAAAAGTTACTTCAAGACAAATCCATGAAGAGCTATTACATTTGAGGACACAACTTCTGGCTCATAAAGCCTGTGAAGGCTGGAAAGTGTTCTGATGAATTACCACCATGTGCTTCCTGGGTTTTTTTATACTATCTGCTAGACATTTGCTTTTGGCCAGAGACTGGATATTGAGCTAAATAAATCTTCCTCTTGACCCAGTACAGCTTTTCTTATATAACCTGCATTAAATCACTTTTTAAAACCACAGGAGCTTCAGCATGGAGAACACATGGGTAAGGGGGAATGGCACAGCACGGGTAGGTGGGTATGGCACGTGCCTTGGAGCTTCCAGGCAGTGCCATTGGGAAGGCTGGAGCATCCTCAGGTCTTTTAGCAAGTTCACACCTGTGTAAAAGGCTTTTTTTTTTTCAACAGTGAGAGTCAGTTATTTATGCCAGAACTAAAACTATGTAAGGTTTTCATTCATGTACACAAATGGCAGAACCTAACATAGCTATTGATTACTGAATTACTATTTTAAATTTTCTAATAAATAATACACTTTAAACTTGATTGGAAAACTTGCTTACCTCTTTGTTTTGTCATGACTTCTTTGATTGCAGCATTGCATCCAAAGATGAAATTTGACTCACATATTCTGATTTCCAAGGAAATGTCTAATCTGACGCTATGTGTTTGATACTTAAGAGACACAGGAGATATGTGTTTTCGGTCTTTTACTCCAGAAATATATGTCTGCAGTGTCAGAGCAGCAGCTCCGTGATAATGTCTCACAAAGTTCAGGATAATGCTGGGAAGATGTCTGTGAACTCGACAAGATTTCATGGTTTGTTTGGTTTTATTATCTCCATCCAAGTAGGATCTGCACATAGTATGAAGGAATATATCATGTGGGAGGCAAGGAAAAGGATCTTAAACAACCCTACACAGGGTGATTAAAAAGTTCTTTTCCTTTAAACGAGGCCTGAACTTCTAGCTGTGCAAACTTTGGAGACAAATTCAAGCATCAGATTTCAGGAATGCCAAACTACACATCTCTACTACTGATTATTGCATTTAGAAATAGCTGCTACGTAGCCCTTGCCAGAGTCCCTGGAAGACTTTTGTTTACACTAGAACATTTTAGTAAATCAGAAGTTAATTTATGGTCCAATTCTGTCACATTAATTCACCCTGCTCTGTACCTTTCCCTGTAAGTGAGTGGTGTGAGCAAGCTGGCTGGTAGACTTTGACCTTGAGATTTTTTATTCAAACCAACCTAACTTCAGGACTAGATTGTGGTATGTCCTCATGTGAAGCAATGAGAGTGACTCCCTGGACCATTTCCTAACAACTGGGCTGTGCTGCATCTCTAAATCTAAAAAATATTTCCATAGTGCCAAGCAGGGTGGGTGAGTCAGATCCCTTCTGGAATTGTTTCTCTGGAAAATTGTCACAGTGCGTAGAGACTCATTCATCCGAGGTATCTCATATGCATATGTTATGCCTTTCAAACCATTGCTGAAAATCAGCCTGCAGTATCAAGATTAACACCTGTCCTCTGTAACTGACTCTTTACAAGCTGTGTCTTTATTGTGCCGTTTTGCATCAGAATACAGAATCAGTGACCCAATGTCTGCATGTAGGAATTGCATGAATAAAACAGTGGAAGAGCTCCCAGCTTCATCTGGACCAGATTGTATATCTAATCAAGTCATATTTAGCTGCAAGCTATCACTTGATTACTGAAACCCCTTCCAGTGTGATGCTAGCAGCTCAGTTTATACAGGAAAGCTGATTACTTCAGTTTCCAGGGCATTCAGTCAGATCCTTCCTCTGAATATTTATCAATAGTTCAAGAAAAAAAAAATTGACTCTGTTTTGTGGGACTGGACTCTCCATCTTATCCTCAGGAAAAAAAAAAGCATTTTAGTTGATAGATTTTACACTTCCCTTGCTCTGAGTTAGAATCCTCCAAGGAAAGGATGAGTCAGAAAGCCAAAATGGTTTTTGAAGAGACGACTACATCTTATGAGGGATGACTTGTTGCAGTAACCCTCATGCTCGGAGGTGGTTTCCCACAGAGAGGTATGGAAGGGATGAATACCACCCACTGACTTTGGACAGCGCCAACCCCTAAATGTACATATACATTGCAGTGGCTGCTCTGACTGTAACTTGTGCAAATGGCCCCAACCCCAAAGCAACATAAAAGAGGGAGCTTGCTTGCTGCTGCTCGGGTTGCTGTGCCAGCAAAGCGCTCAGCGAGAAGCTGCCACCCGGCTTAGGGGGGGCCTTGTAGCCTGCGCTGAACTCTGAACCGGCACCGTCCTATGGCTGCCAGGATCGAAGGCAGTCCGTTTTAGGTGGGTTCCTGCCAGCCCCTGCGTCTCAGTGAAGCAGGGCAGCATTTTGTACAGTCTTTGCTCCAAGAAACTACGGGAAGTGGCACTGAGTGCTGAGTAGACGGATGCTCTTTGGAGTTAACGCTTTTCTGACACTGCTGCATGCTGTAGGGGACAGGGTTCCTCTTCTACATTACATTTTTTGAAAGAGAATAATGTTTGATCCCAGAGGAACTCAGGGGATTGTCCGCAAAATAAGAAATTCTCCCACTTCAGGATAATTTTAACTATGCCAGGCATACATGAACAAATTTGTTAGTAGAAGGGACTGTTCACTGAAGCCTGAAGCATAGTCCTAAGTGAGGAAGGGTGTCCAAGAGGCTCTGGAGCTCTCTGAGACAAGAAAAAATAGATTTATTTCTATGCTCTGTTGTAACGTTTGTGCATGTGCCATAGAAATAATTTGGTCTGGGATTTGTGAAAGTACTGGCTGCCTAAGGACACAGAGTGCAGGCTGCCATCCTTGCCGAGTACCTTGATGGTTGGTAGAACAAAATTTGGCACAAGCAGCTGTGGCCGCTGGGAGTGGGGTCAAGGGACTGTAAGAGGATGCAGGAGAACTCTGCCAGCTTCTGTCTCACTCACATGTGTGCACTGAAGGTCCACCGTGGATTAGCAAAGATTCACCTAGCCTGGAACTCTTCTAGCCCAGAGAGCATCACAGGGAGGAGAGGAGGAACAGAGAAAGGTAGCATGGATACTTCCCAGAACGGTCTCCCAGCTGTCACTGATTCATGGCTTAAAGGCTGTCAGAAAGTTGAGCACTCGGTGAAATGTCCAACATCCCACTACAGCCCAAGATGTGCAGGAATCTCACCCATGCCCTTTATTATTTCAGAGTGCTGGCCACAATGTCTAAGTTAAAGATTTTTCTGCATTTGTAGAAATACGCAAAATAGACATGCAGCATCCTGCCAGCCTGTGCCTGGGAAGCTGATTAAAACTAAAGGAGCTTGTTTTGACATAGTCACACAGTCATCTCCCAAGTAGTGCTTGTGAAAGTGAGGACTTAACTGGGATGATGATTTCTATGGACAGGTACAGTAAGAACATACTAGGGTTTATTGGCGGTGCTGAAAGGATGAAGCACACCTCAATGAAGGAGCTTGGTCAGTGCGTGATGCTGGTAAATGAGTGACCAGTGTAGCCGTGGTGCCTTTTAATAAATAAACCATCTGACTAGAAGAAAAATGACACTGAAACACACTTAACCGTGGCACTTGCAGGACCGTTGCATGCCTCCTTCAGAAATCATTTATCGATCTCTTGATTCTGTTATTTATTCACAAAAAAAGAGCAGTAAACACTTTGGTCTCTTCAAATCTAAAGAGATTTCTGTATTTGCCATATGCTGCATGTCACTCACACCAGTTGAAATAAGCTGAGATATTCAAGAGGGTATTTCTTGTTTACCTCCCTGGAAACACAAATATAGTGTTTAAAAAAGCCCTGGCACTCAAGTGTATGGCTCCTAATTTTAACCCACAAACAAAACACTCCACAGCTGCTTGGATGACAAACTGTGAGGAATCGCAGCGTGTGACAGCCTGATACACCTGCCTCAACAAGGGTTTTGAACAGCTTGCCAGAAACGATGGCTCCAACGGCAGGGAATGGATACAAGAGCTTCCCACAGCTCTTGGGATACAGATAAGCACAGCTGAGGTGAGGAGCTCCATGAGGTCACTTGCTTGATGAGTGGGGTGTGACGTCTCCTCCAACCTCACTCACCAGCAGGGATTCGAACCAGACTGACCTGCTGCCAAGCAACTGGCGTCCTTGCACCAGAACTGCTGCCCAGCATTTTCAAATCATCCTCTTGGGGCTTTCAATGAAGTGAATGTGAAGTCTTTCAGCTTTTTTTCAAAATGCATTTTTCAGGGGAAAAATCTGCTTAATAATTTTTCCCTCTGCTCACGTGCTCTGTTACTGCAGGCAGGACTTCAGGCTCCAGCCTGAAGAAAGCTGGAGGCAGGAGCAGCGGTGGTCCCTTGCGCTGAGGCCAGCACGCGGCTGATGCAGAGCACAGTGAGAGGGGGGCTGTGCTGCTGCAGATCCCCTTTTCGGAAAATACACAAAACTGAGACCTAACACTTGCGTGTTTGTGCATGCACAACTACACAACCATCCCTATCTAGGTGGGAAAGTAGCCCGTTTCTCACTTTATTGAGTATGAAGACCTACCTTAAAAGGACAAGAAAGTATAATTTAATGCAGACCTCCACTTTCTCTATAACCTGAATTTTTCAGAGGAGAGCTTTCAAACGGACACACTTGCTTTTCTCATTTCTGTCGCAAAATGAAATGTAGAAACAACAGCAAGATGTGCAGATTTTGAACTGAAATTATTCCTCTAATAGGAAGCATCAGCTCTCATAGTCTAAAAAGTATAGTATGGGGACATTGGCCTTGCTTTAGTAATAGAAAATTAAGATTTCTCAGATTACTTGCAGATTAAGAGAATTTGCAGACACACTCTTTGAAAAAGACAAAGGTTGTGTGATTGATCTTGCTGACCAAAGACGATTAGTAAATGCTATTTGCAGAAGTGCCTGTATTGAACAAACTCAGGCAAATGATAGATGAGAAAATAATCTGACAAATGTTTTCCCCTTACTGTTGAATTGTCTGTGAATTTATTGTATTTCTTCTCCATCCAAAATTTATTTGCTTAGTGATTTCTGAAAATAATCTTTCTTTCATGCTTTCTTACTAAGAAGAATTCATTGCACCAGTGGTTTCCAGCCTCTTCTGGGTGAGTCTCCCACCCACAGCCTCATCTTCTTCCCTGCCCCCTCCATTCCCAGCAGCACTGTAGGTCTGGGAGATGAAAGAAGGGGGAGGTTTGTACCATAAACCATCTGGCAGCGCTTCTTTTTGTTGTCTTCTGTCACTGCCTTCCCCTCTGCTATTACCTGGGATCCAGGAGGGAGTTTGACAGCGGTGCTGGGGCCTCTGTGCTTCCCACCCTGAGGTGCACAGCGCCGCGGGGTGAGGCAGTGCATGGCTCAGGCTCCCTGCTTCACCCTCCCTGGACCCAGCTCTCGCCCAGTGCTCAGGATTCAGCGTGCCTGTGTACGGAGGGACTGAGGGAACACGGAGTATATTCTGGTTTACAGCGCTACCCCTCCTGTGCCGCAGCCGCAGCTCAGCAGGGAGGTGAGATGCTGTCCCCGCGGTAGAGGTGCGGTGCAGGGAAGCACAGCTGGTGCTGCGTGACCAGCAGTAACATGCCAGAGCTCAACTGTGGGGAGAAGCTGTACAGCACATGCATGATTTTTGCCACTCAGGAGTATTATATTCTCTTCCCTAATTCCTGATCATAGCTCTCAAAATTAAGTTTCCTGTAAAGCACAGTCTGAAATGTGCTTTCTGCACAAGTCCATAATATTCACTTCAGTATCATTGTTTGGACTAATTCCATGGCTGCGTAAGTAGCTTTTGATTTCAGTGGTGAACTGGGACCTAGACATTGGAATTGATTTTGTTTGTGACCAGCAGGGAAGATATTTCTTGTTCTTTAAACCTGGGTACTCATTTAAAAATAAGTATTGTGCTTCCTCACTTCTTCCCTTTGCCTAGCACATCTCCTTGGCTTGTAAACCTTTCACGGCTCAGGGACTCTCTTGCCTTCTCTTTGTTTACTAACACCACTGAGCCCAACCTGGGTAGGAATTTCTAAGTGCAACCATAGTACAAGTATGAGAGTAATGGTCACAGCAAACGAATTTGCTACAAGACCTGTAGAAACAGAACACAACAAGAAAACACAGCTTTAACCTGTTTATGTGTAAGTAAAAATGGTTGAATAGCTTTTTGCAGGGTTTGTGCAAGTTGAACTCAGATATTACATTTCAGCTAGGCTATGGAGTGAATCAGATAATAGTTGGGGAGGGTACTGACACTGTACTAATGAATTATGCTGTTGGGTGGTTATATAGAAAGGAATTACCAACCTCATGAATTTTATGCAGTGTGATTGATTGCCTGACAATTTAATGTGGATTGAACTCCCTGAATAGTCAGCCTCCCAGATGTTTTTTCTCTCCTCTTACATCTCTATTTAGATATCCTTTATCTCTTTCTTTTTATATGATTTTTTCCATTTACATTTTCTTCAGCAAAGAATTCTTTCCTCCTCCTAACTCCTTTTAATTCATTCCCAAGTTTAAATGACAAATAAAAAACATTAGATTTGAAAACCCTGGCAAACTGCAAGAGGACTGACAAAAACCAAAGCGCACAATGTCTTCCACACACTGTGAGGCACTGGAAGGTAACTGCTGATGATCTACCATCAGTTTATAAGATGCACATAGGTCATAAACCTAAAAACTTTTATGCCTCTATATGAGTTTATTTGCCTGGGTAATTCCAGTGAAGTAAACGGAAGTGTACGCGGAAGGAAAGTACCTCAGAGTAAAGTTACACACAGGCTATGTCTATATTAGACTTAGGCAGGGAGAGGTCGTGGGCTTACGCACAGGGTCACAGTTGTCTTCATTGGCAGCTTGTTAGGATGCTCCCCAGCGCCCCAGGCTCTGCACCCGGGCGGCGTGGACGAAGCCCCTTGTGGGAAGCTGGGAAAGCTTAGTAATGTGGATATGGTCAAACCATGCCACTTGCCTTCATGGCAAGAGACAAACCTCTGCCAGTGTTTGCTGTACTAGAACAAATCTATCCTTAGAGGCCAGTACTGTGTAAGGGGAAGCTGCAAAGAGCACAAGATCCATGAAGTTCTGTGTCCATGGTTGGGTCAGATGTCTGTGACAGTTTTCATAGCTCTGCCTGTCTTGAGTAGTTGAAATGATGCTCTGCTTAGGTACATTTTTTAAATGTGACTTTATTTTTTCTGAGTTTTCTGGAGCTTCTTGGAAGTTGTCCTGCTCTTTGTCCTCATCCCTTCCTGCACATGGGCTTCATGAGGTCCAGAAGTCCCGGCTAGTTCCCTGAGTGTGGCTTCCTCTGTTGATTTTCCAGCTCAAATATCGAGAGCAATCAGGCAGCTTGGTACAGTGTGAATTCTCAGATACAGTGTGTGATGCAAGGCCGTCGGGCCGAGCCGTAGGGATTAGGTTAGCAGTAACAATTCCAGCCCACTTCTCAGGAGAAGAATGGAAACTGTTCTCTTTGCTGAAACTGCGTATGAACTGATGACTGTTTATAGAGAATGGAACTTTTCTTGTTCTGTTCCACCTTTCCTGGAAATGTCGTAAAGAGTCATCTTCAATAATGCTCTTCAATAAATACAAAAAATGAATTCAAGCTTCTTATTACAGGAAGAAATGTGTGGTATACTTGTAGAGTCACAGGATTTATTAATTACCTTCCTGTAATGCATTAAATCCTTACCAGTTTGGAAAATGCAGCACTCACGTCATACACTGCAAAAATACCATTAAGATTAGGGGGTTTTTATAAAGTGCGTGCAAAATAAACACTTGCAGAAGTAGAGCCTAGAATTGCTCTTCTGAGTTAATGAAATCAGGTTCTTGAGAGCAGTGAAAGACCTGGCTCAATATTGGTAGCATCTCAGTTGCTTAGTGTTTGCAAAATATTTGTCTGCAATACCTGTTATATTTGTTGCCAAGCAGTCTCAAAATCCAGTTTGATGCTGATACATGCTTTGGAATGAGGCTGTAGCCCCCGAGGAAGTAAAGTCCTTTCCAGGTACTTTGGAAGATCTCTAACAGCTGCTCTGGCTGCTAAACTGAGGAAGTCTGAACCTCTTTTAATTACTTCTCTGAAGAGAGAGCGCGAGCCATCAGCCTTGTTTTATTCCTCTTCGTTAGTGAATGAGCTTATTGCTCTGTTAAAAGGCCAATACAGACAGAAATATTATGAGGAGGCCATATATCCTCTCACAACTATTAATGTGATGAGCTGGAAAATGAGCTATGACGCTAAGAAAGATGCTCTGTGCTATTCCAAAGAGAATTTGAACCCAAACCCATGAAGAGTCAATGCTGGGGGCTAAGGTAGTTTTTACTGAGGTCGTTTGCTTTTATTGATTAGTGCTTTCATACTGTTCATTGCTATTTTATTTTCTTTATTCCTTTCCTTAAAGTAACATCAGATCACATGGATAAAGTGATGAAGAAGATTTGCTTGTAATACAGTGCATTGATAGTAGTTTGTCAGCTTTACTGTCGTACATTTCCAGCAGCGCACATAAAAATACAAACCAAAAGGCGATAGTAAAGTAAAATGATACAGGAACTTTTAAAGAAGGAGCTAGTGAAACTTCGTATCTCAGTGTTGTTCCTTTTTGATATCAACTGGAGTACAGGGGTCTTCCTAGTAAAAAGGTTATGGGACTATGGCTGCATGAATATCTAAGAAGGAAATTAAAATAAGGGAGAAATGGATATTACAATTGGCGAGGATATTTCTGAGAACTAGTAATATAGAGGAAGAGGTGGTAATTTAGCATAGTGTATCATAGGATAAAAAATCAACAATTTGAAATAAATTATTTTGGGCTAAAAAGGCTGTCTTAACTATAGTTTTGTTCTATTTTCTATAATTTGCAGTACTTCTTACAGAAAGGATAGCATTTGCATGTCCCTTAGTGATGTCTTTGACGTGACTGACATATTTCATATATGGGTTTTTTTCCTTTCATTCTTTTCCCTAATAATCAGTCAATGGTGGCAAAGACACTGTCATTGCCATTCTTTTAATGGAATTGTCACATAAAATACAATAGAGGAAATCTAACTTGGTGCAGGAAACTCCATATTCTTTGAAAGCTCAGAACTCCATTTTTTTACAGAAGACAAGCTCTTTAATACCTGGGCTGTTAGCACATGCCCAGTTCACAAAGCATGAATTTACTGCTACACATCATACATGGAAGTTTCCTTTCATAGTACAAACAGTCCTAAGCAACCAAACACATACATTTCACACTGAAGAACAGTGTTGGTTTCCTCTAAATTTAATCCAGAGTGCAAAAGTGCTTTTATAATGCACTGAACACAACAGAGTGAAATGAGAGGAGCATATTCAAGAACAGAATATGTTAGTCAGTCCCAGGAAAACACAATTCCAGATTACCAAATTTGAATGACACCCAGTTTTAATCCAAAAATTATTTACTGATCTGATTCTTATGAAACCTTAAGTTAAAAGAATCCCCAAACTGTGAAGCACCATTTGCAAGAAATTCCTGGTAATTTTTATGTATGTTTGAAGCCATAAGACTAGGTGGTGGTGGCCATATAGTTTAAAACTCTTTTTCTCTAAGAAAAAAACCACATCAAAATTATGTCAGAAAATGAGGAGAAACTTATCTCCTAGAACATGTGGTTTCAAGATCTTAGTCCGTCAAAGGACAGTAATCACTCTCCCAAAGGCAGCTCTGCCTGAGAAGGCTCACAGGCTTTCAGAAGAAACACTCATTAGTGATGGGGTTGGATTCCTCATCAAGGTACTTTTTTTTCCTCCCTTAATTGCTAATGGACTCTTATAAATCCCATTTGAGTCCACCGGATCTTTGAAAAACTGAGAAAAGAGAGAGAATAGCTTGGAGAAGAGTGTCAACATTACAAGATGTACCCAATGTTACCGGTTCCTGGCTGATACCGTGTAAGTCAGCAAACAAGGGTGAGGGATGTTGTGAATCAATTCCATTTTCTGTTATGCCCCCCCTAATACAAATGCAGCTTGTACCCTGGAACTCCCACCCTCCTCGATTTGCAGAGCACTCCTGCAGGCGTATTTACCGTTGGCCATGAGGGTCTCGCCCACAGCGACACAACACGAGGGGCAGGCACGCTGGCTGGGCAGGATGCCTGCAGGAAGGCTGGCACAAGAGAGGCTCTCAGTGCTTTGGGGGGAAATAGTTAGGAGGGACTCGGATACTGTGGTGACAGGGATAATAAAAATTCCTGGATAAAGACAATGCCCGCCATTAAAGATAAACAGGTTTCTCCTCGTAGTCAAGTGCTCTTCCTAGAACATCTCTACTGGCTAAAGAGATTTCCACCTCCACCCGCTTGTGTGAACACTCCCTACCCTATTTCCAGTAAAATGAGCTGGAGTAAATAGTTTAAGTAATTCGGCTCATCCTGATGGAGACCGTCAGGGAGTGACTACAGCAGGGTATCTGCTACCAGCTGTGTGTGGGGGTAACCTCCAGCTGGATGCCAGCCATCAGCTGGGCATGGGCTGGGAGGGGCAGCACACAGGTTACAGAGGACGTGGGTCCACAGCTTCAGATGCCGTGACAGTTACTTTTCCTAATTTTTCTGGAGAACAATGGTATCTTCTTAGGCATTGCAGCACTGTAACTGTTGGAAATTTGGACAACTATAGCAGGCACAGGAGGTGAAAAAGGATCAGTTTGCAGCACATCTGTTAAAGATTGCTGAGAGTGGATGGAAAAGGGTTTACACCAGACACTAAAACTTTCAAATTGAGGAAATACTCTAATATTCCCGTTGTCTGTCTCCCAGTCCGAAATTCTTCATTCCATTAACATCTCATCTCCACTGGTTTTTTTTCTGGATATTCTGGTTGACTTTTCTTATTGAGTGAATGCACTGGTGTAAGGATATCATCTATTCAAGAACCCTGTCCTTAAGTATTACTAACTTTGATAAAGCATCTTTATAACTGGCCCTTTGTAGTTTGAAAGTATCTAGAAAAGGACCCAGCGCTTAAAACAGGATGCTTGAAATACCACCACATGCAAAATTACCCCCTGTGTTCCCAGGCAAAGAGAAGAAAAATAGATGACCCTGATGGAGCAAAACCCTTTGGCATGCATCTAACTCTAAACGTGTGAATAATCCCATTGCATGCCATAGATTTACTCTTGCAAGGATATGCTTATGTGCCTGTTAAGACAGGACAGAATAACAGGCCATGCCATCATATACTGAAGAGGACACTAGTACTGCAGCAAATATATATAACCCATCCATCAGGATGACTCACAGAAGTCACCACTATGAAGCCGCTCCTCAGCCTGTCTCAAAACTAAACCTACACAGTCAATGCTCATTTATAATAGAAATATGAAATGTCTTTCCTTTTCTATGAAAGTTTTTTGGTTTTGTTGGAAAACTTTGACCTTTCATGCAATTGCTTCAGGCTTTGGTGTGTTATACCTTCATTCTGCATGGGTTGGAAGAGCAGGGCAGGATCTACGTATGAGTTTCCCACAGGGATACCTGGATTGTAAGGAAATGCTAAGCAATGCTGCAGACAAAATAACAGATTTAGTATTGACTAAAGAGATGAAAAAGTACGTCCTCTATGACTACAAAAGGAACTTGAAATTTGGTGAGCTATTACTCTGTCCACCTTAGACTGTCTCCTTATTGAATATTCCAGACATTACAAGTGCTTCACTGGCAGTTTAATTACTGATGTAGTATACGGCAGGTTAGAAGACACAATATTCACAAAGACAATTCCTGAAGAGTTGCATGGTCCACTTCACCTTTTCACCATTGCTCATGTTGGTGAGAATATACTGGGAATCTGGTATCTTAGCACCACATAAAAAGGTAGATAAACTCACATGTTTTGTTTCCCAGGCTGTGAAAAGTGGCTAAAATGTCTATTGCCCAAGTAAATTGGATAAACTCTATTCACCTTCAACGGCACAATTGGTTTTGGCAGGAACTCTGGAAAGTTTTAATGGAAAAAGGCTAGCATAGCTGCAAGATCAAGAGGTGAATGTCTATCTGTTCTTTCTGCAGATAACTGAAAACATGTCTCCAAGATGACTGACTTGTCTTGAGTATTGTTGTTATAGCTTGCTTAAGTGGAAAAGTAAAATAATGGCCATTAACATACGTTGGCTATATATGGTAGGGAAACAGACTCCACGTTTTGGGCTTCTGCCTCTTCAAAATTAATATTCCACAAATGTGAGACAGTGACTTTCACGAGGAAGTGAACTCAGTTATAATCTTAAGATACAGTTAACCTTTTTTTTTGTTAAATAAGTTTCCGTGGAAAAACATAGATTTTGAAAATGTTAAAAAAGAAGAGAAAACAAGATTTTGGGGAGCAAACTACACGGAAGAAAATTAGTTTTAATGTAGTTAGTTAATTTAATTAGTTTTAATGACTCATAAAATCAGAGGTTTGTTTTCAATTTAGAAACAGGGATGAAAGGCTATTCAGGGACTTACAGGTGATGATACCTCCCTCACCTGCTATTAAACTTGTAAGCAACCTTTTCATAGTTCCAGCTGGGGCACTAAAATATGATTATGCTGCAGATGAGAGTTTCTTTTGGCACGTTATAGCAGCAGTGCAGAGAAAACACAAATATCCCACTTCCACTCAAAAGGTAGCTCTAGGAGCATCGTTTTGAGCTGCGCTTTTCACTCAGTTTTACAATGAAGGTTTCATCCAGCAGGGAGCTATAGTTCGATCATTAATCATGTGCATTTTAATCATCCTGATTTATTTGAATTTGCATATATGGATAGTAATCAACATAGAAAAACATCAGGAGTGTAAATGATGTTTGGAAATGTATTTTGGAAGAATACTCGGTACTCCTTAGGCAGTCGTATTTTGGAGAGGCCATCCAAACCTTTTGAGCCCTGCCTGCTGCTAACAGACACCCTGGTGGAGTATTTTGGTCTCAAGGCCCAGAACTTCTGCTTTTTTTCTCAGGGCTTTTATGCCATTAAAGTTCTTGCCCTTGACAGTCTTTGAGTGAACATAATCCAAGACACACCACACTTTCTGACAGCCTCTTTTAACAGGCATTCCAATGCATTTTTCATACTTCATCCTTCATGCGGCCTTAATCATCTTCCCTTGCAAGAGAAATGATACTGCTCACCTACGGCATTTCTAAGTATACACTTCTTTGTTTAAATTCTCACTTTTTCAGATTGGCAGTGAATTTCTAAGGAGGTATTTGAGTTGCAGTTATGTAAGTTTTCTGTTATTTTTCAGGAGCTTTGGTTTGGGGTTTTTTAGGAGTTTTGCAGTTACATAACTTTTGATATTTTTAGGAGGTTTGTTTTTACTTTTGTGGGAATCTTGCAGGCTATCTACCAGTTCTGCTTTGCAGTTATAATGATATAGTGTTACCAAAAGTACCCTAATAATGTGTTTGAAAGCTACACAGAGTCAATCAATTCTGTTTATAAAATGAGTCAATGCAATATTTCATAAGGAATCAGCATCAGAAATGATGTTATAAAGATTTGCCTGGTATCAGCTGAGCTTTAGTTTTATTGTTGTATTGGATGGAGCGGTACTCAGACATGTAGCATTCGCGTGCCACGTTGTTCTCACAGCACTAGTACCACGAAGGAATTTAAATGTACGGCTTCTTTATAGTGCTGGCTCTTTGGGCTTTGTGCTGTTGTTCCAAGAGCAGTTTGAACTATCAAAACCTGTCGCTGTCTGATGAAAGAAGTGGTCCTTTCCTGCCTCCCCGGCTGCTCATTTCTGCTCCGGGGTTGTCTCACCACTGAGCTAGCACAGGTCTCTCTGCCCTTACAGTGAACTGGACCGGTAAAGCGCTCCAGGTAAAATTAACCTGTTCAAAAAGCTGTTTGGGAGCAGCTCCAGTGAATTGGGTCAATTAAGTGAATAATCTCATTTGACTCACCCTATTAAGTGCAGTAGACACGTTTATTTCTAGAGGAGCTCTTTTAGCTCTGATAATTGAATCTTGACATTACGGAAAAGCTAATGCAAAAGCACAACCATTGGCCCCTGTTACAGTTGTGTGCACCAGAGTCATAACGGGAGGGAGGGGGACTAGGGGAGCCATCTTCTGAGCAAGTGCCCCTGGAAACACTGTTCATTGGCGCAGAGGCACCCGTGATGCTGATACCCGCACAATGCTACCAGCGTGCTCAATGAACGACACTTGCCACACTGGTTCCACAAGGGTAACTTCCCTCACTTGAATTAACGTGCTGTTAAGCTGCACAGGAGGAAGGAGGAGACAGGCTTTGGCTTTTCACCGTTCCAGCATAATCACTTGGAGTCCTGCAGCGATCCTCTGAGGTGTGGCGAGCCTGCTGCCTTCCACCCCGCCTGCACACGGATGGCGACGTGCCACCGGGGCTGGTTCTGCCAGGGCGGGGAAGGGGCTTGGTTCACACACGCTTCCTCAGACACATTTGTTATGATGGCCTAGCGCATTCCTCCAGGGGTTCTGCCAACACTGGTTCCTTCCTACGTACAGCTAGACCTGTGGTTCAGGGAATAGGCAATAAGTATAGTTAAAATTGCATCTACTTATTTCCTGAGAACTGAGCTTGTCCCGCTTCCAGCAGTGTTCCCTGCTAGAAGAGGTGCCAGCTGAAATTGCAAATGTCTTCCCTATAGCTGAAAAGGCAAAAGAAATCATTGTGTCTCGGTATTATCTTTCTGCTCCTTAGGAACATGAGAACTTTTGGGGGCTGGCAGACCACTAAGGCTAAGCCTTATGGTATCCCAGCACATGCATCTGCATAAACTGGATCCCTCAGTCAGATTTTTGTTTGCGTGTGCCTATTTTTGTCCTGTAAATCTGCCTGCCCTCTCACCTGTACTATTTTGAGGGAAGCCTGCCCTTTTGCCTGAGTGCACTGGCTTTGGATGAACAGTCCTCCTGCTCAGTCATGGGCTGGACTGGCAGTGACACATCCCAGACAGCTCTTGCAGGGCATCTTCTTGTGAGCAGCCATGGATGGCCCTGTGGTGTGGAAGGGGACCGTGGCCCTCCCCATCGCAGCCATACAGGGAGGCATGAGCACCCAGCTCTGAGTCCAGGAGTCCCTCTCCCATCTTTGTAGCTGCGTGTCCTGGAAATGCTGGGCTTACACAGGCTTATCATATCCACAGAGTTCAGAGGTAGTGACTAAAATCTTGCTTCATATTGACTGTGATTTCTTTCCACCATGTTAGTAACTTGCTGCTGCTGTGAATTTCCGAAACCTTACTTTACTCCCTTGGAATAAACAATGAAAACAATCAGTCTCCATTAACATACAGCGCTTCAGCATCCTGACATTTATGAGCTCACGGTAGGAGTTTAATTAATTAAGGATGATTCTGCATTCTTCACAAGGAAGATTGGCTTTTTTGTTTACATTGTCATAAATAGTCTCGTATGTTGGAACACTTTGGAAAATACCAAGGAAATATGCTTCCCTCCCACTTTGAAAATATTCTCCCTCAGCGTTTTTGTGTGTTGTTTTTATTATCTTTGCCTCCAGTAAAAACCCTAAGATAGGCATGATTTTCAAGGAGAAGGCTTCTGTACAAACAGCCTTCAGTGCATGTTAGCAGATTTAACAAAAGATTAAAGAGAAGAACGAGATTAATAGGAAGTAAGAAAATAAAAAGTAAGGCTAAATCAATCCTGGCAATATTCTTAGGTCTAAGTTTTTGTTTCCCTCACAATAAAAGTATATCTCCCAATGTGTTGCACCCTGGCTGATAACTTCAGCTTTAAGGAGTATTCCAGTGTAAAAAAATATCCTGTTCAATATAAAACATCGCTACCTTTGAGATTCTGTTTTAAAAAGGGGGAGTGACAATGAAAAATATGTATCACAGTTGAGATCAGCTCTGCAGGAGTGTGAGCAGGACAATAATCTCTGGTGACAGGAGAGAAAGAACAGGGCAATGCGGCAAGAATTCAGATTCCAAGATTGTGGATTTGGGCCCAGGAGCCCTCTGATCCTGTCAGCACCATAGCAGGAGCAAGGAGGAGCGGAGCAGGAGCAAGGACTGGGGTGGGATTCTTCCCAGAGCCCAGACGGCCTTTCCAGATCCAGCTTGACAAACAAAGCCTCTCCTCTTCCTGCTCAGTGTAGCAGAGAGAAACTCTCCAGCCACATGCAGCGAAGCTGCAGAGCCCTGTTGGGTGGCATTTTTCATCTACCTGCCTTTGTAACGCATGTAACTCCGGCATGCAGAGCCTGATTAATCTAGCGTTTGAGGGAAAGCGCTAGGCAGTGAAGTGCAGAATGCTATTGATTTTCAAGAAATTTAGAAAAAAGAAAGAACCCTAAAAATTGGAAGCGCAACTTCCATTTTCTTTAGCAGAGTCACAACTTCATCCATATTTGTGGGTGTATTGAAATCAGAGCAATAAGAAGCACAACAAGTCCACCTCCTGCCCACTGTGTCTCTGTCTATTCTCCCAATAGAGATTATGAGGTTGATACTTGGAAAGATGCAAGGCTGGCACAGAGGGGTCTTGGAGGAATGCAAGGAATATCTACTGTGTACAAGGAGCACGTCTCAGGAGCACAGTGGAGAGTGTGTCTCAGCAAGATAAATGAGCATGCCCTGAGCACTGTGCTGGCAGGAGGGCTGCTACCAGTACCTGCCTGAGCACATTTTAAGCTGGCTTAGACGTGTCTGAGCAGCTTTATAGTCACTGCAACTGCACTGTTACTAGTGTTAAGCTGAGGCATGCAGCCCTTTAGTTTTACAGGCCTGAAATTTCTGATAGGAAACCCTGATACTGCAGCCTCTATGTGCACCTGAGACCTGGGGCCAGAAGGAGAGCGAGCGAGAAGGAGCCTGACTTGGCAGCCCAGTAGCTAGAGCACTTACCTAAGGAAGGGGTTTGGGGTTCCTTTCTCTACCCTCAGGATTATTTGTGGTTTTATACCTTGAGCATCCAAAGTCAGTCATAGCCCATCCCAAGAGAGGGACCCAAGCTTCTGGCATCTGACAATGAGATACCCTCAGCCCTGCTCTCCTCCAGGTCCCACAGCTCCTGAGGTCCTGGCACAGCAGCCCAGCTGCATTAGGAGGATCTTCTTACCTCTCTCTTCTGTAGCCTTGTGGTTATGAGGCTTGTATAGGAGATACAAGATGTGAATGTGAATTCTACTTGGCCAGGGGATGCAATTAGCTGTTTTGGACAATTAAGGTGAAAATCATAGAATCATAGAATTGTTCTGGTTGGAAGAGACCTCCAAGATCATCAGGTCCAACCATTAACCTATCACTACCAAGTCCCCCACTAAATCATATCCCTAATGGTTTCAGGAGACAGGTTACCTGATCTAACAGATGAACACCACTGAGAGGCAGAAGATCACCTGCTTCCACTACAGACTGTATGCCAAACCCAGCAGTCATTGGGCAGCCTGTGAACCTGTAAACTCACTGTGATCACTGTGAATCAATGAGATGAGATGAGATGAGATGAGATGAGATGAGATGAGACGAGACACCCCAGATAAGTCCCTGCTGGATAAATGAATTACATTGTTTGGCAGACAGGTCTGAGAAATGGAAGAGGTGGAAAGGACCATCGTGCACCTGGGAAGAGGGTGAAGACCTTCCCTTTTGGTAACAGTGGGTCATTGGATTAGCCCCACAGCCGTGTCTCACATTTCCGAGGCATCCAGCAGCCACAGATGAGCCACCGCTGGCGTCTGGAAAACTTTCAGGCTAAGCAGGAAGCTTAGTGTGGAAATGCTAAAGAAGATGCAGAAGCTTTGGGGTTTTGGCCGTACACAATTAAATTTTGCCTACGTCTCATTTTAGACATCAAAATAGGCCTTATTTCTGCATTTGCGTAGTCTCAGCTTTGAGACATTGTTTCTTACCCTTCTGCTGCTAAATTAAAGACTCCCTTAGTTCCTGTATAACTACTTTTTGATAAGCCAAATAATTTGATCCCTTTAAGTCTCTCACTTCAAGGCATTTTCTCCATTTCTTTCGAGGCTCTTTTTTGTGGCTTTTCCAATTCAGTATAATTTTAATCCTAAGTCTGCTGAGGACAACTGTAAATTATTTTGTTGTTCATTAAAAATTCAGCAAAAACACAGTGCATCCCTGGAGCAACTTGTTATTCTGTGACTGACAAGGCACTAGTCTGAATCAACAATGTTTTCCTATTAAGCATACGCAAAGTCTTCCTGTCCCCATACCCCAGTACATATGAGTAACCCAAAAGTAAAATAGCAGTTTGGAAAAGTCTTTTCTTCACAGAGAGGATCTGACAGAAGGCGGCACAACTGCATATGCAGTTCATATACATAGTGATTTTCCAGGTGTTGCCTGGAAGCTGCTTTTAAATATATTTTAGGAGAGGCATTACGTTTGATTATGGTAAATTTGTATAGTTAGACAAAATGATACATAAGCCTGCAGGGTTAATAACTGTGTGGAAATTAGCATTGTACCTTTTATTGCTTATTCTTGATAAGACCAGATTATTTTTCACAAAGTCTTTTTTATTTAATAATAAAAATACTGCTATTAAAGAAAATGAAAAATGACACCATCATGACAGCATATGGATATCTGTTCAGGCTAGTGACTCAGATATTTACGTACAAATGTCTGTATTTGGATAAAAACTGAAAGCGTAGCACAAAGCCTTACAGCACAGACAGGATCCCATTTCCAGAAGATGCTGACAGTGAGCTGGCATTCCAGGAGCAAAAAGCATGAAGTAAAATTGTTTGTTCTCATCTTTAAGCATTAAGGAGATGGACAAGTTGCTTTTACTCTCTTCTTCACTGCTCCTTGGTATTTTCTTCCATTAAAAGCATTACGCAATATGGTCCAGTCATTTTTCAGTCTTTCTCACTATCTAAACAACGCTAAGCTTTTTATCGTGACCTCTTGCTATGCGGTGTTTCAAGAGGATATGCTGGGGCTTACAAAAGTCTCCAGATACATTGCATTGCCATTAGTAGAGCTGGAGGTGGCTGCTCAGCGGCAACAGAATTTCCCAGCTCCCCTGAGGTGGAGATGGCGACAGGAATTAGGTATAATGCAGCCTTGTGAGAGCTTAGATTCTGCAAAAAAAATTCCAGGACATCCGAATTGCAGGCTGACTTACTGATTGTGGCTGCATATCTGTAACGAAAGGAAACTTCACTGGGTCTGCTTACACTTCCCTGCCTGCCAGCAGCACCTCTGTTCTTGTTCCGCTTAGCTTTGACTTACTGTCAAGCGTGACTTACACTGTGTGCACGTAATCTATATAACCTCCATGCTGATAAAATCTGGAGATAAATGCCCTCTCTGTGGCCTGGCACATAACAGGCTGCAGCACTGCCTGCTATGGCACTTCCTTAATGCCATTACAGCGCGGTTTTGATTGTCAACGTAGACAGATCGTTTTCTGTGCATTTTCCTCAGCTCAGCTAAAATCTACGCACATGTCCGAATCCATGTCAAACTCTGCTTGGTTGACTCCATGCTAAATCTTAGCTATGGTTTGGCCAGGTGAGAGAGACGCATACTGGAATCGCCTTCCTTTGGTTGGGTTTGGTACGGTTATGAGAACCGAGCAAGATTTGCAGCCTGTGTGTAACTCATAGCTTCATATCATACTCACCTCTTATGGTGACCCACTAAATCAAGGCACTTCAAACTGGGACTGTTTGCGTGCTGAAGAGCCAAAACAGAGGGTTTCAGGTGGAAGACTTACTAACTGGCATAAATTAAGTTAGGCTGATCCCATCGTCTGGTCCTGTGTTCATTATAGGTCTTTCCTAGACCTAGCTACATCTCATTCGGCCACAGATCTGGCTACACACCGTGTGACCCTTATTTGTGTTATTTACAGCTAGTCCCACAAGTGAGAAATTTTGGCTCTTTCTCAGATATTCACCTGGCCAGCAAGCCTCTAAAACCAGCTCTGCAAGCCAGCCAGCCATCTGCCACACGCAAAGTTCATTTCCAAAGGGTACCGACAGAGCAGCCTCCACGCGTCGTCTCCGGAGCGCTGGCTCACAGCCAACAATATCTTTTCTATGATGTAATGTATTATGAAATATTTGCAGTTCTGTACTGATGTTTCCTTTTATTCTTTTGCTTTAAAGTCCTAGTCAGCTACCTCCTTGGTTGGTGAGGATTTAGCCCACCTCTGTAGAACATTAGTTGCATGCAATAAAATTCTTATCTTGGTTGCTTGTCTGGTACTGCTTGTCTTTCTACAGGTTGAGTCCACTTGTGATCTATATCAACTGATTTACTGTCTGAAACAAATGTACAGAATTGAGTAATTAAAATATTGAATGATTCTACTGTTCAGCGCTATCAGAAGGAGGAAAATTGCAGCCAGGATTAATTTCGTTCAGTATTTCTCTTGGTACATTTGCTGATTTTTCTGCAGAGACTTGAAATATTAGCACCAAATTGTCTGAAGCATTTATCTCTTGCCAATAACACTATCTGTTCAGACCTAGTAAAACATGTTCAAGCTTTTCCAACATAAGCACTATGTGCTTTATGAAGTCTAAATTAGGTTCTTTATGAAATCAGCATTGGTTATATAACCACCGTGCAGTTTCATTAAATATGGATTATTATCAAGAACATTCTTTTTGGAGAATTTTGCAGGCTCCTTTCCAAGGACAGCAGAGAAAATCTTTCCATCATCTGACACACTGGAAGGAAGGAAATAGTTGTTGATTTGTTGATTTTTCATATCTAAATGCAGTGCATTTCTGCTTGGGTCATGTTTCATTTGAACCTGTCTGTCTTCAGAGGATGTTAAAGAGGATACCTTGAGATGAGTTCATCTGAATATCCCATAGATGCATTTCTGGGCAGCTTTTTAAAAGACTGGAACTCTCCAATGCATCCGATTATTTTATAGCTCTTTCTGTGCTTAAGTTTCTGGGTAATGTTTGTATAGCCTGGTCTAGGGCCTGTTCGCTGCGGTCCCAAAGGCTGCTGAGCTCCAAGACCACGTGTAAGCTCTGTGTACAAAAGCAATAACTTTTTCTAGTAAATAATGTAGTAAGCTTTTTTACTCCAAATCACTCCCCAAACTTTTATAGGCTGACAATTCAAACCCCTAATATGCAGTGGCTTGTCTTCCCATTATTTCAAGCTTGGGCTTGGTGGGTTTGCAGGGAGGTCTGCTGTGCATAACCATATATGACCATATGACCATAATTTTATCCTCCTTATGTTCCATGAGAATATAGCCCAGTCTTCTCCAGAAAGTGAGTTTGCAAGAGATGTCATTTAGAAACAGATGGAGAAACAGCAAGGAAACAGAAGAGCTCATAACTGGTTATAGAAAAGACTTTTTACATTACTTTCGCCATATAAAGGGTCTTTAAGCAGTTCTAATGCCAATGAAAGGCAGTCTGGAAGCTGGAATAAGTTATGGTGCAAAAAACTCTTCCTGTAAAAGACAATTAAGACCTGTGTGTTTTCAACAGTGCTGAATTAGCGCTGCCAGGACTTCCATGGGATATGACACTGCCATATTGTATATGAAGAACACCGTTTGAAATGAAAGAACAAATGAAAGCTTCAGAGATGAGGGGGTACCCCTAATAGGAACATGTTAAAGAGCAGAAGTGGAGGGGTCAGTCAGTGTTCGGAGAACAAAGTGAGAGATTTGTCATGTGTGGGAGGAAAAGAGAGGGACACTGCCCTTCTCATACAGTCCATTTGCACTGTAACCCTGACTTTCCCATGTTTGATCCTTTCTCCCTGTGCAGATTTAAATCTGTGGCAAGGTTGGTAACAAACACATCTCTTATTCAGCTGTGCAGAACATTTCTGTCATACAGCATTACAGTGGCCCAAATTCAGCATAAAACAGAGAAATCAAGGCAAAGGATGATCAACTCCATTCTAAACCCCTTTGTCTATATGAAAACCAGGATGCAGCTCAACCCCCCTCAACCTCATCCTAATCTGGAGGTCACTTGAGTGGCAAACAAGCTTTTTAGTTTTCACCCAAACCACTGTTGCTTTCCTACGGGTACAAAAGGAGGCCCAAGGGCTCGAAATTTTCTGGAAGTGAAAAGCCATTATTGACTGAGAAACTACACCCTACCCAAAGGGGGCCTATACTCTCCCCAAATTCTCTGTGTACGTGGGTGAGCATTTCCACCCATCTCTCTGATGCATGTGCACAAATGCCCGAGATTTAAAAGTACAGAAGTGAAAGTCTCATTGTTTGAGACTCCATTGATGTTTGAGATTCCCATTTCAAGCATTCACAATTCGTACTGTGTTATGACAAGTGGTCTTTCAGAGGTTTCATGATGAAATAATAATTTGACATTTTATCTATCCAGTTTGCCATTGGATGCAGACTTCTAATACTTAAACCAAGGCCTGCAAAGTCTTAGAACTGGTTTATTTGCCTTTTGGTCTATATTGCCTCTTTGAACGCTTACAATAAATTTTGTGAAGGGTGGGGAGGTCATATTCGGGCCTATGACATCATCACATGTTCTTTGCTGGGTACACAACGTGATATGTGCTGTTTGCTGATCTGGGATAAGGCTGGCTTGGCAGAATGATTGCTCTTTCAGGCTGCCGAATCTCTGATGTGCTTTTAGTTTCTGCAGTGCTAGATTACTTTGGGGGATATTGCTGCTGAGAATTGAGCATCTGATCTTGCGAAGTAAAGGTAGACCACCAAGGAGATGCTGAGACCTGATGACTTTTGTGGCAGTCAAAGGCATATTTTGCATTTTTGCAGCTTTGTAGTAAGATTACTATAGTAGTAACAGATTAGTTATGCTAGTTCTTTTCTTTTTCTTATTTTAATACTACAGACTTTCTGAGACAAGAGAAGGCTTGGTACAAAGGAGTTTCAAGCTTTTTTTGTCTTGAGGAACCTCAGTGATTTCCACTGACAGTGCCCAGCCTTCTGTAGGGAACATATATGCCTGTTGACAGTACCGTGGGTGCAATTTCACATTAATTACATCCAACCTTCAGTAACTACACACTTTCTTAAAAGAGTCTAACCTTCTCCCACCTTTCTTTCTCTCTTGCTCCATTTCCTACTGGGTTTTTTTTGAGTTGGATCTCGGAGTTGTTTCCATCGGAAAGTGAATTTTCCTTCCAGTTGTGAAAGTGAGCTGAACTGACCTGCCCTACAGCTCCCCAGTTGCTTGTCTGCTTCTGGCACCAGAAAGGCAGCGAAGCTCATGGCAGGGACAGCCAGGCGGCCTGTTGCGGTGATTGCCTTGGAATTGTATTGGTTTGGTGTAATCTGAGATGCTCCCACAGCTGTCCTTTCCAAATGCTTTAGAAGTAGTCCCTTGATCCTCAGGGATCCGTAAACCACAGAGGAAAACCGCTGCTTAACTAATCGGATTATCACCTAGCTCGCTCGCATGTAATACCTGTCTAAACACTGCTTAATTTGGGATATTAATTACAGCCTGCACTGAAAGAATATGCATAAGTCTTTAATTACATGGAAAGATGTTAGATCTTCAAATTTGTGTCTGGAACACTTGTTCCAAGGGTTGAAGAAGCTGATAATTGCTTGTGATAACCGTTTCGCTCTGTAAATTGGTTTTGGCCATGTACTGGCAAAGTACTGGCTGCTCTGAGTTATGTTGCCAAATGCCACCCAGATTGAACCCAAAACAGACTAGACTTTTGTGAATTTGATATTTTCTCATAAAGCTTCAACATTGCCCCAGTTGTCTGTTGTCTTACATATCTGATTGACTGTGAGCGAACTCAGGCTTAAGGGGTTTTTTATACTCTAAATCGTCTTTACTATAACTTCATGTTGTGCAGCCTATAATGTGAATCCCTTTATGTTCTGGGCTTAATCAACAAGGGACTGTGCACAGAAAACACCAGTGTGCTTAGTGCATAGAAAATAAATACTGTATGGCCCATTACTGGCTTCTTATCAAAACAGCACCGACGTATTTACAGCACTGATGTATTTACTAATTCCGTTTGTAACCTCATTATCTGTGAATGGATGCTAACACAATTCTGACACATGAAAGCACATTATTTTCAGAACAAATAGTGACAGTTTTCAGGGAATCTCTGAAATGGTTCCTTTGCTAGTTCCTGAACTGATTTGTCACATGGAGAGCTTGCAATTTAGCAAAGCTGAAAAGAAGGGTAGGAATGAAGAGATCTTTTTACAATTCAGTTTTCTGTGCAGGATTGATCCCACTTTAAAGATCCTTAGATAAATCCTTAGAAGTTATTCAAAGAATATTATTTGGAGGGTGAAAAACAGTGAAAATTTCCCTTGGCATAAAATAATTCAAACAAGATTAAATCTTGCCTCTCAGCCTTTCCGAAGACTTTTTTTTGGCAGTTTGTTATCTTAATTTGAAGGAAAAAATTTAAATACCCTTAAAACTACTTAGAACTTCCTTGAAGCAAAATTCTGATACAGATCCAATGGGAAGCACACAAATACACAGAGCAGAGAGATAATCACCAGCCTGGCTAAGGTTGTGCCTGGAGTCTGAAACCCTTAGCAGGATGCATATTCTAAAACGAATGGGGTGAACCTCATGGTGAAGTGAAAGTGCCTACATAATTGCATTTTTTACATAGCTTTTCACAAAAGCTTTGCAGGAGGGACTTTTGTAGCAAATTTCTTCACAAAAGCTCATTCTGAACTATATCTGATGCATTGGTGATAGCTTCCCTATGGAGATTATTCAATTCTGTAAGTTTGTTCATGGAATTAGTAGAGAGTATCTGTAATAAACACAATGAAATTTAGCTCTCAGTTGCTTTCTAGTTAAAAAAAAAAAGGTTTATTTTGCTTCCAAATTTGTGAATCCTCTCATTTCAGTAGTATGTTGGATGAATTCAGCACTAACTCTTGAAACCAGTAAAATATATGAATCTGATAATCAGTAATAAATTTGATTCAATCCTGATGTCACACAGTGTGCAAGTGTAAGAAAAATTGCAATGCTCCCAGAATATCAATTTAGTTTTTATGGCTGCCTGCAATTGTCCAACCTCCATCAATTTAATACACTCATCAATTTAGCCCATCCAGAATATTATAAACATTTCACTGTTTACTGCTGTACTTCACTATACTGCTCCAACATGCAACAAACTTCTCCCAGCTGAGGAAAATCCTATAGTAAATGTCACACAAATGACGCGAAGACTTCTGGCTGACATCTAATACCCAGACAATCTGAAAGTCCTAGTGAAAAGAAAGAAAGAATGTCCAATTTAAGTTACGTACATAATACCCGACATGAAAAACTACCTAAACACAAAACTATTATAGAATAAATCTAGTTAATTAATGCAAACGCATTTCTTGAGGCATCTGCCCAGCAACTATACATCGAAGCTCTTCTCTCAGTCCTGCGCTCGCCCAGCCTTGCCCCATTCCCAGGCTGCTTTGCCGCTAGAGACCTCTGCCTTTTCTGCCCATCAGTAACCCGGCCGCCGGTGCTGTCACTCTGCCACATTGTCTGTTCCACATCCTGCTCTCAGCCCAATACATCGCCTGTGCTGATCCCGCACCACCATAAATACGCTTTCCCCCCTTTTTTGAATTCAGTAATAAACCAGCAAATGTGCTGTGTCTGTCATCTTTGCTACATCTTTTGCTCATAACTGCCTGCTTAACACCTGACAGCGATATAAAGAAATCTCTCTGATGGTATCCTAGAAGCAGTGAGCTCCTGTGATTCTCAGGTAACCTTCCATGAGGCCAGGGGTTTCTAGCAACGATCACAGAAATTTTTCAGCCAGTTCAAAATCTATAGAGAACTGATGTTTTCTCTGAGGAAAGAAACAATTAGTTTCAGCCTTTCAAAAAGCAGGAGAGCTTAGACTGACAAGCCTACAAGTTCTACACTTACCACTAAGCCTTTTATCAGTAATGTGCGGTCATTTGAAAGTAGTTGACTTCACACTGTAAACCACCCTGTATTGGTATAGCTTGTACTTGCTGCCAGAAGGGAAACAAAGAGGCCCCAGCTGAGCCACAGGTTTTAAAAAGAAGCAATGCAAATTAGCCTGTGTTAGAGTACCACAATTAAATGGTTTCCAGCATCTGGTGTGGCTTCTGAACACTTAATGTGAATGCATCTGTCCTACACTGTTCGCGTAATGCAGATACCCCCACAGCCCTTGGAACTTCTCTTTGAGAGTCTTCTAGGATGCTGTGCTCCCATAGGGGTTATCTGAACTGGAGTATTTCTATAGAATCAGGAAGGCTGGAAGTGACGTCTGGGACATCTGGAGGTCTCTAGTCCATCCTCTTGCTCAAAGCACCTCCCGTGAGAGCAGGTTGCTCAGTGCCCTTGCCCTGTCAGCTTTTGAATGTCTCTGAAGGTGGAGATTCTGCCACCCCTCTGTGCAACCCAAATCCTCATGGTAAAAAACATTTTCTCTCTATCAAGTCAGAATTTCTTACATTACACCTTGTATCCATTGCTTCTTGCTTCTTGTCTTTCTACTGTGCACCTTTGAGAAGAATCTGGCTCTGTCTTCTCTGCAGTCTCCCATCAGGTAGTTGAAGACAGCACTAAGTACTCTTCTAAGCTGTACCACACAAAATAGAAACAGCACCTTCTTTTTTGGAAGAACCTTAAACCTCCAGCCTGGAGTTGGAGGAGTCATCAAGGAAGGGAGGCCCAGGTCAGCCTGAAGGTATTCAAACCCACCACTCAACATCCTAGGACGTGGCTTGAGATCAGATGGGAATGGGAATTACTCTTCAGAACTTCTGCCCAGTGTTGAAGCTATTGTGCAGAAAAGACTGAAGACTTCAGAATCCCAGAAAGAGGGAAGAAACAGTGGGGAGCCCGGCACTGCGACTCTTTCCCGTTCTGTTCTTTGCAGCAGGAACAGCTTATGCATTTTGCATGGAAAAATCATTGTGTAAAATGTATTAGCGGTACTGGGAGCAGAGACTTGTAAGCTGTAGGGTCATTAAGATGTACAGTCAGGCTCCTTCCTTTTGCTCTCTCTCTGTGGCCCCATGAATCTTTTCATCGCTTCATCTCTGTGCAATGGCCCCCTAGGGAGAAAGGTAGCTAACCACCATAAGGATTAGTTGGTTAAAGTGTTTGCAAAAATGCTCTGAAAAAAAAGGAGATCTAGTTAATGTTTTACACACTGCTGTGTAACAGAAATGTGTTATTAATCATATTTATCATGAGATTTGATGAAACAGTAAACTTGAAGGATTGTTGTGCTAGGCACTGTACAAATTGAGAATGGCAGACAGCCCTGCTCAGCCTCATGGGTTTAGAAAAGGAATAGACATTAAATATAGGACTCATCTGGCCAAAGGCAGATAGATGTCTGCTAGACATCATAAAAATGAATTCCCTCCTAGAAATGTCTTTCCTCACTAGTGACAGGGGACCTCAGATATTGACATCTGAAATGAAGCTCACACCATCAGAACGAGAGGCAGTACTAAAGGGTAGAGCTCGCAATGAGTTTGCAGCAAAAAACATCCATGTTGCCTTACTTAGGGGGGATGAAACAGCTAGAGAGGTAACTGAATGAAGGAATGACATGGAGGGTGCCAGTACAGAGGAGAGAGAAGCTCTAGGAGGTGTAAAGAGAGGGAGGCTGTGATGGTGGGATGAGAGAGGAGAGGCAGAAAGGGACTAGCTGGTCAATAAAAGATGTACAGAGCTCCCTGGGTGTCCAAAGATTTTGGCTTTGGGATGTTTGGAGGCTGTCCCTTCTGCCTTTGAGCTTTGAAGGCAAACCTTCCCAGCAGGGTGTGAGCTTGGCTGGAGGGCACCGCCCCAGCTCCCAGTGTCCCCCAGTGAGCCCCTCTCCCTGCATAGTTCTTGGCCATGTGGTGGTATCTTTGGCTGAGTTCATTCCTTTTCCTTGTTGCCTCTGCTGGTCCTATAGCTGCCTCTGCCAGCTGCTACATTATGCTCCTGTTTAGCACCTGTGATTCCATCAGATACCTGGTATCAGGTTTTTCCTTCCACTGTGTTTTGATAACAGCCTGCCTTCTGTGTGAAAAGGACAGGGAGACGTCTCTTCAGGTTTAGATGTTGCTCCCTACATTTAGGTGCTGTAGTGCTGGCAGCATGTGGGATTTCTCCCCTTACATCTTTTGTATCTCCAGCCAGGTAGACTTCAGACAGGGATATCTAGTTCACCCAGTACTGAGGTATCATTAAAGGACTCCTCGTTCAATGCACACATGACTTAAGGTGATAGGATGTTTTGCTTCGAGACAAAATAGCAATTGCTTTGAGCTGCCTGAAGGTACACACCGTTTCCAAACTAACATTTAAATCTTACCCAAGGAGGGAATTTAAAAACACATGTCAGTGCATTGCATTTTAAAGGAATCCCTGTGAAAGAAACACTTGAAACACAGAGCTCAGTATTTAACCCTTGATATGTCAGACTCACAGTGCCTCAGTAAACCAGAAAACTGTTCTAAAGGCACAAGGAAAGAAGCTGATGGTCGATCCTGAATAAATGTAGTTGGCAGGCAGGGAGTAGAGGAGTAAACGGCTGTGCTGCAGGTGTAATGGGGCATCACTGCCCAACCTTCCATCACTGCAGATGATGGAGAACTGAGGTTCACCAGGGCTGAAATAGCCCCTGGTTAGCCCTGGATCAGAAGAGCATCATGGTTGCTTTAGAGCTCCTTGGACCTCTGAGCTCTTCAAATATCCCAGGGGTAAAACTAGCACAGCTGTGTATCATACAGAGTCCATATCATTTACATTCCTAGAGTCCCAAAGAGACAACTGGGCTGCCTGTTCTGCACTGTCTAATCCCTAGGGGATCTCTCCAGGGTCTCAAAAAAGATTGTAAGTGCATAAAGTTAGCCTGGAGAATTCAAACTGAATACACTGAATGCACATATTGTCTTAAAAGAACAAATTCAAGTTTTCCTATGGCCAAATGTGCACTTAGTGTGTTTTTTTTAAAACAGTGGATTTGACAACGCTGGATTTCATGTTTTTTCTCCAAGACTTTGACAGTTCACTGTAAGCTTTGAAGTCTGCTTCACATAACCACGAGACGACTCAATAAATGTCAGCTAATTTCAGAATTAAAGATGCACTTAAGGGCCTCAAGAGTCAGAGTTTAGCAGCAAAATTAGCAGTCCACCACAGACCCTCACAGCAGGACATTTAACACTTTTTCCTCGACTTTTGTGCCATGGTTTGTGTTTTCCACAGATGGCCAGACTGTACTTGCTCTCTGCATTGGTGTACAGGGAGGTGGGTTTCCCTTCCACATCTGTATTATCCCACTTACGCTCAAGTGTGCTCCTTTTGGGGTTGCAGTCCTGGTCTCTTGGTGTTCTTCATCAGTCAGTTTGCATAACACATTTTACCATCACATTTTTTCTATTGTGCCTTTTGTTGTGGACTCACAGGACTATAAACCACCTCAGAGGATTTGCTGAATCTAACGTGCTAAGTGTGAGGCTCACATAATTGTCTCTGGTTTCCTACTCTACTACATCCATTCATTTGCAGCCTCTCCTGTCCTGTGGTCCTGCACGCCAGATGCAGATGAACTGTGCTCCAGCAACCTGCTGCCTCTTGCCTAAGAGGCACGGAGCAGCAGAGAGGCTGCCGAGCTCTGCCACACTTTGGGATCTGCTCCTGAGCAGGGTGCCACGGTCACCTATGGTCACGCCACGGTCACGAGACTGCAGCTCGGAGACGCAATCTGCAGGCTCCGTGCTGCTGTGTGACCAGCCGCCCATGCCCCACCCTCACAGCTTTAGCAGGGACCTAACACTATGTGTTCTGTCTCTCTTAGGCCATAATTTTGTTTTTCCACTCACTTGAGAAACAGAAAAAGACAAATACAATCGGTGAGGCTGAGCAACAGTGAGATACAAGTTTTATAGGATTTATTTGCCATTTTGTTTTCTTTTGTAATTATAGTAATTACATTGTCTATGTCACAGTGCCATCTCAGAGGCAGTTCAGAAGACCTGAACTGCAGAGCTGTCTGCATTTGAAATACTGCTGCCTGTGTAACACACCATCTCCTGGAACAAACTTCCAACCATATTGCTATTTATGCATGGTCCATAAAGGGAAGATATTTGCAGGATGCTAATCTCTCCTCCCTCCCAGCCTGTTCTGAGCAGGGCTAGAGCACAGGGGTGCGAAGCGCTTGTTATTGTCGATTACCTAATGTTAAACATGCAAGTGGGGAATCTGCTCCTCTGTAATCAAGATCAGATGAAAAGCCGCCCGACCTGCAGATGTCTGAAAAAACAGTTTGTTCTCGTTCCACACTGTACCTTGCAGGCGGTTGTAATGATTTGCCCAGAAGTCTGCTGCTGCGCTGTGTATAATCGGGTAACTTCACTGAACTTGAAATTAGACATTTAGAATATCATCCACCTGAGCAGAGGCAAGAAGATCTTTATTACTTTTAATAGCTGGGTTGCTATGTCTAACCAAAATATCATTAATTGATTATTCAATTTAAGTCATCTTCAATTCAGAGTAAGAAAGCCAGCTCTCCATATGCTAGCTTTCTACAATCCCTGTAGGACTTTGATGTTGTGTTTCTTTGTAGCCACTTTCCCTCTGGAAATGTGGGATGTAACATAAAGTGTTTTAAGAGGAAGGTTATTTGTGTTTTCTCATATAGAATCATAGAACAGTTTGGGTTGGAAGGGACCTTTAAAGGCCATCTAGTCCAACCCCCCTGCAATGAGCAGGGACATCCTCAACTAGATCAGGTTGCCCAGAGCCCCGTCCAGCCTGACCTTGCATGTTTCCAGGGATATACCTTCACATCTCACAGATGCAGCAGTTCCGGACTGAAGTGGTTATTGAGAGCCAAAGTGGTTATGAATAGCTGTGGTACATTATCATTAGGTGTCAATATTATGTCAGATCATGGTTTGCCAGGAGATGTGAGGAATGCAAGTATTTTTGGCTCTTGGCTACTGAGAAGAGGAGATGCTTGGCTTTTATCTATTCAGGCCCTGGAAGGGCTGTTCCTCATATGATTGCTTTCTGCCTGGTTCGACATGATGCTAGTCGGCTCAGCTGGGACTCTCAGTCCCCTCTGGCAGCTCCTGCTTCACTCCTAGGGCCAGAGTGCAGCTTGCTCTGCCTGAGCCATTGCAGGTGTTCCCCAAAATTTGCAGCTCCAGGGGCTGAGAATCAGACAGACTGTGTTACAGAGAGTCCATGTGCCCTTTCCTCCAGATTTCTTACATCAGTGGGAGTAATAAGACTGTAAAATCTAAAACAATCCTCAAAGAGCTGGATAATTAAAATAATCCAGTGCTACAGGCCTGGCTGGCTCAAGCCATTGCTCCAAATAAAGCCAGCACTCTGAGCAGCAACCCTTTTCATACCTTTCCCTGGCCCCAGGGCAAAGGAAAAGACAAGGGAATGCCTTTCAGTGTTTCACTTTAATTTTTTCCAATTGCTGCTGGATTTTGCATGGGTTTCTTGGGGCATTTGCTTGAGATGACACACGACGAGTGTCACGTCCCTGGGATGTAGGCCTGCAGTATGCAATGACCGATGGCACTTCAGCAGATGAGGTGGAAGTGTCATTGGCCACTGCGGAAAGTTGTCCACTCATCAGAGTGACAGGCCAGTGACTGTATCAGTATGTCATCTCAGTGTCACTGAGCTTAGAGGTGGCCTTTCCAAGCCTGGCTGCCACTCCTGGGCAGCAGGGGTGTACTTGAGCTGCCACTACTGGTATTATCTTCGCTTTCCAGATAAGATAAATAAAGAATTTGACTCTCTGGCACAGTTAAGTGTGATACTTCTCACAAGTGCTAAATTAATTCATTATTTATTGTTGTTGTTTATTATTTGTGAAGAGCTGGCTTCGTGCTCAGCATTTTAATGAATTCTGACTCCTGTCTCCATTGAGTCTTTCAGAAATATGACAAAATGGAAAGCAAGTTTTTTTGTTAGTGAGGATTAAAAGACGCTGTGAAGCAAAGATGAAAGAACTGTTGTCACCCACCATTTCCATTTAAAACATGAACTGTTTGAATTTATAATGAGATACCAAAGAAGCTTTCCATTAGTATGCATAATCATTTGGGGGCAGTACCGACTATGCTACTTGGTAAGAAAAACCCAGTCAGGCAGTCATAGGTGTTTTGGAAATTTCTGATTACCTGACTACCTCAGGGCAGGCAGATGAATTTTGAGGGGAAAATACCATGTAGCCCATTTCTCAAATTGTCAGGAGGGGTCTGTTTCCCATTTATCCTACAAAGCAACATAACTATATGAGGAGACAAGATGCTGTAGTGGCACGTTTGCTTCAGCTCTACTAATATGGAATGGAAAATAATATGGAAATTGCCAATGAGGTAGTAATTAACTATCTACATTTATTTTACTAATGCTGAGACTAGTTTCTGCCTAGCTCTGGAGAAGGTAGCAAGGCAACTGTGGATTTTGATTCTGACCTCCCAAGTGGTTTCCAGCTGAAAGCCCTCTTTTGAGTCAGTCATGGTCTTTCAGCACATCACCATCTAGATGCAGGTTTTCCATCTTTAATCCCTGTAAGCATAATTAGGCAGTCACTTGCCCCTGCCCCTTCTGACTCCCCTCCCAGAGCCTTGTGCTGAGGGCATGAGTGACACCCAGGTGGGAACGGGTGGCATCTGAGAGTTCATGAGGAAGCCTGAAGCCTCCCCTCATGGCTAAGGTAGTCTTGAGCAGGTCTTCTGTCTCCAGGACCGTAGCACAAACTAGAAACCACAGACCCAAAGAAAAGTGAGGTGTTTTTCCTGGCCCTATGCTCAGAGTAGCTCAGTGCACTGTGGTTTGGGGTTTTGCTGGATTGCAAAGGAAAACTGGGATTCAGCTAATGGAGTCCGTGTCACATCTGAGTCTTGAACATGCTTTGTCCCCATCATAGTATCTAGCAGATTCAGGGCTGCATCTGATGCTCCCCATTGACCTGGCTGCTTTTCCTTTGTCTTCAGTAGATTTCTAGGTTCTGCCTCATTACACATTAAAAGATCTATATCCTCCTTTCACTGACCCAGGCTTGCCCTCATTTGTCCAGGGGCACTTTCCCAGAGTTTGGGGAAGGAAACCTGTGTTTGGGAGTTGATGTCTCCCTGTGGCTGAGGGTGGCATTGGCATATGTGTCTGTCCGTGGCAAGCCTTGTTTGTCTTTCGTATCTCTTTCTTTCTCTCCAGCTTAGTTCAGTGTGTGTTCATGGAGATTTTGAGGATACTTTTTGCCTACAGGTGACTATATGCATGCACATGTCAGGAAGGGAAGGAGAGCAAACACAGCTGTCCTCTGAACCCCAGCCGCTCCCTTGCTCACTGTGCAAATGATGCCTGCAGCACTGACGGAGGGTGGGGAAGAAGCTGTGACTTCTGCTCCTTGCAAGTGTCCCTCCATCTGCTTGTGGCACCACAGAGGGAATACACTAAGGAAAGTATGGAGAACGTTAGGGTAGGTAGAAAGAACAAGGTTTCAGTATGCTTTTCCTGTTATCTCCTAGGGAACTGCTGCTGAAGTCCCGTTTCCAGAGAGGCAGCTGTCCTTGCAAAAGTGTATTCCAGTGTATGTCACTGTGTTGCTGTCATTTGGATGACTGTATTTGTTGGTGTACATAACCAGAACTGAAACATAGATCTATGCACTGATGTAAAAAATTGGGAAGAGTCTTATACTAAATGATTTGCAAAAGGAAAGAGGTCCATGACTGCCCTTCCTTTGAGCTGCTGCGTGTCCCCTGTTTTGACCAAGTAGACTGCTCTGTGAGTAAGGGTAGGTGAGGAAGAAGTGTGCTTCAAGAATGGGTTACTCTGTGCCCGAGAAATGTTTTGCATGGGTCTGAAAGGGAGGCATTGTCAGAAATCCTTCGTCCCGTGGAAAAGCCTAGGGGTCCAGCCCAGCTCAGAGGTTTGGGGTTTGTACAAACAGGAAAGAGGTCAGCTGGCGAACCCCGCAACCTTTCCTTTTCTAGGTAGAACCAAGTGTCATGTTCTCTGAAATCAGCAAATATCAGCAAGAAATTCAGGCTATTTATGTCCAATGTAATAAATTTTATTTTGAAAGATACCATTTGGCCTAGTTGAAAAGAAGCAGAAGTATTGCTATTTTAAAAATGAATACATTAACTTTATTGTAGTTGTTTAAGTTAGAACCTATGGAGTCTCAAAGGGTGATAATTCAGTCCTTTTAAACTAGCCTTTTTAAAGTCTCAGAGAAATCCTAAGCATATATAATGTTTGCTATATATAACAGATCTGTATACTTTTACCTGAGTCATCATCCTCCTACTTGTATTGCTATTTGTTTACTTAAAGCCAAAACACAAGTCTCTGGGGAAACCATTGCCGTAAGCAAACTATGGGTGGTTGATCTACATCACAGTCACTTCTCTGAGGGGCCTGAGCAGTGTAAATTCTCATCCCCACTTGTAAACACCCTGGGGTGTGCCGAGAAAGCCAAAGTAAATGGCACTAAGTTTAGGGTTTTAAAAAAAATTCTTTTAAAACAAAGATGCTTTTTCTCCCTCTGTCAGTAGCATGCTTCCCTACAAAAACACTGCTTTCTGTGTAGTTTCCTGTGACTTTATAAAAAGCATGTGCTGAGCTCTTTGTTCAGAAAACTGCCCTTCTACAAATGGAGAAAATGATGCTTTGAGGAGGCTGAAGTCCTGTGTCAACTGGCATTTGGCTGCTGGTTGTAGCACCAGCTTGTTTATAATCCAACAGCCACCGTACTTGACTCACCGACAACTAAATGTGTGGCCTGATGTGACTGACTGTAGGAGCCATGATTGCTACTTAGCAAAACAGGGTGAAAATGTCACCGGGGCCCCTGCAGCTCAGAGAGCGATTCCAGCAAAAATCTGAAGTGAGTTTTGTGAAGGCTGAGCTGAGCTGTGTTTTTTGCGAGCAGGAATGAGCAGGCAGTGTCAGCCGCTCGCAGAGGGGCAGAAGATAAAACCCTGATGGGATACGCTCCACAGATCACAAGTGGGAGGATGCGCTGGCTTTGCTGACCTTACAGAGCCACGGAGGGTGAGTTTCCAGAGCACGAGCGGGACAGCAGTGCTGTCTTCACGTTGGTGATGTTACCAAACTCTGCAGGGGTCATCCCCTCTACTAAACTTTTATGATCTGTAAGTGGTTCTGCTTCACCTTCCTTAATAGACTAACATTTCCACAGCACTCATCAACAAAGTAATCAAGTACCTCCACGTAGGAGTAAATGTCTTCTAAATAACACAGTCGATTTAATTTGATTTTGGACTTGCTGAGTGCACTCACTCAGCAGGGTGTCAGTACAGGTACGGATGGTAAATACAACACCTACAGTGTGTTACCAGTGTCAGAGTAAACAGGTTTCTGTTCTGAACAAGAGACCACTTTGTTCCCCACACCTGCTCCTGCCCTCAAGTGCCAGCAGATGAGTTGTGGCCCTGCTCTGGGCTATCTGGCCACTGATGTTGCCTTGCCAGGCCCCAGGAGCAGACAACTTGGGAGGCCAGCTCCTCACCCTCAACTGAGAGCCGAGGGTGGAAAAGAAAATGTGACAGAACCTGTGCAGTAAACTCCAAAATAGCCATCAGCAAGCAAGATATGTTCAGAATAATATGGTCCTGGCAATCCAGAAAAAAAAATTCTCTCCTGATTTTCTTGGCATCCTGGCAGTCTTGTGGATGGAGTGAAGTTTTCCTGCAGCCCTGAGGTTCAAAAACCTCACAGGGTAGGTCTAAACCACTCTTCTCCTTTGGTCCTAGTAGACCTCCAACCATCCAGGCTGCAGATCAGCGTATGAAGTACCATGCAAAAAGGTCTGGGTTTCTTGCCCTGGTGAACAAAGAGTAAAGGTCGACAAACTCAGATTCAGCTGAAGCAAGGAAGAGCGAATTCCAGTGCTGAGGGCTCTCTGCTCAGTGCCCTGGCTCCAGCTGCCAGGCATTTAAACCCACAGGCTGTGAGCAAGAGATGGCATGTAAAATATGAGAAGTGGCCAGGTTTATTTAATATGTTGGCTTTTCCACTGCTCTTAGCACTGTTATCAGAACACTTAATTTAGTTACAAGGAGCAATGTGGAAAAACACTGGTGAGCATAAAATGAAAAAGCTGTTTCCAAGAACAAATCAACTCTTAGTCCCTTTGCATTGCTGGAAATCTAATAAGGCACTGATTACATATAGGACTGATTAGTTTCAAAATATGCTCAGCTTCAGCTTTTATATACATATTGCTCAAAAAGCCTTGGGGCAGGAAAATATGAAGTCATCTTGTCAGGACCTCAGTGCTAATACCACTAGGTCTTTTGCGTTGGCTGCACAATGGTTTTCTCTCCGTTCCCACATGGCAGCTGAGAAATGGCCAACACCCTGTGTTTGGTGGTCGTTTTTCTCAGTCATTCTTTTGGGATGGGACCACTATGGCTGGAAGATGAGCTAGCAGCCCTCCAGTATGGGATAGCCCAGCTAATGGGAAATCCCAAACGAGACAGGTCACGTAGAAAGCCCTGGGGAGTGTGACCCAGCAACAGGAGCCACTAGCCAGGGTCTGTAGAGCTCACCAGGTTGTCCCACGCTGTAGGCTCTGCGAGGGTTTGTTCTCCTGACTGGCGTTCCCAGGGGTCTGGGGAGCCAGGCTTGTCCATGTGGTTTGCCAAAGAGCAAGGCTTGCCATGTGGAGGAGAGGACAAATTAGATGTGCTTCCCACAGCCACACACCGCCCTTTCCTTCTGTGGTTGCTTGAATAGTCACTGCAGCTGCCTAGAACATGAGAGCGAGCAATGGTCAACTCTTTGCTCCTGTTTTGGCTTGAACCTGTATATAACCAGGATGGGAAAACAGCTCCTCACTGGGCATGTCTCAGACTGTAGCATCCTGTCCAGACGCAGACACAGCATGATTTGCTACCTTCATTGTATCTGTAGCTTTCAGACCCTTCATGCCCTGCCCTGCATTCTGGCTCTCTATTAGGTTGCATTTTTGCGTTCATGTTTGAGCATTGCCAAAAGAGTGAAAGCCAGCTTCTTCACCCATTCTTCCTCCCACTTTTCTTCACCATGTATCCTTGCTGCTTGCCTTGTTGCCAGCGCTGGCGCTGCTCCAATTACAGAATAAGCTGATTCAACTCACTAGAATGACAGAGAATTAAGTCAGGAAAACAAGTGAATATGGAGAAGGAGGAATGTGCAGCTGGAAATGGGAATGGGAGGGAAGGGGAATTGGAGAGGAGGATAGCAAAGGCCTTCTTTCTATGCCAGCCAGATTTTAACTTGGTTCAGCGGTCGTGTGAAATCACAGCTTCCCTCTGAGCAGCAGCAGTGTTAGTCGTTTTGGGGGGACTCTCCAGCACGAGTAAACATAGCAGATTCTGGCACAATTCTTTCCAGAGGCTACTAGTGGAGTTGGTACGACAGCTTGGAGTCCATGCAGATATATCACATGTTTAAAGAACAATGTTCCAGTTCTGATTGATTGATTGATTGATTGACTGATGCTCTGTCACAAGAAAGCTGTGGTTGGGAAAGAACCCAGCTTGCGAGCCCTGCCTCTCTGAATACTTGTCATCCAGAAGATTCATGGCTAGAGGAGGAAATTCAAAACTGTCAGGCAAGGCAGGATGCAAACTGGCCTTCCAGCTTGCTGGGCCAGCTGAGCAAGAGACTTGAACGCTTATATTGGGAGACCTTTGAAAGGACTTTCCTTTTTAGAAGGCAAACTACCTCCTTAAAAGTTTATGCCTCCCTGTAAGCAGGACATTTAGAAAGTAATTTGAAATCACTCCCACAAGTGTTCAGCCCTCTTTGAAGCATGACCGGCTACAGCAACCTGTGCAGTGCAAAAGCCAGCGAGGGAAGAGGCAGAACGTCAGCCTACAAGTATTTCCTACAAAATATAATACAAAAAGAAGTGACATTCCCCAAATCCTTCTGAAGCAAAGCCAGGGGTGATTGCACCAGCCTGCCATGGTATGCTGGCACTTAGACTGGTATTTGATGCTTCCCGAGTTTCCTTCCTCCTCTATGCAGGTGTATTTCATCAGCGGGTGAGTGCCACCAGGGAGGAGGAAGATGATGTCAGCATACCAGGGCTGGGGTGGGAGCTGGTGTAGGCTTGCAAGCAAAGCAGTGAAGAATCATTTGGTAAATCAGAAGGCAGAATTTCATCCTCTGCTGGTTTTTCCTATTTTTTCTCCTACCAGAGTCCTCTGACAGTGTGTCCAGGTACAAGCATTGCATCGTCTGAATTGACTCATTGGTGGCTCAAAGCTCTCAGGGTCCTGAAGGGCAAAGGAGCTGCACAGTAGCTTTAAACAAATTAACACTTTCATGGGAGTTGTTCCTGTCTATGTCAAGAAAGAGCTTTTCCATGAGAGGAGATGAAGGGTCTCCAGTGTTGTGCAAACCATCCACCTATAGTCAGCATGGCTTGTCAAGTATATGCTGGGATAGATCTCAGGCTCAGCTAGGCAATAGCAGTAACGGCTATTGCTAACGTGGGGCTGCAGCTGACCCATGTTAAGATGTTGTTGTTCACTGAGCACTTCTTCTCCTTCTTTCCCATTAGGAAGCACCCCAACCCAAGCGTGGTCCTGGTTCATGACTGCATGGTGTAAATGCTCTGTCACTCCTGCGTGAGCCGGTTCATCTCACAGGCTGTAGAAAATTAAACAGGAAAAAAATGAACCATTTTCTGTCAGTTGAGTGAGCTGAATTGGCTTATCAAATTGTCAGAGGAACAGCAGAACTGGCATCAGGTGGAGGTGAAGACCAGTGCCCAGAAGGAGGAGAGGAGACTGCTGCCCTGTTTCAGTGGTAACAAGCCATTTAAGGCATGCACCTTGTGAAACCTCACCCTCTGATGCAGTGATACAATTGCTCATTTTGTCGCTCCCTGGCACAGTCCTCTGAAAATGATCTGGATTAGCCTCAGCAATTTTCATAGGGCATTTTTTCCAGATGATTTTGAGACTGAGGAGAGGGGGGACAAAATATGCCACCCTGTCGGCAGATCTGAGGAGGTGGTAATCTTCAGGGAAGTGTGGGAGGGATAAAGGAATAACCTCTTAACCCTGTTCATTTGTGGCCTGGACAACATCTCTGGCTGCGGCCTAAGAGTACAGTCAGGCAGTATATTTAAGCTGGGCTAAAAGATAACTACTGCCAAAAAGTGCCAGGCATCCCCTCTCCCCTTCCCACTCGGATGCACTCCTGCCGTTTCCCTCAGAGCAGCACTGATGCTTGTCATAACTCTGTGATGAGAAGCTCAGGGAGTTAGCACAGGGTAAAACAATCCAACAGGAAGAAAATGAGGATTTTTCTGCTCAGTGAGTAAGATATATCAGCTAATGGTGGAGTCAGACAAACGCCAGCTCCAGCATAAAGAGATGGGAAGAGGACAGTTGCTGTTAGAGTGGCACAGCTTCATTGTCAAGAGCTGTAGGTAGCAAAGACATTGCACTTGCGCTCCAGTTTGAATTTAGAGTTGAGTGCCTCTTCAGGCATGGTATATCTATTTGCTATAGCTGATACATCCGTTACTGTGGTATTTAGGGCCCAGATTCAATAAAGTTCACTAAGGTGATGCCAAGGTACTTTCCAGAATGCCATACTGAACAGGGGTATGCGTACAAAGTTTAGAAAGCTTGAGCAAGCGAAACAGCCACAAAATGAGCTCGGTTCATTGATCTGCTTTGGGTAAGGAGCGTCCCTTCAAAGTAAACAGGAATTTCAGCTTTAGCTTTTGAAAGAGTGGACCGCAAACCTTCTTGTTTTGTTTGCTGTGTGCTTTTATTCTGGGTTTTGCCTTTTAAGTTTGCCTCAGTATTTTGTGGCCTTTTATGGACTGCATCCTGCTGGACTCGGTGGGATCCTAAGGAAATGATTCTGCAAAACCCAATTTACGGTCAGAGTGCTGAGGAGGTCAGCCCTGAAATGGAAAGTTCTCAGTCCCAGCTCTGACAATCTGCTAATCCCTCCAGACACTTTTGAAAGGATATTTGAGACTCCCATTGCAGGACATAAATCAGTATTCCATTCTATAGTATAGTTCAAGGATGCCTATAGAAAGTTCATGATTTGCATTAAGGGGTCTGTAGTTTCCTATGTTCTCCCTGCTTTATTTTCTTCCCCATGGCTAAGGCAGTACCCAAACTTCCCCACCCCACCCTGCAGCCCCCACCAAATAGGTCCTTGGTGCACATAGCAATGTAAATAGATGCTGAATACGTGGCCTGAATAATTAAGCTTTAAAAATCTAGCTGAAAATCCATTGTCACACAAAATGGACCATACAGATAAGAAGCAGGTAATCGAGAAGAGTCTTTTACCGTCTGCACTTAACCATAAATGCTGGCCAGAAGTCAGGAAGGATTAGGTGTTTCTACAGGAACCAGAACATTTGCAAACATAGCACTAAGCAGCTGCTAATGTTTTGTGCTTGCATCTCTGACATTTCTTGTGTTCCTTCACTCCTGTGCTTTCTAAAACACCATTACAAAAGGACACAGGACCCTTCTGCCATCTCATCGCTATAGTGGTGCATCTTCAGTAGCAGGCCTAGTAAGGGTGCTTGTGCTACTTTCTCTTATCTCATGAAATCCTGTGGATGATGTTGCCCAATTGCTACAATTCTAAGTTATCTATGTAGGGTAAAACAGTCTAATTATGACATAATTTCTAAGTAAACAGTCCGAGCAGGGTATCTTCACAATTTGGTCAAAAACAGATTCAGAAAAACAAAGCTAGACAGTCTTAGCACAAACCATATTGTGTATATTTACCAGCAAAGGTATTTCTAGAGTCCTGCTAAAAATAACTTATAGAACATATACTGCTGTTTGGTTTTGGTTTGTTTGGGTTTTTTTCAGTTAATAGCTTATTTCATGGAAACTGGGCTCAATTTACAAAGAGCAGAGTGACTTTAGTACTTATATTCTTGCTAACAGCAGAGTATTCATTTGGTGTGCACAGTGCACAGAAATAAATCTCGTTTACTTCTTGTATATTTTATCATTTTTTGCTAGATGATAATATGTTATTCAAAGTTGAGTTTTTGAGTTTGCGAAGACTCTGATTTTATATACCATGCGTGGAGGATCACAGGTACCGTACTTCCCTCACCTGAAACAGACTTTCTGAGCTCAGCCAGCTGATATTCCTCGGGTACTTGCATGGCTGCAATGCAATAGCATTTCAGCAGCTTATGATCTGTAGGATGAGGGAAGAGTATTGTCCCATTTGACTGAGAGAGCAAAGGCACAAAAAAGGGAAGGAAAAGGTGAGGGTGACACTCATCTTGAGGCTGTAGCTCACAGGTACCAGCTGGTCAGGTGCAGTGTCAAACTGAGCTCAACAGCAAGCCCAAAGAAAACCCGGCCAGAAGCGTAGCTCCCGCGCACCACCCCGGTGCCACCAGTTACAAACACTTTTCAGTTGTTCCATGGGCTTCACTGACTTATTTGGGAAGCCAGGGCAGGGGGCTAGCGGTCCACCCTTTTGGAGTTGCTTTAAAATATTTTTAAAACTTAACCAAACTTGGTGTACTGAACATACTTTGTCTTCCTATACCCAGTAAGTGTAAATTGCACAGCAGCATGGTTTTATGCCTTAGCTTTATAAGCTTCATAATACCTATGAGTTTCTTAAAGCATTTATAATATTTAAAATAGCACTTTATATTTGGTATTGGGTCAGGATATTAGCTGATGATAGTTTGAGAAGTATGTACTGATGCTGGAACTATATTTCAGAATCGATCCTTTAAAAAGTTTAACGAAACCTCCCCAAAGGGATAAGTCTTCCAAAATCACGAGTGGTGAATGCACATTTAGACCTTCTCTTTTCTTTCTCTCTTCTCTTCCCAAGAATTTTCCCATTTAAGTGACAGTTCAGGAAATGACAAATGATTCTCAGCTACACTCCAGCTGTTGGTGGCCAGGAAAAAGATGCAGACGAAGAACTTCTCTGATTTTTTTTTTTTTTTTTGGGGGGGGGCTGGGGGGAAAGGTCGGTGGGGGGTGTATGTTGTGAGGAAGAGGAGGATGCCTGGGTGTTGGGAGGAAGGTTATGGCCACTTGTAATGAATCTCAAGGTTGGAGGAAAAGAGGTTATAGCTGTCAAAATGCTAGATGTCTCACCTTATGCTGCTCTGCTCTTTCCAAGCTTAAGCACATATTTAACCCTGCTCAAAGACAAGTTTTCCTTAGTAACCAATACAGAATTAGACCCTTAAAGAGATCTGCAATTAAGGCAGTATTTATAAAGCAACATTGAGTTAAAACACTGAAATGTTGCTTGTAAAGCTCTTTTCAACTCCAAGTATCAAGGTTCGGGTTTTGCTGCTTTACCCCCCACCCCCATCCGTTTGCAATGGGGTCACAAAAGCCCTGCAGGGCAGCGGGGGTTTGCACATGCTGCCCCTCTGCTCCCCCAGCCTAAAGTACCAGTAAAAGGGCTAGAAAGCTGAATGCAGGTCCCTGTATGGCAGCAGCAGTTTGGTTGAGGGGATGCATTAAAACCCATTAAACCCCATGTGATCCCTGCAGCACAATTCTCTCTCTTTTATCTCTCTCCTCTCCACTGCCAGAGGATAAAGAGCTCATCTCCATAGGGCTCATCTCCATAGCACTGGGGAAGCAGAGTCTTCCACAGGCTTTACTTGTTTCTGACCCTCTGCTATTTCTCCCAGTATCTGTTGTGGCTTTATGAACTTTACTGGGAACTTTTAAGATGTTTCAAGCATCTTTGGAGGAATCTGATAAATATATGTGAATAACTTAACTTAAAGAAAAATACAAAACATTTTGAGACCTCCTTAAAAGTTCCTAAAGTTTTACTTCACTTGCGCATTAGAAATGGGCTGTTCATGTGAATAATGGATTTTTTCCTTTTACTTGGAAATACACTTCCTTCAAAGAGTTGTGGAAGTCCTTAATATTAACTGCTGTAATGAAACAAGCCCTTGGTCTGGGTGTGAAGTCTCTAGTGTACAAACATTCACTCTCTTTGTTTCTTCCTTAGACAAATAAAACCACAGAAACCACCCCGCTGCAGGCTGGATAAATCTTTCTCATAATGAATTGTTTTATGCAGATGGCTTCTGAGGGGGGCAAAAACTTAAATGTGGTTACTATGTCAACAAACGACGGGATTTAGGCATTTTTCTCAAGGACTTACGTCTGCAGAAGGCTGAGGGAAAATTTATGGAGCGTGTTGTGCTGACACTCTTCCAGCTGTTCCTCCCCCTGAGCGCAGGGAGGCACAGGAGCGGCTCTGGGGTGCAGCGGCTCCTTCGGAGACCCCCAAGCGCTCGGAAGAGCCGTGGAGGGCTGGGGCTCCTCTCGGAGTGTAACCTGGGCTGCTCAGAGGGGGCCTGGGGCGTTTCAGGGGAGAATGAGAGCACCCCTGCTTTTCTTTGTGCTGAGCTGAGACCCTTACCTGCTTTTTGGGGGGGAAAGATTTGTACAGGCAACCATCTGCTGCGCTTTCTGAGGAGTCGGCAGAGAGGTAAGACAGATACCGGCTCTAACGAATATCGGCTCTAACGAATTTCCTATCCTACCATGTTCCCCTTCTCTCCCCGTTACGAGCGCTCACCAGCACCCTGGTCCTGTCCCATCCACAGGGCTCTGAGCGTGCCTGCGTGACCGCCGCTGCTGCGTCCCGGGGGCGGCTGCCTTCCTGCCCCTTGCCAGGCACCCCGGCCAGAGGGGTGGCTCTAGGGGCCAGCAGCCTCACCCTCCGAATCTGAAGCTCAGCTGCAGGGGTGTTCAGCTCTGGAGTCCCGTGTGACTACGGCCCTCGCAAAGCTGTGAAACATAATCCACGGTCGAGTGATGCTATCCCCAGTTTGGGGTTATTTTGGGGTCATGAGCGCTTGTGGTTTTTGTTATTGCATGAGGCAGGTCTTGTATCTACATGAGGTCATTCCCGTTCATGTCTGATCTGGTAAATTAGTTAGGATGGGTGAGGAACGGTGGAAGTTGCTGAGGGGAATTCAGTGCGGTCTGGGACACGAGGAGATGTGCTGGGAGCTGCCCGTGTGTAGCTGGAGTTGTTCTGTGCGGATGCTCCACCGCCCCTCTCCTGTGCAGCTGCCCACGTCTCACCCCTCCTTTTCCAGCACAGGTCTCTCGCACTTCCCACACCCCATCCTTATGTATCCCAGCTAGTCTCGTTTGGGCTAGTTTGCTCACGGGATTTTGGAATTCATCACACAAGCACATTTTTTTACAGTGAAAGTGAAGCCAGTGTGTAGCATTTTCTGCTTCCTTTACACCCACAAACTCTTGAGTCTTAAAAAGCTGCTGCCTCCACGACTCCTGTTACTGCATCAGCAAACTCACTTTAACAGAGATGCACAGAGCCTCACGTATCAGGCCACAGAAAATCCATCTCAGTGCTCCTGTAGGAAAAGAACAGCTGTGTGGAAAGATCAATAAACACGACCAGTTGCTCCAAGAGTCATAAAATAGAAAGACTCCACAAAATAAAATGTGTGGCAGGGGACCCTGGCCCCAGACGCTGCAAGAGAAGTCCTGGGAAATGCAGTAATTAATGGGAAGCCTCAGACTTGTTTGCTTTCCGTGGTTCCATACATAAAAATATTTGTTTTAGGAGAGGAAATCACAGGGGTAGGAAGAAACACTTACCTATGCAAAAGGAAAGCTTGTTTACCCTTAATGCATTGGAAAAATTGTTCATGAGTGGTTTATCTATGTGAAAATATAACACTCGCAGTGCTGCCAAGGCCAGAGAGACCAGGTGAGCTGCGTCATCGCTGGCTCGCCCTCTGAGCTTAGGGTGTCTGGGGTTGCTTTGGTTTTATTTACTCTCTTCATACACAGAAAAATGAAAAAACCCACACTATGAAAAACTCTCTGAAAACTGTTTCAGTGAAATTTTCTTCTTTCTACTCACCTTTTCGGTGTTACTGTAGCTCTTTGTTCCTTTGTTTAATCTGCGAATTTCCCTAAGTTTTCCCTTAGTGCCGAGGAGAGAGGAATCCCTTGGGAAGGCAAGGCTTCCCCCTTGCTGGCTCGCTCTCGCTTCTCCATCACAACCTAGAGACCCCTCTGCCCCCTTTGCAGCTCTCTCCTCCCACCCCTTTGCTCTCCCCAGCCTCTTCTGGTGTGGTGATCTTTCCTCATCGCTCTCGCGTCTCCCCCAGCCTGGTCCACTCCTGCTCTCCTACCCGTATCCCACTGCTGCTTTCCTGCCTGCGCCTTGCTCTGCCACCACTTTGGGGACTGTTGTTTCCCCCAAGCCTTCCCTACAAGCACCCCATCACGACAAGTTTCCCAAGGAGTGCCTCAGGCTCCAAGGCGATGTCATGTAGAAGGGACAAGAGCTGCCTGGGGTTATATCTTTGCTCCAGGGCAGGGTAAGCAGGATTTCTGCAGAGCTCTGAGTGCATTCCCTCCACGCAAGCAGCTGTAGAAGTGGCCAGTGGTTCCCCTGCCTGTACAAAGCCTAACGTAAGGAGGGTCACTTTTTCCCCTTCCCTTTGACATTTCTTCTTGGAGTTTTTTAACAGCTGTGTGCCCGTGAACTCAGATCTTGAGGTGTGATTGATGAACTAATCAAGGTTTCTAAATGGTTATAAAGCTACATCCTAAAATTAGAATAATTTGTGTTGTGTAGGGGTTTGTATAAATGTGAAAACTTATCAGTAAAACTATGGCAGTAACTTATACCTCTTCAACTCAAGCAGGGATTCGCAAGGGGATCAGAGGGAGTGGGTGAGAGCCTACAGCCCCTCTCCATGCAGCACAGGCTCCGTGCCATGTGCCAGGGCCATCAGGCCCCCCAGCCACTTCCACCCCCATCAGAGTGTCTGCGTTCAGGCCCCTAATTCATCATATGGAAACCTGCAGTTCAGCAAAGATGTCCACGTAGTGTGTTGCATCACTACAACTGTATTAGTAGTAGAATGATCCCGGCTAACTTTCCTATACAGGCAAAGGCCAGCGGTCTGCTTTGAGTCTCACTTCTACAGCCTTTTGCTCGTATGGGAGCTCATGCACAGCCCACTGAATTGCGATTCATCTCAGTGGGCTTCCACTCTGCCTCGCTGCGACTAATCTCACAGATGAGAGCTCCAGGATCAGGTTCTTTGATTCTGCCTCAATTCTCCTACAACAAACTTTACGGCTAGGCAGTTATCTGCACTGTTGGACTCACTTTGGGGCTGAGCCGTTCTTGGATACGTGCCGTCACGATTAGATTCTCCCTCTTCTGCAACAAGAACGTCCCACGTCACAACGGGGGTGTTGCAGTGACACACTGCGGGGCACCGTGTAGGTGTACGGGCTTGACTGAATCAAGCTCTTCTACACCCGTGTGCTGCAAACTGCCTGTCTTCCCATGAGGTGCTCAATGGGCAACGTTATCTGAGCCCCATGTGCTTTGACCCCCAAATGCCTCTTTCCAGCAACACTTGCACTGTACTCACACACGTGGTTTCCTAAGAGACTGGTCCAGCCCTGCTAGGCTTACAGCAGCATTTCTGTTCCCTGTTTGTACTAGATTTACCCTGCCATAGCCTAGAAGCAGAGGAATCACATGACGTTGTTGATTAAGAATTGCTGCCACTGATGTCATTCATGGATGAAGACTCTGGTTCTGTGTTTAATCAAACGTGGTTAGAAACACCGTAGGAATGGTCATTTTCAGTTGCAAATAATTTTAAATTTTCTTAAGTATTTAGAGAGACTACGTCGCCATTCAACAGGTATTTGCAGCCACTGCATGAGGCCTCCTACTCTGAGCATTGATGCGACAGTTTGTGAATCTGGGGTGAAGCAGAAGTGAACTGAGTACACACATTAGTCTCTAAGTCCTCAGACTCCAAGAACTCTGCTGCATTTTGGAATGATTTTGAAACTACTCAGTATCAGTTCTGTAAAACCCCATGGGCAGATCCCAAACCAGACTCACGAGCCAAAATTCTCTCTCTGATTCAAAGAAAAAAAAATGTTATTGATGAAAGTCTGTAACATCACCTACAGGGACTGAATCCACCTTATATTTGCCTTTTTTTTCAAAATGGGACTATCATGATCTTTACTTGTCAGAAAGCCACAGATAGAGAGCCCTTGCCTTCTTCCACAGAGAATGAAGTTACACCCCTCTCTTCTGATATGCAGACGAGACTCTTCCGATGTCAAACCTAAGGGAGACAGACAAACCTGAGACTAGGCTACTGACATTAAATTGAGCTCACTCACGGATCATCAGTGAGAGTAGTTCATGTGCAGCCATGACCAGAATTTTACAATGGTCTTCTCAGAGCCAGCCTTAAAAAAGACGATGAAGATACTGCTTTTCAGATGGGGGCACAACTTTATTTTAATTCATTGACTGACATGTAATTACAAAGCACCATGCTGCCGTCTCGCAGGAACAGGAACATGTTTGTGCAGAACATGTAACTAAAGGTGGCATTTTTGGACACTGACCTGTAGACCGGTATTAGAATCAAGACTAGTGATGGAGACATCCAGACCTAACTGGAAAGAGGATAGTCATGAAACCATGGATGCACTGTGTGACGTGGACACTTGTCACACTCTGATCTATTTTCCTGTTTGGAGATGTAGGAATCTTGGGAAGGTGTAAGAAAGCCATGTGATTCTGCCCATGGACAGGGACTTTGTCTCACGCACATGATGGGCTATGCTCCCTAAAACGTGGGACTTGCTCTGTGTCCATAATGCACCACATCCCGTGTGCAAGCTGTGCACATAGAATCATAGAATCGTTTAGGCTGGAAGAGACCTTTAAGATCATTGAGTCCAATGCATGGCAGCAGTATGCCTGAGGGTCTCGTTGGCTCATTGCAACCCCTGGTGGGCTCAGTCACTTGTCATCTAGAAATTCTTGGCAAATGGTCAAAATCCTCCTTTTCCAATCAGACTACATTTCTGGATGGAAAAATCTACTATTTGAGCAGGCAGGGCTAATAAGGGAACGTAAAACCATGTTAGCCATCCTCTTTCATGCACGAAAGAGGATCCTCTTTCATCCTTTTTCATGGTGAAGCATATTGGTGAGCATGATTTCAGAAGACAGAGTGCATCAGTTAGATGCCCAGCTTCTCACGGTGAACTGGATACCAAGATTTCCTCGTAGTCTTTGTAAATCTCTTCCCAAGCCTTTTGCCTTCCAGTGGATTAGTACAATCTACAAGCAAATCTCAAATGAATGAAGAGCAATCAAACATGCCAAAGTCGTGAGTGACTAATTGGTACTTGTTGTCGTTCTTCCAATTTGCAGTATCATTCCTGATAGCGGCACTGAGTGTCATCTGTTCTCACAGGGACCACAAATCTTGTTGGAGAATCTCATATTTAATTACATGATTTTGTTTCTCCTCTCATAAGAATACTAACGTGTTGTCCTATGAGGTTTGAAAAGAACATCACCAATTTACTACATCTGTTAGCAATCCCTGTTTCTTGTGCAGTTTTTGTCATCTAAAGGTAACTGTCCTTTAGATTCCAACACACAGGAACAGTGTGGTTTGCCAGTCCTTGATACCACTCTCTCTCTGCATATTCCATTTCCAGAGCCCTAGAAGGACATGGGCAGGACTCATTTCCAAGAGTTTATGAAGCAGTTGACAAAAAGTTCCTTCCTCTTAATGAGTTGGATGAATATTTTCAGATGGAATGCTTAAAGGGAAGGGAATAAAGGGAAATTATTTATGCTTATCAGAACCATTCAATGTGACTGTATCAGAAATATTTATATTTTGTGAGTCTTTTTAAATTGTTATTGTAAGCAAATGAGGATGCATTATTTTTATCTGTTCCCTGTTCAATTAATGATTCCCAATCTTGGAATTTCTACTTTTTTTGGAAGAAAATAATAGTGATGCAATTGCTGATCAGCAGGTAGGGGATCCAAAAGCTTTAGATTCCATGAAACAGTGTCGTTGTACTCTATTCAAAGCAAAAATAAGAGTCAAAGACGTAAGTATCAAGTGAGTTTTGTGGGAAGAGGAACTCTCTAGGAGACTGACACCGTAAAGCTTTTCCCGTCTGCTGCGATACAGAAGACTGTCACACCTATATGTGTCCCAGCTGAGGGGAAAAGGTCAAGGTCTGTGAGACGGACTTGAATAAGGCCATAGAGGTTTTTAATTAGAGGATTTTAACAAGCTTCCCAACTAGACGAGAATTACAGCTGTGGGTGAGCTCCTGCGGCAGTTATCTTCATATGCTCTGCGGAGCGTGGACAGCTTTTGAATGGCGGTTGTGTACTGAATCGATTTAGCAGGGGCAGGCTGAAGACCCTTTTCTGCAACTTGCAAAAGCAACCCCGTCTTCAAGGAAATTAGTGTGTACTTTGCGCTGTTGGGGCAGCGGACAGACAGTCTGCTCATAGAAAGGCCTCCCGTTTTACAAGGCAATATATTCAAAGCTTAGCCAAGACCATGTAAATCTCCACCTTATAAAACTAGCAGCCCAAATTGCACAACCTGAGCCACTGAAATGTTATTTGATGTCTTCTTGGTCTGATTTAGATTTAAGCAAAATACCTGGTACAACTGACCAATTAGTAAAATGAAGCAAAAGGAAAAATCACACGAGTTCTAATCTGCTGATTCAGCTATTTTATTTCTAGATGTGACAGGTTTATCATTCTGTGTAGAGCTTTAGTAGCTGGCACCACCTATTAAAACAATATAGGGTTTTTTTTCCCTGCAGAAAATTGAAAGACAGTTGTCCCCTAGAATATTGTTGAATTGCAAAATACCGAGACAAGTGTGGAGTCAAGGAGTGAACCTGGCTCATGTGAGGCATATTTAGGTCTTACACTATAATAATATAAGAATGCTGTGATGGATAAGTATATACACACAAGTGCAAACACACATATATGATTTTAATGATGAACACCAAGTAGATGTACTAGGTAGGTAATGAGAATGTGAAGGGTATTATGGTATATTGGTTGTACGTCTTCCTTATATGAATTCCCCAAAGACAGAGTTTTAATAGCTCCTACGTCTTAAGCCGTATGTGTGTAAGGAGAGGTGTGACTATAGATCTCAGGGCATTAAGTGTGCCCGGCTCAGTGGCTTTGTGCTGGGCAAGGCGGAGGGTGGAACGGCAGAAGCTTTTTTGGCTTTTGGGGTGTGTTTGCAACCTTTGCCCATAAACTTTGGGGAAAAAGACAGGCCAAATTGATTCTTTGGGCCACCAGCTGAGCCATAATGACCATGAGGAACCCCCCCCCCCCCAACAATTTTGGCTGCTTCTCAAGAAAAAAACTCAAAAAAACCCAAAACCAAAAACAACAGAAGGAAATCTGTTACCTTTGGGGATCTCACGTCAGATAAAAATGCCAGACTGAGAAGCTATAGTGCAAAGGACAATTAAAAGTCGTTCTCTGGAGAAGAGGTATCTAGTGGTGACAAATGACTAGGTGTTACCCTGGAAAAAAAGTCCACAGAAAAAAATACAGTGAAAGATGCTGAGCTCCCCTCAGTCGGTATCAGGAAGAAGCAGGCGGGCAGGTAAACCGTCCGTGACTCAGAATGCATTATCTCTACAATGCTTTTTTCTATATACAAAAATGTTACTCTACAGTAGCTGTGTTTTCTGTGGCTGACTCCTGGTCTGTAGCTCCGTACAGAACAGAGCTTTTAAACCACAAGGCAGGGAGAAGGGGTCACCATCACTCAGGGGACTGCAGCCAAACGCCTCTGCAGAGGCAAAGGGCTGCGTAATTCCATGTACCGTGAGTGATCTATCTCCTCAGGCCTCAATGGTGTTTGCCCTTCCTCCTACATTCATAAACACCGTCGCATCACTTTTTCCTCCTCCTGGATCCCTGATTGATCCCTGAAATTGCATAACCTTCCTCTTCTCACTGTGCACAGCCACCGCTCCTGCCCGCCGTCATCTACTTCTTTACGATATGTGACTCCTCTGCACTTGGGGCAAAGCTCCCCAGCTTTCTCTCAGCCTATCTTGCCTTCAGATCTGACTGTAAAATCTGATCAAATTCAGAATCAGACTAAAGAGTCAGTTCATTGCCCAGGCAACCCTCCCCCTCTTTTTTAAATATAAGCATCACATTTTCTATTCTTCGGTCACATGGTATCAGTCTGTATTTGAAACACTCATTAATCGTCCTTGCTAATGCACATGAAATGTCTAATTTGGGTTAATACTGTGTTCTGGGAGAGAGAGAGTCCTTTGTATTATTTGGTCTTTTGAGAATTTTGTTTTGCTGTTGTTCTCAAAGTATTAACACTGTATGTAGGCATGTGGTCCTGGAGTTGTTCCACTCGTACTCATTGGATTATTTTAAAGAGAAGGAAAATGGTTTATGGGACTGAACCCCCAATTCATATCAGTCAAATACAACAGTGGCTCAATAGGAACACAAAACATGGCTTACTTTTGCTCCTGAAATTGTCATTAGATGAAGCCACGCTAAGAGATAATAATATGCATTATTGTGATAAGAAGAGTTACTTGTCACACAATTTTAAACCAGCTCCAAGCGGTACTGGAATGCAAATTTCAACAGCCAGTCTGTTGAACAAACAAAGTCTCCTAAATCTGTACGTACTTATCCTGCTGGCACATAGTGCCAAATTAACAAGGAAAACATCTACATCATTAGAAAGAATTATATGTCTGAGATGTTGCATCATTTAAAATTCCCCTGTCTCTTTCCCTTCTTTGTCTCCCTGGTGGGAAACGGGAAGGGAAGAAGAATGTTATACCTCTTGTTAATGAAAAACACTGCCATGTTTCTGAAAATTCAGCTTTGTCTAAAAGATCTCCATTCAGGACACTCAACCTGTAAAGTTTCTCAGTATTGCTCTCACCACAGGTTCCATAGCAACCTTTGATTTTGAATTGGAATAAATTTTGAATATGTTTTATGAGACTATTTTGAATCTAAGTAGGATCACCACAAATGGAGACACAACTGTACTGAAGAGCTCGGTTTGATTAGGCATTGGGTCTAACAGTCTTATGTTTGAAGACAATGAAAAGTATTTCCATCGATCTACCACCAGTGGGAATCTGGAGTATGTTTTGTTTTCTGGGCAGACCACTCTGCACTGTTGTGAGGATGGCAGCAAGAGATAACTTCCTAGCAGAGCGGGATATGTGAAAGCCAAGTTTGGCAAGATAAATGAAAAGTTGTAGAAGACAAAAAGGACACAACTATTGAGAACTAAATGGATAGGCTGCAAACGGAAACTGTCCAAAAATCACAAGTGATATGACAGAGAAGAGCTGGGCTTTTATCCTCTCCTGGAACGTATTGTCACGTTTTCAAATTCTCAAACCTGCTTTATCAAGGCACTGTGACATAGTGTGTTTAATGTTCTCTGTGATTTACAGAGAAATAATTATGATTTACAGAGAAATACTTATTAGGTCATTAGTTAAATTAGACCCAGAATGCAAAGTGTTACTAAGAAAAAACAGGTTAAACAAAGGATTTTTTCCTTCTCTTAGAGACACATTCATGTCAAAGTGCCATTAAACAGAGAACCATTTTTTGCACGGCATTAAAGAAGTCACCAGAGAACTGGAGACTATGCCAGTCTCTTAAGTATGTGCAGAAATTTGCATTTGGGAAGTAGAAAGTGAATTGAGCAGTGAGAATGCACAAATTCACTCACATGCACGACAGGTATTTGGTATACTATGGCCTTGATCTTGCAGGGAGTTGGTCCTGGCATAGTCTTGAACGGTCTTTATAGAAACTGATAAATCAATGAAATTTCATCACAAATACATTTGCTTCATATATTTTGACAAAGGTATTTAGTGTTACCTGCTTATTTTATGCTTTCTAACAGATCTGCATAGCTTTTCTAGTACAATTTGCTGAAGTAATTGAGTCTGAGGTTCAAGTGAAGAGATGAGGGGTACTCAGCACACAAGAACTGCAGGGAAAGGCTGGTATCTACAGTGCCAGCAGCTCATTGATCCTGGGTCCAACCAGGAGCAAATTCAGTCCCTGCTAATCCCTACGGCTTCCTCCAAGCTGCCTGTTGTCTCTGAGCGGGAGTAGGTGAGAGAGGTTAACACTGGGACAGTATCACTTGTGTCTGAGATCTCTGTCTCTGTGTTACATCTTTCCTCCGTGCCCGAGAGTCAGTTGGAAAGTGTCTGACGTGAGGTTGTAACGGAGTCCACGGGACTGCTGCTGCCTTCAAGGCAACAGTCTTTGATCACATCCTGGATTTTTGATAGACAGTCAGAATGTCATATCTGGCATTTCTGTATTTTGTCATAGTTCTTTGTGCTATGCAAATCCTTTATGCTGCCTGAAAACATACTGAATTTGATTAACCATGTTAAACAAATTCAAGAGCAGTTTAACGACACTGTAACTTGGCTTTGCCTTAGGTATGCTCCTGGCATCTAGCATGGCATTTTGGAGGCCAGCTTTCCGACTGCTGTCTCCACAGGTAGCATCAAGCAAGAGTTACCTTGGTGTGCAAGAACCAGCTGTCTCATATAAAGCCAACTAATTTCTTTCATTCACCCAAACCATCCTATTGGACTAGGCCATTGAAGTCTAGCTAAAAGTGACCTTGATATGCCTACTAGGCATCAGGTGCATTCTGATAGATTTAATAAGTAATTTATTCTTTACCTTGGTCAGCTTTCTTCATTTGTTTTCCTGATTAAATTAAGGAGTAGAGTATTTCATAAATTAATTGGTCCAGTGGTTTCTATTTTACTTGTGTTCTATGGGTCTAGATTAAACTCCCCAGCTCACTTTATATATTCTGAAGTTCTTCTCTTTCCTATGTCCTCCATTTCCTATGATGAGAAAATAAAGAAGGCTTTTATGCATGTGTGGCAGCAGAAAATAAGAGTCTGTTGTAATGTTCCAAGTTCAGATGTTCAACGGCTCACCCAACTACCCACCTGAGGCAGGACAGAGACACGGCAGCAGCTGCTGAGCTTAACCCACATATTGCATCAGATGTTTCCTTCTTTCTAATGAAGGAAACTTCTCTACAAAAGATCCTTCATTCATTTTTACCATGCTTAGCATTTCCATGATGAGGACTGTACTTCCTTAACCTCTTGTATTTTCTACTAGCTCTTAATTATGGGAATTTCATGTTCTACTTGCATACGGAAGGACTGAAGCTAAAAGCTTCAAATGAAGCCAGGATCTGTTCCTGCATTAATACTGTTGCAGAGACTGAATTACAACCAGAATGCTTTTTCTAAGAAACAGATAACGCTGTCTCTGGGCAAACCGCTTGAGTAAAATGGTTCAGCCAATTAACAGACTAAATAAACCAGATTCAAAACTTAATAATAATAATAATAATAATAATAATAATAATAATGATGATGTTAGCTTGCACCAACTAGAAAAATAAAACCAATGCAAAAGTTTTAAAGACAAATCTTGTACCAAAACCTTATTTAAAATTAAGTTCCTGTCTGATACCATCAATTTGGGAATTGGATGACTAATGGGAAGAGTTTGGCTGTTTATAATACTATGAAATTAATATTTGAAAGTTGGCTTTTTACTGGGTTTCTGCAAAGTCCTGTAATAGGACTTCAAATTCACCCAGAGCTGAAACAATTTTCTTTTTGTCTTTGTCACTTGTTGTCCTTGCTTACGACAGGGGTCAGCATTTTTAAGTACAACGATTTGGAACTGTTTGAAGCAAGCTATTGCCTTGTTCCAGTGTGTTAATCAGGACCTTGCAATTAAAAGTAACCTCCCAACAACAAACCAAGGGCTCTGTGGCTCCTTGGCATGCTGGGTGGTTCGTTGCTGTGTTGTTAAAACATTTGTATGTTACTGATGGAACAGCTTAGCTATCCAGGAACAAAATAGCCAAGTTGGCTAAATACCTCACTGTTACACACTCGTGTAACACAGTAGAGAAAAGGTTAACGTGGAACCTGATGCTTCCTGGTGCCCTGGTTGCTGAGAGAGGAACGATGGATTTCGGGGAACTGGTGGCATTCTTCAGTGGGGCTCTGACTTTCCAGCTTGTAAAAAAGTTGAGTGAGTTAAATATGTGACTTAAAACCTGAACGACAGCATAAAATATGAGTAGCATGTGGAGAAACTAGAAAAAAAAAAAGATCAAGAACAACGTGCTTTTGAGAAATGAGTTATTTATTTATGATTTATGTATTACAGTCATTGAGATTGTTAAAAATCAGGAATCCCTTCTTAATGGTACAAGAAGCAAGTATGACCACAATTTAAATATTTGGGCAATAGTCCAGAAACCTAACTTGCATATCTGCCTATACATCCCCTTGCCAAACGTGCTCCCCTTTCTCACTCTCTCCTGGAAACCCATCCTTCCTGTTTGTTACTTCACCCCTCTTTCACCACCCGTGTCTGCGGGGCTGGCGGCACCCCGCTCCCAGCACCCTCCAGCAGGATGAGGTTTTTCAAACAGACGCAGCATCACCTAGGCCGGAGATTAAAATCAAACCAAATGGAATACATTTCGCCCAGGGTACCAATTAATTACGGCAATTCAGAGAAATACGAGGATGTGGAAGCCAAAGAATTAGTGAAAACAGAAAGGAAGAAGGAAAATTCATGGAAGATTGCCCCAACAGAACTAGAAAGTGCTGTGTTCTGCATGCAGCCTCTGCTTTAGGAAGACTCTAAACTTTAGATTGCCAGAAGATGTGAGAGTAAAATAGGGGGAAAATCTTTCTGTATTCATCTTGTTTCTTGTTCCTCCTTAAGCTACTTGGAGACAAGAGAGTTGAGTAGATGGCTTTTTGGTTCAATCTAGTGCAGCATGTCCTACCTAACAACTTTCTCTTGAGAATGACATTCAGAAATCTGGCTCAAAATCTTGTCCTACATCTTTCACTGTTTATTTCCAGTGTATCTGGTTTTATTTTAAATATTGACATCTCACCTGGTATCTTTTAAAATAGATATATTTCTTGTATTTTATCAGCTGCACTTTAACCTCAGTGTCAGAAACTCCCTTACTCACCACTGATAGTACTGAAGAGATCATGGTCTCGATGATGGTCTTCCTTATGAAACAGGCTCTTACTATTGAAGAATACACATACATGGGTTTCGCTTTTATGGATGTAACCGGTTGCATGTTTTCTGTGTGATGGCATGAGAAAGAGGAAGAGGGAGAGAGAAAATTGTAGGAACTTTTTCATCTTGTTGCAAAGAAATCAGACTTTCAGGGCAAAGGACAGTGGTAGTTTTTTGTGTACTGACAATAGCAGTATCAAAGCAGTATCACTCCCAAGCCCTACAGAGAATATTCCTGTGCTGAGGACTCAATGAGTACATCGGTTTACCTTAGCAGCAGCGAGGTGATCAGCTCTTGGGCTGAGGAATTAATCTTCTCAAAGGCTTTCAAATATTGTCAAAAATAAACCAGGATCACTTAAAACATCTTTTCAGGTGGTGGTTGTTAATCTACTCTCCTCTGTATCTATTGTCCAGGCCTAATTGCCTTGTATGACCTGGTGATGAATTGGTTTTATGAATGGTGCTGTGCTTGGATTACTTTGCAACTGCTAACCTAAATATTTGCAGGGAGGTTTGCCCTTCTTACAGGGCCTGCTTTGTATTGTGTGGAGTTGTTAAGATTGAGATGCCTTAATGTAATTGATACAGCAACATGCAGACATGCCTACTTTTTTCTTCTTTTTTTCAATTTCTCTGTTGTTTTTCTGTGTTCTGACTATAGTAAAAGATTTGGCATGAACTGATGGCAAGTGAACCGTTATTCCATTTCTCTATATTTTCAATTTAATTTCAAGCTAATGAAAAGTAGTGGATGAACATCCCTGAAAGCCAACTCTTTTATTTACAGAATATATACAGCATGGGAAACATGAGCGAGTATTCCTTGCGTTGTTTTATTAACGTGCCTAAACTCAGATCACCAGTATGAACATATTCCTCCTAGCAGTGTGTTTAGCGTCCAAGCCTTCTGAAGCCTTCTTTGCTTTGGTTGATGCTGCTGGCAGTGGTTGTAAAAATTAATAGTAGTTTCCAGAGAGGGAATGGTCCTCTGAAAATGCAGCAGATTTCCAACTAGTAGCAATCAAGGGCAGAAATGCTACAGCCACTATGAATTTTACTAGATGCTAAACCATCAGATGGTTGAAATCCTGGTCATCGTGGGGAATTTAATCCATTCCCATATCTGCCAGAGGGACAACACAGCAGGGCACAAGCAATCCAGGAGGTTTCTGGAGTTCATTGAGGATAACTTCCTAAGACTGCTGACTGAGAAGCCAATGAGGCAAGGCACTCTGCTGGACCTCCTTACGCTTACAAACAAGGAAGATCTGGTTGAGGATGTGAAGGCTGGGAGCAGCTTTGGCTGCAGCAACCAATAGTGGTGGAGTACAAGATCCTGAGAGAAGGAAACAGGAGAAACAGCAGGATCACAGCCCCAGGCTTCAAGAGAGCAGACTTTGGCCTCTTCGGGAATCTACTTGCAAGAATCCCATGGAAGAACATCCTGGAGAGAAGAGAGATGGTTGACTTTCAAGAATCACCTCTTCCTCCAAGTTCAAGAATGGTCCTGTCCAACAAGCAGAAAATCAAGCAAAGATCGCAAGAGGCCTGCATGGATGAACAAGGAGCTCCTGACAGAACTCAAACATCAAATGGAAGCATACAGGAGTGTACTGGGTTTACATGGCAGGGTTTTGGCAATGGGGAGCTGCAAGGTGGCCTCTGTGAGGAGAGGCTGGGGCTGCCCCATGCCAGACACACTCAGTTCCAGCCGGCTCCACAATGGACCCACTGCAGGACACAGCTGAGCCCATCAGGGAAGCTGGTGGTGCCCTGGGGAAAACGTATTTAAGAAAGGGGCAAAACACTGCATAGACAGTGAGGAGTGAGGAAAAAAAATGTGAGAAATAGCCCTGTGAGCACCAAGGTCAGAGAAGAAGGAGAGGGAGGTGGTGCTCCAGGTGCCAGAGCAGACATTCCCCTGCAGCCCATGGAGACACCAGGGTGGAGCAGGTATGCACACTGCAGGCCATGGAGAGGACCATCCTGGAGCAACTGGATATTTTCTGAAGGAACTGCAGCCCTTTGAGTGCCCACACAGGAGCAGGTTCTCCTAACAGGAACGGTGGCCCATGGAGAAACCATGCTGGAGCAGGGGAAAAGCGTGAGGAGGAAGGAGCAGCAGAGATGAACTGCAATGGACTGACCAGGACTGACCACAATCCCCATTCACCTGCGCCACTTGGGCAGGGTGAGGTAGAAGAGTGGGGAATGAAAGAACGGAGCTGAGCCTGGAAAAAAGGGAGGGATGGGGGAATGTGTTGTTTTAATCTGTCTTTGTTTCTCACTATCCAAACCTATTTTAACTGGAATAAATTGAATATTTTTTCCCCAAGTGGAGTCTGTTTTGCCCATGACAGTAATTGGTGAGTGATCTCCCTGTCTTTATCTTGACCTACGAGCTTTTCCATCTTATTTTCTTCCCCCTGTCCTGTTAAGGAGAGGTAGTGTGAGAGTGGCTGGGTGGGCATCTGGCAGCAGGCCAAGGTCAACCCACCACCAAGAGGTAGAAGCAGGGGCAGGTGACCTGGGAGGAATGCAGAAACACTGTCCAAACATGCAAGGATGCGGTTAGGAGAGGCAAAGCCCACTGGGAATTGAATCCAGTGAGGGACATAAAGGACAACAAAGAAGGCTTCAACAACTGTATCAGCAGTAAAAGGAAGACTAGAGAAAATGTGGGCCTGCTGCTGAATGTGGCAGGGGACCTGGAGACAAAGGACATGGAGAAGGCTGAGGTACTCAGTACTTTCTTCACCTTGGTCTTTACTGGTAATACCAGCCTTCAGCAATCCCAGGCCCTGAGTGGGAACACAGGGAGAAAGGAAGACTTATCCTCAGTAAGGATCAGTTCAGGGAACATTTAAATAAAGCTGAATGCACAAGTCCATGGGGCTTGATGGGATGCACCTATGAGGGCTGAGGGATCTGGCTGATGTCATTGCAAGGCCAGTCACGGTGATCTTTGAAAGGTTGTGGTGACTGGGGGAGATTTCTGAGGACTGGAAGAAAGTAAATGTCACTCCTGTCTTCAAGAAGGGCAACAAGGAGGATCTGGGGAAGTGTAGGCTAATCAGACTCAGGTCAGTCCGGAGGTGGATCAAATATTCCTGGAAGCCATTTCCAGACATATGAAGGACAAGGAAGTGACTGGAAGTAGTCAACATGGATTTATAGAATCATAGAATCATAGAATTGTTTTGGTTGGAAGAGACCTCCAAGATCATTGGGTCCAACCATTAACCTAGCATTACCAAGTCCCCCACTAAATCATATCCCTTAGGGCCTCGTCTAAACATCTTTTGAATACCTCCAGGGATGGGGACTCCACCACCTCCCTGGGCAGCCTGTTCCATGCCCGACAACCCTTTTAGTGAAGAAATTTTTACGAATGTCCGATCTAAACCTCCCCTGGCGTAACTGGAGGCCATTTCCTCTTGTTCTGTTGTCTGTTACTAGGGAGAAGAGTCCGACCCCCATCTCTCTGCAACCTCCTTTCAGGTAGTTGTAGAGAGCAATAAGGTGTCCCCTCAGCCTCCTTTTCTCCAGACTAAACATCCCCAGTTCCCTCAGCCGCTCCTCATAGGAACGAAGGGGAGATCATGCCTGATCAACTTGATAGCCTTCTACAACAAAATGACCAGCTCAGTGGACAAGGGGAGAGCAGTGGGTTTTAGCAAGACTTTTGACACTGTCTCTGATAACATGCTTATAGACAAATTGATGAAGTATGGACTCGGTAAGTGGATAGTCAGGTGGGTTTAAAACTGGCTGAACTGATGGATTCTAAGACTTGTGACCAATGGCATAAAGTCCATCCTGAAGCCAGTCACTAGTGGTGTACCTCTGATTTCAGTACCAGGGCCAATACTGTTTAACATCTTCATTAATGACCTGGATGATGGGACAGAGTGCACCCTCAGCAAGTTTGCAGCAGATACAAAACTGGGAGGAGTACCTGATACACCAACTAGAGCATCTGACATATGATGAGAGGCTGAGAGTGCTGGGACTGTTCATCCTGGAAAGAGAATGCTCAGGGGGATCTTATTAATGTGTATATACCCCTGATGGCAGTGAAGGGGTAAAGAGGATAAAGAGGATGGAGCCAGACTCTTCTCAATGGTATCCAGTAAAAAGAGAAGAGGCAATGGGCACAAACTGAAAAAAACAGGAATTGTCATTTAAGCAGCAGAAGAAATGTTTTTTATGGTGAGAGTGGTCAAACACTGGAACAGGCTGCCCAGAGAGGCTGTGGAGTCTCCATCCTTGGAGACTCCAAAAAACTCTATTTAAAACCTCCAGGACATGGCTCTGAGCAACCTGCTCTAGCTGACCCTGCTCTGAGCAGGGGAGTTGGACTAGATGACCTCCAGAGGTGCCTTCCAACTTCAACCCTTCTGTGATTCTGTGAATAGCAGGTACTCACATCTAACATATAACTCAGCTAGACTCCACCCAATTGGACATTTGTTCAGTTTCTGTGCTTAGATCTCAGTAAACTAGATATTTATATTTCTCTTGGTCGTGATTTGAAACCTCTTTGTCACAATGTCAGACAGTAATAATTGTTTTGGGACAAGGAAGTTATTTTCCATTGAGATGTATTTGCTCTATTTCTGCTTTGACTTGAGTAGGTAACATATGCCCCTGAATCCCACTGATTTTGAAAAAATATGTTTTCATAGTTTATAGTACAAACCTGGATACAGCAGAATAGAATAAAAGTAGTGCAGTGCAGTATCGCGCTTCTATAAATGAGGTAGTTCAGCCTGGACAGTTCTGATTTCCTGGTAATTTTGAACCACGTTATTCTGACTGGTTGATTATTGGACTTCTGTAGGTTCCTCTTGCTGTTTTGGTTGCTTCTGTCCTAATCAACTCTTGAGATTTGCATTAAATAAATTTTTTATACAAGTTTGCTCTGTTGATTGTTCTTTGTTCTGGAGATTATTCTCCATAATATTCTTCACCAAAAACTGAACACTGCTTTTGTATTTTGACTGCTTCACATTTTGCATGTCAGCATCTCAAATCATCAGACCGAAATCTGAAATGCTCAAAATTTAAAGGAAATTTCTGAAAAAAAAATTGAAAATGTTATAACAGGCATAACATATGCTTCATACACATGAAAGGTTTAACTTACTCAAGTTTGTAAAGTACTTCAAGATTATGAGATTGCAGGTACTATTCAGGTACAAATATAATGATCTACTATTCTCTAAGCATGAACCTCATCAAGATATTTCAGTTACTGCATTGTCAAAACTGGACTGGACTTGCTGCCAGTCTTGCCAGAAAGTTAAGTGTCATATAGCTCTCTACACTTCAGTCTGTCTTCTACAACAGCATTTGATGTAGAATCATAGATTCATAGAATCGTTTAGGTTGGAAAAGACCTTTAAGATCATCGAGTCCAACTACTTCACTGCAAAGTCCACCACTAAACCTTGTCCCTTAGCGCCACATCTACATGTCTTTTAAATACCTCCAGGGATGGTGACTCCACCACTTCCCTGAGCAGCCTGTTCCAGTGCTTGACCACCTTTTTGGTGAAGAAACTTTTCCTAATACCAACCTAAACCTCCCCTGGCGCAACTTGAGGCCATTTCCTCTTGTCCTGCCACTTGTTACTTGGGAGAAGAGACCAACACCCATGATATCCTAAGTATAAGCAAGGTTTCATGGGCAGGAATACCTGAAACTGCAAGAAAAGACATTTATCACATTTGTGTCTCTGTTGTTCGTTATTTTTATTTTTCCTGTGTGATCCTGATCCTTCTCTTTGCACTTGTGAAGCACCTGGAAATCAACTTGTGCCATATAGTATTATTTGCATTTCAGTTTCTCCTAAAATTTCAAACCACAAAGCAAGATGTGGTATTTTATTCACTTCCTCCCCCCAGGACCATGATCAAAATCAACATTCATATGGCACCTAGATAAGCATCCTAGATAAGCACCCTGGTGAGTGGTTTGAGACAATTACTTGGACTTAGCCTTTATGATAATCTTTACTTAAAGCTTGATAGAAGCAGAGGAAAGTCCCCCTAACTTTAGTGGACCTTGTATCTGACTCAGAAGGCTTAAAACGGTAAAAGCCGAGCCTTGCATGAGAAGACTATGGCAGTGAGGAGCTTGCTTTCTCCGTAGTTCTGGCTTTATACTCTCATGTAGTTAATTTTCTTGGTACTGAGATTCCAGCAGAGCTTTCGGCTAAAATGTATGTAACTAATAATTGGGAATTCAGTAATATCTGATTTGCACATTATTGCATGAGACATATATGAAGCCTCATACTTCATTATAAATTATTAATTAGGTTTTGAAAATTATCTTGGATATGTAAATCTATTATTAAGTAAATCTGCTGCCATTTCTACTTTCAAGAAATGAATGTACTATTGCCATTAAAAATTCTCCTTGTGATTATTCAAAGAATAACTCCAAGAAACATAAGACAGAAATTCATTTGTCTTTGAATTAATGTTCTCTTGCATTCAAGATTGCAGTTATTCTCCAGGTCCTGCTACTCTAATTCAGAAAAAAATGCAGTTGGAAGTTGCTATTTCTTCTGAGGAGGAAAAGAGAAGATCAAATCACATCCTAGCAGATCTTCTGTTATATATTATTTTGTCTCCTGTATAGGAAGGGGTATATAGGAGGGAGCTGTACAGGTCCTTCTGACTGGAGAGCACAAAGCCGGGGCATTCTACATTTCCATATGTGATTCCAGGCTCTGGGGCTAAATGTGGGTCTCTGGGAGAGTGTAGCTGCTCCCCCTGTACACCAGGCAGCAGGGAAGCCCAGGTCCCATCTTTCCGGCAGGCGTGTATCTGGTTTTCCGCACCGTGTTGTTCTGCCGCCGGGATAACTCCGCTCCCCACCTGCAGTGCCTTCTGCACACCCGGTTGCTTTCCTGTGGCGCTTTGCAGCTCTCAAAGACATAATTATACCTTTGATTTCTGCCTCTTTCATTTGTTACAGTAAATGACCAGGTATGACCAGGTACGATTTTGGCATTTGGTTCTGCTGCTGACACCTGCAAATGCTAGAGCTGGGTGGTAAAGTTTTGAGGTTCGCTGGTATTTTCATTTTTGCGGATGTGTATTTAGCATGTGCCCTTCTGGGCCATCCATTTTGTCCACGCTGTCAGGTGCAGCTTGCTCGGGGTAGATTCCAGCTGATAATAACCAACTCACAGTTTTCACAATATTTAACTAGAAGCCTTTGGTTGCAACTTTAGGGTATTTCTGCCTTGACTGCTTAATTTTACTTTCACCAGAACACTCCTCAAACCTTCGCTTTCATGTGGTAAATATGTATGAATGCTGCATATGAGACTATTCAGCACAAAGATTTTAATAAAATGCTCCCGTAAATATGCTCACTTCTCTGTTGTTACAGTTATTTTAAGTGTATGTTTAACTTGCTGATTTCACACACCGCTGTGCAGCCGTTTGTTATATATTAACTTAAGCCTCAATCCCACAAGGTACTGACCGCTTCTGGATCATGCTGAGTCCCTTTCCCTCCCAGCAGTGTTTAAGGGCTCACAGGGTGCTCAGCACCTTGCAGGACTGAGCCCTGAATCCGAGCAACAACAGGCTCTTTCAAAAACCAAATAGGTTTTCTGGAACAAGGTTCATACTGTAACTGGGCAATATTTTGTGCAATGGATTTTCATACATTTAGATTAAATCTTATCCAGAACAACAGATCTCGTAGTTAATGGCTGCTGGAAGACATAAACATTTAGGTATGTATGGTGGTAATTAATTACATTTTACAATTATGGTTTTATTAGTTGTTCCAGTTAAGTGCAAAACCATGACTGAGACTAATATTTAATCTTTTGTGTGTTGGCTGCAGCGTGCTTTGCCCCTCTGTTAAACTGTATGTGTTTTTTAGAGTTGCAGATAATCTGTGCAGTTCATCTAGCAAAGCCATTTGGGCATTATTCATTGCGGCGCTTATGCATTGTGCAACGGTGTGCTTTGGGCACCGCGACTTCAAGGGGATCCCACTGGCAGTGGCATCGGGGGGCAGATTCCCTGGCATTACCCCAGCTTTCTGGAGGCCCTGTGGGCAGAAGCCCACCCAGCCACAGAGCCGAGCCACTGGCGCTGCCTGCATCGGTGCATTGTCACCGGTGGCCCTGGGCTGCAGCGCCGTCCTCCACTGTGAATCAGACATTTTGAAAGGTAGGATTTACTGAAGCTGATCTGTTGCTTACATTTTGGGAAGCCAGGATGAATATTTAGTAGCCAAATGTATCTTAATGAGACCAAGACGTGGTGTAGCCTCTGCAAACTACAGTATTAATCATTACTTTTCTCTGAAATTTGTTTCAGGAGAAGAGTGTGCCATTGGTCTGCGTTGTAAATTCAGATGCGTTTGGCATAGAAAAAGTGTTGTAACATACTGTTTCTAAAAAGTTGCTCTCGCTGTTTTATATGCAGATAAAGACCGTAATCTTCCATTGTTTGCAAGGAAAAAGACAGGACCTGAAACCTTCAAGTAATGGGGTTTAATTCCATCTACGAGCAAGGAAAATTGCTTCCAAAAAAGGCAGCCCTTGCCTCGCCTGTTCAACACCTTGCCACGCTAGGCAAGCAAGGAGATGCTCGTTGATTTTGGTCCTGGTATCACCTGCAAATACTGGTAATTAGGAGCGAAAAACTAAACCTGAATTTTGCTTTCAGACTTATACTTAAGGTTGGCCAGAAACCAAGGCATAGTTCTGTTCTAGGGACTGTTGGAGGAATCTCACTTTAATTCAAATACACCTGTGTGTTAATAACCCTATCTTTTCAAAATAAGCAATCACACTGTTGGCCTTTGCCCTCACTCCTACAAGTTAACTATCATCAGTTGCGCACACGTTTATGTATGGATTATCTCTTGAGATCAGTGTGATTTTAAGCAGAGAATCACACACGTAAAATGTTTGCAAGATCACAGCTCTGGCGATGTACTCTAACTGAAATCAGGGTACGAAATCGGAACGTCAGTAGACTGCGGATTAAGCAACTTGCTGACTGCCAGTTTTCTCAGAGTAATGGCTGTCCAGTTGGCTGCTGTGCTTTTCTGGGAAAAAAGCAAAAAACCCAAACAAAATGGAGGTTTTAGAAGTCTTCTAGTAAATTAGAGAGGTTTCTGCGTAACTTTAAGCACAATTAGCTAAGCTAGCAACACTAAGAAGTTAAGAGTTGTTTACTCATTAAAAGAAAGTGGGGAAATAGGTAGAAGTTTATGGGAACAAAAGTGAACTGCTGATGCCAATGAACTATTTTCCAAAACTTTCAGCGTAGGATGAAGGCACCACATGATCCCACGTAAGAATATTGCAGCAGAAAGTAGTCACAAGTACTCAATATCCTCCCTGGGAAAAGAGCTCCTGGGTTAGGGCAAATGAGGCTGGGGCTGGTTGTATGCTAATTCCCTTTCATTACTATGTGTTAGCAAAGCTGTTTAATACTCGCTGCAAAGCCTGGATTTCACTCTCCTCTCATTTAATACCAGGTTAAAACTGGAATAATAAGCTCTCAAAAGCTTAGAGGTTCCAGTAAAATGAGATTTGTCTAAAACTTAGGTGTTGGTTTCTACTAGTAACAGTGTTGTAGCTTTGGTGCCCTAAGCAATGAGAGAAGCAAGACTGGTAAGAAAAGAAAATATACTTTATTAGGATATTGAATGATTTAGTAGAAGTTGCTACCTCTTATCGCAAGCCTTAGGAAGGGTTTCTTTCTCTGGAGAGCCTGAACTCTCTCTGTCCCCTTTCTCTTAGACTTCAGAACAATGAAAAAATGTAATAGTCACTTCTGAATCATTTCCGAGTGTTTCTACAATGTATTTCGTTTAAGCGTTGGAAAATCAAGACGTAGAATATTGTGCATGGAGCAGGATGGCTGCTGTTTCAGTGGTTCTCGGGCAGCAATATCTGTGACTCCAAGGGCTGAACACTGAACGGGAGCTGTTTATCAGCTGAGTAAGAGCAGGATTTCTGATAAATTAAGCCTATTCTCTTGGCCTGGTATGGTGAAGTATAAAGCTGATACTACAGTCAGCTGAAATTGGCTTGTTATAAAGGTGCGCCTCTGACTCTTTGGTTAAAACAATTATTCCGGAATGTGTTTGTCTGTGGCTCTTCAGGACTTTCAGAGTTAAAGCTTTCGTGTAAATCTTGTCGCTGCTAGGAAAATTACCAGATGCTGACAGGGGGTGTCACCAGTGGCTCAGCCGAGCATATGCTACATATGGCCTGGCTGCAAGTGCCGGACAGGGAGGCCCTGTTCCCTGCTGCCCCGGAGACTGGTGAGGACAGGTTTTAAACCAACGGATTTCAGCATAATACTAAAGGTTTGCCTCTACGCAGTGTTCACCCTACCCACGGGACTGAATAACTAATCAAGCATAGATTCTCCTGCCAAAATTTTCGCTGCATCAAAAAGGAGTTAGATGGCACCTTTACTGAGTTATTTTACAAACGGTATTTTTTGAGGTATAGAGCAATCCCAATGTCCTTGCACTGTGACTATTTGCATTATTTTTGTGCTGAAGCTGGAACTGAAACTGAATCAGAGATTTAATGTAAAGCAGATTAAAAATCTCTATTTACCTTAATGATTGATACTAATCTCTGAATTTGACACAATAGTACTTCAGAAGAAATTCAATTCACCATTTTCTGGAGAAAGTATTTTCCTGCTTTTCCAGAGAACATACTTAAAAATATTTCTTGTTTGGAAACCCACCTCGCACCCACACGTCCTGGCACCCTACGGCTTTGAAACGCAACACGCGGGGAATAAGCTGAGGGCACTTCCACGTTCCCCCAGCCCTTTCCAATTCACAGCACTCCTGGGCAGCTCCCGAGACAAACTGCGAGTCTGGAGCCGTTTCAGGAGTCCCGTTGCTTGTGGAAGGAGGAGTTTCCACTCGCCTTCCTGCGCTTTCCTCCCTGCCCGTGGACACTTACTTCCACCTCCTGCCCTGCAACAGCTCGGGTGCAGCCGGGGGAGCTGGTTCCACTCGCAGCCTGGCAGGAAAAAGCAGGAGGGATGTCCAGCATCTCTCCCTTCAGGTGGTGGCATGCTCTTAGGTTGGCTCGAGCCATCACTTCTACCTTCATCTGTAGAGACCGGGTAGATCGAAGGAGATGATGTGAACAGCAGCAGGTGGTCTATGGGGAGCGACAGCATCTCTGGGTCAGTGTGTGGTAACAGGAGAGAGTAAAGCAGCTGTTCCACTCCTGGCACAGAAAGTCTGCTGAATTATGTCATGAAAAGCGAGAGGTGGGAAGAGATCTGACTCAGGTATTTAGTATTGCTTAGACAAAAGACAGCCCTAGGACAGAATTGGCACAAACTGCCTCCCTTTCACGCTGGAGCTGGAAACATGGCTCACATCTCCAGCTTACTATTTTAATTATGTACCCCAGAGTATTGAGGGAATGGCTGCAAAGGTTTTTCTGTTAGATTTTCTTAACCTGAAGTTTAACAAGGTCTTTTTAAAAAGGACAGAAACCGAAGTGTCCGTTTTGCTGTTTGCCATGTTTAGGCAAAGACAGCTCACCAATGTAAACTAACTTTTGTAGTAGGGAAACGTGTAATCTTTCAGGTTCAGAGCTACCCTGTGTTCTTACAAGACATAAATTATTAGTCAGATCTGCAAACTCCAGTTTAGAAGATTAATGGACCATCATCAAAATAGGCAATTCAGTCTTGAAATGGGCACTTTAGTCTGAACTCCTTTCAAAAACCTGGACTTCAGGATTTGTCCTCTGCATGGGTAGATAATGGATTATTTTCTCGTGCGTACATTTTTTATAGCTCTCATCACCGTAAGGATCAAAGTGCCAGAGAAGCATTGATGGATTTGTCCTTGCAAACCCATAGGTTATAAGGTACTACTCCTATCATCACTTATTTTACACATATGGCACTTAAGCTGAGAAAAGTATGCTGAACTGCCAAGGTCAGAGAGAAACAAAATCCAGAATCCCTCTTCCCCAGCCTCAGTCATAAAGACATCTTTCCTGCCTGAGATGGGGGGTTCATTTTTTTCAGATGATTTACCATTACTTTCAGGGCTGGTAAAATCCAGCGTTGTTTAACCTCTACTCATAGGCATATGGGTGTATGAGCCATAAAGGTCTCTTGGGGCACTGGTTCCAGTTCCCCTTATTTTAGACAATTATGCCACTTGGTGTCTAATTTAGTATGTATGGCTGGTTTTAACAGCACCAGTAAACTAGCTTAAAATTTATGAATTTGTATGTGTCTGATTCCATGTCCAGAAAAGTAAGTTTTCAAGTGAGCAGCATTGTGTTTTCTGCATCTTTAAAATCAGGTAACTTCTTTTCCTGCCAAAATAGACAGACAGTTTGCTTAAATTTGATCATCCATGTTTTAAAACATACTCTTGATTTCAGTGTTAATAAAGAAGAAGGTAGTTAGTTACTACAGCACCAGAGAAAGAGAGGGATGACTATTAGTTAAAAGCTTATCATTGCTTTGAAGTTTGCAGGCAGGCTAAATTCAGAGCACGTATTTTATTGAAAAGGCCCAGCATGTAAATGTTGTTGTAGCACTTCATGGGTATCCATTTTGTTTAAATTGGTTTTTTCTAGCTTTTCCATTCCACAGGATTTTTGATAGAGTGAATTCAAACAAAAAGTAGAAGTTATTGACAAACTAGAAGTAGAATTAGCAAGAAGATTTCTCTTTTTTTTTTTTTCCTGAAAAAGAAAGAGAAACATGGTGGAGATGGTAATTCAATCTTGTGGCACAAGAAATGTGCCCATGAATGTTAATTTAGTTCAGACTGTAACAAAGACTGCAAGTTGCCATTGTAAAAAGAGACTAAACAAAGAAATGTATTGATACTAATTGAAAAAAACCCTGTGTGGTTCTTGAAGCACATGAATCAAGACCGCCTAGAAGCCTCCAAACAACAACAACAAACCCCAGTGCTTCCCCCCACAATGCTACCTGTTTCCCCATTTCTTAATCTTATTGAGATGTTCACTGTTCTGACCTCATGAACGTGTCAAAAGCTGTAATTTTTCAGGGCTTTTTGCCCTGGCCAGCACGAGCTAACTAAGGTGCGCAGCTGCACTATCACCAGTTGGGTATTTCTGTTGCATCACGCTGGGCCAATTACTCTCCTGAGACCTGTTATTTTATTATAATAAGCATCAGAAGCAAGATGATCTATAACTTTGCATAATTTCTACTGATGTGGCATCATTCCTAATGACGTCCACTACCTGCTTCACTTTCAAAGCATTTCCACCTTTCCAATATCCGATGGACTCTGTACCTCTGCGGTGTTGCTGCATCCCTGCTCCCTTCACCACAGCTGAATGATTTAAGCGAGGGCTGGGTGCTGCTTGCGCTTCCTCCCTGAGCCCAGGGACGAGCACCATCGCTCAGAAATCAAACCAGCCCACGCACAGCCCCTCGCTACGGCTCGCGCGCAAAAATGCATGAAGTGCACCAGATCCTCACTGTCACTGCAGCCCCTGGCCTGAGCAGTGCAAACGCCTGCTGCAGGTGGTCCTCAGCCCTCAAACTCCTCAAGGCCCTTTCTCCATGTATTTATTCTTCCATTGACTTATTTTGGCCTCCTGGTTGCATAACAAGGCACCGTCATATCCTTAGGAAATTTTGGAAGGACAGTTTTGAATAGAGAGGACGGGATGGTGGGGTAATTAAGTGGGTGGGGAAGAAGGTTGATAAAGAGCTCTTTAATAGTCACTTTTACATGCTATTATTTCGAGCAAGGAAAATAAATACAGAAGGGCTGTAGGGCCATCAGATGCCGCAGCGAAGGATGTGACGTAGGAAAGGATGGCAGGTAGAGCAGAGAAGGACGAGACAACAAATGGCTGCAGAGTGGGACAATCCCAACTCTCTTTCTGAGATTGCACCCTTTCCTCTCAACTAGTCCATATCACTTTAATGTAAATCCATCTAACAGATAATCTAATACATTTTTTTTCAAGACAAAAAGAAAAAGAAAAATATATATGGTATAAAAAAAAAGACATTTTTGACTAATCTCTTTCCCTTCCTATTTCTGTCTACTTTACACCTCCACGGTCCTTTTCCTTCCTACATCTTACACTTTGTGAGACATAAAGTAAAGGTGGAATTCAGCCTTCCTAATTGGTAACTGGAAGTCTTCTTTATGTTTAAACACAATGATCTGTTTATTGGAAACTGCTCTTCTGTAGTACCAGCCATCTCTTCATGTCATGCTGTCTGAATAATGCCTCTTGAGGATGGGGAGAAAGAATAGCATCGCAGTTGGACCCCGTGGGGTTATAAATAGCATTTTAGCAGCCTGAAAGGCTGAAGCCAGTCATTAAGTTGCATGCAGCTGTAGTGGTGTAGGTGGGTGAGTAAGAGCAACTCAGAGATGGGATAATGGTAACCTGGTACACAAGGGTCATTTTTCATTGATGGCGTCACTCCATCGGGCCATTGTGTTCTCCCTAAATTAGGTCTCTGTGTTTAACAGAGCTGAGCAAGCTCAGCAAAACAACCCCGGCAAAGCACACTTAAAAAAAGATTAGAGGGAAAAACGATTTGTTGTGTGTTGTGATTTAGACCAAATTGTGATAAACTTTTCTCACTTTGGTCAGTAATTGCCTTTATCAGCAGCAAAGTAAATGCAACAGGAACCGGCCTTTCGGAAGCAGCATACCAGCTTCCTCCACAGGGGCAACGATGACTTTCACTGGGCAAATTAAGACGTTAAGCCAGCAATTTAACCCAAGCTGTCCTTTGAGTGTTTTCCTTAGCAACATGATTCATTTTCTGGAATGGTTTTTTTCAGTGCCAAGATGACAAAGGTCTTGAATTTGGAAAATCCCTTTCAATTTATTATTACTCATTTGGTTGCAGATATACACAAATGGAAAAATCCTACGTTAATTTCACACGGTTTATATATAAAACAGATGAAAATAATTAGCAGCCTATGTTCGTTTGAGCTTGCACACTACTCCTGTTCTAGTGGTAGAACATACTACTCTTCCCTCATTTCTAAACCGAACAAATTGAGATCTTGATTCTGTTCCCAGTGAAGTCGGTGGGGGAGTTGCTTTTAACTTCAATAGATATATGACTCAGTTTAATTCCCCCTTTGGGACCTGTCAATGTGTAAAGATTCCTTGGAGGTTAATTGCTTGCAGTCTTTGCCTGGCATGTAAAAGGAAGGTGCAAATCGCAGAACTGGAGCATTAGCTATGTACTGCAGCCTGGAAAAGACACTGTCGTTTGAAGGGATCTCTTATTTCAGTAATCCTGCATCTTCATAATTAAATTTGGTCACTCATTCATTTAGAGTATGTCTTAGGGCGTCACTTCCTTTGCCATCCTGCCCAATAGCTGTTGAAGTAGGACAAATGCTTTTAGATTTTCCTGAAATTATTCCTTTTGGCTCTTTTTTTGTACTCTCTTTTAAGAGTACCTTTTTAAAAAAATCACCGCTTTAAAATAGACTTTTAGAAAGTATTTATAAAAGAACCATGAAAGAAAGAATAGAGTTGTGGGAGCGAAAGAGAAGATTTCAAACTAAGTAGAAAGAATCATTCTCATTTAGACTTTTCAGATTCAAGTGAGTGGCTTTCTTATTATATAAATGTGCCTTTTGCTATTCTGAGTAAGCTAAAAGAGATGTATCACTACCCATTAAAAGTTGGGGAGGTGTTCCTTCATCATTGAAACTCTATATTCTTTCTCCCATGTCACTTTTTTTGTAATCTTTTCCCACCTGTATTACACTTGGAATAATCCTTCTCATTCCTTGTCACATGTGCATTAAACCTCTTTTAAATTAGAGACTTAGAGCTTCTAAAACAAGCGTTTCATTTTTGTTGCAGTAAGTGTGACGACCATTGTCAAATCACTACTAAAAATCTCATGCATATACCAATCTGGAATTTATTCTTGGAGTTCTTCTCTTCATGAATTACTGTACTTGGTCAACCATAACACGTAACGCTGGCACTGCCTCTCAGTTCACTGCAGCCTTTGTTACTCACCTGGAGTCAAACTATTAGCCTGTAAATAACACAGTATACAGCTCAGTTTTTCGGAAATACCCACAAAAGTGCTATGAATTTGTTCTTATTTACACCTTTTCAAGCATTCTCAGTGGCAAATAGTATTAATCCTCTCAAGAAACAGAAAAGCTGGAAAACCAGCCTGGAATGCCACTTCAAAAGCACCTTTTTTTAATCAGAAATTTGGACGACATTTTGGTTTTTTAGGATTGCAGAAAAACCTTTATATATGAAGGACTAATTTACTGAAACTTTGGTGTATAACTTTGGCGAAACACTATGGCTTGTTTTTCTTCAAATATTGTAAGAAACTGGAAAGCTTCAAATATATTTAAAAGAAGGGTTCAGGTCTCAAAGTAATCAGAATTTCTGAAGTTTCAGAAACACTGTTTGCTGGATAAAGTAGAGACTGAAATGAGTGGCTCAGTTCAGCTCAATAGTTTTTTCTGCTTTGTCTTTTTGTCCAGCTGGCAGACAGAGGACGCAGGAGGAACTGGGGGTTCCCTTCTCCCAGGGGTTTTGTGGATTAAAAAGGATATTCAAAATTAATGTGGTGGATATAGCTCGGATATTTACGGAAAGGAACGTGCAGGAACATGGGAACATAAATCCACTGAAATCCAGGTTTGAACAGTGCTGTCAGAAGTTTTTAAGCGACCAGCACAGACCGCTAGAGATACCAGGGAGGCTATGAAATAGGTTTACAAGACCCATTGAAAGTGGTTTTAAAGTCAACTTCTGATATACTTCTTGTCTCATACAAATGAAATAATATTTCCCTTAATGGTGCTGCTAAAGTGATTCTCTTGGCCATTTGAGCACCTTCCTTTTCCCGTGATCTGAAGCAGATAATTCTTGTCTGTACTGATTTGAGAACTTCCCCCTGGCAGTCCCAAGCTAACATAGATCACCCGTGATGGTCCATATGGACCCTGTCCATACTGTGTCAGCATTTCCAGTCCTAATCTCCATTTCCCCTTCGCTTCCCATGCCCAATACTGTAAGGCAACCACTTCACCCTCTCATTTGAGTCATTCTTCAACACTCACTCCTTCCATGGGGCGTACCATAAAGCCGAGGCCAGCAAGACCTGGGCTGGTGGCAGGCTGTGCCTGCTGCTGCTGGCTGCCGGAGAATCCTGTGGTCACTCCCAGAGTTATTTGCTACCTCATTTGACCTACATCCCTTAAGCCCATTTGTTTGCCTCATCCCCTAACTACACCTTGCCTTTGAGACTATGTCTACGCTGCTCTCCAGAGAAGTAATTACAGCGTGTACAGTCACAGCAGTCTCAGAGGAGAGGCAGTGGGGCTGACGGCCTTCCTTACTTCTCCAGGGTGTCCGTTCTGCCACGCACTCTGCGTTGTCCCAGTTTCATCTTGCCTCTTACCTGAGGTACATTAAAACAGTTTTAGTTTTGTCTAAAGCTCCAGTCCAAGTGTAGAAATATTTTTAGACAATAAACTATTTGAGCAGGGACTACCAGTTGTTATGGATCTTTGTCAGGAGTCGTGACATGGGGCTGTAAGACATCATTGTCTCAACAATTTTCCTTGTAGTATATGAACACTGTTCAGATTGTGCATAACGTGTTGTTCGTGCTGTTAACTCTGAGGAACAGTGGCAAACCAAAATGTTGTCCGGATTTGGGACTGAAAGGCAGCCTGGGAACCAAGCATGAGTATCTGAAAGATCTTGCTGGTGGCAAGAACTTTTTTTCCAGCATTTATGTCTTTAAGCTCAATAAAGCAAACCGCGCTTAGGAAAATATGCCGGTTTGTTCTCCAGTAAGAAATTTGTGTTTGGCACCATAAACACAATGGGGCCCCAGTCCAATTTAAATACTAAATGAAAACATATTTCTATGTCGCGGATTGTTTTGTTATAAAATATACAACTAGCTACTAAATATACTTTGCTGGGGTGAAAAAGAGTGACAGATGATCTCAGACTTTTTTCAGTTACTTCAGGCTTACTGGGAGGATCATTTATATCGTGTAAGGAGGTGGGCTCTTTAACCCGCGGATTATGGCTGGGAAAATAAACTCGTGCTTGAGGAGGGGCGAGAACTGGTGCAAGCGTGGGCCAAGCGGCCGCGCTGCACAGCAGAAGCCCGTGCGAGACCTGTGCCCGTGACAAAAACCAAGGGGGAGCGGAGCACACGTACCTGGAAAGGCAAAGCGAGCGGTGGGGCTGGGACAGCATGCATGACATTTTGAAGGTACTAAACACGATCATCCTTGTGTGGCCGGGTGCTTTGTACCGGGGCATCGCCGTGGCAGGCGGCAAACGGAAGGGAGGCTCCTTCCCGCAAGCGGCAGCGCCGGAGACCCGGCGGGAGGCACTTGGGGGCGGGCGGAGCAGAGCAGACCCTTCCCGGCGGGGAGCGCCGAGGCCGAGGGCCGCGGGCAGGCTCGGCGCGGGGTCACCCGGAGGAGCCGGGGGTTCCCGGGCCGCCCCGCCCCGCCGGGCCGCCGCCCCCGGCCGGCGCTGCCCGTGTGCGCCGCGCTCTCCGCCCGTCCGCCCGCCCCGCTCGCCGCCCTCCGCCCCCCGCCCCGCTGCGGCGGCCGCTGCCATAGCGATGCGGGCGGCGGCGGGGACGGGCTGCGGCGGCGGGGTCCCCCGGCTCCCCCCAGGTAAGGGCGCTGCTCCGCGGGTCGGCTCCCGGCAGCGGCACCATCGCGGGGAAGTTGCTGCCGACTCCGCGCTGTGAGCTCATTTTTTAGTTTCATGCCGTTGTATTTGTTCTCCTGCCTCTCTCCTGCTCAGGTGCAGTTTCTCCCAAAGCCGCTTTCTCTGGGAACTTCTCTGCCGAGAGCAGCGTCTTGTTCTCATTATTGTTACATATATTTTTTTTTCCGCGTGGAAATTTGCGAGCGGTACAAGAGCACAAGGGCAGGCCGAGGTTTCGGTGCCCGGCGGGCTTTTGTCCGGCCCGGGGTGCCGCGGCGGCGGGGGCAGGCTCGGCTCGGCTCGGCTCTGCCCTGCCCGGCTCTGCCCAGCAGCCCGGCAGGCTCCCGCCGCCACCCTGTGAATGAGGGGGATTAAAAACAGCGGCGAGGGAAATCTCAGGCGTCTGGCTGAAACACAAGAAAATCCTTTTATCCTCAAAGGGACAGAGGCTCGCAGAACTCCTTTTAAAGTGCACTCGGGAGGGCGCAGCCTTAAAACCAGTGGATACGAGCTCCGAAACTCCCGCGTTCCACGAGGTGGTGGGGGTTTGCGGGCGCGGGCTCCGCTGCTGCTCCCCGGGCCCGCTCGCTGCACTCGCCGCGGTGAAAAACCCCGGCAGGGTTTTGCATCTCCTGCGGGCTGTCGGGGCTCTGCCGCCGGTCCCCCGCCTCGCCCGGCCCCCTCCGCTTGCCAGGGGCCACCCCCCCATCCCCGCTGGCCCTCGGAGCCTCCGCGGCCACTTGGGTGGGAGGGAGACAAAGACGGGCCGGCGCTACCTCTCGCCCTCAAGCACGGCTCTACGTTTTCTCTCCTCCTTTCCGGGGGGGGAATCCCCCCCCCAGGCAGCGGCAGGTTTGTGAAGACCCCACTGGCCCTTGCAGAGAGAACCGTGCCATGACCTTCGTTTTTAAGATGGTGCCAGCTTCAGAGTGGGCATCCCAGTGGTTTCTGGGCATTGTGTAGCACGGTGATGCCCGGCAAAGACCCCCGGCCAGGGCAGGGGAGGCATGGCCGGGGGTCCCCACACAGCTTTCCCAAGCGCTGCAGCGTGGTTCGGGCTGCAGGATCTCCCACGGTCAGCTCAGGGATTCCCTTGTACAGCACATCCCAGCCACAGAGACTCCGCTCACTTCCTAATTCAAGTTTTCATCACACTGTCACGACAGCATAGGCCGGCTCCTGGCGTTACGTACTTCTGAATCTTGTTTTCTTTGGCTAGGGAAAAATACTTAGCTGTGCACTTGATGTGACTCTCAGGTTTACCTGCTAGGGGACAGACAAGACAGTCGAGTATCATGCAGCATTCTGACAGCAGCAAGTGTAGGAAAAAATACGTATATTTTCCTCTTCTTTGCCTGCTGTTTGAGGATTAGGTGGCACTTGATGCACTTGCTCGTTTTTTTGGATGAAAACTTCTCGTGTGTCTTGGGGCTCAGTGCTGAGCGCTGCGAGGAGGAAGACTGGACTGATGTTGCCGGGGGTTTCTCTCTAAACGTGTGTGGGGAATATATTTAGTGTTGTAAGGTAGGTGTGGTAGTCATATTGAATTTATTAGCTTATTAAACATTAAAAAAACAAATACATATTGAAATTATTCTGGTCTCTTAAATTGCTAATGAATGCAATTATACTTTGAGGGAGTTATGAATGTCTTCTCACCGCTGCAACACACCTTTGTTTGGCGAAAAAGAACTCCTTCATTTCGTGCATGCCTTTATTTCCTACGCTGGGGCTCAAACTTCTTTTAGTTGGGGACTTTGTAAGGAAATTTCGCTAACGGTTGCTTTGGTTTTCCCGATGCAGGCAGTGCAGCCTGAGGAGCTCAGCTCGCCCAGTCGATGTCAAAGCAAGACAAACCAAGGTGCAGCAGCTGAAGGAGAGGCCGCGAGGTCAGCTGATGGAGGCAGCAGTGTCGCTCTGAGCTACCCCAGCCTCCGGCTCCATGCGTACGGCATCGAGAGCATGACAACGTTTCCGAATGGCTGTGGAAATGGCACCACCGTTACTTGTATAGTTATGGATAATAAAGAGCCCCAAAACCAGACTACCTGTGTCAGTCATAATGGGGGATACAGCACCAGCAGCAGTCATGAGGAAGAAATTCAAGGGGATAAACTCAGCCCTTCCAAAATCATGCGCCTTTTCACCACCCCTCGGAAGCGGGCTAATTCCAGCTCTGACAGACCTCGTTCTCTGGTTTTGATGGGCAACTCGTCCACGTGGAATGCTTTGTCTTCCATCAGAAAAATGGGATCTTTCAAGAAGTTGAAATCTTCGGTTCTTCAAGGAATTCAAACAAGGGAATGCTCAGACATCTTAAATGAGAACGATGTAGGGAAACATGGTTCAAATGGGGCAGTGGTGAGAGTTCAGACTAACAGGTATTCCTATTCGGGGCCTTTACATGATTTCCAGAACGCAGTGGATGTTTTAGCTTCTGACTGCTCCGATGCGGAGGAGAGTGATGAGTCTTTCCTGAGGAATACTCATCGCTCACGCAGCATCAGGCGGGCTTATGGTGCTGGCCGCATAAACTTGCTAGACACGGATAAAGGTCAGAGTCATCACAACTGTACGAGGCCAACATCACCTGTCATTGCAGAGCCAAAGATCTGTGAAATTTTGGTGAAAGACTCTGAAAACAACAGGATCATTTATCGGAGAAGCAAAAGTTCGGATAATTTGAACTTTCTGAAAAAAAGCTCATTCAAACGGAAGTCCACCTCAAACCTCACCGACCTCAAGGTTGCAAATGAGAAACAGATGCCAACAAGGACTGTGAGTGTTACTTCTGCTGACTTGGACAAAACCGGTGGGAACCCCGAGCGGAGATCCAAGCGATGGAAGAGCCCTATCAGGGCAAAGGATTTTGACCGAGTTTTGAAACTTGTCAGTAACGTTACAGATGTTGCATGGAAGAAGGATGGCCCTAAGAGCGCTGCTCCTTCTCCCAGTGAGCAGTCCCAGCGAACAAGGTCAAACAGCAGGCTGCACGATGACTACTCCCGCAGGGTTTCCAGCAGCACGGATCATGACAGAAAGAGATGCACCTCCCCAGTATCTAGTCCAGACTCTTCCTTGCCGGGAACACCTGGTCTGCAAAGCCCCACAGTTGCTCAGGATAAAGAGGCTGAAATGAATGTAGCTGTTGCTGAAGACAAAAGCCTCAGGACGTCATCAGGTATCCCAGACTCCAATAGCTTATCACCCACGCTGAATGACATTAGTCCATTTCCCAGCGAAGTGTTTTATTCGGACTCGGATGAACCAAAAGCTACCCAGCATTTTACATATGAAGCTGAAAACCCTCACATTCCGGTCAGGCCAACTACTCCAAAGCCTCAAAGTCCCACTGCAGAGAAGGTCAAGTGCAATATGAATTTCCAGTGCCCAAACCATCACAGCACGTTGTCACTGAGCTCATCGGAGAGCGAGGAGAGAGTCGAGGTACCGGGGCTGAAGCTTGGCAGGAATCCTGTTTGCTTCCAGGACTCGGTGCAAACTGTGTACTATGATGATGGAAATGAAGACAGTGGCATAAGCAGCCACTCTCAGCTGAGCCTCAATTTAGCTTCTGGTGCCGAAGAGAAAAAGGAAGAGGTAAGAAAGAAAGCAAAATCCTTTAGAAGCTGTATATATATCTATCAGGTTTTGTCTTTATTAATGCAAAACAATGCAAACAGTGCAAAATAACCTGAATACTAATGGCTATTGCAGCTTGTTATTGCTAAAGTATGCTGACAGCAATTATTTGCTTTAATATATTCTCTTTGGATGCTAACATCAAATTATTTTTTCTTTGTGCATTAATATCAAAGAAAGTTTTGGCAGCAAAGCTTTCACGTACGTTTTCAAGGGCAGCTTCTTGCGCCCTGCAGATACACCACCTTGTCATGTGGTCTTGTCAGATTTTACCAGCCTAAGCAGGGCCTGGCTGTGTTTCCTTCCAAGCTGAAATGTCTCTAAAGAGTCTGTATATTTTAAAGTAGTGTTGATTCAGTGTAAAACACTTCGCCTGTGGAAGCCTTGCAGAACATGGTAGTACTCGTAGTGCAGTGTGGCATGAAAGATGTACAGGTTTAAGCATTCAGTTGTATCCGATGTTTCCACTGTGCAATGATGGCCGTGCTGAGGGTAAACTATTTGGGTATTTATTTGCCTGCAAATTTCAAACAGCAGTACTTTACACGCTGGGCTGAGTGTGTTGCTACTAATGTTTGGGTGAAGACACCAGTGTTTCAGTGCACCTAACGTGTGATTTCATACTCTCAGTAGATGGGTAGATAGATGTATTGCAGCACCTCTGAGGTAAGTTCATGTAATAACCCTGTGCCCTTACCTAAAGCACTGTGTGAGTTGGCACTGGAGCAGTTGCAATGATCTGGCAGTGTTGGTGAAGAGCTGTCAGACGTATCCTGCACGCCTTTGAGATGGTGTGGCTCACCCCAGCCCCGGCAATGTACAGTAATGTGGTTTTGAGCTACTCAGGGTGAGGCAGCAGAGAAAAGTTTGCTACTCATTGGGAACAATACACTGGGGCAAAAATCCCTCTGGATCTGCATGAATATGGAAACCGTTTACAAAATAGAGCTGACATATCTTTTAAGCCACCTCAGTTTGACTGAAAGTATCTTATACCTTAGGCATGAGATAGAAAAAGGCAGATGTTGCAGCTGCACAAACTTGAGCCTTTCATGCTGTAAAGTCCTATAATGCCTGTGAAGCTGTCTTACTTTTAAAAGCCTGGCATGGTTTTTGCAAACTAACTGTAAATGGTTACAGAGCTTATCAATATTGTCCTTCTGCTGCAGAAAAGCGAGTTTGTTTACTGTGCTTGCAGCTATGTATGGTAAGGTTGGAAAAATAAACTCAATGTGTATAAATGTTGAGGCTCTGAGGTTATTCCTCTTCTGGAGTCCCAGAGTTGCCACAGCCATCCATCTTTTCCAAAACTCTCGCTTAAGAGCGTATGCAAGGAGATGCTTTCCCACTGCCAGAAGAGGCGAGAGCCCCAGCGTGGATTTATGTCAGTGGTATTTCTCGGGAATAAAATGGAAGTAGAATTAATGCTACTCATCTACCATCTAGTGGTGATCTGCGATCATGACCCAAGAGAAATTCAGCTTGTCCCTCCCCCTGGCTCCCGACAAACCAGTACAGTTTTTAAATGAATGTGTACGTTGGGTGGATAAAAGTTACTGCAGTTTTAGTTTTAACACCACATTCTGTTATTATCTAGCATGCAATTTAAACTTTCTCTTTATATTATAACATATTTTAGGTTAATTGTGAGTACCTTTTAGTGTTTGCTTCAGTTGTCTAAAATACGGGGTGTGCGCTGATGGCAGCTCTGGGTTTGTGTAGTGGGCAGGCGGCCGGTGTGGGATGGAGCCCGGCAGGAGATGAAGGAAATGGTGGCCAGGGGACGGGCTGCTCGGCTGCTAGGGCAGCAGCGAGGGCCTGTAGCCCCCTCCCTCTGCTGGGAGCACTGCCTGGAGCCCCCTGTGTACGGCAAAACAACTGCGGCCGCCCAAATGGCACAGCTGCATCCAGACCTCTCTTCTGATCCAAAAAAGCAAAGTTTTTGGAGGTGGTAGGTGTGGATTGGAAGCAGGAGCTGTGCAGGACAGGGTTTACTTCTGTCTTACTATGCAAGGGGTGTAAACTCTGTCCTCTCTTTTTTCCACGCCTGCTCCTCGTGGAACCTACACAACCCTGAAGCTGTGGCACTCAGAGTGACTACAAAACAGGGAGAGTGGTATGGTTTCTCCCTGCCATTTCTTCGGAGGGTTTCATTGCTCATTTCTTCCTCCTTTACAGCATGCTTCCCTCAGCATGGAGGTAGCTTGGTACCAAAGATACTTATGCCAGGTTAGTTTTTAATTGGAGTTTATTCAGCCCGCAGGCACTTTTATGAATGAATGCCGCGTGCTCATACGATGAGGTCATTGGGGTTTGAACTTTTGACTACAATTCATTTTTAACTCTACCTTACACCTCCGCGTTACAGAACTGTACCCACCCAGCAAGTTGTTCCTGTGACACTCGAGCGCTTGGTTCATTCTCGGCAATCATTTGAGATGTAATGCTGAGCCATGCAAATCCCAAATTTTTAAGACTTTGTCTGAACCTTAAATGCACTGTGTTGACAGACAAATTTGCACTGTTTCCATGTTTCATGCATCTTCTTTTCTGTATGGATTTCATGTAAAAGCTAATACGTATTTAGTACAGCCACTAAAATCCCTGTGGCTTGGAGACATATTTCAGTACAAAGCTTACAAGGTGCTAGGCGGTCAGGTTCAAATGCGTTCTCCTTTCAGGACTGGCTGTCGTAGCTGGAAGCAAATCTAGTTTATTCCCTTACCCACTGATCTGGTAGATTCGTTGGCAAATGAAGTCTGTGGAACTTGGTCCATCTCTGTATTTTCCCAAATGTGGAGACGAAACGTTTCTACCTTGCATTTCCCCGACACTGTGAAGCTGATTTTGCAGTATTCACACAAGGGCATCTATCCATTTACCTGAATCGATGTTTTGGGGATGTTTTTCCAATGTGATTAAATCTTGAGATCCTGTCGCTTCTGTCACTTTGTTGGTTTCACCAAAATGCAAGATTTGGGCTGGAGCAGGGGAGGTGTTTGGCCTCCTCGGTTGTTGGTCCTGCCCGAGGTTGCTTCCCAGGGAAGAGCTAATGAAGTGCAGCCTGGATCCATGCCTCAGCACTTCTTAAGCTACAGAGGCGTGAGTCACCAGAGCTCGTCTGTGACCGCCCATGCTTTCCCGGTCTCTGCTTTACACCACTATCACAGTCAATATGTTGCTTTTGAATAGCATCAAGAGATGATTAAGTACAAGTTTGTATTTGGACTGTTTCACATAGTCTTTACGTTCCTGAAGAAGAGCCCGATATCACTGTAAATAACGAAAACTTAAACCCTTTGCTTTGGCCTGGCATGTGTCAGCCACTAAGGCTGCCTAAACAAAACACTGTTCTGAATTTGTTTACAAAAAAGACAAATCGAGTTATTTGACATTTCACCTAGTCTTTCACAAGCTCTTAGAGCACCTGCTATTTAAGTTGCCTTGCTGGCATCTGGCTTCACAGTACACCAGACTTTTTATTACTTAAATACCTTATCTGCATGACTATAAGTGAATGGTAAATTACAGTGAAGAGGTAACTCTGCTGTAATTAGGGTTGAGTCACATGAGTCACATTTTGTTTGCAGACTGCATTGTAAGTGCTTTAAGACCTGTCTGTTGACTCATTTATGTTCGTGCCGTGCGAAAGTCAGTGGTCCCAGCTAACCCACATCGTGCAGTCCCCCGGCGCTCAGCTGTTGGCAAAGTTGAGCTGATCTGTCCCATGCAGATCTCTGGGCTCTGAATATTGAGCACAGATGGCTTAACTTGGGGGACAGCTTGTGGAGGAGAAGAGCTGTATGGGTGGGAATATGGAGAGGATTCGGCTCTGTCCTCACTGTTCATCCTCCCTATTTCTTGCTTCAGAAAGTGTCCTCGCAGTGAAGGACCATAGGGTGGCTGGATGTGGTCATGTTCAATACCCACAAGGAGCATGCAGCAGCCAGGAGCTGAGGATGGGCGTCCTCGGTACCTGCCACAAGCTCCGGAGTGCTGTGGGGCTGGGCATGAGCGCACCTGCTGGGAGCTACCTGGTTTCAGCTCTCTCAACTCTTCTTTTTGGATTTATTCACCCCTGGTTCATCCACATGCAATTTAGAGTGTGGCTTAATCAGCTTCATCTTTGAGGTTCAACAAGGCCAAGTGCTGGGTCCTGCACTTGGGACACAACAACCCCAGGCAACGCTACAGGCTTGGGGGGAGTGGCTGGAAAGCTGCCCGGTGGAAAAGGACCTGGGGGTGTTGGTCGACAGCCAGCTGAATATGAGCCAGCAGTGTGCCCAGGTGGCCAAGAAGGCCAAGGGAATCCTGGCCTGTATCAGCAATAGTGTGGCCAGCAGGACTAGGGAGGTGATTGTCCCCCTGTACCTGGCCCTGGTGAGGCTGCACCTCGAGTACTGTGTTCAGTTTTGGGCCCCTCACTCCAAGAAAGACATTGAGGTGCTGGAGCGTGTCCAGAGAAGGGCAACGAAGCTGGTGAAGGGTCTGGAACACAAGTCCTATGAGGAGCGGCTGAGGGAACTGGGGATGTTTAGCCTGGAGAAAAGGAGGCTGAGAGGAGACCTTATTGCTCTCTACAACTACCTGAAAGGAGGTTGTAGAGAGATGGGGGTCGGACTCTTCTCCCTAGTAACAGACGACAGAACAAGAGGAAATGGCCTCAAGTTGCGCCAGGGGAGGGTTAGATTGGATATTCGTAAAAATTTCTTCACTGAAAGGGTTGTCGGGCATTGGAACAGGCTGCCCAGGGAGGTGGTGGAGTCCCCATCCCTGGAGGTATTCAAAAGACGTTTAGACGAGGCCCTAAGGGATATGATTTAGTGGGGGACTTGGTAATGCTAGGTTAATGGTTGGACCTGATGATCTTGGAGGTCTTTTCCAACCAGAACAATTCTATGATTCTATGATTCTATGATCTGTATAACTGAAAATGTGCTAAACTGAGGAGGATAATTAGGTAAAGTAAATAAGAGGGGGAACTTTGTAAACTGGGTTTACTCCTATGGGGCTTGTAATTTGGAGCAAGGGCTCACCACTCCAGTGGAACTCTGGTCTTGCTGGCTACAGCGCCTGGGGACAGAGCAGCAGAGCACTGTAACAGGCTCTCAACAGCATGTCTGACAGTGAAGTGAGGTTTCAATTAGACCAAGTGACATTGGATTTATGCTAAACTCTCTGAGCTGCTCTGCACAAGTCAGGACACATTCACACAATGTCTTCACAGTTGCTCAAAGAGCGACTTCCAGGAGCGCTTGCCCAGAGCTAAACCAGAAACCACTGTGCATTGCTACAAACCCAAACTGCAGAACCGATCACTGAAATGATGCAGAAGGGAACCCTCAAAGGACACAAATATCCTCCTGTCGCAGCAAAAACTCTTCCAACTCTGAGCCGTCTGCCATTCAGTACAGCCTGTAATCATTTGTTGCTGTATCCTCTACTAGGAAGAAGAAAAACAAGGCAGTGGTGACAGTGATCTGAGTTCTGATCAGGTTATATTTTAGACCGAGTAACTCTGCAGTGCTGAATAAAATTGGCCATTCCTGAAAACTGTAGAGTAATGCAGGAGTTACCATCATCCCTACAAAAGGGTTTGTGGATGCTGAAAGGGGGAGCTCAGATGGACTCCACTGCCGTTAGCCTGGGGCAAGCTGCTCCCTTTCCTTGCTGCTTTTGTGCTCCTCTGCCTTTCCAGAGTGTCTGATATTTGACTGTACTGTAGGTCTCCTCAGTAGTACTCAGGCACTGCTCACCCTGGGATCAGGAGTAGTAGTACCCCAGAGAGTGGAACGGCACTTCTGCCGATGTAACTTGGCTTTTACATGGAGCGCGGTGTTGAGTTGTCAGCACTGAAAATCCATCTCGACACTAGAAGGTTGTGATGTCCAAATTGAGCAGAGGCAGCTGCCAAGTTTCCTCTGAGCCATCTGCGTTTCCCCTTTCTGGCATCCGGAGGCTGCTGTGCTGCTCGTGGTACCGGGATGCTGCGCAGGATGCTGTGGCAGGCTGGGAGACCGGCCGGGTGCTGGAGGAGACCGAGCACAGCAGCCTCGACTCTTCCTATTCCAAGCTCAACCGCAGCAGCCTCGCCCTTACTCCACGCTCTAGGAAGTAATAGTTTGCAGACGTAGAGTTGCCCAAGGCAGCTCCACCCAACGCAAGCTGGAGTTTGTGACTGCTGCTGGGACCTGCCGGTGGCTGGGCTCGGGCTTGGGCAGGGACGATGAGGCTTTGCTCTGGAAGGGTGGAGAGAGGGGGGAACCAGAGGACCTCTGCCTGGAAAGACATTGAAGAGACGCAAAGGCCTATGGCTTTTTATGTTTTGCTTTGTTAGCATAAAGTTCCACTTTCAACCTGTGGTTATCATCTGGCTTTTGAGGTTCTCCAGCGGATATTACGAAGACAGACTGGAAAAAGCTGCTTGTTTTGCCAAATAAAAGGAAAACGGATTATTTTTAGACCTGTTACTTGATCTGGGGTGTTCTGAGTCAATTTAGAAATTACTTAGGGATTTATTTAGGGATTATTAATGCCTATACATCTTCTAAAAAGAGGCAGAGAATATGAATACTCCTTTACTATACACTGCATGCTTGCTGCTCCAGTTCAGATACTGAAGTGAAGAAGAAACAGTGTTAGAGCATCACCCAGCCATCCCATCCCCAAGTATCAGTCACTGGAAAACTAGTGGAAACAGTTTTCTGGTTTTAGCATGCTTGCATTTTTATATGACTGACGAGATTATTTCTGCAAAGCAAATGCATTTCCCTGCAAACTCCCCTATGCTAGTGGGAAATATGTTAGCTGATTTGGTTTTGGAAATGAGTTAGAGGAGAGGACGAAGGAAATCCTTGAGGCTGAAGAACAGATTTGAGAGTCATGAGATCCGCTTGTCATTTCCAGTTCAGCCCTGTGCTTCCTCTGTGACTTACAGGACTTAACTGCTTTGTGTCTGCTCCTTATCTGTGAAATGTGGATATTATGGAGGTGAACTCGCTAATCTTGGTGAGGCATGTTGCTGAGAGGGAAAGCATTATGCTTGTTGATTACGACAAGCAGGCTTTCAAGGATCAAGTTAAATGAAGCCAACCTGCATTAAAAATGCCTTAGAAGTATATGGCTAAATTTTGTTTGGGGATCCATATAGCCTGATCTTTTAATGCGGTTTTATAGGTGTATTTGTTAGTTAAAACACCACAATTGCTTTGGTGTCAACAAATCTCAAGAGTAGAATTATAAAATTTTTTTCCAATTTCTAAAACTTCCAAAATGAGTGATTTACCACAGTCGTTTGTGTTGCTAATGGAGATTGATTTTACCACATTACAAGGCACAGTAATGTAATTTTACTTTATTACAATGCATAGTATTTCCTGCATCCATTCTAGGAGCTCATACTAGTATAGGGCAGTGGTATTCCTTTAGGGGTCCCCCTTTGAAGCAGTGCTCTGCAAATTTTTAAACTGTGAGTCCACCCAATTTTTTGGGGGGGAGGAAAGAAAAGGCAGATTATCTTGCTATAATGTTTATAACTTCCAAGCAGCTAAAACTTACGTTAAATTTTGGATATGGTTGTATTACTTTGATTTCTTCTGCTTTGCTTGTTTGTATAGGTGTAAATGCATATGTTCTGAAACAGTTTTTTTGCAGTTGTTTTGCAGATCGTATTCTCCTGTCTTCCAGACCACTGATCGAATAGCACTGTGTATTCTAGAGAGAGAAAATCAATGCATTTATTTGGGGTCTTCTCAAAGGCTAATTAAAAAGAAACGATACTAGTGGCAGAGGAGGCAGAGGGCTGTAAAGAAAAAGAATATAGTGCAATTTGCATTTAATTAGAAAGGAATAGATGGCAACTTTCTTCCTGTAAGTGAATTGGACTGGTTTAATAATTCTGGTTAGTTTGTGATAGAAGATGCAAACACTGACTGAATGGGTGCTTTCTTCTACTGTAAAAGCAATCATTTCCATGGTAACTATTGCTGTGATGGTATCACTGTTGGAAATTGTCAGCCTGTTGGATCAACAGGGAATCACAGGGCTCTCATAACACTTTAGGATCTTTTCATAAAATCCAGAAAGAAAGCAATAAATATATTTTCTGTGGGAGGCTGTATTGTATCCGGAGTCTCATAATCTCTATGTCACAACAGTTTGCAAGTAAAAATATTGATCATGTCCATGAAACATAAAACAAGCTTGTGACCTCAGTTAGTAGAGATGATAAATGAACTTCAACTAATACTCCCTCACTACTATTTAGCAACAAGAAAAAGTGCAAAGGTTGCCTTTTATCATGTACCTGGGTGGAGACATGTTGTCTGGACTTTTACTCTGTTAAGTGAAGGTGATAAAATAACTTACGGCCACTAGGTCATGATCACTTGGTCCTTTATGTTTTTGGTGGCTTATATGAACTGAAAAATGAATTCTAATATTACTGCTGAGTTCCTAGCATTTGGCAGTTACTGTATTATACAGAAATATCAGCTATTTAATAGTCACCAATTATAATACTGGCATATACTGATATATGACTGATTATCCATCACAAGTTTTCACTGAGAATATGTAGTAATTGTGTTCTGAAACTTCTCAGCCTACTCAGGTTTTCCTTGTAACTTATTCTCAGCCAGAATTATCATCTGTTTCATTTATCACACCTTTTTATAAACTGCATTTGGAAATTAATATGCATTTCTTGTAAAGACATTATTAGATTTTGATTATCTCCTTTCTCTGGATTAGAAAAAGGCAGCTATAGTTAGCAAGGCTGCATTTCAGCCAGGCAGCTCAAAAATACAGAGATGCCAAAACAAGAAGCATTGCAACTTATTGTGGAGCTAAGGGAAAAAAAAAAGGCAGAAGGGGGCCGGGATGCACTTTCCGCTGGAGACCAGCAAGGCTGGGGGTCCCTGTCCAAGACGCACCGACCTGTGACTTCCCAGCAGATATTGCAGGTAGGGAAAAAACTTTCAGGAGATTTAAGTGTCCCCTTAGACTGCCATGCTTGTCTATATGAATACGTTATGAAGCATTAATTGCATTGGTACATTTAGAACATAAAAATAAAATTTAAAAAATCTGAATAGGTAATGGTAGGGGTTGAAATGCAGATTAGTGGGCAGGGAGCCTCAGCAATATACACAGGCATCAACATGTTTATGGAGTGGCGATTTTATTTTCATTAGGGAATTTATTGGCATAAACACATCAATAAAAAATCACCCAGGGATTGTTTTTCCTTTGCCATCATGGTGGCAGCAGTTTGTCAGCCCTCACAAGTGTAGCAACAGCAGCAAGCTGACCAGCAGCGGGCTCTGTTGGGTCAGACTTATAGTTGGGGCTTTTTCTGCAGCGGAGAGTGTGGTCTGGTATAGGATGAAGTGTTATTCATGGCTGGTGTAACTGTGCCAGCAAAAGTCCTGCCATGCAATTCCAGGTACTGGCAATTTTTTTGCGATTTCACTGATAAAAGTTGCATCCGTATAAGCAACACTTTGTCGGTACTGTACAGATCAGATCTCATGCTCCTTGGGCAGCGCTCCCTCTAAGGACAATTTTGGGTGCTGAATTTATCAAATATACACTGTAGTCCAAGTAATAGCTGCAGAACTTGGCTCTCATCTGGCTCTAAAGGCTAAGCTAAGATTTCAGTGGTTAAACACCTGGTGCTGATGTTGCTTACATTGGTATTAATGAGTAACAGGGAATGCCAACAGCAGTCATGTGCCATTAAATGCAACAGGGGTTGTACCAGTGCCAGGTCGAGTTGAGTGAGATCATGATGAAGTCCTTGAAGCTGCTGTGCCTGGATTGGGAAATCAGTCTGGGCCCAGGCAAAGGCGAGATGCGGTGTGGCTGGGCTCAGACTCCGCGGTCTAGTTGTCTACCTGGGAGCAGCCTGGGAAGGCTCCTGCCATGGCCTGGTCGGTGCGGTCGGGGGCCCTGGGGCGCACACCCGAAACAGCACACCTGAAAGTGGCACCTAGAGCTGAGCCAAGTTACCTAAAAATAGCTGTCAAGTGCAATGAGGGGCAGGTATCCAAGACAGCTGCGCACAGCTGGAAGGCACCTCGTGGGGAAGCTGCACCTTGCTGGAGCGGGAGTTGGGGATCAAGCAGGGTTCCCCCAGCGTTGGGGAACATGGTTGTAGTGCCATCTACATCTCCCTGCCATCAGGTTTGGCACCTGATTCCTGCCTGTAGTGCTGCCTGGCTGATCCGCTCCGTAGGCTTGGGTGACACTCTTGTTTGGGGACTCAACTTGAACATAAGCACCCAGCGCTGCTGGAGGTGCCTGACTGGCTCCCCGCCGTCTCCAGGGGCTGCTTCGGGATGGCCCAGGCTTCCCATGGGTCCTGTGTCATACTTGCATGACGCATGGTACGTGGCGACATTTTAGATCTCTTCTGACATTTGAAATGGCCCTGGGTGCCTATGTTCAGGCAACAGAATTTCACCCCAGATTTCTGCAGGCTACAATGACAGCTTTAACGTCTAGCTAACGGACAGGCACCTCCATTGCAGGCATCAATATTTAGATGTGGGAATGTGGAGCTGAATCCCACTCTAAGAGTGTCACATTACGTGAGAACAACAGCAAATAAAAGTGTAGCCTGGATCGAAGTAAATGTTCATTTTAAATGGTTGTATTTGTAGATATACTGCTGTCAGGAAAAAGGGAAATGATTGAAATACAACAATTTAACTGTCATAGGAATTTAGCTGTCCAGATAAAATTAATCCATTTGCATCAGTGTAAATAAGTAGAGCTGTTTGTTGTTGCAGTCTCAGAAGAAACCTAACTGAGGATGCAGCCTAAAAGACAAGATGACTAGTGTTGATTGCTAGCATTGGTGCTTCTGTGCTGTTGCTGGACTAGCAGGTGTGAATTTCATAAAATCCAATGTAGATTGAGCGTAGACCTTTACTTCTCAGAAGTCTTGAAATTCCTTGAAATTTTTGACCAACACTTGTCGTGCATGAGTCAGCGCATGACATTTTGATTTTCATCCTATATGAAGTGCCATGTATATCTCCACTTATGTCTATAGATGTTACCAATAATAATTGTGTAACATAAGCCTGATTTCACTTATAAAGGATTAATCAAGGGAAGGTCATTTGAGGTCAGTGGTGCTGCACCAGTATAAAGCCAGTGACAGGTGGAACAAAATTGTTTCCTCAGAATTTTTTCACTGATGTCAAGAATCACACTTATGCTGAAGTGACTGCAATACTGGAGCCTATGGGTTGTGTGATGGGTATTTTATTCCTACTAGTAAGCGGTCACTTGGTCAGGTCCTGCTTGAGTAGGTCACTTAGAGGAACGTGAGGTTATCAGTCTGGTTTCCTCTGATTTTTGCTATGAGAGGGTTACGTTTTCTGGTGTATTAGTATTCTTCAATGCAGTTTATAGATCTAGGCCTAAAAATACACATCCTTCAGCATTGTTTATTGCACAGTAGAGATTAATCTGGCTGTCATTTGGATCACTACTGTAGGTGGAGTGCTGCAGGAGAGCAGTCCTCTCTTTGCAAATGTTATTGCTCAAGATAAGGGTGTAAAAAGCAGATTAGGAGATGACGTGTGACGTGTCCTTCCCTTAGTCTAAAAGTACAGGATCACGGGATGAACTTTGCCTGACTGGTTACACAGAGAGTGTGCTCCCATTTGTAGCTCTTACGGACAAGATTTTGCCAAACAAAAACATAAAATGACTCTCATGAGCTCCTTTCTCAGTCACTGCATATGTGGAGACCCTTTACCTGTGTCCGACTCTGAGGTAAGAACGTTATTTAACCTGTGATTTTGCTGCTCTGACCTCAGAGGGGCTGTGTTTAAGGGACAGCTTCACTGAAGCTGTGTCAGTGCACCAGCCAGGGTGTCACTCTCTACTGAATTGCTTATACTATTAAAACTGATCCTAAGCTAAAATCTGCAGAGAAGCTGAAGCATGCTTGAGTGACAGGTGTGACGCCATAGAAATCAGAATTTATGCAAGTGCTCCAGTTAGAATAAATTTTATGCTGTAAGTGAAATAATTGAATGTAGAGCAATGTATGACATTGATCATTTTTTACACCTTAATTGCAGTAACCATGTTAAAATGCTCACTGTTTAATAACTCTGCCTACTAGCTAAAGTGCTTCCATACAGTGAAATTTGTCTTAAGCTGTCTTTTGAACAAAAAGCAAAATCTGCCCGCTGTATCAGGTGGCCTTCTAAAAATGGCTCATTGGAGTTGTGCTGGCCTGGTTGAAAACAGTGGGCAGAGAAGAAGGTGACAGAAGATAAGTCCTCTTTCACAGGCGTCATTGTAAAAGGCTGATTCTGGGCTGCATGTTTGCTTTGAATATGCAATACCTGAAATGCCTTCATCTGGTCTGAAACAGATGAACAAAATGTAGCCAGAGACAGACAAAATGATGCCTCTCTCTTTTCGGAATACTTATTAGCTTTGAACATCATCAGAAATGCACTTGGGTAGTCTAAAGATATCCCAGTAAAGAAGTAGGTTGACTTTTTTACAAAAAAAAAGTCAGAACTAGTTCATAATTTGTATGAGAACTTGGGGCAGGGTTCACTTGCTCAGCAGTGCTTTGGAGTTTGTCGTTCACTCCATCAGGCGTTCATGTGAGCTGCCACCCAGCCCAGAAATGCCCATCTTCCTTTCTCTGTTTCTTTTCTGTTCTTTGTAGAGGAGCCAGGAAAAACCAAGGAAATGTTGAGAATCTGGAAATTTGAGGGAAAAGTGAATATAAATTTTTATGTGCAGTATTTTTTCTCAAAAACTACAGGGGTTTTGCTAGAAAAGTTTACAGCAGTGTTACTCCAAATGCATTGAAAACCTTAAAAGTTTTCCCTCTAACAAGTGTTTCAGTTGAGGTTATTTTATTTCCAAACTTGTAGTACCAGTGCAATTATGATACCTGTAGGCATTAACCTCCGTGAGCCAGACGTGCTGTTAAATAGGAACAACATGCTCATTTTCCAAGCTTCCTCTCTAAAAACATCAGTTTTTCCTGTATTTGTGTTATAATGTCTCTTTGGTCCTAGTCCGTATGACTATAACCTTTGTGAGCATATAGAGAATTAGCTTCTCCCATCCAAACTGGATGAGCTCGCCCGCCCAATTCCCACATGGCTGCACAATCTCTAGATCTGACCCAGGTGAGCGTGTGGGAGTGAGTGGTTGGTAGGAGGGAGCGACTGCCCATTTTGGTATTGGCTTACAGTTACGTGGGATCAGCAAGCAGTCAAACTGCAGCCTTACTGTTTATTTTCATCACTGAATAGAGGTAAAGCAGAGGAATATCATAGAATCATAGAATGGTTTGGGTTGGAGGGGACCTTTGAAGATCATCTAGTCCAACCCCCCTGCCGTGGGCAGGGACACCTTCCACTAGACCAGGTTGCTCAGAGCCCCATCCAACCTGGCCTTGAACACTTCCAATGATGGGGCATCTACAACTTCTCTGGCCAACCTGTTCCAGTGCCTCACCACCCTCATTGTAAAACAATTTCTTCCTTATGTCCAATCTAAACCTACCCTCTTTCAGTTTAAAATCATTGCCCCTTGTCCTGTCACTGCAGGCCTTGGTAAAAAGTCCAGAAACATGGCACGCTGGTTGAATTATTTTTACCGGTGTTACATGTAACATCCTATTTGTGCGCAGGAGCAAGTCCTGTGAATGCCAGAGCTGTCTTTCCACGACATCATTCAATGAATTCAGTGTTTACAATAGGGCCTGTCTGTACTGCTGAGGTAATAGGTGAGTTTTTAGTGTTATTAGTCATGTTTGCCTAAGAGGTGCTGATGGTTGGATGTTAACCTTACTGAGCACAAGCATCACGATGTCTTTCCTTTGCAAAGTTACTCTCTTCCTGAATTGTCAGTTGCATTTGTTGTATTTATGGTAACTCTTTCTTTTTAGCAATGTTAAGTTGATTTGATTTTCTGATATGAAAAACTCAGAAATTATTAACTGTTAGAAAATTCTGTGGCTTATTTGACTTGTTCACATTTAAAAAGGTTGTTTCTGATGACCACTGGAAGAGGTCCCCATCCCAGGATGAAGAAAAGGCAGACACACAAAAGGTCACACCCAGGAGATGGGGCTCTGGAAAAAGATCTCGGCCCAGACCTCTCTCAGACTATGGCCAAATGTCGATCAGAAGTTTCTCTATACCAGAAGATGCAGTTGCGGTGGAGTCTCAGAAGACAGACTGCATGGATGGAGAAAATCAGCCAGGACTGGCTTCCGACGGGTCTGTGATCCAAAGCAATACAGTAGGCTACCACAGAGGGCGAAAACGAAGACCCATCTCCGTAATAGGTGGGGTCAATTTCTATGGAAGCGGTCCGGCAGAAGAGACAGAAGGTCTGCTGACACAAGTAAGATAAGAGATGTGCTCTCTGCAAACTGCAAAAGACCCTTTCACTTCCTTGTCTCTATCTTCAGCCTAGAAAATAGAATGGATGCTTCCTTCTCTTCCTTCCCTTTTGTCAAGCTGCCATCACGTACTTACAATTCTGCTTTCCTGGTCACTAATTACTTTGTCTTGTTGTTAAAAAACAAAACAGCATGGAATAAAACTGATACTGACTTTGGGCTGATCTTTTCCGTATTGTAAATTAACCTTATTTCTTTCTTGGAATGGTCATTATGTCTCATATTGGTATATAAGAGCTCATTTGTGTGTAATACAGCTGTGTGTTTAGTCTCCTTACCGTGTGTAGGGCCTGAGGAACAGAGGAGTACAAACAAATATGATAATAACACATTATTTATTGATCATTTCAAATTCTCCAAAAACAGGCCTGTTAAAAACCTGTGGCATGAGCTGTGGTGTTCAAAATCTTGGTATTGGCATAGCAAGGATACTTAAAACTAATAAGGGCATTGCTTAAGAAAATTGGTAATAAATTGAGAAATTAATGAAATAGAGAAAGAATCTAAGAAAACTGACAATATGAATAAAATGTGTGTTTATGTGCCACTAAACTGACCTGATAGAACGAATGTAGGAAGCCTGTAAGAAAATAGCGTGTGGTTGAGTTAGCACTTGAGCAGTACCTATATACTTATTTGCCATCTCTGTTGGCTTAGGTAAGAGAGCGAGAAATAAAAAACTTCTGAAAGATGAAAGTAGCTCCGTTTTCCCCAGAGGTGGTCCTGAGCGGGTGCGATGTGTGGCGGAACTGACTGTTGTGTTGTAGTGGTGGCCCTGTCTTGCAGGTGGCTACAGAGCTTCAGGCTCACGGGCTTTTCTAACACTGCACTGATGAGGTGTTTTCCACTTTCCAGAAAAGCTGGAGGACTCCTACCTAATGCGATTGTCAAGCTGATAAAGCAACAGAAAAAAGGAGTAGTATTTACATCCTCAAAAAATGTGATTCTAGTGGTTATTAATGGAATTTGAATCCTCTTAATCTTTCTCATGCCACTCGATGTCCTGCTGGGAGGTTTAGTGGTACTCCCCTGACTGAAACTGAATGCTGAAACAATGGCAGGATTTTCAGTCTCCTATGAAAAGCAATTTTTAACATGAACATTGTTACTGTATATTGCACATTTTTTCTTTATAATTCTCTGATGAAAAAATTCATCTTGAAGCAAAACTCCAACTGAAGCCAGTGAACCTTTTACCCAGGCAAAGGCCATAGTTTCAAACCCTATATAATTGGGATATTTTAAAATTAATTTTATCACTACTTAGCTTGGAGGAAAAAAAAAAAGAGGAAAATTATTGTTATAAATTCTAGGCCATCTTACTCAAGAATAACAGATAGATTTCAAGGGGTAGTAAGTACTGGCAACCCAAATAATCCTTGCTGTACCATGGAAGTGATTTAACACTCTCCCAGCCTTTCATTTACTGCTGAAAACAAATTGATTTCTTTTCAAACCTTGCTCGCATCAGCTTATTAACGAAGGAACACGCACCAAGGCAGCTATTTGAGTCGACTCTTTCCATGCTCCGATGCTGCCGCGAGGGCTGGCCAGGGTTAAACGAGCACGTTGCTGGTTCACTGCGGTCAAGACCAAAACCATGGAGCATTCCCAACGGGGCCACGTTTTTAACCCAAATGATGGCCTTCCCAGGCCTGCCACTGAGTAACAGCACATCCTTGTCTGTCCGGGGAAGGGATCTGGACTGAAGCCTTACAAGAAAATTTTAGTTGCCCAGAAATAAATAGCTTTGTTGCTTAATCAGCCAGTTATTTGCATATAGTAATTGCCATCACTTCTGTTAGCTGTTTGATGCAATATATCGGACTTACTCTTTGTGGTGTTATTCAGTGATAGGATCCTGGTATATTGCTAAAGCACTGAAGAAATGAGGTTTAAAGACGAGGTTGTAGTTAAATCATATTCAATACACATTGAGGTTTTTGGCAGTCATATTAGAAAGTAAATTTGTAGCTGGAATGTAAAAAAGGACTAATGAAGCAGGAATAGATGTGCTAGAAGTATTTTATGTGGGGCTTTCAAAGACTGATCTGCACATTGGTGATTTTTTTTTCTTAAAAGCTTTGAAAACCCATGGGAATATTTGAAAAGTATAATGCTAATTCCTTCTTTGTTGTGTTTTGTTTTAGTCTGATAGCTTAGGTGTGAGAAAACGTTTTCAAACAATACTAAATCATTGGTTTCATAACAGAGTGTCAAGAGATAGTGCATTAAAAAAACATCCCTGATGTTTCAGATTACTTGATAGAAGGGCCTATGAACAGTAACAACTGAAGGATAAGAGAAGATCTGAAGATGAGCTTCTCTGAAGTTTGTGTGTTGAGGTCTGGCTGTTTAATGTTGAATATTTATGCAAGGTCATTCAGCCTGGCTAATGTGGAGTTGTTCAGGGACGACATAAAATTAGACTCAATTTGCAAATAAAACAGTGGTAGGTTCTCTAATCATAATTAAGCAAATGAATGATTTAAGTAAAGAAAATGGCTTCTAGATAAAGTTACGAGTAAACTTAATGCTACCTCTTTTTAATGAGACTCCTGGGAGCTTCAGAGCAGAGCATCATTTAGACAATTATTTTTGTCTTGTAAAATATGTTTATTTTACTTAAAAGCAATACATTTATTTGAAGAAAGCAAGCATCCCAGGAAATGAATACAACTTCCAGCCATAGTATTTCTGGTCTTTCTTTCGCCTTGGGTTTCCCTTCAGATTTTTTTCAGATTTTTTTCGGTGTGTTTACAACACCAGCCGGCATTGCGCAGGCTGTTCTCAAAGCCGTTAGATCCCAGAGCGTTTGGGGATGGGGTATGACAAGATGAAAATTATAGATCATGTCTGGTCATGACAGAAGGCTAAGGAGTTTTTAATATAACAGAGAACTGTAACGTAATGAAATATGTTCTGCGATGCTGGTGGATATGGTGTGCAGTGTTTAAGCAATGTCACTTCAAAGTAGGGGATTTTACTGCCCCTGTAATTAGCTGGACTCTCTGAAGAAACCATACTTCATACCTGAGTTTTGCTCAGTTGGACTTGCTGGTAGCTTTACTAATACTGGATTTTCCTGTTTTCTCTGTAGCCTGTAACACGGCCACCCGTTCCAGCGCACCAGGTACCCCCTTACAAGGCTGTTTCAGCCAGGTTCCGGCCGCTCACCTTTTCACAAAGTACCCCCATCGGCCTGGACCGGGTTGGACGAAGGCGGCAGATGAGAACGTCTAACGGTAAGACGGGCAAGTCTTTTTAGTTTTCTAGACCTCAACTTCATAGCCCAGCTTGGTCAGGAAGTAGATTATAGCGTGGCACATAAAAGGGTGCAAACCGACTCGGTGACAAAGTAGGACCCAGCTACGTTGCTTTGTTTTGTCGGTTTCTCATTAGTAGCTGCTATGTTCATGTAGAACTTGTTTTTCACACCTACTGTTTGATGTTGCTATGGTTTATTATTCTGTACCGCTTACACTCCTCTATTTTCCACTCTCTATTCACGTACTTGCCTGCAGATAATAATAGAATGTGAAGAAAGTAAGGTCTAATATGCTTGAGTTGATACCCGAACCATAGCCACACCACACATGTATTTTTAATTTTCTGTTTGCCATGCATTCAGCTTAACTACCTAGATAGGCAAGCCTTAAATAATTAAGCAGCTTGTTTCAGAGAACTGTATGCGGTTGCAGTTGCTTACTTGGTGGTGAGTGTAGCCCAACCGGGGCTCTGGGACGTGACGGACAGATTCTTGGTAAAGACTGCTTTTTTGGAAGCAGTACCCTTTATCAGACTCTCTGATGTCCCCTGTGTATTTTTTGTGTAATTGTTTACTATTAGCATGCAATGCTATCTTGAGTTAATAGAAAGTCATATTGAGTATTAGTGGAGCATTTCTTGGCAGGTGGGACCAGAAGAACCGGGGTTTATACCATTTGTGTTCTTTCAGACCACCGTGAGCATAATCTAAACAATTATTCATGTTTCACTGGCAAGGGTCAGACATAAAAGCAGAATTTTCACTTTATATTCTTCACTGTTAATAGTGAACAAAATGCTACTGGGAACCTTCACTCTGCCTCTCCGTGGAGAGAGTAAGAAAAGGTGTCTGGATCAGGGCTTGCCATGACTGAAGTAGGAAACTTAACAAATAGCATTTTCAATGTTTCTTTATTAAAATTATACATATGTTTACTAGTCAGTACTCGGCTTTTATGGTTCTAAGCTAAGTTTTAGCCACAGTCATATCCAAATTCTGCTCAAAAAATCCCTCAACTACAAATGAATTTATATAAGAACATTTTAAAACTGCATTTTCCAGTCCTCAATAGAGCATGAGTATAAGGTAGTTTGCTTCAGAAAGTGCTATCCAAGGAACGGAGTTGAGAATTTCTGACAAGAGCAATGAGATACATTATATATACTATATTAGTGTTTTCCTTTCAATTTATATTGTAGTAAATCATTGCGAACTACTTTAAAACCCATGTCTATAGTGTGTTCTTGCTGTATGTATCTCAGTATACTGAATAATCTAGATTAGACATCAAGGTAAATTAGACATGTAAAGCTGCGACCCTTGCTGAGCTTACGTGGTATCTCAGTCCCTGATTCCAGAAGGACCGCTCACAGAGTAACAGGTTTGCCATGAGCTGGTTTCAAAAAGAAGAGGCTCTTTAAGCATCACAGAGTAGGAATTAGTTTTTTATTTTTAGTTATCCTTTCTGTTTCATGTTTGGAAAACACATGAAATAGTATTAGTTACCTAGACAACTGCCCGAGAGTGGTATCTTTCCAAGTATTTAGCTTTCGAATAACTGGTCTCCTAAACATAAGCATCAGGATGACAAATACACAAAGCAAGATTTCTGCCGCTTTTCAAGACAATGAAGCCAAAGCAATATTGATTATGCTAGATGTGATGTGACTTTTATGACTCATTACAATAAACATAGCAGTTGAGCAGGAGAAGCTGCTGAAATCAGAGCCCTGAAGGCAAGTGGGGAATATCCCAGACTTCACAGCTTGAGAGCAGTTGCAAAGATCTGTTAAGTAGCTCCAGCAGAAAATAATGAAGTGGCTAGTGTCACACATTCTGATTATTTCCTTTTTCTCTTAAATTCACAAGGCATTTCCTTGTCTTTGAAAATGTGAGAGTTTTTTTGTTTGCTCATGTACAGTGAAATTTGATAGCACAAAAGCCCTTTATTATAGAAAGAAATTCTAAACCCAAGCATTGAAAACCAGTGGTATCTTATTTTAGTTACTTGCTGAAGCCTAATACATTGCACGTCTACTTTTGTAACAACGGGAGATAGAACTGGAGATGTAAATTTTTAGAAAAACAGCTGTTACAAGACAGTAAATCATCATATTGTAGGAGACACAATAACAACCAGCCAACACGTAAGGGAAACTTCCCTTACTTGAGACTTACATTGCTACTCTTGTGGTTAAAGGGTTACAAGTTTTACATTACATTAAAGAGGTAACCTGTTTATCACAGTAGAGCAATTTTTGTAAGTATCTTAAAAACTAACCCATCTTTTTTGCATATTGTGGTGTGGGACTTGAATTTGGCTAAATTAATTGGTGAACTCCTTTAGATAAGCTCAGCTCTGAGTAGGTGGGGTGGGATTCAGCTCAAATTTAAGTCACCTAAATTTAGTCTAAATGTAGGTACCTCCGTAAGCGTTAAACATTTGAACACCCGTTAGAGGCAGTGGAGGTCTAGGGCTTGATTCGGTTACCCACCCCAGGGTCCAGTGCTGTGGGGGATACCTGAGCACCTGCCTGCAGCTGGCAGATGTGACAGAGGACCCATGGGAGACCTATTCCTTTCTTCAGGGGCAGCTGGAGGCCAGCAGGATATCCAAAATACTTAAAATGGCACTAAGTATCTACGTTTAAACAACTGATTTGAGGCCCTAGCCATTGCAGTCAGTGAAGGTTAGAGTAGGAACTGCTGTTGGATGAGGTGGATTGCTCTCTCAGCTGTTTTAATTGTGGCCAATACCTGCTGATTTAGATGGTTCATTCAAATGTGGATTCTGGCATTTAGATTAATAAATTTAAATGTCTTGAATTCAAGTAGTATCCTGTCCTATATGTTTGCCTACAGTGTTACACTACCATCAAGCTTTTCCCAGTTCATCAAGGTTGGGTAACCAAGCAGGTTTCAGGTTGTGCAGAGCACAGCCCAGGAACTGAGGTGCAAACAAGCTGGCTGTTGGGGAGAGGGGATTTGCAGGTTCTCCATCCCTATCACTCATCAAATAAAAAAACCCACCCCAAATAGGTTATTGGCCATCGAAGTGAACCACCAGAAGTTATTAATCACTCCTTGAGAGAAAACAGTTCCCTGCTTGTTGCTATCTCCTTGCTACCCTGTCCTTGCTCCCCCACCCCAAAAGAGCGAGGATGTAAGCAGGACAATACGCAGGAAACGCAGATTCCTGGGTTACTACACTGAGTGCCGTATTTGTGATTACCAGGAGGTGGGTGGGATATGTCTGATGTTGCAAGCAGCTCCATGGTGGTTGCTGTATTCTGTGGCCAAGGTGTCTGAAAAGCTCAGGGAGGCAGAAAGACTCATGGACAGGACATTAAGGGGCATCATGAAATCCACTACCGCAGGATAAGCAGTCCCAGTGTTGCTGGGGACAGAAAAGCCTCTGGACTGGAGGATGATGGCTATGTGATACTGTGAAGGGTGGGACTCTTAACTGATGGGAAAAGATAAAAACTATGCTGGTGGGTAATGGGATTGTTAGTCGCATAGATAGCTGGGCTCGATGATGCAAACAGGACCTAGCAGTGTGTTGGGAGCAGCTGGTGCATCAAGTGTTGGAAGCACCTAGGCAATCCTAGGGATTCTGAAGGGGAGCTGATTGATAGCTGTGGGGCAGGTCAGTGCCAGGGAGAGGGCAATGTACGGGAGGCAAGTGCTGGAAGCAGTATTGAAGCTGTCAGGTAGAAGCTAAAAGACCAGGACCACAAAGGTAAAATTGTCCGAAGTGCTGCCGATACCACGCTCAGTGTCAGACAGAGGCCTTTTTACCTCCAGGCACCTTCATGCAGAAAGTTGCATTAAAAAGAGGGAGATTTAGATTATTTATGAACTGAGGAACATTTGACATAAAAAGATCCTTTGTTTTCTGAACCAAAACAAAAGCAGGCTGCTGACATGCAAATCAAGAGATTATGGAGTAGTTTCTAAACAAAGAATTGGGGGAAAGCTGGCAAGGTGAAATAATACACAGTATGGGACAGCATATCCTTTACAGGCGACGTCAATGATCACTGCATCCTCAAGTGAAGGATGGGGCAGAAGCTGACAAAACTTAAGCAAGAAATAGTCAGAAACAGTTGGACAAATGTTGTTTAAAGAGGATTTAGAAAAGCAGGCAACCCTGCCAGTAATAGTGAAAGTTTAAAAAGTAAGATGGAGAAATAAACATATTTTTAAAGAAGGTAGATGGCATATGCCAGAAACTTGGTTGAAGGAGGATGACCAGTGGAGCATAACATATCACCCTTGCATAAGAATAGTATAGGAATAGCAGAAAAGATTGTACCAGTGAAAGAGGGTCTGTAATGTATTAAAGAAAAACTAAAAGCCAAATCAGATAAACAAATTGACTGTATCATCAAGTACCACAGGATCCACGGACTGGAATGCTACGCCTAAACAGGAAAAAGTACAGTGACAGGATTAAATTATGAACTACCTGAGATCACCAGGATGGTGGTAGTAAATGTGACACACCAAGGAAACCGGAGAAGTTTCAAGGGCAACAAGCACAGTCCTAGAAGGAGACTTAAATTGCTGTCGTGTGGGTTAAGTGTTGTATTGGGGCACAGTGCGATGTTTTTAGGTGTACCATAAATAACTCCTTGGTGCAGCTCATCAGGAGACCTACAGGAAGGGAAACAAATCTTGAATCGTTCTTGAGGTGTGTGCAGGATCACACATGAAAGAGCTACTGTGTATGGGTGGGATGTGTCTTATCTGACTCCATAGACTTCTAAGATAAGCTAGGTGATCTTGACTGGAAGAAACAGGTAATTTAGGGTGCTGTTCATTGACCGAATACAGACAGCTAACGAATCTTGCCCTCTGTGTTCATAATGCACTCTGAGCCAATATCCTTTTGCAGGGGTGAGAGGAGTAAAAAAATCCAATACAGTATATGTTTTAATTTAAAAGAGGGAAAGTAAATAAAAGTGAGAAGTCATTTATGTAACAAAGGAATTTAAAGGAGCAGAAAAAGGTGTTGAATGCTTGCAGGCAGCACAGAGAGTGTTCAAGGACAGCATATTAGATGCTTAGAGCAAATTCATGTCACCTGTCAAAACACAATTTGGAAACACCAGAAAAGGGTTCTGTCATTAAACACAGGGGAAAAGAACCTATCAGAAGGAAAAAAAAAAAACAAACAACATCCTTCAGATTGTTGAATTGTATCCAAATAGAAAAAAAAAACCTCTAGCAATTTTGATGTAAAGCCACAGGAACATAGAAACAGTTTGCTGAAGATATAAAAACTACATCCTTTTTAAAAAATATGAGAACCCAGTAGACTACCAGGCAGTTTGTAGGCCTTGTAAGTGGCTGAGAAATAAAACCTGAGCTCAAATTAGATAGGATCTGTCTCAAAATGTGAGTAAAAGTTTTAGAGTAACTAAATGAATAGTAACAAATTGCCAGAACCAAGACTTCTAAAGCGATTTAAGAATCAAATTCCTGAGCTAGTGCCTCAGCGTGGAATTTGCTCCTCAAAAATTGCCTCAGTACAAGGAAGAAGGCAGTGACAGGATAACCATTTATAAAGAAGTATCAGGAGGGATCCAGTGAGCAGTAGACCAGTGAGTCAGACATAATAGTATGTACAATATATAAAGAATGTATTTAGGACTTAGAAACTATAACAGAGAGTAACATCAACAGACTGATGGACCCTTAGGATGAAGAAGAGTCCATGTGCCCTATGTAGAGGAAAGCTATGCCCCACAAATGGATTAGGTTGTCTGAAAAAAATCACTGAGGATGTGGCCAGGGGGGTTCAGTAGGTGTAGGCTACTTGGATCTCCAAAAGGCCTTTGACAAGATCTCTTACAAATGTCTCTTAATAGAGACCTGGGATAAGAGGGAAGATCCGCCCATCCTTTAACAAGTGAGTAAGCACTAAGTAACCGAGAGGAGGAGAGCGGTTGGTTTTCTTAAGGAGAGAGCTCACGAGTGGAGTCAGATGTTCAGAGTCTTCACAAATAATGTGGGAAGGGAGGTATGGAATGAAATTACAATTCTTGCTTGTGTGCTTGCTAAATTATTCACAGCAGTAAAAGCACAAGCTGCTTGAACAGAGTTGCAGAAGGATTTCACAATACCAAGACACAACTCACTGCACTGGCGGCAGGTGAATTCAGTGTTGATAAAGGCAAGGTAGTGCACATGGAGGAACACGAGCCTGGCATGCTTGCAGAAGAATGGACTTTGAGCTGGATATTGCCATTCAGGAAGAGATCTTGCAATCCTAACAGATAATTAAAGTGTCAGTTCAGTGCATAGTAACAGTCAAAACAGTAAATAAAAGGGCAGGAATTTGTAGGAAGGGAATAGAGAACAAAACAGAAAGCCCAATTGTGCCACTGGTGTGGCATGTGGGGGCCATCTCCCTGTTCCTTTCCACCTCAAAAGGCATTTTTTACAGGGGACAATACAGAGAAAGGCAAAAGGACAAGAAAACCTACTCAGTGTCTCTGTGTGAGGAATGACTAACGCGGCTAGGGCTCTGCAACTTGAGAAAAAAGGACAATAGGGGAATAAAAGTCTGATTGGCATAGGAAAAATGAACAGATAATAGTTATTGTTTCCAATAATGTAAAAACTAAAGGGCACCAAATGAAATCATCAGATAGCAAGTTCAAAATACAGTGTTCACACTCTATAAACTTAAACGATGGAACTAATTGCTAGACATGATATTTCACATCCCCAAAGTTTACAGAAATTCAGAAAATTATTTGAAAAATTCAATTCATTAAACACAAAGATATCACTTCCGACCCAGGAGGGATCTGACTCTGATCTGCAGATAGCTGGAATTTAGGAAAGTACATCAGAAAAACACCATTACACGCCTCATCTGTTTTTATGGTCTTCCCTGGGCATCTGCTACTGGCTGCTGTCAGAGCAGTGGGCTGGGGGGACCTGTGGTCTGCCCTGGGGTGGAGGGTCCTATGAGGAGTATCTAGAACTGGCTTTTCTTGAGGCAGATAAACTAGCTTTTAGTTTTAGTATTTTAGTATGTGCTACCCACAGCCTTTCCAGAGTGCCCTGCGCGGTGGGTCGGCCAGCTCAGCGTGCATTTGGGCAGGGTCACTGTGGACTGCCACTACAAAGCACAGCCCACGCCTCCTCCTGTCCCCGGCTGATCCAGCGAGCAAACGAACCCGCCGCCAGCTCACCCCAAACGAGTACGTTTGTGGTGGTTCAGTTTGTGGCTGCGCAAGTTGCTAGATGTGCCCGTGTGGAGGAGTGAGAGCAGATCCCCCCTCCCCGGCAACAGCCCACAGTGGCACTGGCTTAGTCATCGGGCAAAAGCACACATTCTGCAAAAATAAAACCAAATGACTGATTTTCAGAGATCGTTTTTAACGTCTCTTCTAGAAGAATTATGTGGGGTTTGATATCGTTTTCCTTTGGCAGTTCAGCTGGTTTTCCCCTGCGGGTAGGGGTTTGACAGGGCAGAGAGCTTGTGCTCTGGCTGGTTAGAAGTGTGAACCCTTCGCTTGCAGGTCCCAGGATCGTCAGCACTTCAGCATCACTTCTGTTTGTTGGGTTGGGTTTTTTACTGATTTGTGCTGAGAAAAATGTGTGAGTCTGTGTATAAATGTCTTCTAATATGTAGTAGCTTGTTTTTGCTGTGCTGTCTAACAAGGCATAATACGGAAGTTTGGGGATTCAGAATAGAATTCCTATGAGTCTCCTGTGCAGTGCAGCACAGACTGGATTTTTGTAGGAAGATGGCATTAATATTGCAGGGCGATGTTTGGCCTTTCCTTCTCTGTCTGAGGCAGCGCTAGGGGAAACCATGTGATTTCAGTGGGTGTTGAGAGGTCGCTGTGTGCAGAAATGCCTCCAGGGTTTTGTGAACGCGTCCCTGGAGGAGGCAGTCCCCAGTTAAAGACAGGCTCAGCGGAGCAATGCAGTTTGCAGGTAAAGAATGAGCCATAAAGATTATGGACCTTTCCAAACCATCAATGTAGTGCTGTGTACAAGCGCAGGTCGCAGCAAGCTTTGCACTCTGCCGATGGGAGCAGCTCCTGCCTTTCCTTCCAGCGCGTGAACTGATGAAGCTTCCCTGCAGAACAGTGCAGATATTAGGGTGAAAAATGAATGGGGTTGTGCTCTGGCTGGGTCGTTCCCAGCGTACGAGTGAAAGCTGGACTGTTCGGGTGCTTCCCTACTTCATTCCCTATTTTCTGGAGCATCTGAATTAAGTTTGTAGTTTGAGTGAGAAAATGTCTCCGTCCTCTCTTTTCCTGAGAGCAGTCTGCTGCAGCCTTAACGCTTCGGCTGCTTGTGCCCTAAATAATGGTACAGCGTTTGCCTGTGAAGCAAGAGAAGTTTTCATAGCCGTGCAAAAAATGCCTTCATTGTTTACTGCTACTGGAATTTTGACCAGTATAATATAACAGAGATAAACCGATACTCTGAACAGTGTTGTAACAGCAGGAACTCCCAGCTCCCATCCAAATAGTCTTTCCCTTTGAATTGCAGTCATTTGAATATGGATTGAAATCGCATTAAGCTGCTTTAATGAAAAACAAATGTACTCCTTGGCTTGCTGCGTTCGAGCACTTTGGGAGCGATCTGGGCGGTGCAAGCAGCTGCGGGCAGAGCCCGGCCGGGGCCAGGCAGCCAGGTTTTTGTTTCTTTTCTGGAACTTCCTCCCTAAGGGCACCCCATGATGTCAGCGAGCTGCGAGCTCGCAGCGGCCAGGCTGAGCGCGCCGCCGGCAGTTCCCAGCCGGGCTCGGCCTCGGAGGCACAGCCGGGAGCTGAAGGCAGAGCACGGGCTGTTTCTCTGCGCTGTCGGTAGCTCTGAGCCTTTTGTGATCCTCCGCCAGCCCTTTAGGACCGAGCATCACCTGTTAGAGGTCAAACCCTTGCCCTGGGGTCGAGTCTGACGGCAGCATGGTAGCCAGGGGGGGAATGGCACGATTTTGGAGTCTGGAGAGCCTTCAGATGGGTACGTGTGAGTAGAACATGCTCTCTCTCTCGCTATTTTTTATGGCGTTTTTAGATTGAACTGATGAACTGTGGCAGTCAGGGGGCCTGATTCTGATCATGCTCATACCGTGTCATCCACGGGAGCCTGCAGCCTTGCACCGGTGACAAAGCTGCAAGGAGATCAGAATCAGTCCCAGGCTGTCTTTTAAGTTTTTGCATCCCGCTGGAGCGATCAGGAAAGCCCCCCCCCTACCTCTGATATTTCTGTCTGTAAACAATAGAGGAATAGATGCAGAATGCAAGCGACTGATTTTCACTTTAGTCTAGCTACGAGGACAATGCAAGCTTGTTGATTTGGTACAGAATAATGAACAGTTATCGGTCCCAAAATTGCAGTCATTTTTCATCTGGAGCCAAATGAATTAGGTTATTTTGATGTGCTGTTGTTACTGGAACAAACCGACAGGCAGTACTGATAGTACAGTGGAGATGTATAAAGGATCACTGGGATTAATTTTTTTTGGTGTTGCTTTATAAGCTAAATATTGATTTAATGAATTATTTATTTGCAGATTTTTTTAATAAAGCAGTTTCAGTAAGTTTCACAAGATGTATTTTAAAAGTTTATCAGTACTCAAATTTATGAGTCTGTAGGGAAAAAAAGGTGTTTTTTTTAAATAGGGATTCTGCATCCTCCCTGGTTAGGCAGATTATACCATTAATGTGAGTGTATATTTAAAATGCTGGGGAGTAGAACAGAACGATCGAATAGCCATGTTCTGTTACATCCAGACTATGCCATATTTTTCCACTTTTAAAGGAAAGAAGAATCTTCCAAGTTTTTTGGTGAATCTGTGCAGTAATCAGCTTTGATCTCTCTTGCAAATTAATACCCAAATGACCAATGATGCTAGTGATGGTATAAGCGCCCGTAAGGAGGAGGTTGAAGTGTTTCTCCCTATAAGGTAAATAACGGATAGGCAACGGCGTGCCTGTTAGTCGTGTAGTGTGTGCAGTAAAGCCAGGAGTCGTCTCTTTGCGAGTCTCACCCCTCCGGAGCCCAGAGCTCAGCAGGCGGGCGGTACCCCGGCTTGGCGCAGGGCAGGGAAGAGGCAGGGTCAGGGCCCTGCTGCTCGGCCTTGCTGCTGGGTGGAAGGGGCAGGTTCGGTAGCTCAGCTTAAAGGTCCCTTCCCAGGCGCTCGGGAGCGAGAGAGATGCGCTGCAGGCTGCGTGGCCACTTACCTGGGACACAGCAACTGTTAGAACAGGAGTTCAGTGCCAGCAGCCCATTCTGAATTTTATTTATTCTATTTTTTTACTTTTTTTTTTTTTATCGGATTTTTGAGCAGCGTGTGATCTTCAGGCTCTCTAGTTATTCACAGCGTGGGCCTGCCATAGGACAAACCTTTATGGATAAATTAAGGAGGACCAGAGAGTGCACTCAAGCACTGGGCCACTGGTCATGAACGCTTCTTGATTAGTAGCTCATCCCCCGACGCGTGTGAACATTACAGCCGGCTTGCAGAGGCAAACCTGCTCTGAAAGGGTCTAGCACCGAGCAGCGCGGACATGGGTCAGGCAGTATTACTTGGTCCCATCAGTCCACAGTCCTCTTCATCTGCTGGCACAGAGACGATCGCCAAAAGGATCTACCATCCAGCGATGTGGCCCCAAATGCGTGTTACGGTTTTATACAGTAACCGCACATCTACACGTGTGTAGTGACAGTCACTGAAGTGATGTTTCTCTTGGTTTATGTGGCCGTGTAAATAAGATGACGCCCATCTTACTTCAGGCCTCTGTTTCTTTACAAAGCTGCCTCTCTGGTCAGAAAATGTACACTTGTCAAACCAAGAATCTTTTGTGATTGGGGTAATTACAACAAGTCTTTTCTCAGGCAGTTACACCGCGCTCAGTCCGGACTCCCTGTCCCCTCGGGCCCCCCGGCCGGTACCTCAGCGCTGCCGGAGCCTCCCCCGGCGCGTGGCAGAGGCGGCGGCAGCCGGCTCAGAGTGGGGGCTGCGGCCTGGGCTGCCCGCCCCTCTCACGAGTGGGTGGCCACGGAGGTGTCCGGTCGTCGCATCCCCGCGGGGGATGTGACGATGCGCGGGACTGCCAGCGGCCCCTCTGACTGCTGGGGTCCCCCTGTGGCTCCTTCCTCTGCCTCGCGGGAAACGGCATGGAGACCTCCCTTCTGATTCAGGTCATTCGAGATTCCCTCTGGGTAAAAAATGAATAAATAATGGTTGTAGTTCTGGTTTTTGCACGCAAAAAGGAGAATTTCTCAGTTTCATCAGCTGCTAAATGGGAAAATTCTGAAGAAGAGTAAAAAGTATTTCATGGTGGAAAAGCAGTTTTCCTGAGAGCTCTGCTGCCCGCCACTTCTGCTGCTATTATTTGTGACAACAAAGGCAACTTCTCAGCGATTCCTCTTGCATTGTTTTTTTGGGGGGGGAATCATAAAAATGATGAAGCAAACAGCTGTTGCACCTTTGTTTTAGTCGCTGCAGATGGTGGGACTGAATCTTCGGCCTTAGTGGATGACAATGGCAGTGAGGAAGACTACAGTTACGAGGAGCTCTGCCAAGCCACTCCCAGGTACCTGCAGCCCGGAGGGGAACAGCTAGCAATTAATGAGGTAACGTCCTGGGCTTTGCATTGCTGTAATGACGGGGTGGGGGGGAGGGTGTTTTCCACAGGTCTGAGGTTTCATATTAATAAAAAGTGCAATGGCAGTAGCCAGCATAGCAAGAATCCAGCGGCCATGGCAGCCTGTCTCTGGCAGGGCCCGTGAGCAGATGCCAAGGGAAGAGCGCAGGGACTAGTACTTCATTGGGAGCTTAACTCATTAGCCTATGTAACTGCTTTGGAGTAGGACTCTTAATTGTTTTTACTAATAAATATACGTGGAGATGTCTGAAAATCCAGAATTTTAGTTTTATCCTGTAATAGGAGTAATCATGGGCACTCTATTGAGGTATTTTGGTCCTTTTAGTAATTTATAAGTAGTTAATTGTTTATCCTTTGTCCTTCACAACCTCATTTTCTTCCCATCTCAGCTGATAAGTGATGGCAGCGTTGTCTATGCAGAAGCTCTCTGGGACCATGTCACTATGGATGATCAAGAGCTGGGCTTCAAAGCTGGAGATGTCATTAGAGTCCTAGAAGCTTCCAACAAAGACTGGTGGTGGGGAAGAAAGGAGGACAAGGAAGCCTGGTTTCCTGCTAGCTTTGTCAGGGTGAGTAACTCTTGCTTTTGCACCGTTGTCACGTGCGATTCCTAGCAGAGTGCAACAGAGCAATGGTCATGGCGTTAGATTTAAGTGAAGGGCCTGATCCTCAGCATCTTTGTATCCGAACATCAGTGGTGTAACTCCTAATGACTTCACAAGGAAAAAAGTGATAGAGAATCACACCTCACGATCCCTTAGCTCCTCTGACACCTTTTACTCTGGCTTCTTCCTTTGTGTGGTCCTTTTGTAACCAAAGGTATTTCTCAAGCAGAAATGAGGGCAGCAGAAAGCTCAACCAGGAGCAATCAGTGCATATGGAGAGGATGCAGCAGTTTTCCCGAGGGAGTGGGGAAAGCTATGCTGCAGGGATTTCTTGGTAAAGTAGGGCTTAATTTATTATCACAACATTGCGTAGGAATCTGGTTCACAGTTTGAACTCCCCAGCCAGAACTCAGCCAGATTATCATGACAGTGTAACTCTCAAATGGTATAAAGTTGAACTATATTTTAGAAACTAATTTAAAGTACTTTTTGAGAGCCTGTAATGAAGCTTGGGCCACACTGAAGTACTACACAAAGTGCAAGAGATGGTTCCTGCCTTTGCCCTTCCTAGATCTCCAGCCAACATGGGCAATCAGACAAAAGTCAAAAAAGGAGGTGCTGTTACCCACATCGTACAGATGGGGAACTGGGGCAGGGGGAAACTATTTAAAAGTGTTTGAGTTGTCTGCTTTTGTAATTTTTACCCATATGCTGGCTTGGCCAAAATAACACATAAACTGTTAGTAAGGGTCAGAAATAAGCTTAAGTCTGAAAAATACACAGGCAGTACATGGTATCTCTCAGATACTGTGAGTAGAAAGCCATGTCTTTAACCAGACAGGAATCTCAACACTTTATTTGAATATGCAGTGGGTGCAATGAGATAAATCCTGTTGTGGAGCCCTCTCTATAAGGTACGAATGGGAACATTTCTGTAGTGAGTCCTCTCTTAATTGTAAGAAGTTTGTAACAGTTTTATCGCGTTTTGTAAAAGTTTGCTGCTTTACTCCAGTTTGCTTTGTTTGTTCTGGCTGCAGCTGCGAGTTAATCAAGAGGAAGTGCCAGAAAATTGTAGTAGTATCCAGGATGAAGAACAAAACGCAGATATTAGCAAGCATCGTCAGAAAATAGCTGAAAACAAGGATCAGATGAGAACCAACGTTATACAGGAAATTATGAACACAGAACGAGTCTATATCAAGCATCTCAAGGACATCTGTGAGGTACATGCTTTAACCTGAGAGCATTCTGCTGACATAATGTGAACCAAACATCCCATATAAGTTGAGAAACAGAGTGGTTTCTCATATCAAAATATTCCTAATTGCACTTCTGAGGCTGTCAGTCAGAACCTTCTTGTGTTGTCTTACGGCTTTTCTTTCTGCCGACTGCCACAAGGCACCACTTCCTTTTTTTTAAAAAACAACATTCCACTTTTGACGTGGAAAAAGCGCTTTGCTTATCTGACCACTATTTCCATGCTAATGAGAGAAGGAAGTCCAGTTTATTTAGAACTTTTTACCATTTGGTTTAGATAGAAAATTTTCAGTAACTTCAATAAAATCAATTACAATTCAGAGACAAAACTTTTTGAAAGTAACTTGCAAAGAGAATGTTTGCTGTGTGAGATTTTCTTGTTTTCTCCAACAAAGATATTTTTGCTGGATGCTTAGCAGCTATGAAGAAGTCTTTAAAGGTGTTTTAGAACTACCTTGCTTGTTTGAACTATAAAATGTGGGGGTACTTCTGCTTTTTGTTCAAATTTTGTTGGAGGCCCACACTTGGACAAGAAGCTTCTTAATACTTTTCACTGAAGTTGCCTCTTCTGACGTGGACTGTGATGCGTTTGACCTGTATTTGACTTGTCTTTGTGGTTAGCATCTGGAAGGGTGCCAAGCAACCTACCAAAATATTCTTTGTACCCTTAGTTTGCTAGATCTCCCTCTGTATTTGTCATGTTGTCATCCTTTAGTCCACTGCTCATCATTAGATTCTTTCGTGGACAACAAAGTAGACAAGACAGCAGTGTTTTTTTGATTTTTTTTTTAGATCAGGCCTTTTTTATGCATTTTGAAGAAAGAAAAAAAGGGAAAACAGGCAAAAATTGGTTGCTAATTGGCTAATTTTAAAACATTAAATGTAAGTTTTGTCATGTAGATTCAGTATTTACTTATGCTAGTAAGTTTGATTGTGTGCCTAAAAGATCAAGAAGGAATTTGTACATGCAGCTGTGTCGCTGCCATGGTTAGCTGAGTTCTAGGGCATGAATTTCATATTTTACTGACCAATTAATTCTTAGACTGATAATTAATAATTAATTTTCTCTAACACCTATATTCTATACCTCTTTTTTAAAATCTGACATGCCTCTGAGTTCAGTACAAGAGAGCAAACATACATTTTCTAAGTAGAGAAGTGATGCTCCATATTCAACATGTGGGGTAGAGATGGTCTGCTTTCCCCAGAGTGAATCCACAGCGTGGTGCAAGCAGGACGTAAGGCTGAAAATATACTCAAGTAAGACTAAGCCAAAAAAGCTACTGCAGATAATCAAATTTGCAAACTCTGCACTAGAATGAGTCACTAGGGCTGGTGCAGTCAGGATCATGAAGCTGGAGTATACTCCAAAAAACATTTTACATTTGAGAAGTGTCTGCAGTCCACGTTGCAAGAGCTGCACAGGAATTAATTTTCCTTGTTAGAGTTATCCTCCTAGCAGTAGTAAACCTGGTAGCTGGCTTGCAGCAGAGCCACTGCACAGCTCTCAGAGCAGATGGCTGTGGAGGAGACAGGAATATTCATAACAGTGCCAGCAATATTCAGAGTTGCTTCCTGGTAAACCTCACCGGAGCAATTGCGAGGCTTTTTGCAGCTGTCTGCTCCCAAAGTGATTTGGGGGAAACCTGCCTGAAAGCAGCCAAACAGAGGAGCCTGGCAGATAACCCCTATCACACCCGTTAACCTCCGCGCTTATCTGTATCCCGGCGCCATAACTGATATGAGAGTATGAGCACAGCAGCTATTCCTGGATACTCAGCCCCTGCACTGTATCCTCCTCGCCACGCTCAGCTTTGTGGAACAGGTACCTGAGGACGTGCCGTCTGTGCGTGGCGGCTGCTGCTGCGCGTTTCAGCCCTAAGAGGCCCCCGATCGTACCTTTGCATCTTAGCTATGTGCATGCCAATGCAATCTAATGTTAGCTACTGATGGCAGAGCAGAATTTGTGCCACGGGCATTTTAAACCTGGAGGACTCAGTTGTGTATCTGCTTAAGACTGGGTACAAATGAAGTGAACTGGACCCATGTGATGTTCTTACAAGTAAAGAGAAAAAAACCTGGAAAAGTGATCGTATTTTTATGTGCGGTCTTGCCAATACTATTACCTCCTGCCAATACTATATGGATTTTACCAAACAGCAGCATTCTGAATGCGTTATAATATGTTCTTCGTTTTGCTTCTCTGGCTTAGGCTGTGCCCTACTTACCTACTGGTTAAGGAACCAGTACTTTAGCCCTGGTAGAAATTATCTTTGTATTAATTGTTTTAGGGTTTGTTCTTATCTGCCTAGAGAAGGACTGTTACGGCATGGAGAAATTACTACAGAAAAGCATGGCAGCTAAAGTAGTAGCTTGCACGGGGCCTTACACCAGGCTTGCCTTCAGCTTGGCGGGTAGTTATAACAAGGAGATGCGAATGGGCTTTACACATTCTGCAGGTTTCTGGTTCCCTCACCCATTTACTGTGAGACGGAACTTGGACTGCAAGAACCAACGTGTAAACATTTCAGGTGCAAATCTGAAATTGCACATGTGTGTGTGTGTGTGTGTGCGTGCGCGCGTGCACGCGTGTGGCTGGGAAATCACTCACCTGCCCGTAGATCACAGGGGTTTTGTCAGCTCAAATGGTCTTGTTCAGGGTAGAACCTGTTTTCACATCTTCAAATGAAAGGGTTTTTTTCTTTCATTTCCAGGGTTATATTCGGCAGTGTCGTAAACATACAGGAATGTTCACCGCAGCTCAGTTAAGCACCATTTTTGGAAATATTGAAGATATTTACAAGTTCCAAAGGAAGTTTCTGAAGGATCTTGAGAAACAGTACAACAAAGAGGAACCTCATCTAAGTGAAATAGGGTCGTGTTTTCTTCAACATGTACGTTGCACAAGTTGATTTTATTTATGAAATTAACAAAATATGATAAGAAAATGATAGGTTATCATGTTAGAAGGGGATTTTAGTAACAAGTGCTTATCAAATACTAAACTATGTATAGATAGCATTTTAGAATGTAAAATAATTTACAATTAAAGAATTAAGTGTTTCAGATTTCTCTTCATCTTTAGCAAGCATGTATCTTTGTACACAATTTTAAGTTTTCTTTTTCAAAACTATAACGATCACAGATGAGCTGGACTATTTGCAACGATCTCATATTTGGCATGCAAAAAATTCCTAAAGAAAATAAGGAAAGAAGGTGCTGGGGAAAGAGGCTGCAAGTTCATGATAGACGCTTGCTAAGCCTATAGCTGTCAAGGTCTTCTTATTTCCAAGATTCTCCAAAGAAAAATACTTCTTAAAGTGGGTTTGATTATCCTGACTCAATGGAGGCCTCTCTTTCTGAGTTCTTACAAAGAATGTACATAGTTTTGACAGTTACAGTGTAGATTGCTGCATAGTTTCAAGGCTGATTGATTGTTATTCAGTCTGGAAACAATATAGGAAATTGATTAATTAATCTAACTAGATATAATAGATGTTACAAAAATGTCTTTCCTCCTTTATTGACAAATACTTCAGTTAAAACTTTGACTTTTTGGTTTTTTGTAGCAAGAGGGCTTTGCTATTTATTCGGAATATTGTAACAATCATCCCAGTGCCTGCATTGAACTTTCCAAACTAATGAAACAGAGCAAATACCGTCACTTCTTTGAGGCCTGTCGCTTGCTTCAGCAGATGATTGACATTGCCATTGATGGTTTTCTTCTCACGCCCGTTCAGAAAATCTGCAAATACCCGCTGCAGCTTGCAGAATTGCTCAAATACACCACTCAGGAGCACAGGTGAGAGAATGAAAAAGACAAATCTTGTAATAGTAATAACACCTAATTACTCAAGCTTTCTGGCTGACACAACATGGAAGCTTTTGAGATCAGGAACAGAACTCTCATTGGCAACTATAGATGGGAGCTCCTTACTAGTCGGGCATCTTGGAACCACCACAAATATTAACAAAAACAGTATCTGAAATGTAGCACAGGGGACTCACAGGATGCAAGACAGAATGAGGAGTAAGCGAAAGAGGGAGAAGGAATGGAAAAAGGTGCTGAGATAGGATGCAAGGAGGGATGTGTAAATCAAAGTGAAAAAAAGCCAGTGTGCCAAAGAAATGAAGGAGAAGGAAATTCACAGAGGAAAGGAGGAAGCTGCATAAATGTTGTGGACACAAGAAAAGGTAAAGAGGGCCTTAGAAAAAAGAACCCACAGTCTGAGCAAGTGTGAAAGTAATATTTTTTTTAGAAATGTATTAGTTATAAACATTGCCTTTGTTTGCAGTGAAGTCCAGACACTAGATTTTCAGCTGGGATAAATAAGAATTGAAGTTGCAGATTATTAGCCTTTCTAGTATACCCCTGAGCTGATTAACTCTTTGACTAAATTAAGATTTTATCTTTAAATGTCTGCCTTTTTACCTTGTACAATGGCAAGAAAAATGTTCCATTGTGACCCCTGTGCTCAAAGTCCAAATGCAGCCTGAGGCAATGCCAAAGTCTGCACTGCTTTAACCTTGAGAAAACTCCCCTTGGAAATGAAGGGATTTTTGCCAGGGGCCGTAGTATAGGGGATGTGAAGTACCGACATTCGGGTGTGAAATGCCTCCATTCAGCTCTGTGGTTACCTGGGAAGACCTGCAATACCAATTGCTAACAGGGATATCTGTTGAGCTACTAAATGTGTAGATGAAGTGACAGCAAGGTCGTGCCACCTTCCACCCGTTGTACCCTTTTTCCTCTTCTGTGGCCCAGCATCCAGAGATGCCTACAAACACAGTCAGGCACCCAGTGTACAGGGATGCTCACCATCAGGCAGGCCCACACCCACACGGAGCCTTGGTAAAGCTCCAGCCAATGGTTTTTTGGTAGCTTTTTGTTTTGTTTTCATAAAAAGTTTGAAGATGTGCTGTGCACAGCCTGCCGTGAAGGCCACAGGTTATGCAGCAAGTGAGGAATAATGTACACACCAACAGAGAAAGAAAGAACTGAGATAAGGAAGGGCAAGAGTAGCCGCTTGGATGTCATGCGGTCACCCTGTGGGACATCTCCCTGACGTTAGTAGGATCCTGTTGTTGTTAATCTCACTTTTTGTATACAGTGTGGCAGAAAAGAGTTTCCAGAGGTATAAATAGAGAGAGGAGAGTAACGCGCAGATTTAGAAGGGAAGCACATCCATCAGCAGCAGCTGATGAAAATAGGAACTGAGACAGAAGCAGATAAAAATGACAGCGAGGCTGACCCCCTTGCAGGATTTATTTCTGGCTTGTGCTGTTTTCTACCTCTGGCCCCCTTTTCTGCCAGAATCATTCTGATAAAGGAGGGAAGGCAGCTGCTCTGCTGGGACTCTAAGGCAAGCAATACATCTCTTTCCTTCCCTCTTCTCAGAGACTCCATTTGAGGAAAGTGAAGGAGTGAGGGATGCTATACAAAGGGGAACCAAAACCTGCCTACAGGTTGCAGAGGTTCATAAGCATGTGGGGAGCTCAGGGAAAGAAGGAGGGGAGCAGAGCAATGGAAGAAGGACAGGAGGCTTGCATTTGACCTGCAGCAAGCAGGGGAAGGTGACAGTCTTGGTGCTCACACACTTGTTCCATGAAAACAGGCCACTTCGTCAGCATTGTCTCCTTTAATTCTTCTCTTCGGTGCCCATGTTCTTGGGTCCTTCGCTCACCCTGGTTGAGGTTGCTTTCGGTATTTTTTCTACCCACATAGCATTCTCCATTTGCGTTCATTGACCCAGCCATTGGGAACAAGAAGGAGAAAATACAGTTGTTAAACACAATTAAAGGAATGCCCTTCCCAATAAAATCCCACTAAAATCTTGTTTAAAAACAAATTCCTTTGGTGAAATGTAGGTATCACTGAGGTCAATGGGAGTTCTACCATTGTTTTCAGTAGAGACAGTATTGCAATTCATTAAGCCTTCTTTTCTGCCTCCTTCCACCAGTTTAATAATTTGCTCCTGGACAAAGCCCAGCAGTACAGCAGCACTGAATTGTACAGACTACTGTGTGAGGTTCAGGATAGCTGAGAATCAGGCTTCTCTTATTTAAGTACCCTGAGTAGAGGGATAAATGGGTAATGCGGGCTAATACTTCAAGCACCATGTCACAGTTTGTGATTGCATCATATCCATTGCATAAGTGATCTTTGAAATGTGCCTACATTTCACAGTGATTATAACAACATAAAAGCTGCATATGAGGCTATGAAGAACGTAGCGTGCCTGATCAATGAGCGAAAACGAAGGCTAGAAAGCATAGACAAGATTGCACATTGGCAAGTATCTATCGTAGACTGGGAGGTAAGTGTCAGCCTGTCCCTTTCCTGAGCAAAGGTACTGTGTACAGTACTTCATGTCCTCTACAGGATATGTCTTTCTGCATAGTAGGTAGTTTACGGTGTCTACTTTTCAACTGGTCATTGCTCAGTTAAAAGTCCAGTTGCTTCATTTGCAGTGATTCTGTTACTGATTACCTAGTTTATTACTCAGGAAGAGCAGCATGTATTAACATGGACGCTTGTCTTTGAGATGACACTGGACTGAGATGACAAAATGGATGTTTTTTAAATGCTAGACCTATAGGGTCTCCTTTGGATTTTTGGTAGTTCTATCAGAACTTGAACCTGCTTCACTGACTTTAGTGAGTTTCCTCTTGATTTATGCAGAAATAAAGTAGAGCAGAACCAGATTCATTGAGTTTGCCTGTATGAGATTATCTACATTCTATGACATTTTCAAAACTAATAATAAAAATACAAGAAAAATGAATGAACTTCAGACTTGATTGTAAAATGAGACTGGTTAGGCACACAGTAAGATCTTAAAATTTTACTTATTTTATATATATATCTTCTTAGGGACCAGATGTGTTAGCCAGAAGCTCAGAACTGATCCACTCAGGAGAACTGACCAAAATATCAAAGCAAGGCAAAAGCCAGCAGAGGACTTTCTTCCTTTTTGACCATCAGCTTGTGTTTTGTAAGAAGGACCTACTGAGAAGGGACATCTTGTATTACAAGGATCGTATTGACATGGATGAGATGGAAATTGTGGACACTGAAGATGGCAGAGACAAAGACTTTAACATTAATGTCAAGAATGCTTTTAAGATCATAAACAGAGCAACAGAAGAGATTCATTTGTTCTGTGCAAAAAAACAGGAGGATAAAAAGAGATGGATGGAGGCGTGCGAAAGTGAAAGGAGAAGAGTTCAGGAAGACAAGGAAATGGGTGAGTGGAAGGATTTCCTCTCTAAAAGGTGGTAAAAACAAAGGGGACTGTTCTTGCTTTTACACTTCTTTATGTTTTGTGCAGATGTGCACTCTGCCTTCTGGGATTGGTGTCTCTTTCTTAGCCGATGTGACCTTTAGCTGTGTAAGTGAAGCTTATTCAGGTGCATTTGCCCTGTCATTGTGGGCCAAAGGTCCAGGGCAGCCAGCTGTGACATCTGTGTCACAGCGTAACCCATGTGATTCTGCTGCATTATGGAGCAGAATGAGATATGACAAGATGCACTTCACAAAGACCACTCAGTAATAAAAATCCATACAAAATCCCAGCAGTTTTGTATGAATCATTGGCCCAAAACATCTATTCTTAAAGGACACTTTTATTATAAAGCCAAGCAGCAGTAATTCTAGATTTTTACTGTCCATGTCATATAATGGCACCTCCCATGTCCAGGAGACCTGTGCAGTTGCATGGTATCATTAGTTAGCTTCTCAAAACCGACTCTTCTCCTGTTCTGAACATCACGGTGTGACAGTATGATCCTGTTGAGCACAACACTGATGTTGTTCCTCTGTGTAGAGCTTGTTCATTCACCTTGTGCTCATGGGTGTGGGTGGTGGCTGCCTTTCCTAATTCACCTAAACAGAACTCTAAAATTAAGTGGATATTGCAAAAGGGTGAAGGTGATTGGAAGGTAATAAAGCAACTCAGAGGATCTGATGATGAGGATCCAAACAATCCCTCTTGTGACAAAGTTACTGAAAGTCTCAACTCCAGCATACGAGAACAGTAGTACAGTCATATGGGAGGATGATACTGAATAAATCACAGCTTGTGCACTTTTGTGAACAGGGCTGAGCAAAAGAAGAGAAAATGTAAGCATTTTCCATTCCCAGAATTTCTGAGGAGCATTCTTTAGCTCTTCAAATCTGTATCTACACCTCCTCCTGCAGTGGTTGCTGCATGGAGCACTGGGAGAGTATGTTGAGCAGGCTAAATGCTGTATGTCAGGATGCTTCTGAGGCTTGCACTAGTGCTTGCTCTGGGCAGCAGCTGGTCTGTCTTGTGTAGGCAGTGGGGTGTTACCATTCCTCGTGTGTGTGTGTGTGTGTGTGAGAGACACTGCTCCAGAAATCCCCAAGCATGAGGAAACTGCAAAGGTGTAGCAGCTACAGCCCTACATGTCATTATTTTTTCTACTGGGACCTCATGAAAATCAACATACGACACTCAAAAGGGTGACCATTCAACAGCAGTGGCAGTGACAATGATGGGATTCACCATAATAGCACTAAGCCTTATTTAGGGCTGGGTCACCAATTCCCATGGTGCTGAGCGCAAGGATTGCAGGGAGGGTCCATCCTGCTTGCTGCTCTTAAGGCACTGTGCAATACGGTGCAGAAAATTCAGTATGAGAAACTATATTTTTTTGATAATGGCACATAGGCACGTGCAGTCTTTTCTGCCCATGTAACATCCAGCCTTCTGGAAACCTGTTTTTCAAATGTCATAACTCATTATTCAGATTTAGTGGTACCTGTTTTGGCATAGGTGTCATGAACCAGAGGAAAGATAGTTGAGTTGTAATAGCTAATGTCCATCTGGTCTTGTGAGTCACAGTGGCTTGGGTGTTTTGTCCGTTACCCAGAAGACTGCTTCTTTTCTAAAATTTCACTTTGTTGGCATAATTGAACATTTCCTTTAGCCAAAACCAGTGGAAAGGCGCCAGTATTCTCAACCTCAGGTTTAAATTTATCTTGTTGATTTTGTAAGCTATCTTGCTGGACTTCACACAAAGCCTCTAATCTAACCACTCAGAGAACAAATACATACTCTTCCAATTCAGAACTGCAAATGGCATTTTACTTCTATTTTCACAGACACTTTGGTGCGAGTCACTGTCTCCCAAACCATATCTAGCTTTTCTTAGCTTTTATGAATATATGGGAAGAAAAGGCTGCAGCCAGAAAATCCTTCTCCAAACCACTAATAGTAACCCTAAGAAAGTGGTCTGATCTCTGTTGATGAAATTGCTTTCATTTTTTTTTATCTGTTTCCTTGTTTCTATAAAGGAAAAAAAACCTGCAGAATTAAACTTCTGCTACCCCAAAATTATGGCTAACTGCTGTTGTATTGTAAGTTAATAGGCTGATTTGTAATAACTTCTTCATAAGTTCAGGCTAAAAAAGTAAAGGGAATTTTAAAAGTATTGCGGGAAGATGCAAAATGGAACCAAACCAGACGCTTCATTTGGACTTTGAATTGTAACTTCTGTGTCTCCTTGTGCTAACGTATGTACCACACCCACATATCTCAACTGCCTTTACACAGGGAGAGGAAACTAGAGTGCCTGTACATGTGCTCCAGATGACACCAGTCACTGCTGTCACGTTTCATAGCACATGTCTGGCGTCTCTGTGCTCAGCACACATCAGTCACACACCTATCACATGACAGTAAATAGCATAGGGTTGACCACATACTATAGCATCATGTAAGTCATACAGGTGTGCAAACCAGCCTATGAGAAACAGGAGCGAGGGATCCAGCCCCAGTCTGATGCAGCCACAACCGCATCACAGCCTGCTTTGGTGTCTGGCAGATTATGTGATACTGTCTCCTCTGAGCGGAGGGAAAGGTACCCACATTTGTGCTACTGCAATACCAGTGACTTCAATTTGTTACCCCAAGTTAGCTCAGAGTGAGTGAAAGAAACAGATTCTGCATTTGTGATCTATTACTTGGTGGCTTGCAGCTTTCCGAAGTGTTAATTTACACTTGTTTTTAATCTCTAGTTATCTGGACTTCTCTATAAAAAGAACTTTTTGTGTAGTTAGTCCCCCAGTGATTGCCATTTGCAGGAAGTGGAAAGCAGCTTTTCCCAGTAATCTACAGGCAAATAAATGTTCCTATTGTTAGCCCAGTGAAAAACTATCTTTAAATTTATATGACAAAGTAGAACATACTTCTAAAAACTTAAGGTATATTACTATTGAGATTTACTAAAAATTGTTTAAAATATAGTTTACTTACTGGTTTTAATTTAATGTAATCAAGTATTAGATACAGTATTTTTATGCCAGTGCCCTAATTTACACTTTGATATAGGAATGGAAATCTCAGAAAACCAGAAGAAACAAGCCATGCAGAACGCCCGTAAGTCAAGGCATGGAAAAATTAAAGGTGGGTGTTTAGAATTGCTTTACATTCTTACTGTGTTCCAGTGTTCTTTATGTTAGGAAATAGCACAGTCTGGCTATGGCTGAGTTCTTCAATCTTTTAAAATTTGTTCATGGTTTACATGGAGTTCAAGTAATTTCTGTTAACCTGTATTTTAATATCAAATTCCAATACCTTTGTAAACTGTCTCTAAATCAGCTCCCCAGTCTCCTTCAGACAGGCAAGTCAGTATTCTCTTTATTAGAGAAGAAACTCAAGAGGTAAGGCAAGCGGTTTATTTAAGCATGTAAGAAAGTGCATGCAGAGATTAAATTAGAAATGAGGGTTACTGATTCCTTCCTTTGCTTTTACTCAAACAGCTTGTTCTTCTTTAGCAATTCAGTGCATTGTTTAAAATATCCTAAAGTTCTTGCTGCAAGCCACGTGTTGCTGTCTTTATGATAACGCTCCAACTGGCTTCCTTCTGTCCTAGACTAGAAGGAAGGATGGACTAGAAATGTGTTTTTCTGAAAACAGCTTTTTTATTCCTTTGCTCTCTCGGAAAATGTGTTGTGATTTTGTCCTTTTCCATCTTAAAGTCAAATTTGGGTAAATGTCTAGTGTGTTGAGAGAATAAATTGAGCAACTGGCACCAGATTAAGTCTGAATTTAGGAGTGAAGGAGTTGGTGTTAGGTAGTCCTCTGCTCCCTAGGATTAATATTATTAAAGCATTTTCTTTTTATCAATCACTCGATACCTATAAAACCTGTCCGGATTTTCAGGGGAGTGGCTGAAAATTGTGATCAGGAGATTCTGTTCAGAATGCACAAAGGTCAAATTCTGAGAACGGTAGCCTGGAAAAATATTTTCCAAGTTGAAGAAATAACATTTTTGTTGGTAGCAATATTTTACCCAGCCTTATTCTGAGAGTTGACTAAAATACGAGTATCTACTGTGTTAAGTCATTCCTTTGAAATACCAGAATTTACTTGTGCAAACAATATAGCCAGGCTGTGTGAAACTGCTGCTTATTTTTGGTCATTCTGTAATGTTATTTTTACTGATATTACTCTCTTCTTAAGGCAAATCAATGCAGCAATTAAAAAGTCTAACATCAGAAAAGGTAACCTTTAGTAGCGCTTCCATTCAAGATCATGGCAAAATTCATACTGGCTTTATTGACCACTGATTTTGTCCCATGGTCCTGTGCTTAAATTTTCCCAGTATTGGTTGCTCTGCTAGCCGACTCACACGCTTTCTTAAACTGTTCCTTTTGCAGGTGTAAGCTATAATGGGTGTCCTGTGCCTCCTCCACACCAAAGCCTCCATCCTATTCATCAGCGCCACATCACCGTGCCTACCAGCATCCCGCAGCAGCAGGTTTTTGCCCTGGCAGAACCCAAGCGGAAGCCATCCCTCTTCTGGCATACCTTCAACAAACTCACCCCCTTCAAAAAGTGAGAGGCCAAGGACCCGGGAAGGGCAGCGGCACGGAGGGAGACTTACTCCAGAGAAGGACCTTGGAGACACGGTTAAGCTTATTTGAGCTTATTTGAGCGAATCTCCAGTTTTGGAGGGAAAACCTTGGGCTCCCTTGAGCCAGAAATACCACCGTTGTCCAGAAGAAGAATGAGGTTCCTCAACACTGCTCTGAAGTCAATGTTGGCAGGTGTCAGCATTGCTGATGAAGAGCAATTTCCCTTCTGACAAAGACAACTTGCTGTTACTCTGAAACAGCAGTATTTCATCTCTGTTTCTTAGTTATGTTGAAGTAGTGATGGATGCAGGTCATTATAACATTTCATTTTCCTTAACCTTATATTGATGGCCAAATTTAGGATAGGGAGAAATTTTTCCTTAGGGGTATATCAGCAAGGAATCTTAGGAGAGTTTTCTCCTTCCTTTTGGAGCACTGAGCAGAGACCACCCATTAAAATCAGGTGGAGACATCCCATGTGATTAACCAGCTGTTGCAGAATTTAGTGGACCCTAATCCTTCCTGTCTTTTTCTATTAAATTGCCAAATGGCAGGAGAACGTCCCACAAGGCCTTACCACATTCCAGATTGGAACAGGGAAATTTTATTCTGTCATATAGAAACATGAACAGAGTGTGAAATGGACTATAAAGATACGTGCATTTATTGCACACAAATGGAAACAAGAGGAGCCCAGGGCATCTCAGATTGATTACTTTCAGTCACAGCAATATACTGCATGCATGTATGCTCTTCAGTGTAGAGCTTTTATATCACTTTTTGCGCACTTCTTCATATTTCCAATATGCTTATTTCTCTGTGTAAAAAGGTATTTTTTTATTTTCTAACGGAGATAATGTGAATGTAAAAAGTCAGAGTTGAGACAGTACGTGCTGACTGCTGGCTATGTTACATAGTTCTCACACTTTGTATTCATATAGCTTGACATAGAAAATGGATGAATGGTTATGTAAATATATTGAAGCGGTCTGGATCCATGCTTCTTACACACAGTCAGTTGACAATGGGTTTTGACCAATTATTTCTTCACAAAGAAAGAGAAATCCTTACTGGAAGGGACAGAGAAATTGTGTGGACCAGAGATGGATTTCTGTCTCAGAATCGTCAGTCTGTATTGGAAGGGGAAGAACCTGCCTGGATTAAGGTCAGCTCTGGCCAGCATATGCAATACGTGATTTGCATTGCTATGATTTGCCCATGACATGAAGTTGATCTGGGAGAATAACTTTTAAAAAGCCACCAGGAAGAAACAGGATCTTGATATTTGCAGCACTGATCATTTCTGCTTGATAGCTCTCATTAAGGATGACAAGACTGCTGGTAATATGGAAGGAAAGAAAGACTCCTTATGTTTCCGAACTGATTTGCTATGAATGTCTTTCCAATACTTTATCCTATGCTGCTGATTAGGGGCATTATCTGATGATAAGGATAGATCCAAGGGTATTCTTCGACAATGGACACAATCAGCCTTGTCATGAATCTGTAATATATGAAGAACAAACAAGGGGCTAGAGGCCAGGCATCTTAACAACAATGTAAAAAAGCCTTATTTTAAACATGTATTTGTTCCTACTACTATTGTTACCTCTATATTTTTATTTATCGTCAGTGTTGTGAAGCCCACTAGTCACTAGATTTTGTGATTTGATAACTGTGGCAACTTCTGCAAAGCCCAGGTTTGTGGTTTTGATTTTAAATTACATCTTTTGACAACTGTACATTTCAAATGCCTTGTGTATATAGCTCAGCAATAATGCAAAGCCTGGTGATGCTCAGCCGAACTGTTCACTGCATAGTGAACTTCATTGCTTGTGCTTTCCCATTGCGATGGAAGATGACCTGAAACAGTTAAGAACTGGAAGTATGCACTGACATTTTCAATGCTCCAGCTTAAAGAAAATGCACGGGAAAGTTAGTGAAAAAAGCTGGCTGGGTTGTATTTTTCTTTTGATGTTTAAAACAAGCCATTTCTGTTGAGATTTTTTTAAAAGATAATTCTAAATGCTCAATTTAAACACAAGGAGCAGACTTCCAAATGCAGGCATGGATGCATGCCCTTCCCCTTAAATGAGTAACCCTTTGGTGTTTCTTACATACCCATTTTTGTGGGTACTTGCCGCGTTCAGGCCTGCAAACCGAAGTGGTACACGTACTGTGGAAGTGGAGGTGATGTTTTTCATAATCATATTTTGAAACACTTGTTCTAGATGCAAAAAAAATGCCTGAAGTTGGATTGCAGTGCTCACCCAGCAACTTTCCCAGCTGGACCTGAAGACATTATGAGACCAACACTTACTTACGTATGTGTCTTTGCTAAAACCTGCTTCCTTCCAGGGCTCGGTTCTGTGGAGTGCTGGGAAAAAAAGGAGGTTTTGGGATGTATCTTCTGACACGTCAGTGCCCATGAAGGCTCTTCCCACGTAGTAGTGCTGGTGCCTTAGCCCTAAATGTTTGCATTTGGTTTTGGATGCAGCAGTTTTTTTCTCAAGAAGTGAATTTCAGAGAGATAAAAAGCAAATGTTTCATGGTGCCGATTACTCAGGACAGTTTTACATATAGTACCCGACATACAGACGTGGCTGTTTTGTAATATTCTCTGTGTCTTTTTTTGCAATCTGACCTTGCAACAGATTAAGATAAAATATAATAAGGCCAAATTTAGACTACACCATAATCTTTGAAACAAATTCTAGTTAAATGAAGACACACAATTACATTATGCAACAATTAAGACAAATATTTACTTGGGGTTCAGCCTGACTTTAGAGTCTGTGGGAAAAAGAGTTGCAACTAAAATGTAAAAGTTTGTATTCTAGCAACTCTTGCCCTGATCCTCCTGATGACAAAACTTATGTATGATCAGAAAGCTGTGACGGCAACATCTGTTCTTTTCCTCTCGCTTTTGCATGCTTTAAGTTACTATAAAAAGGTCTAAGGCAACTACTAAGCACATTTGTGCCTCGCTTAGATAAAGCACAGCCAGAGCCTTCCCGATGGCCTGCTGAGCAGATAACCTCAGACTTTATGCATGAGATGCAGTAAAATATAATTGTCCTCAACTGTGTTCCCACTGAGTTAGGAAAATGCCAAACCATAATTGCATCTAACTCGGAGCATTTGATGTATAAAATAATAAGATTGTTTTACAAGTGGCTCTTGCCATGCTAAATTTCACATCGAGTTTTAGTGGTCAGTGTAATAACGGAGTTCAAAGACAGACTACTCAAATGTTCCACATTTTAGTTGTCTTTTGAAAATAATTGTAACAGTTTTGGAGCCAAAGGTCTTTAGCCATAACTAACACAGTACCTTTCTTTGACTGCCTTTCTGCTTTTTTTCTATACGTGTGGCATTTGTATGTAGGAGATGCCTTCTGAACGATCTCTAATTTAAAACTATTTGTTGTAAATACTAGGGATGACTTGCATATATATTTTATTTTGACAAGTGTTTTGTAACATTTTATCTTACGTACGTTGCTTTGTGCATCTTACCATCTGTGTGCTGTTACACATGTTGTAAATGAAGTGTCCTGGCTACAGAGCAGATGGATTGGCTGTTGACGGCTGAAATACAATGTATAGGACTGCAGTAGCTTGATGTGCATTTGTTCTGAAGTTATTGCATTACAAGGTTTATTTAGTCTCGGAACATTGTTTGTCAAATGAATCTATTTTCTGGAAATAAGTACAAACTTACATTCCCATTATTTTTCTCTTACTGTACATGTTTGAATTAAATAACGTACAAAGCTGAAGTCCCTCAGCTGTGTCTTATAAAACTCTATTGTGCAGTTTTAAAATTGTTGTGGTTTTTTTTTATTGTCTACAAAATATCCTCTGATGCAAAAATATATCAACGGTCATTATTTTAAAGCAAAAAACGTCACAGCCTCCTCTCTTGGTTTTCCAGTAACAGCTGCAGTACTTCCCAGCACAAGTTCATTTTAACAACTACTAAACCTGATTCTGGGATTGAAGTCTTCATCATTCAGGCAAAATCCATTCTTGTTCCTGTCCCAGCCATATGCACCTGCGATCACTGTGCTTCACCTTGTCCTGGCAGACAGCTCCCACACTACCCCTTGGAAGTAAATGCAAATGCAGCTTCTGTGTTAACAAAGCTCCTGCTAACAGAGGATGGTGACTTAAGTACTGTAGTTTAGGTAAGGAGGATTAAATTTTATTTTCTTTGGAACAAAAGCAAAACCTTTTGAAAGGGTTCACCCAAAAGGCGTGTTCTACAAATGTGTGTGAACAAGCTCACCTGCCGGCTTGTTAGAGCAATGGGCAACGCCGCTGGAGACTCAACCTACTGCTCTGATTCAGGGAAGTTTTTCGTTTCTCATTATTCTGACAGAGGAGGGGACCACATCTGAAAGGGGGGCGTGTGTCCTTCCTGCTCAGGGCTGTGTCAAAAATTATGTTTCGCACACATTAGCTTGAACATACTTCACTGAAATCTTTTCATCAAAAATGCTTTGGTGAGTTCAAATGCTGACAGCATAGTTGGATTTGCCAGTTCTTTCCCCCTCCTTCCAGTGCCCAAGCTCTCAGCTCTATTTCTTGGTTCACCTCAAAGCTGAGAGTTTCCCAGGCCGCCCAAGCGCTGCTGCTGCAGCGGGATGTGTGCTGAGTGCTCCAGTATCAAAGTGAGAGGCACGGTCTGAGCACTTAGTGAGGTAGATCGCGTGACCGAAACACATACCTTGAGCAAACACTGGAGTAGGACATTGTGATCTACACGCTTTCTAAGCAGCCTGCAATTCATCTGGCCATGGTGAGCTCAGTTGTGCATTTTATTTCATGCTTTGGCAGTCAGGCTACATCCTGTAGATCATTCCATACCATCAGCTTTTAAGTTCTTTGCCAGCTGATCTATCACGTGCAGAAATAGCACTGCTTGTTTTTTTTTTTTTTCTTTTTTTTTTTCTTTTTTTTGAAGCTACATGATCATCTGTGCTTGGTAACAGAGACAAAGATTCGGGCCTTTTTATGTTACAGTACCAAAGGAGAAATGAAAAAGTCAGCAATGGAAAACTGCACATCATGTAGCCTGTAAGGAAAACACACCAATATTTAGTGTGTTTCTGAATATTTTTCAAAATTCAGTTATGCTACCTAGCTAGAGAACACGTAATTGTGAGAATATGTCAAAACTGGATAAACTGTCAGCACAACGTGGTTTTTTTTAACCTTATATCTGTGTTAGGTTTAGTTCACTGCAGTCAGAACTGACTTCTGGTTGTCCAGGTGAGTACCTAGGGCTGAGAACTCACATACTGCCACTATTAGGTATTTAGGCTCTGGTTTCAAAAAAGATGTGTGTGAGTGTGTGTGCATGGGTGTGAGAGTGTGTGTGCTTGTGTACATACATATTTACACTACACCCCCCCCCCCCATCCACACTCCATATGGCATCCCCAGATAATGTCTCTGCTGGCACCTACAGCAGGTTGCACCAGACAAGTGATCCACGCCCATCACACCCTCCCTCTGTTTATGTTGCATCTTATATTTCTGTTGTGCATCTTGGCGGGGGGGACGGGACATGAACACCTGGGCAAGGTTTTACCCGAGTCATTTTAATGTTTTAAGCACTCAGAGTGGGCCACCAGCAACGACGGACAAGAAGTGAAGGTTGGAAGGTGTCTGCATCACTGGTGTCTGGCATCAGCAAAGTTCAGAAGGGCAAATCTGAGAGGGCAGAGGGTAGCAGAGCAAGAAGCACCGCTGCCCTTCAAGGGCCGAGTTTCACACAGAAGAGAAACACAAGATGATGCAGGATTTATCAACTGTTTCTCCTAGTGATTTTTGGAAAGCTGAAACTGCTTCGGGGGAAGGAGGAGCTCCAGGTGCTCCTGAGGGACTTTGCTGGCAGAACCAGGCACGTGCCAAATTCCTCCTTGTTTCTGGCCCATAGGAAATAAGAAGGTAGAAGGCCCAATATATACACTGAAGTGAACTGTCAGTAGGCAGAGTCGCTAGGAACAGTTAACCTTGGCCTCTACCTATGAGCATACCCCAGGCTTTGGAGATACTGACTCATGAAGGACTGAAAAAGTGTCTAGACCGTGCTCTGCTAATAGGGTTGGGTATATCTTCTTTTATTAACCGTCCATCTCAAGGTCATTACCACCATATTCAGCTCCTAACAAAGGTAATTAGCACAGCAATCAATCTAAAAAAACCCTACATCTCCTGCCATTCAGAGGCAACATTTTTTAAGAGCAAATGATGAACTTTTGCTACTGTGTCATTATTTCCAAGGCATTATACTGTGAGGAGACAGGCACACTAGAAAGCAGCTGACGGTAATGTTTGTCTTTAAGGTCATTCCTTCGGAAGTCTTCTTGGTTCTCTGCTAAAAAAGCATCAAGCCGGACTAACTGCAGAGCCCATCGAGGTCGCTGTAACTAATGAATTATGTCATTCTCACCTCAGGATTGGGATAGACAGACCGTGACTGTTACTGTAAAACTCACAGCCTCTTTTGGGTCAGTGTAAGGCGCCTGCCGCCCCGGGAGGCCCTGCCGCCGCTGATGCCATCTCCCCAGGAGCCCCTGCTGCCCTGGTGCTGTCCCCCCCGAGCCACTGGCTCTCCCAGCACCCTGCAGCCAAGAAGGTTTGTCAATAAATCCAAGTTTTCTGCATGGCAGGACAGGTCACGGAGGGCACAGCACTAAGCTGGCAAGGTGGGCTATTTTTTAATGACTCAAACTTTTGAAGTGTGAGAGGAGGCCGAGGCTAAGCAACCTTAGAAAATTTCAGATGATGCCTAATTGGTAAAGAGAACAGGATTGTTTGTCCTGTCCCTCATGTCTTCTTCTCAATCAGCACAGCAGCGAGGCTAATTTGGCTACAGAGGTTCCTTCAAGCAGAGCAGCTAATTGCTGCACATTGTCCTTCCTTTACCTCAGAGCATGGTAGGCAGAATGTCCCAGATGCAAACTAGGGCACCGTAACGCTTGCAATATTTTCTTATTACCACAGGGTGGTGGTGAAGACCTTAGTGAAAACTATTCCTTGCTCAGCTGTGCTGCTATATGTTATTTGATAGAGAACAGGTCATATCTTTGCAGTGTGGGAACCCCCTCAGACGCAGTGTTTCCAGTCACTTGCACCAACAGGGGTGAATTAAGGCCACTTCCTATAACTCATTAACTCCTGTTACTGTTGGTTTTATCCTTCACTGTTCACGATCAGCATTTAAAGAGTTGACGATACGCTCAGTTGCTTTACTTCCATTTGTCCTTAGACAGCAGCAGTTTCAGGAAGACACCGTCAAGTATCAAGTTAAGGCTTCTTCAAATTTAGTTACCAATAATATATAATATAGTAGCACAACAGCTTTGACTGATGCTTGAATGACTAGACGGGGAGCCTGCTAATTACACATGAAAAGCTCTCTTTGTCATTCAATTTATTTACTTTAATTCAACCTCGTTCCTTCTTTTCCATAATCACCTAATATTTGTAATGCCATGTTCACAGCATTGTTATTTTTAATTTCTATAGTCTTTTTGTCCCTAATTCCATTGTAAATTGCTTGATACAAAAACTAACTTTATTACATGTTTTTGCAGCACAATAATGGTACGAGACATGCTTTCCATCCTACAAACCAACCAAGCTGTCAAAGGCTAACATTTGTGTAATGTATTTGCATAATGGAACAGGCAAATCAAAGCCTTATTAATCCATTTTAACATTTTTCTTTCACGTAACAGTGGTAAAAGCCAAAGTACAGAGCACTTCAGCTTAATTTTGGAATAAATAGGAAGATTCCAGTTTAAACCTCGGTTTTAATTATTGAACAGCTCTCAAAATTAAATCACTGACCTTTGAGAATTTAGTGACCAAACAAGTGCTTGTCCTCAAGGTACATATTTGAAGCGTGCATTCCTGTACATGAAGCTTTTATACTCTGGTTGAAGATGCCCAAGAACACTGCAAATACAAAGTGAATGAGGTAAGACCAAAGATCCTGTATATGTGATGATGGTGGTGATGATGACGGTATTGATGTTGTCAGCTTGTGGAGAGCAGTGCATGTATGGGGACCAAACTGTCTATTCCTTAGGCAAGAAACACTCCCTTAGACAACTGGGAACGGGGTTTTCTGTTAGTGGACAAGGACTGTCAGACTTCTCCATGGGGTGCATCATATCCTAACAGCGTCATATAGAGCACTTCTTCCTTTTGCACTCCTCTGGAGTCCTTTGACTAAGGCAGCAAATGTTATATAGCTCAGAAGCAGCCAAAGTTTAATCTGTTTTCAACTTTCTTTAGTGCCAACCAGGAGCAGCAGACAAAGTGGGATTTTGCTGGTGGGTGATCAAACATCTCTCTGTAGACCATAGGCAAAGGCACCATAAATCACATTTCCAATAATTGTTGCAAAATGGGGCACTTTTCTGAAGACAGAATAAAAATATTGAGGAACATGTCCCAAAATTAAGGTCTTCCTCTATAAATTAAGTTAAAAGAATATTTAGATTGAATATTGCTAACAGGGTGTAATTATTCTTATTGAGAACGTACTAGTCTCTCTCTACATGGTATTTGTGTGCATTGTTTCATAAGACTGAGAAATAGTGGTGAAGAGATTAAACAGAAGATGTCATTTTTTTAGTCAATGCTAGTTAATATTTCAAAAGGAATACTGATCTTAGTATTAAGTTCTCATTAATGAAAGAACCAATTCAAAAGCCAGTTATGTAAAATTTACTCATTCTGACTATCACTTTTACCTGTATACTTAATCTATATAGCCAAGCTTCTGTGCATTAGACATTTATGAATATTAATTCCAAATAAAATGGGCATTAATTTTGTTGCTATTTGATTTTTGTTCCTCAGTCTAATCTCTTCCCATTAATTGCTCTTACACTCACTTAAACCAGTTGTGTCCAGAATTAGGTATTAATGTATTTTGGTGGGCCTATATTAAAAGACATTATATAGGAGGGCACTCTAATGAAAGGATAAATATAAGCTGGACTTTAAGTAGCATAGTTACATGAGGGGGAAGAACCAGACTAAAGACTTGTTTTTGCCAAAAACCTCTCTTACTTGATCCCTCACATCCTTGCCCTCATCTCACTCTGCTCCAGCTCTGACCCCCTCTGAGGTCATTCAACTTATTAACCCAGTAGACGACTAACTCCAATTAAAAAAAAAAAAAAAGAGAAAAAGATGATTGCTTTGTGCTGAATTAGGGGGTTGAATTGCCCTAGCTCACCTCCTGTGGCACCAGAACCAGCTCCTGGGAGATGAGAGCTACAGCTGTGCAGTCACAAGTAGGTGCAGGAAGAAATGTGGATGGAGAAGTGGGCATTAAGATCTCTGCTTCTTCTCGGTTATGAGCTGTTTAACTGGCTCAATTATATTATTTTTCCCTTAAGAAGTTGTCAGATAGCTACTGGGTTATTAATAGCCAACACTATCTAATCAAAGGTTGGAGATCAGAGAGTTTCCTTACAGACTCCAAATGCGTAAGGTGCCATTTGGTAGGAAGTCTTTGAAATAGGAAAGAGGAAGCTGGAAGATGTAGACAGGCTTCTGCGTGGCTCTGAAAGTCCACAATGGCCATGAAATAGCTCCTCTGTGGGCACTGTTCTGGCTAGAGGAGTTTACAAAGAGATTTCTGAACAAGGAAGATGCCTATACGTTATGTAAGCAAAACTACAGCTCAGAGAAACAGGACATTGTATGAATCCTTGTGTATGAACCCTTGTGATCCCAGCGGGATCACTGGTCCTCCCTGAATCACCCCCCAAGACCTGAAATTTTGACTGTCCATTTGGGCGTAGGACAGCAACAATATTATTATTATTAGCACACTTCCTTGGAGACTTGCCAGACACAGGGATTTCACAGGTTTGGCTGGAGTAAGACAGGTCACTGGAAGTTCTTTGGCATATAGCTGCTGCAACTGTACATCCTCGCTGTAATTGCTGGGGGGCGAGGGGGGAGGAAATCATCACTTTTGCCTGAGTTGCCTTTTTATTCGGGTCTTGAAATCTGGGTTAAGTTCAGCCAAATCCATGAAATCTGGGCTTTGTCAATGCACTCATGGTTTAAACAGAACAGTGTGAAACTCTACGGGATGCACCGAGCTGTTGTTTTCTTGTTTGCTGGCTGGATCCTGAGGACATCACGGGTAGCTCTAAACCTCCCCAGAGCTTCTGTGACTTTCAGCTGCTCACCCTTTACCTGCAACAAAATTTCTCTTTACAGAGTCACTTATTTCCACAAGTCAGACTGTGTAAGAAAATATGAAACAGAATCTGATGCTCCAAATCACAGGGAATTAAGGAATATTTTAAATTGTGTAAAGCTGAGTTAATGCTTCAAATGTATAATGACGCTATGGGTGATATTCCCATTAAATTATTGTTTGAAATAGCACTCAGTAGTCTCCAGGACTGTACTTAATGCTATATAGAGACCTACAAATACAACAAAACAAAACAGTAGACATGGTGAAAACCCATTTCCTTTTTTTTCCTCCCTCCCCCACCCTGCATCCCCTTCTAAGGTAGACTTAGGTAGATTTTTGCTTTCTTAAATCTTTCAGCCAAAATCATATAACCTATCTAAAGTATGAAAAGCTGGATTATACTGCTGGCTATTGCAGTCAGCACAGCAGAAACACAAAAACAGGACGTCTGTACCCAAGGGTATCCTGGCATCCCCGGCAATCCTGGGCACAATGGCATACCTGGTCGTGATGGACGTGACGGTTCAAAAGGCGACAAGGGAGATACAGGTACTATTGTCAGAATAAATGATTTCATGTATCAAATGCAATGCCGTTAGTTCCTGAAGTTGTCTGTAGTCACTCCGCATTAATGGGATTATTCTGCCTAGCTTTCAGAAAACATTTCAGACATTTGTCATTTACTTGTTTGAAGAAGGAAATACAAAGAAAGACCTAACAATGAAAGCAAAAGAGATAATACTATGGAGAGGTCAGGTCCATGGGATAAAAACAAAAGATGAAAGACTTTACTTTCTATTTTGGGAATATTTTCATGTCTATTTGAAAATTTTAAAGCGTGTAAACCTAGTCCTACATCTCTAAGATAGCAACTATATTTCTGTAAAGAGCTTCAAGCCCAGTAAAAAAAAAACAAAAAACAACAACTGATACCTTGTTCAGTGTAGTAAGAAGTGTGCAGTAGTAAGATTTCTCTTTCTTTTCTAAATTTTACATGTGTAGGACTTGCTTCTGAGTGTGCCTACTTGCTGTTACTCAAGAGCCACTAGAAGGAAGTTCAGGAATGGAGACTACTGAAAAACAGTGTAGGATTCATGTCTGCTCTAACAGGCTATAATAGAGATTTGTGTGTGACACTGAAGACAGAGGTGATCTTCTCAGCATCCTAAAGCTAATAATTCCCATAGTACTTTAAACCTCAGGATAACGACGGCCCTTGCATCCATGCTGGAATATCAAGGCCAGGGCTGCACAAGGTGATAAATCTGTGGGCATGTGGACATGCAACACTTCATCTGAAGTGTCACAGCCCCAGAATGCAAACCGCAGGACAAGCGCAAATCTGCTGCTTCAAATTTGTTCACAAAATTTGGGGGGGGCACTTTTCCCTAACAGGCTTTATGTTAGGTCAGCTATTGTGTGGCATCATGCAGATGGCATTACTGCTTAATGCATAAACCTGTCACAAACACTGTTATTGTGGGCCTGGCTAACTCAGCTGCACAAATCAATCCGGATCAAACTTGAACTTATCAGATAAACCCTTCTACTGAGTGCTGATCTTAAGGATTGTGAATCACAGCTCTTTTCAGTGGAGTATATAATCTAGTACATAAACCAAACTGAGGTCAACAGTCTAAAAGAAATTAACTTAAAATGTGCTAAAGTGTTTTACTATGTCTTTCAAGTTACTGGAAATGTCTGCCTTTAACAGATCAGGTTGCTAAGCTAATGAATCGTGCTCCACCAGAAAAGTATATGCCTCTGCAGACAGTGTATGCTGCAGCATCAGCGTTGAAGGTGTAGTTTGATGTGCGGTTCTTTGACGGCTATGCTGGAATAGGCAGGGTCCCCCATCAGGTCCTTTTCCTAACACTTGACTCTTCTCTCTTACACTCCGTAACTGTTTGTGTGGCTATACAGTAAACTAGATCAGCTGAAAAACAACCAGCACTTGTAATTTGGGCAATGAAGAGTTACTCGCTGCTTATGGCCTGCCCTGGACCACTGAAAGACAAGTCTACCCACTTACGTGTTTACCTCAGTGATTGCTAAAGAGTTATTTTGAACTCTCTTGCTTATAAAATGATTGAGAGTTCTCTGTCACGCAACCACTTACGTGCTCCTTCTGCTTTCAGTGCCCTAGCCTGGCTAAAACCAGAACCTTTTAAAATCTAGAAACAAACAAACAAACAATCCATTAGCTTCTTAATAGGCACATACAATTAACTGCCTTCTTTTTCTATATGCAGAGGTCCAGGAAAGTCTGAAAAATGGAAAATCTAGAGCCTACTTATTTTCATGTATCTTATAAAGGTCCTCACTTTAGTCCAGTGAGTTTTCCAGGACAAGAAGATTTCACATTGGTGGTCCTGACCAGGGTATAGCTCCTCTGCACATCTCAATAACCCACCTCTTTATGCCAAGGATTCCCTTTGTGTCAAAAAAGCACCATTCTCAAGCAGAGTTACTGTGCTCTCTGTCAATCTCTCCATAAGATAAAAGTACCAGCAGTGGCACTCACTAAAAGTCAGGAATAAGACTACTCTTTACATTACTGTTTAGCCAGGCTTGAAGAGGAAGGATTAGAGAAGGATACATCCCAAGTTTTCTGGTAATTTAATTGTATAATGCAAATCTCTTTGTTTTGGGTTTTTTTCTTCTGTACTAGGTGAAGCAGGACTTCCTGGCAGTCCAGGAAAAGATGGTGCAAATGGAGAGAAAGGCGAACGAGGTCAGAGAAGAAGTGTTTCAATTTATTATTTGTCTATCAACTGCTGCCCTTGTGTTTGTGAGCACTACACGTGCTATACATTCTAGCTGTAGCGAAAGTACCATAAAGGTTAAAAAACCTTTTTCCAGAACTAGCAGAGGCTGCACACATATGCTGACAATACAAGAGGAATTTGCCACCTCCGGTTATCCCGCTGCCTCTGATGCCCTAAAACTTGTTCACTCAGCCTGTTATCCTGCCTTTCCCATCTCTGATCCTTTTGTCAGCTGCTGAGGAAGACACCACATCTGCAGCTACCTCAGGAAAGTGAGGCTCCTGTCGCTATGTATGCAACTTCAGGGAAAGGGACTTTTAAAAGAAATTGTAGAAGACACAAGTTATACACCTAAAAATACAGTAGATCTTGTATACTTCACCTGTTTAGCCAACTTATGCATAGGCAGCATGTCTCCTGTGTCAGGTGGATGTACATGTGCAGAGTGACTTGTGCATAAAAGCAGGGAGCCAGGCATTGTGCAAGTGGCATCACATCATTCTGCACAAATTCACTAACTCTGAGATGCTGGACTTGTGCATCCTTAGACTAATTGTACACAGACAATGTATATATCCAAAAGCATGGAAGCCTGCCAAAGACAGTGTCCAGGTTCTCCAAAATCCTGAAGCTGACCCTGAGAAATAACATACAGTATATGCATTGCATGGGAGTAATTACAAGCCGCTCTACACCCCTCAAACTTTTCTCCAGTGTATTCGAAACAACCCCAGTCCTGGAAGGAGCATGAGACATGAGGCCACAAATGTTGTTTAAAATTACCAAAGTTACCCTCTTTTCCTGTGTCCTTGTCCTGATGGACCTACACTGCTTTTCCCAGAGGCTCACCATACAATCTCACCTGTTTTCAGTGCACTGCTGCTGTTAAATACTCTCAATTGTAAATTGAGAACAGTAAAATATAAACACAGCATTACTCCTAACATCAGAAGCCAGAGGCTCTTATGCAGAAATTACCATCTTCTTTTCCTGATTGACAGAGTATATCATCATTATGGTATCTTTTGTCTATCAACTGCTAACATACCCTTCACATCATGAGACCTTCACCTTCAAACCCTTGTGCAGCAATCAGAGGATTTTCAAAGGCTTTGAGCTTCAGTCCAAGAGTGGATGAAGGATAAATGGCGAGTGGTAGCAAATAACAAGGACAAAAAGCCTTTAGTTGCACTGCAGTAGCCATCTAGGTAACCCAAGCAAAGTTCCATCATGTAGAAATTATAGAAACACATGGCAAGCAAGTTCTGGTTGTTGTCCAAATAGAACCTTTGATTAAACTGCGAACCATCTCCCTCATTTTGTATACCAAAGGCTGAAAACAAGCGTCTGGAGAGATGCTGCTGGTGCCTGAAATGATGTGAGCTCTCAGCCCGAAGACAAATCACACCTTCCTTTCTTTGAGCTTATTCTTGCTGCTCTCAGCCAGGGAACCTGTTTTCTAACACGATAACAGATTCTTCAGATCTTATGCTTATCCTGCACTTAAATGTATGAGAAATTGTATGTACAGTGAGCACAGTATGTACAGTGGTGACACATACACATATATGTATATCTTTGTGATGAAACTCATGTTGTGCCTCATTAATCCAGTGGAAGATCACAAGAAAGTGTCTTTTTTTTTTCTTTTTTTTTTTCTATTTAGGAGCCAATGGGACTGTTGAAGAGAAGGGGAACAAAGGAGATAAAGGAGAAAGAGGACGACCTGGGAAACTGGGACCAAAAGGAATTATAGGGTCAGTGGGTTACAAAGGTCAGAAGGGAGAGCTGGGACTGCAAGGACAAAAGGGGTTAAAAGGAGACATTGGGCCCATAGGTCCCAAAGGGACAAAGGGTGAAATTGGCCATCCTGGAAGAGTTGGTTTCCCAGGGCCAATTGGCCCGACTGGTAATCCAGGTCCTAAAGGTAATACTGGCGACCTGGGGCCAAAGGGTAATCCAGGAATTCAGGGGGAAAGAGGCTTGAAAGGAGACAGAGGAGACAAGGGGAACGTAGGTGCCCCAGCAGTTTTGCCAAGGAGCGCTTTCAGTGTCGGCCTTACAATTGCCACCAAATTTCCCCCCTCGAATCGCCCGATCAAGTTTGACAAGGTGCTGTATAATGGTCTAAATGACTACAACCCAGCTACGGGCAAATTCACCTGCAAATACCCCGGTGTTTACTATTTCACCTACCACATTACTGTCTACTCAAGGAACGTCAGAGTAGCTCTAGTTAAAAACGGCATCAAGATGCTGCACACGGTGGACAGGTACCAGAGTGGAGAGGACCAGGCCTCGGGAGCCACCATCCTCGAGCTACAGGGAGGAGACGAGGTGTGGCTGCAGGCTCACCAAGGAGAGACTTTCAACGGGCTGTTTGCAGACGCCGATGATGATACCACCTTCTCTGGGTTCCTGCTGTTCAGCACCTCTGACCTGCTGGAGCCGCTGCCATTGCCCGCCCTGTAAATCCACGTTATCTGTGAATGCTGTACATCTGTGTCCTTCAGCCCTCCTTAATAAAGTTGTAATCTGCTGGCCAATTTTTACTGGATTCAGCAGAGAACAGAAATCATCCAGGGAGGTACGCTGAGGGCTGAAAGGGAGAGGTAGGACTGCAGGGCAGGATGGGACCAGCTAGGTATCTCCCTAAAAGCTGAGTAAATTTTTTTTTTGACTGCTGAAATCATCACAGTGGCAAGGTGTAGGACCACACTACTCGTATCTGTAGGAAACCAGGCCTCATTATGCACACAACAGCTCACTGCACAACTTGCTGTGCTGCAGTTTTCATGACCAGCTGCTAAAACACAACTCAAGGCTTCAGAGCCATACTCGGAGGAGTTTGAACTAAACACCTTCTTGTCCCAGTCATGAGGTACCTGGTATTTATTTATTAAACTGTCCTAATCTACCATTGTCAGCTTAAAACTCAAAATAAAGAAGTTCCCAATGTGCATAAACAGTTTTTATGGCTGCAGTTGCAGTACAGTTGGTTTCAGGACCGGCTTCTGCACAAGACAGGACAACTCTTAAGCGTCTTTGGTGCTGCGCTTGGTTTGGTGACTTACTGCAGTTACACAGGGGTGCATACACCACTTATGAAGGACAAATGTTTTAAAAGAAAGTGGGACAAAATAAAAGATAAAATTTCAAGTTCTGGAATTACGACATGTGGGTCCCTGCCATCTTGTATAAACATTAAGCAGCAGTTACTTCCAAGCCAGTTTCTAGGTGGCATGCGTAGATGGACTTGAAACTGGGTTAGTTCATATCCAACCATTTCAAAATAATTTTTAAACTTGGAATTAGTGTAGTTTGATACCTCCACAGGGGCTGCTTGCTCTGTGGCATGGGTGAGTTTCATTGCAGCTGGGTGGATTTTTAAATACAGCTTTCAAATACAGCTTTCAAATACAGTTCTTTGCTCTTTGTGTAGCCAAAGGTCTGAAATAGAGTGAAATGGAGCAATAGAAGAAAGCGCCATGTGGATTCTCTGACATGGGCAGATACTCAATGCCAGTGCAAAAATACAGCATAATGCTGCTGTACTTCAGAATTAGCTGGTGCAAAACGAATTATCCCAAATGAATGATAATCTTTAATCATCACTGAAGCAGACATACTGGAGAACTGATCAAGCTATATTTCCAGTGCCATAAAACTTTAATTTCTGTGATTTTTCTCAGATTTTTTTTTTTCCTTTTCCCCTAAAACTCAAAAATATAACAAGAGATGCTGGTAAGTCTTGCTCGCTCCCCTCAGAATAAAGCAGAGAAGCCAACTGACACAGGCCAGCATCATGAAATTAAGTGCAAATGCCATGTAGGAGCACGAGGCCTGAGCTCCCGACACCCCTGACGCTGCCGGGGGGTGCAAGGGAACGGGGACACATCCCCAGAGTTGTTGAACGCCGAGTACGGATCACAGGCCCCAAACGAACACGGCGAGGGGGGTTTCCTCAAGAAAAGCGGCCGCGCTTCTCACGTCAGCTGAACTACAGCGAGAGAGGGTTGAGTACAGAGGAGAGGGCTATGTGAATCTATCAGCAAGAGATTTTTTCCCTAAGCCACAGGCCGAAAGTTTGTGTCACAGGAACATCTGGACTAAAAAATGCTTTAAAATACTTCGGTTTAACTGGAAAACACGTAGGAGAAATTTTAGCCGGCGGAGGACCCTCCTGTCCCCGCGGCCCCGGTGCCCACCAGGCCCCCGCAGGCCTGCGGCAGAGCCCGGCCCGCCCGCCGGGCCTTCCCCTTCGCCGCCCCGCAGCGCCGGGCCGGCCCAGGCCGCGCCACAGCCGCCGGCACAGGCCGGGGAGGGAGCGCGGGAGCCGGGCGGGCGGGCGGGCTGAGGGGAGGCGGGGGGAATGAGCTCCGCCTCCCTCCGCGCTGTGCCCGCCGCCGCCGCTCCTCCTCCTCCTCCCCTCGGCCCGGACGCGCGGAGGTCGCGGCCGAACCCGGCGCCGGGAGCGCCTGCGCCTGCCGCCGAGGCCCGTTCCGCGCCGCTCCGCCATGCTGGCCGGCTGCCGGCGGGCGCTGCCCGCGGCGCTGGGCCGGGCGCTGCGGGGCCGGGCGGCGGGGCCGGGCCGCCGGGCCGTCAGCACCAGCTGGTGCCCGGTGGGCGCCGCCTTCGATGCGAAGCAGCAGCAGCAGCAGCTGCGCGGCAGCGCGGCGGGCAGGGAGACGGTGAGCGGCGGGAGGGGAAGGGCCTGCTGCGGCAGGAGGCGGCCCTGGCTGCCGGCGCCCTGCGCTTTGCTATTTCTGCGTGTAATTTTTTATTTTAAAACGTTTAAATCGCGGTGGCGGGGACAGCCGGGGCTGTTTTCAGAGGATTAGGCGGTTACGTCATTGTAAGGGTTTGTTCTGGTTCTAATGAATTAATTCATTCTGTCTTCTGGACACACACGAGTGTGAAAATCACGGCCTTGTTTATTGAGACATTTGCTTGGATCCTCAGTAGAGACCATGTGCACATATATATACACATTACCCCTTCCACTCCCGGCTTTTACCTGGCTGTGTCTTTTTTAATCTGTCAGTGTCATGCCAATGCACTTTGGCAGGGCTTCAGAATCCATGAGACTGCTGACATCCTTTTGCGTGGATATCATTCTTGACATTCAGTCTCGTTGCAAAAAAAAGCATTTATTTCCTGGGTTGGTGACTCTCAGGCTTTTTGATTTATTTCTTTTCAGAGTGAGTCAGGTAGGTTTGTTAACGAGAGTCCTGGGGATCTAAACGAAGTTCCTGGACAGCGCAAGGTGCGCACTTTCAATGGCACACTGCATGCAGATGTGCAGAGTGCTTAACACTTGTCAAGTCCAGGTGTTAGTCTGCTGATTCAGCTATTCCTGCCCTGGTGCCCAGGCTGGTGAAGCTGTTGAACTCTGGGACTAAGGGATTCAGTGAGGACAAATCTGACCTCTTTTTTAATCCAGCACTTGTTTGGGAAACTTTTCTTCTGGCTCTCCTGCCTCTGCAAAGCACACTGGTGTAAGTCTTGCTCCGGGAAATAATCCAGTTAAATATTGTGCATTTGCCTGGTCTAGGGAATGAGTTCTGGATTCGAGTGGTCCGCGGAGAGGCTGTAGAGTTCTTTGGGAATAGAAATGCATATTTCAGGCTTGCAAAGAGGCTGTGACAGGTAGGGTGTAAATGCTGAGGCCGAGCAAAGAGAATAATGCTGCAGCCATGCAGCCACACTGTTAAAGAACACAGAGACCTAAAACAGGCTTCATTTTTTTGTAATTTTTAAATTTTTATGTCAAACTTAGTGTCATATGGAAGTGGAGCTCCATGGCTAATTATAGCTCTAAGAGAAGATAACCTCCTGTTCGCAGAGGACTGTATGCGCAGGAGGAGCTCACTTGGGAGAGTGAGTGGTGGTGCAGGGCAGCAGGAAGGCCAGGAGCTCTCTGGGACATTGCAGGACACTGCATCAGCTGGCGCAGGAGCTGAGCGAAGGGGTGGTCTTGAGCCTGTTGTACAGCAAGCATGATTGAAGGGTGGTGTGATACATGTATATTTATGTTTGTGTGCACGTGTTTATATATGCGTGTGTAGATATATAAAAATATCTTTTTCAGTGTTCATTTCAGTCCAGTTCCTGTTCCCAAATAATAAATTAAAACATGGGAAGTGTGAGGAAAGGGTTTCTGTCTTAGGGTGGCCAGCTTATAGTAAGAGCATTAGGGAAAAAAAAAAGAAAGCAGTTTTAGCAACAGCAACAGAAAGAAAATAGGAAAAAGCAACTTGGAATGTCCCAAATACTTACTTTAAGGAATGCTTTTGCTCAGAATACATACTTTTACAGACAAGCTGTCGATTTGCAGCTTTTCATTTTATTTGGATAATACTTATAAGCTACATGCAAACCTACAACTGACTGCTATAACGCAAAGAGTTTGCAGAAGGTGCATTGTAAAGTGACTGGCCTGCAGATTTTCAAATCCAGATTGTGATTTTTAGATGCTGAGGTTAAATTTGTGAGGGGATGGATGTTGTATGAAATCATGTACCTTGTACTGTTAGATGCTGTAGTTAGGAGGTAAGGAGATGCTCATGTTGCAGTTGGGCGGTTGCAAAGGGAGTGTATTACTTTCAGAGATGCTGTTTTATCTTAAATGAAATTTTTTTATTGTTGTAGGTCTGTATCGTGGAATTTCTCTAGCAGGTAGTGTTAGCAATTTTGTTTGATCTGCAGTAGGACCTCTTTAACTCTCTTCCACAAATGCAAAACATAACTGCTGTCTGTGTCTACCCTGCCCAAGTCAGTGTGTTTACCCTGCCCTGTTTGACAAGGCCAGGCTTGGTAAGAACTTCAGGAATAAAACTGTTCATACCATAAAATTTTTGAGTTGTTGCTGATCATTCCTTTGAGATCTGGTTCCAATATTTGGGGCTCATTTAATGAGCCTGAGACCACTATCCTATTGCCTGCAGTCCGTTCATATCTAGGGCTGCTGGCCAACTCATTCACTGTCTTGACACTCCTGCTTAGTCCTCACATTCCTTGATAAGTCTCTTTTGCTTCAGATGGATGATTTTCCCTCATTTCAGAATGTAAATGGACTTCCTATGATTTGTCAGATGCCCATGCTTTGGAAATGAAATGCAAAATGCTTTGAGAAAAGGATGGTGTAGGTGCTCTTTGGGTGGAAGAAGAGAGTTTGTGAGGATTTGATGCTGAACTCTTAGGGTTTGCTGAGAACAATCCTGGCTAAAAGAACCTCAATGAGGTTTTGCTCTGGCAAATGGAGATTTTTTCGTGTGATAGCATGTCTTTGACTGATTTTGTGACTATCTTCTCTACCAAGACTCTCATATGGGAACGTTTTAGTGAAGTGCCACAATATGCTAGCTAAGATCATTTTGGTAAAATTTCGTGGTGATAATTCCATCCTGAAACAAAGAGGCAGAAATCGAGGAGGGTAATAGTGATGTTTTCATTGTGTTCTGCGCTGCAGGGTCTGTTCGGTGTTCCAGAACTGAGCTGTCCAGAAGGATTTCGAGAAGCACAGGACAAAGCATTGCAAGAATCGGAACAGCTAGTCCAGAAGGCATGTTCAACACCACCTGGGCCAGAGACCGTAATGATCTTTGATCAGCTTTCAGACGCCTTGTGCAGAGTAGCAGACTTGGTAAGTTACTTTTTTATTATTACTTGAAGCAATTTCTTTTAAACTGATTGACTTAATAGGCTTACACCATGTTGTTCCATTTTATGATTTTCTGCGCTGCAGTAAGTAGCAGATCAGCTCTGTGAAATTTTGTTTTAAGACAGAAAATTAAATTGATTGAAAGTTAATTACAAAGGCTTTTACTGAATGATAGGTAACTACAAATCCTGTCAAACTGTCCAGTTAGTTTTAAGACAGATGTAAAAATAATACATAGGCCACAACAAGAAAAATAACAGTGAAATTGGAATTGTATTTCTGCTGTAATATTAATATATAAGCTTTCTAGCATTACGTACATTATGGAAAACAGAGGATTGCTCTAAAAGTTAAAGTTGAGGTTGCAACATACATGTTTTTAAGTTATGAAAGTTTCTAGGTGAAGGTTTGTAAAGAACGTACAAATTAAAAGCAGCAGATGAAACGAAACAGTATCACCTTTTATTAACACAAGAAAAAATGCAGGTATTTCCTAGATTGCAATTTCTGTGGTCTACAGGATTGAAGTACTTGGACTGATACTCTGTACCACATTTAGTGGTGTGCTTTCTTAAATATGAATTTTAGTTTTAAAAATCTTTTGTAATAGCATTTAAATACATTGGAGTATCTCAGCGTTGTAAGGACTCTAAGATACACACGATACTAAAAATATTTTTAAGAAGTGTATGGATTAAAGATATGTTTTGCAAAGACACGTTCACTGTCTGGTTTAGTAGTTGTCAGGACAGTTTTCCAATAAGCTTTACATTTTAGAAAAAAAAAAAATGCAAATTCTGCAAATAGATTGCACAGAACTGTAGAAATAAATGTTAATGTGAATGGAACTACTTGAGTGCAACTTTGTTTATAATTTAAGATTTTTTCATTTGTCTTTTTGCCTCACCATTTTCTTCTTCTACTATGTCAGGCTGATTTTGTGAAAATTGCCCATCCTGACTTTGCATTCAGAGAGGCTGCTGAAGAAGCTTGCAGGAACATTGGTACGGTGGTAGAGAAGTATGTTTTCTTCTTTTTTTTTTTTGCTATTTCCATATGCATCTCTAAAAATTACTGTATGATCATCTATGAAAACAGCAAGAGACAAAAAAATATGTAGGAAGGATTTGCACATGAGAACAAAGTGTCAGTCTTGCTGTTACAGATATTTAAGGATTTAGCTTCGTTACAGTATCTCATGAAAGGTTATTCTGTTTTAGTTTCAATTTATGTTCTGAACAGTTTTTAAGTTATCAGTTGACTCCATGTCACTGAAACCCATCAAAGACTCAAAGCTACATTTTTCTAGGACTTGTGACAGTTAACTAGCTGTTGTAAAGCATATGTACAAAATGCTAATCTGTTTTTAAGATTTAAGATGATATATTTCACAACACTTTTTCCTCTGGTTTGTTGACTCCTTGAATTCCAGCCAGTGAGTGGGATACGTGAAAGAGGAAAGGACAGTCTCGCAGGTTCTCTTCAGGTTTAAAATTTGTAGAAAGAAGAAAGTATTCACAAATTAACCCGAGAAGTTCATAAACTATCGTAAATGCTCAAAACTAGCTGTTATTGAATGTTTGTTTTCATGGGCAAATGGTATCCCTCAGGAACTACTTACAACAGATATCTGCTTTTAGCCACTTTTTGACAGAGTGCTGGGCTAGAAGGACCCAGTGTGCTTTTTTTAATGTGTTCTTATTTAGCAACTTCTATACAGAGCCTTTTCTGAAGTACAGGCATGATGCAATGTCTTCTTCTGTCTCTGAACTGGGTATTGGTAATTACTAAGTTCATTTTATAAATGGGACTGCAGAGGCTTCCTGCACCTCAGCTGATTAAGAAGTTAGTGCTCAAGACTGTCAGACTGGGAGCTGCTGACCACAGCAGGCATGCTGATGTATATGCGTGTGTTTCATTCCCTCATGTGATTCCGACCCAATAATCCAGGTTAACATACACGCTTATAGGAAGCGTGCCAGCAAATCTGATGGACGTAGTACTCTGGCACAGGGACAGTGATGAGCATCTGGAAATGTTCTGGGGATGGTAAGCTCTTAGCCTACTTCAGTGGCAGCCAGCAGTATATTTACCTGATGGCAGAATTGGGCACAGATTTTCCTTTAATGGGGTTGCAGTCCTTTCAAAATAAGGATTAGAAAACCGTTCTCCCACCTTTATGGTCTTGCCATTACTATCTTTGTGCATAAAAAATAAGCTGCCAGTTTTAGACTTGCTTGTATTTGCTGCAATATGCCATCCAGAAGTATTTTCCTATTGGATGCATGAGAACTGTTTCCATGCCAGTTTGTCCGCACATCCTTTGTGTATTAATTTTGTACGTTTTAAGTGTGTTTGTGTGCTAGAAAACATTTTGAAAATAGTCCTTGGTTTTTAATGTTGTTTCAGTAAATATTAAGCTCTGCGTTTGAATGAGTAATACCAAGAGACTGAAATACTAGTATTTGTTGCTAATGCATGATTCTTTTCCTCTGTATCTTTCCAGATTAAATACAGATGTTGAACTGTGTCAGAGTTTGAGACGACTGCTAGCTGATGAAGTTGTTATGAGTTCCCTAGATCCAGAAACCAGGTACTTACTAATACTTTTAGATTTAGATGTTTCGATAGTATGTATCATTCCTTGTGGTGCTTATATTTTGTGTTTTGTTAAATTAATTGGTACAACTGGAAAACATACCACATCTCTGTTACTAATTTGTTAGTCACTACTAAATTACCTGCACAGAAGTTAAGCAGCTTGTAGTTCTGTAGTCTTGGAGGATGTCTCTGTGACTGTAGAGCACAAGATATATTTAAGCTGAATTACTGAGATCTGCAAAAACAAAAAAATGAAAACTTAAGGTTTTCTTTAATAACAGCAGTTTGATTAAAATGAGGTGCTGTACTGTGAAGTATATATCCATGTTTAACCATAAAAATAGGGAACAGACTATATAACTTGATTTCAGTTTATGCAAACTTATTTATATCTTTCAAAATCAGATTATCAGTATATTTATTTAAAGCTTACTCTATGATTGCTGTAAAATGTTTTACTAGTTGCTTATCCAGTTATAGTTTTGAATTACTTCTTCCCTGACATGGTTAGACAAGCTTAAAGTTTGAGAAAGTTACTTCCGTTTTCTTTCTTTCCCCGCAATTGAGGATGTTAGATTTGAAGAGGTCTTCTTCTGATCAGTTAGCATAAATGAAGTGTCAAATTAACATGGTAATTTGCACAAATCAATTAAACATCTAGATTAATGTAGTGGAATTATTTTGAAGGATATTTTCAATGCAGATCACTAAAATGACTAGAAAGGAAAAATCTCATTTCACTGAGTAAACTGTTAAGGGCCTAAAACATAGGAAGTTTGTGTCCGTAATAACAATACTCATATAACTGTGGAATAAACAGTTGTATTCTATGTAAAAGACATCAAATTTAAATAACTACTAAGGGCGAAATCTGTTAAGAAATTATGCTTACTATCAAATGAGGCTGTTTTAACGGGGATTTACTGTATTTTTAGGCGAGTGGCAGAACTTTTTATGTTTGATTTTGAGATCAGTGGCATTCATTTGGATGAAGAAAAGGTAATTTTTGGCTAAAATATATGAACAGAAATTTGCCTGACTGCCAAAGACCAGATAATGAAACATGTGGGACATGAATCAGGTGGTTCTGGGCCAGTTTGTCCTCAGAGATTCCCGATGTCCTGTGTGGAATTTTGTCTTCTCAGAAGTGGTTAATTTTATCTGTTTTAAATCACTTCTAAAGTATGTTTTTAATGTTGTTTTAGATATGATTGGCTGTTCTTCCCAGTTTGGCCCTCATCATTCCTTTGTCTGTTCTGGAGAGTTATAAGCAAGACCTGGGACCCTGCTTCCTTTGATTGGTGTCTGCATCAGATATTTTAAATAAGTGCTTGCTGTCTGAACAGCATATTTACAGAGGGTGAAAAACAGCACCCTGTGCACTGTGATGACAAGTTAATCAAGTAGAGTGTTTTAGAAGGGATCAGGTGTGTGTCCAGGCTGTCCTTTGGTGCTCACATAACCAGGAGTTGTAAATTTTGTGCACAATTGAATGTCTGGGCAAGGTCTGATTGCCTCTCTTGGAGCTTTTATGTGCTTTTGCAGTAGTTAATGACGGACTTGCCAAAACCATCAGCTTTCATCGTGCTTTGTGGTATGAATGCTCTGTTGGATGTCTGTTCATAGCTCATGTCCCTGTATAAAGTTAATATCTTGTTTGTTTGAGTCATCCCCTCCAAAAATGTCTGTACAAAGGCTCTTTACCAGATTTATGTGGTAAAGTTACACTGAAGATCATTGTTGTGGTGGGGGCTTGTGGCCTGGAAAATGCTTCTAGAATATTTTTTTTACAATTACTTTTTACAAAGGACAATTCTAAAACTTGGACTCTGGGTTTTATTTCTGATTTGTCATTTTTTACTATGACCCTTGGCTCTATGGTGCTTTGTCCCCTTTCAGTTGCAATTTCACTCGCCCCTTATTTTTGCACGTTTTCCTCCCCTGCCTATTCCACTTTTCTTTTATTGCTTGCTGCTCAGTGTTTCTTTTAAATTCTCATTTCAAACTTTAGAAATCCTTCACTGTTGTAAGTTGAAATTTACTTCTTCTGTTACAAAGAATTTCTACTTTTTAGAATAAATCTTAAAAGATGTGTTTTAAAGAGTAAGGGTGGAATGGGAGGACAGTGACCTGCAGATTTTGTCATTCTTTGCACTTTACAAGTATGTTGTATCTGTACCCTCAGCCTTCTCTTTTTGAGCTATGAACCCACAGGCAATAGAGAGCATACTCGACTAACATAAGCAAGTTCACTGAAGCAAATGAAGTAGCTTACAGTAATGTTAAATGTGTGAAATACAGTAATGATGGTAATAAAACCCAAAATCACAGTCTCCTCAGGGAAAGGTTGGAATACCATAAGTGCCTTGCGGTCTTCAGAAAATAGTGCAGTACAAACAGTAACAAGAGAACTGTAATTCTGTGTCTATTTCAGGATGCTAGTAGGATTTGTCCCTCTCACTGCTTCTTTTTTTTTCTTCTGTGTTTTACATAGCAATCATATTAGGCATAGTTTTATAAATGCTTTCCAAACAGCTAGCAAAGCTTATGTAAATTCTACCTGAACTCCACTCCACATTTTCTTACTGCAGAACATAGGCATTTTCTTTCAAATTTCAATCCTGTATGAGATTATAGATCTGTATGAGCATCTGATCTTGTTGATCAGGATTTTGTTGATGCTGTAGGTCTAATCTTAAATGTAGTATTTTCTGCTTCGTTTCTGGAAAAGTCTTTTAAGGTTTTAGAAACTTTGAGTTCTGCTTGTACTATGTCTGATGCTATTATGTATTTTGTACTTTATTTTTCTTACAGCGTAAAAAGGCAGTCAACCTGAACGTCAGAATATTGGATTTATGTAATGAATTTCTGACAGGAACTCACCTTCCCAACAAGATTGACAAACATGTTTTGCCAGAGCATATTTGGTATAATTTTACGGCTGAAGGCAATTACTTACAAGTTGCTGGTCTGCATGCTGATTGTCAGGATGATCTGGTGTGTATTCCCCAAGTCTGCTTTGGCATACTCTATAGCAAAAGTGCACATCAGTTATTTTACTTGTTATTGAGGCAAATGCATATGGTTTATGGTTATGATGTTATGATTAAAAAGAAAGAACTGTTTTAGAACATAATAATCACTGGCAGCCTTGGCTGTAGCAGCTAGGAAATGATGGAGGTGAAGATCCTGAATGGATTAAGGAAGAAGAGGGGCAGAATACAGACCTTGGATTTCAGGCAAGCAGACTTTATCTTATTCAGTAAACTGAGAGGTGGGATCCTACGGGATGCAGCTCTGAAGGGTAAAGGAGCCCAAGAAAGCTGATGGTTCTTTAAAGATAGCATCCTCCAAGCACACGAGGATAGTAAGATACTCAGTAGCGGTCCATCCTTGTATTTACAAAACCAAGCAGATGTAATCAGGAGCCAGGCTTGGCAAGCAGGGAACTCATGACAAAGCTTCATCTCCAAAAGGCAGCGAACAGGAGGTGGAAGCAGGTACAAGGTACAAGGGAGGAATTTAGAAACATTGCCTGTACATGTAGGGATGATGTCAGGAAGACCAAAGCTCAACTGCAGTTGAGACTTGCAAGGGACATCAAAGGCAACAAGAAGAGCATCTACTGCGGCATTAGTACTAAAAGGCTGGATAAGGAAAAGGTGGGCTCACTGCTGAGTAAGGTGGGTGGCTTAGTGGCAGCAGACACAGATAAAGCTGAGATGCTGATCACTTTCTTTCCCTCGGTGTTCACCGATGAGTTCTCCCAGCCCACTGTGCTTAGTGAAAAGGTTCAAAGAGAAGAACAACCAGCAGTAGATGAGGATCCAGTTTGGGATTACTTGAGAGAACTCAGCCTATACAAGTCCTTGGGACCAGATGGGTTGCATCCAAGGGTCCGGAGAGAATTGGCTATTGTCCTTGAAAGACTCGCTGGTTTTGGTAGGCTGTGAAGATGAGGGAAGAACCACAATGACTGGTGGAAATGATATGTTCCATCCACCTTCACAAAGGCCAAAAAAAAAAATCCCAAATTGGGGAATTACAGGCATCTTAGCTTCACTTTGATCCCTAGGAAGATTATGGAGCAATCCAAGTTAGGAAATTACAGGCTGTATTGGTGGACAACCAGATAGGTAAAAAACCTCATTTCATGATCAGACTCGGCGAGTAGTGATTGAAGTGTTGTACTCTGGAGGGCTGGTTATGAGAAGTGTTGTGGTGGTCTATCCTGGCACCTCTCCTGTTTAACATCTTTATCAATGACCTAGATTGCAGTAGGTAAGCCAAGGGTTGGCATGGCATCACCAGAGGGTGGCAATCCTAGTGGGAACATTTACACTGCTCCTGGGAGCATGGAGGGCTCAGGAGCATATCTGGAATGCTTGTACACCAACGCACACGGTATAAGAAACGAACAGTATGAACTGGAAGCGTTGATCAGCTCCTAGAGCTATGATATCATTGGTATTAGTGAGACTTGGTGGAATGAGTCCCACGATTGGAGTGCTGAGATGGAGGGCTACAGACTGTTCAGGAGGGCAGGTGAGGTGGAGGTGTTGCACTATACGTAAGGGAGAGGTTTGATTGCACAGCCCTTACAGTTAGTGATGATGTGGTTGAGAGAATCTGGGTGAGGATTAGGGAGGTGTTCTAGTGGGTGTCTACTACCGATCGCCCAGCCAGGGTGTAAGCACTGATGAGTTATTCCATAGGCAATTAGGAGAAATTTCTGGATCGGTAGCTGTCGTGGTTTAACCCCAGCCGGCAACTAAGTACCACGTAGCCGCTTGCTCGCTCCTCCCCCTCTCCAGTGGGATGGGGAGGAGAATCAGAAAGAAAGGAAAACTTGTAGGTTGAGATAAAGACATTTTACTAGGACAGCAAAAGCTGCACACACAAGCAAAGCAAAACAAGGAATTCATTCGCTACTTCCCATGGGCAGGCAGGTGTTCAGCCATCTCCAGGAAAGCGGGGTTCCATCACACATAATGGTTACTTGGGAAGACAAACACCGTAACTCCGAACGTCCCCACTTCCTTCTTCTTCCCCCAGCTTTATATGCTGAGCATGACATCGTATGGTATGGAATATCCCTTTGGTCAGTTGGGGTCAGCTGTCCCAGCTGTGTCCCCTCCCAACTTCTTGTGCACCTCCAGCCCCCTCACTGGTGGGGTGGTGTGAGACGCAGAAAAGGCCTTGACTCTGTGTTAGGACTGCTCAACAGTAACGAAAACATCCCTGTATTATCAACGCTGTTTTCAGCACAAATCCAAAACATAGCTCCATACTAGCTCCTATGAAGAAAATTAACTCTATCCCAGCCAAAACCAGCACAGTAGCCCTTGTCCTTTATGGGAGATTTCGACTTCCCAGACATCAACTGGGAATATCATACTGCTCTAACGAGCAGGTCTTGGAATTACAGGTACTCAGTGAGTCAACTAGGAAAAATGCCCTCCTAGACTTGCTGTTTGTGAATATAGAAGGACTTGTGGAGGATGTGATGGTAGGCAGCTGTCTTGGCCACAGTGATCATGAAATGGTTGAGTTGAAAATTTTCAGTGTAATGAGAAAAGAAGGACAGCAGAGTTGCTACCCTGGACTTCAGGAGAGCAAACTTTAAGCTATTCAGGGAGCTATTTAGCAGAGTACCCTGGGAATCTGCTTTTGAGGGCTTAGGAGTCCATGAGTGCTGGGCAGTCTTTAAGAACCACCTTTTAGAAGCACAGGAGCAGGCAATGCCACTGTGTTGTAAGTCAAGCAAGAGGGGCAGAAGACCAGCTTGGCTGAACAGGGAACTCCTTGTGGAGCTCAAGAGGAAAAAGAAACTGCATGGTCTCTGGAAGCAAGGTCAGGCTTTGCAGGAAGAGTACAGAGCTGTGGTTCGTTTATGCAGGGAGAAGACATGAAAGGCCAAAGCTCAATTAGAGTTGAAACTAGTGTTATTTCAGATAACAAGATGGGCTTTTTTAATTATGTTAATAGCAAGAGGAGATCTAAAGAAAATATTGGACCAATAGTTGTAGAAGATGGTCATCTGACTAATAGGGATGAAAAAGAAGTGGAGGCATTCAATGCGTTTTTTTGCCTCAGTCTTTGCTGCCCAGTCCCCTGAGTTGGAAAGGGAGAATTCCTGGCAATAGCACAGGCTGGTTCTGCCTGGCTGAGTCTGATCTGTGGAGAAGGCCCAGGGGGCTGGTGGGCAGCAAGCTGAGCATGAGCCAGTAGTGACCCTGGCAGCAAAGAAAGCCAGCAGCCTCCTGGGCTGCATGAACAGGGGCAGAGCCAGAGACTGAAGGAAGAGATTATAGCCCTTTACTCATCACTCTTTAGGAGTAACATCAACGGAGGCCACTAAGATGGCCAGGAACTGGGGTGCTTGCACTGTGAGGAGAGGCTGAGCAGGATCAAGTAGATCAGGTTTCTCAGTGACATGTCCAGTTGAGTTTTGAACACTTTCCAAGGATGAAGATACCATTACTTCTCTGGACAGTCTGTTTGACAACCCTCACCATTATTTTTTTTTTCCTGATATCATACTGGAATTTTTCATCCGCCAGCTTGTGTCCGTTACATCTCCTCCTCTTGCTCTGCACCTCCAAGAAGAGTCTGGCTGCATGTTCTCTATGCCCTACTGCTAAGTAGATAAAGATTAAGATCTCCTTTGAGCTTTTTCTTCTTCAGGCTGGACAAACCCAGCTCTCTCAGCCTCGATTCTGTGTCACATGCTCCAGCGCCCAAACATCTTGGTGGCCCTGCTCTGGAACCGCTCCAGTATGTCAGTGTCTTTCTTGTCCTGGGGAACCCAAATCTGGACATAATACTCCAAATGTAGTCTGGACAGTACCAAGTAGAGGGAAGCAATCACATCTATGGATCAGATGGCTGTACTCTTTCTAATAGGGCTCAGTATGCTGTTGGCCTTCGCTGCAAAGGCACACTACTGAAGCGTGTTCAAGGAAGGGGAATCATCTCACTTACTTTATTTGCTTTTTTTTAAAATGAAAGCCTGGTGGAACAGAACAAATATGAAATGTCTTGTGAATTTTTATAGTCATATTTTTTATAAACCCAGGACCTGCATTCTTGTTGAATATATGATCCAAGAGAGAAGCTTATTTCAAATGAAGACAAGCATAAGTTGTTGCTGGATTTCTTAAGCCTTTTCCATATGTAAAAAATAAAGATTATCTTCAATTGGTTTGTGAAACATAAAAAGCATTTTACCAAATTTTTTAAGACTTGAGGTAATTTTTTTTGAGAGTTATAAAAAAAACCCAAACAAGCCAGAAATAGGAGAAAGACTGATTATCTGTGGGCTGATGGGCAGACTAATAGCTTGCTACTTCAAAAGAAATAAGGCTTTTCTCTTCCTCTTTTTTCCTCTCCCTTGACCCTGTCTCTGGTTCTTATCAGATCCTTCCATAAGCCAGCTTAACTGACATGCAGAGAACAATTTGTCTTTCTTCTGGGTTTATTTTCAGAAGTTTTAGTGAGTTAAGACAGCCCACAGAGTGGTCTGAGAAGCACAGATGTTGGCAGAAGGAGGGAGGCAACAAGCAGAGAGGGGACTGTTAACAGGAGTAGAGAACAGAACCCTTTTTGGCAGTCTTGATCTGTTAGGTTGTCTCATTGCATTTCCTCATTCCATCTTTAATGGATAAGAGCCGTAATTGTCAGGCAGTCGTAATTACTATCGTTAAAAGGCTGTAGGCCTTTTCCCAACAATATCAATGAAATACAGCTGTAGTGCCAGATCTTCAACTGAATCACTTGTTTCCCTTAAAAATTGCATTGTAGTAATGTGACTGTTTAATTTTTTTTTGTATTAGGTGCGAGAAGCTGCTTACAAGATTTTTCTTTACCCAAATGCTGAGCAGTTGAGCCGTTTAGAAGAATTGCTTGCTAGCCGAAACAGTCTGGCACAGTTGGTTGGGTATGAGACCTTTGCCCACAGGGCACTTCAGGGAACAATGGCTAAAAATCCAGGTATAAGGCATGTGTGAAAGGACATGCTGAGAAATCAAATGCACTATGTTAGGTCAAAAGTTGTTAGTTTCTTTTGCTAAGTTTACACACTTCAGTGATCTTCACTTCCGGTGAAGTATCTTATTGCAGTTACATTTTGCTGTATGCAATACTTGTTCTTCCTGTAAATGGCAATACTCACTGAGTAGGAACCAGCGTTTTTTGTTCAGAATCAATGCCCACTCCTTAGATTATGAAGTTGCCGTTATCCCAGTATGTAACAAAGTAAACGTGGTACTGAATTCTCTTGAAATGATGGCACAGTGGTCAACGGTGTAGTTTGTTGTTCTAAAAACAACTTTGTTGTTCTAAGGGAGCTTGTTTTGTTTGGAATGTTTTGATGTAAACATCTTTTAAGGGAAGAAATCACTGTCTTAATTTTTTTTTCCCATTATACTTCTAGAGACAGTAATACAGTTTCTGGAGAAGCTTTCTGACCAGTTGTCTAAAAGGTATGTCTTTTCACTGAGTTATTTTTCTAACCATACTTTTTATTTCAAGAATAGAGGGACTTGTGCACTAGTCAGTCAGTCAGTGCTGCTTATTATATGCTCTGATGAAACAAAAAGCCAGACTTTATTAGGGTTTTGAGGGGAGCTATTGACTTAGAATAAATTCTGTGTCTATGATCAGAAAACACCTGACAATGCAGCAAGTGATGTGCCAAGAAATGCAGGCAACAGCAAACAAGACGACCAAATTTAAGTGTTGAAGCACACCTCTCCCGGTCTTCTCCCCGTATGCGCAACTCCATATATTTTACATTTATAAGCAAATTCCCCTGTTGGTCCTTCTTACCTCCCTTAGTTCCACACAGCACAAAACAGTTTCATGACTGTGTATAAATGGGGTATATTGTAAGAAAGAAAATGCTTTGGAGGTACAACCAGAGTAAGAGGAACTTGATTTGAAGGTACCTGAATGACAGAAGCAGAATGGAAAAGTTCTTTTACCGTAGTATATGGGCCTGCCATTTTATAGAATACTGTCTATCTCTGATGATGGGCATTTTCTTATGACATGATATTATTGTATACTGTATTGCATTGCTCAAAAATCTTTCATTAACACTTTCATCATAAAAATATTTTTCAGAACTCAAAAAGATTTTGAAATGATGACAAAGATGAAAATGAAGCTCAACCCCCAGAATTCAGTAAGTTAAATTTTCATGTGTGGTTTTCTGTTTTGTTTCTTTTTTAAAATATAGTATAACCTAACCTTGTTCTACAAGAAAAATTAACTTTATTTTAGTGTACAACATGTAGTATAATTAGAAAAAGAAACTTCCTGTCTTCTGGCTTCAAATGCTTTTTGACTGTTTAGCTGCTATTTGTATTAAAACCAAGCATTGAGTTAGCTGTTGGTTTACACAAAATGATACCGAGATAACCAAAACATAAAGTGGTGACAGTGAATATTACTTTGTTTTGAATTAATTGACTCATTTGAAAAATAAAGCCTGTACTTTAGGTTAGATGCACATCCAGTTTGCATACTGTATTGTATGTATCCTAATTCTGTACATAATTAGGTTTATCTTTTTATTTGAATTGAGTGTATTTCTGGAAATCTGGTATGAAGTCCCATTATATATTTGAATAAGAAGTACCATCGTCAAGCAAATGTTAAAAAAAACCGTTTCAAATTATGATATATGCTGCTATTTCTGATGATGTTTTTAGCACTGAATGTTTCCCATTATGTTTTAAAGTCCTGTGACTTGTCAAAACTGCAAAAATACTCAAAGGAAACAAAACTTTTACTTTGGGTTCACTTGTTGTCCATTATTGTAATCATAAGCTGGAATTCTCTTTCAGAAGCTGATGCCTTGGGATCACCCTTACTACAGTGGCGTCCTTCGTGCTGAGAGGTAAGCTCCTTATGTTCGTGATTGTAATGTAAATGAGTGTCTTTATTTCATTCCTTGCAATAAGGATAAAGAAAGTCCTCAATGTAAACAGGATTTCCTTCTTTGAAGATGTACTTCAATATGAAAAAATAGAGAGTGTCTGGTGGGGCAGTTGTTTGTAACATTTCTTAGTTACTGCTGGAATGCCCGTAGAAGTTTTTGACTCCTCTGTTGTTTTATGGGGAATTATTGGCCCTCTTTGAAGATATAAGAGGATGAAACGGTTTCAGAACAGCTAGAAAATCCTTGTTCATGTTTTGCCTTTAGCTTTTAGCTGAGCTGCAGTAATGTTTAAAAATAAACTTTGATCACTGAATACAATCCAACTCTTCATATTTTAACTGTATTGTACTTCTTACTGAACATGCACCTATCATCCCCTTCTACAGACTTGAAATAGCAACTTCTTGAGTAGATTTTCACTGTTAATGGGTAGAATTCATTCTCATCTCTCCTGCAAAGAGTGGGGAATAAATCATCTACACAGACTTAAATGGTGCACAAGACCTTTGCACATAATGAGATGCCAACTCTGAAAGATGTGAGCCCTGTATGTTGCCTTTATTAGATCAGCAGCGATGACACTAGGTTTGTGTTAGAATCATAGAATGATTTGGGTTGGAAGGGACCTTAAAGATCATCTAGTTCCAACCCCCCTGCGATGGGCAGGGACACCTTCTTCTAGACCAGGTTGCTCAGAGCTCCATCCAGTCTGGCCTTGAACACTTCCAGGCGTGGGGCATCCACAACTTCTCTGGGCAACCTGTTCCAGTGCCTCACCGCCCCTGCTGGAAAAGATAATTTAAAATTGTGCTTCTCTTACAAGAGGGGGAGGAAAAATCTTCCATCACTGCAGATTTGTAGGTTTTTGTTTTTTAAACAGACTTGGACTGGATGTATCTGGTTAAAGTAATGGTTTAATCTGGATCAGAAAGCTATGGTAGTATAGACATGGGATGGAAGGTTTGCCAGCAGTTGGCCTTGCTGTTCTGCTGCTTTCTTGTACTTTGTTAGTAGTTTTATGAGTAACAGCTCTAATATTGGCCTTGTCTTAAGCTACTGCATACTCAGATGGGAACTGAGCTATCTATGTGCAGCAGCGTTCACGTCCTGGGTGTGCAGAACTTGCTGTGCAGGGGAGTGAGAGGGATGTCCAGCTGCTGGTTCTGCTCCTGGTAGCCGATGCCGGAGCACACAGCACTCCACAGCGTACGCGTGGATTGCTTGTTTGTGGCATGGCCTGGGAGTGGCTGCTTTTGTTTTAAACTGGACAGTTGGCAGATACACTTCTGTGAAAGTGGGAACGAAGTAGTGGTTATACTGAAGGAGAGTCAAGGTCCGTCTAACTCCAGATCCCATCTTAGCAGTGGTGAATAGCAGTCTGTAGAAGAGCACTGTCATACTCGTTCAAGATACTATCTTGTAGCTTACAGATCTCCTTTACCTTGCTTGTATAGGGTCTTCAAAACAGCAAGAATTACATTCTGATACATAGTGCTTAATGTTACTGTCAAATGTTGATGAAATTTATTGTTTACATATCCTATTTATTTTCTACATTTCCTATAGTGTCTGCTTTCCCTGTTTTCACAATTAGCATGTCCCATAAGGGTTAGAGTTTTGGGTGTAGAAGGCTCTGTGTTTGTTTCTTTCTCCTCCTGGAGGAGTGTCTTCTGATACTTCTTGTCCTTCTTAGATCACTTCAAGAAGCTAACCATATTGTAATTGAATTGCTGATGATCACAAATAGATTATTCTGCTCATTTTGGCGTTAGGAAGAAAAATACTTCCTTACCTTGTGGGGCTTTGTAAAAGACCCAATAAAGTTACTTTACTTTTAGGAATTGCATGGTAGCTTTATGAAGGGAGAGCTGCAGGTAAAACAGACCAAGACATTGGCAATATATCTTTGCTATTTTTTATTTATTCAGGCAACAAATCTGGCAGCTGGATCAGTGTGAAGAATCTCCTGAACCTATGTAGGGCCTCTCTGATTACAATGCAGGATTGGAGCCCAACCTTTTTCTCCCTCCAGGTTGGGCTGGAGTATTTTTTTCTGGCAGGTATAGAAGCATCTACAAGACAGGAAAGAAAAAGTAGTTTTCCTCTCCATCATGTGCAGCAGTGTTTCATTAAAAACCAAAGGCTTATGTCTTTCACTGTCCCATTTTCTGTATAGTGGTCTGTATTTGGGAAATGTTTGATCTGGCAGTGTCTTAACAACGTTTTATAGTCATTCTTCCCATACTGTAGGTATTTAACAGGGTACTGGGTAATGGGTAATCAGCCCTGAAAAGTAAAACTCACTTCTCCACTCCATAGTATCAGTGGCTGTGCTTTATGACTGAAACTAGGCAGGAGTCAGAGAGTGTTCATACAGCAACCAGAGGACAGGAATATACGTTGTCATGTCTGTGCCCTAGACATGTTCTATTTGCCACTTATTATCTATGTAAATGTGAATCCACTATCCTTTACCTTGTGTTTGCACTTACCTCTGACCACATCCTTTCTTGAATGCCCCTTGGATGCTATGGTATGTTGAGTTCAACACTTCTGTAACTGGAAGATGAGAACCATATCTGTCGGAAAGCTTCACAGTAGCGGGAGTTTGACATTTGGCTATTTGTTGTTACTCTCTTTCTAACTGAGCCAGTTATCTTGTAGTATTAAATTATGTCTCTAAGGAAAAGTGATGTTGTTTTCCTTGTTTGTTTCTTTTTTTTTCCCCTGGGAAAATAATTTATCCTTTCTGTTTGTTTGTTTATGTTTTTTTAATTATATCATGTTTCATTTTATTTATTTATAAGAGAAATAAATTATTTAATTTACTTTTTATTTATGATATCCTATTTTATTTTGTGTTTTAGCATCATGGAATTACAAAATATGTTTTCAAACAAGATTTACCTGTCATGCATTGCTCTTGTTCTTAGTATTCTTTGTTTAGTAGATTAATTATTTTTAACCTTCAAGGGTTTCTCTTTTTTTGGAAGAAATTTACTTTTAACTTTGTGTCTTTTACAGAAGTGCCATGGTCATATTTGTAATAGTGCTGTGCGCAGCGCAAGGCTTACATTTTTGTCTGTCGTGTTTTGGGACTCAGTTTGTGTGGTGGATTTCTGTGGTGTTAGGAATTTCTTTTTTTTTCTGCTTAGTAAAATGTTTTTGTTGAAAGGGAAGTAAATGTATGCTTTTGCGTATTTTTTTTTGGACTACTATTCTCACTGTGGCTCCAGCTGATGTACAGAACCATAGTTTCCTAGATATTGTTAGGTACGCAAGATGCAGATTATCTTTACAAACCTAGGTATAAAGCAAGAGACGACAGGAGTTTAGTTCTTGGTTAAGTAACTGAGCAGCATTCTAGTATGTCGCACATGTACCACTAAGGGGTGCAAGAAATACTAGATGGGACAGTGTCTATGTCTGTTGAAAAAGGTTTACTGTTCCCTATTTTGGTCTATACGACCATATTTTCAAACAGAAATGTTGTGAGCAAACATTAGGCAATGTGATACTGGTATGATCTTTTACTTCCTCTTTAGTTCTCCAGATTTTGACCAGCTACTTCAGTTTGGCTCAAATGACGCTGAAACTCATGACATATTTTTAATGTGTCTGTTTTATATTTGTATGTTGTATATTTTAAATGTATTTATATATTTTATATTCTAAATATATATTAGAACAGGATTAAGGAAACAAATCCTTTGTTAGATTCCTCATAATTAGTTTTAAGAGCTGGATATTTACTTCTGAAGAATATAGGATATTCACGTGCATTTGGACTATTGAATTTTAATGGCATTTGCTGTCATAGCAGGTTGTCTTTATTTTCACTCTACTTCTACAGTTGTTACTGACCATTTCTGTGTTTTGTGAGTTGAACAGCAGGAGGAGCTCCAGACTTAATTCACAGGCTAAGTTTTTCGTTCTATAAACATAGCCACAATAATTTTGTTTCTGTCAGTTTTCACCAAGTCTTTTCCCTGGAAACTTGATCCTACTTCAAAAGTGTAAGTCTCCCATTGATGGTAACAGGATAGTTTACTTTTTTCTTTTTTTTCTTTTTTTTTTTTAAGTTATGTTAAGTAGCCTCTCTGGCTTTAAACCCACACTTACGACAGTATAATGGTTTTTTAGCTATAGTTTAAGTGGCAGAGAAAATAGATGTCAGTATAAATGTACATTTAAGAGAAACTGGAGGCAAAAGTCTGAAATGCATGGTAGTAGTATCTTTAAAGAAGATAGAGTAATTAGGAGAACCTCAAGAATTTTGGCAGGCTAAGGGTAATAAAACAGTGAATGCTAGAACATGCTTCAGCCTCTAACAAGTAAGAAGATGTCTAATATGTATACTATAAAAATAATACTGTTGAGTTTTAGTGCAGGCAAGTACCATAGTATTAATTAAATCCCATTACTTCTCAGTATGTGCAGCTGCAGTTATAAATGATTCTCAAGGCCCTGATCTTCCAAAGATGATGTAGCCTTGCTGACTTCTTCCGGGTCGTGGAAAAAAGTAACGCTGGAAGAGACCTTTTGAGATCAACTATTTGCCTTGTAGGTGGGATTGACTGTGCTTAAGCCACTTCTGACAGAGACCCAGAACTGTTCTTGGGACCCATTAGTGGTGAGCTTAGCGTATTTGGTGTTGGCTCCTGTTTCCCGAACCTTTGGTGCTTACCAGGCTGGGCTGACTTCGCTGGCTATAATTCACTGTTGGGATTTTGGCCAAAATGTCAAAGACTTTATTCAACTTGCAGTTGGGATGTGCTTGCAGGGTATTGCACTCTGTGCTGGTCTGTCCCTTTGGGACTGCAGAAGTAAATCAGACTGGCCTTGGGGATGAACAAATCAATGCCAAAACAAGCCAGTTTCCTGCTGTGTAGGAAAGAGAAGCCACCACAGCAACTGAAGGCGTGTTGGATCTTAGGGTGACTAGCTGAGCAGAAATTAGGAATAACTCACCTCCTTTCTTGTTGGGACTGTACATAGGCCACCGGCTTCAGGGGAGAATGGGCAGCACTTTTGTTTTTTCGGAGGGGTAGGGACAATACCAAGGTACCTAAACATGACTGTGGATGTTTCTGAAATTGCTAAAAGCTGCAACTAATACTGAGATTTGCAAGCTACTTGTAAACAAACTCGTTGATGGCTGCTTTTTGTTAAATTATTTTTAGTTTTACGAAAGAGCGTTCTCTGTTGGAAATACCATGTGGAAAAATAGCCCGGACCCTTTGTGGAATATGTGAGAAAACTGTCACTCTGTTCAAATTGAAAGCTGAAGTGGAAAAACAATGCAAAATTTAAAAAGAACCAGGAAATCTTTCAACCAAAGTGATCATAGAGAAGGAAAACTTTCTATAACTGTCTGTTTATAAGCAAGGGAAGGCATGCCCTTCTATTAAATCAACTAATGTAGGTGCAAAAAGTCCATTTAACTTACCAGTCACTAAGCTAGTGGACTAAGCTTTTTGGAGGAAAACCTGAAAGTTATTGAAAAGGTTTGCTGTGAAACAGAATTCAAGTTTCAAGAATTATTTCTTTATTCAAAACATTGTGGAAGGGCAAAGAAATTGTTGATTTGAAAACAAAGTCAAATGTAAAAGTTGCGGACAGTGTCAATACCAAACCAATATTCCGAATTAACCCCTGACCTCCTCCAAAATATTCTATGAAGTACAATTAACAGAAAGAAAAAAGGAATGTGAGATACAGGTGCTAGTTTATGGTTGATGAGAGTACAAAGGCTTTCTATTATTATTATTATTATTATTATTTTTAAGAAATCCAAAGTCTTCTGTAAATCATAGTTAAGAGTCTCCCTTCAGGTAAAGAATTAAATTTCATAGTCTGGCATGCAATGAAAATTGGAAGGGGTTTTCCTTGTCTTGATCTCTTTAAGTTAACCTGAGGGGTTCATCTCACTTTTATCTTCCACTAACAAGATTTTTTTCAAGTTTCTTTGAAAGTTTTGAGAGAATCTGTTTTATTAGAGATAGTTAACTTAGTGTTCTATATTTTCATGGATGTCAACAGGATAATAATTTTTCTCAAAAAAAAAAAAAGTTAGGATATATCAGGGACTACATTTAATAGCCACCGATAAGAATTCTTGCCAAGCAGCTAATTTGCAATTGTTAACAGTCTGAATGCTCATGTTCTGAAGAACAGTGATCCTTACTCAAATATCCCTAATGTCCAAGTTTATAAAAAGCATTCTTAATAGAATAGATGAAAGTCATGCTACACAAAACAGTCTTAGTTTCCTTCCAAATATACAGCTTAAATGAAAGTGATTTTAGAAGTCTGCATTTCATTTAGACTCAGTGAAGTCATACAAGCTTAGAAATAATTATTTATAATGACATACTACATCTTTGTTCTTCACAGGGACACAGCCTTTTTGTTTGAAGCCTGCTGTTCTTGAAGAAAAACCAAACCTCATTGTGTCAGTTAACTTCTTTTTAAAATTGGTTTTTAAATTGATTTGGCTACGTTACTTCTTTTAAAAATAGTGCTGGGCTGCATACTGTAAAAGTAAGGTGTCTGGATTTTTTATCATAGTTTATTCTTTAATATAAAGCAGGAATTTACATCAAAGAAACTACTGTTTTCTTTGATATTTCTGCTTTCTTTAGGGGGGTACTGAGATTTCTCTTTGTAAAGTGTCTGAGCTCACATTCTGACATAAAGTATATAAGAAATTTTTCATTCTTTCCTGCGTTTTCTTATAACTACAAATGCTTTGGCATTTGAAGTCAGATGTTCAGAGTGAATTAAGTTATTGGAATACGTTTTAAGACAAAATGAAAGCAGAACAAACTTCTTTTGTTCGTTTTTGTGCTTCTCAGTCTTTCACAGTTTTGGACATTTAAGCATGTGAGTTAGGCAATTCTACAGGAACAACAAAATAATTTAAGGTTCGTTATTACAATAAAAAGGACTACTTTTAATTCTTGATTTTTTTTTTTTAATTCAAAGTATCTAACTGAAAGTTTGGCACAGAGAAAAATATTCTTTTCCACTGTAGATGAGTTCATTTATAAATTTGTTGATGCTGTTTCTGATTTGTTCAGAGTGAGATTTATATACTGATGTCCTTTATTTTTTTACATAAATGTAATATGATTTATTTCCTACATCTAAACTAAAAGCAATCTTTTTTTTTAATGTCTAGTCATGTAAAAATGCCTTCTTCATTTCAGGAAGTCATCTTTTAGATTAATAATTGTGTTTTCTGGTGTGGATGTCTGTAACAGATAGAAATTTTGGTATTTCCTTTTCCTGCTCTTCCAGAAGTGCATTCAGATCCTTTAGGTTTCACATAAGGGCTTAAGCAAATTAACGTGCTGAAGTTCAAGGGTAGTTGGGAAAACTTTCTGTAGCACTGCAAGTATCAAAAATCAATACATACCTGTTTTTTTGACCTCAGATACCCTAGAAGAAAGGTTCCGTGGTAAGAAATCTTTTTGACTGGACCATGTAGTTCTCTGCAAAGTTCTGTTGCGATTCATCAGACCACCATTCTTCCATCTCCTTTGCCTGCATTTTCAAAGGCATCTTCCCATAGAAAAGGCTGTGTTGTTCATCCTCTTGGGATTCAGGTATACAACCTGCAGTCCAGTCATGGAAGCCTAAGTTCCAGAGAGGAGCAAGAGCTCATAGCTGAGCTCAAGACTTCTGCTAGTTAGCTCTAGCTGGTACCTTGCTAAGCCAGAGTGGCATTATATTTGTGTCTGCCTTTCTCTGGTGACATAGGCATCCTAGGTGCCTATTTGAAGCACTCTGAATCACCTTGCTGGAGCCCAGAACTCACGTTTTGAGTGAAAGGGTATCCAGACAAGATGTTTGATTCTTGCCCTGGCTTGCTTAGCTGACCTGAATCGTTTTTCTTCCTTAGGAAGTGCTGTAACCGTGTTTCCATGTATTTGCCAGCTTTGGAGACAGCAGTACAATGTTAGTATGCCATGTGCATCATCCTCCCCATTGAATTCTGCCTGTCTGCTCAGCTGGTGCAGCAAGCAAGCTGCAAATTACAGCATACAAGAAAACCTGTCTTCAGGCACTTCTCTGCAATTGTTGTCGCCAAATGGAGCTCCAGTTGGTTTCCAATGCAGATTTTAGCTGTCTGTCTCCAGAACATTAACCTTTCTTGCTAGTAGCAGTAACCCTTAGCAAAAATTTTACTGGTAGCAGAATGTCTGTTAGCGTAGTTCAGTATGGGTCGTAATAACTTCCTTTCTGATTTCTTTTCCCAAAAATACTTGAATGTATTTCCTGTTGGAGATAAAAATTGTAACTTGGCTGAATAACTGTAGAGGCAGCTTGCCAAAGAGTGACCAGAAAGAGTGTGCTCATATTAAAGCAGCTGCTTCTTGCAGTTTTACTTGAATTTTTTACTATTTGTTTTAAATAGAAGGAACAAAGCTAGACAACTATTCAAGTCCACAGTTGATAAGAGCTTGAAAATCATGCATAAAGTGATTCTTAGAATGGCTGCTACTTTAACATGTTGTATAATAAACATAATTATATGCACAGTAGGGTCATCAACAGTTATTAACATGTAGATTATGAAGATTGCTTTGCTCTGACCAGGGAGCAGTTCAGGGGCAGGCTAAGCTGGAGTACTTTGAAAGCTCTGTTCCTTTTTATATAGAGTCAGTCACTATCAGTTAATTCATTAACTAAAGTTTTTGTCCTTTCATTCTATCAATAGAGAAGTAATGTGCAGTGGAATGCCTTGTTTTGGTAGGGTTTTGTTGGGAGGCTTTTGTGTGCGTTTTCAAATACACTTGGTTTCACATTTGAAAAAAAATGATCAAAGAAACACCATACACCTGGGATAGAAGATGGTGAACTTTTGAGTTTCCCCTTTAGCTTCAGGAGAAATTCATTTAACAGTCTTGGATCAGCCCTCAAAAAGGCTCTGCAACCTACACAGACAAGCTCTATCTTTGTTACAGGGCAGTTTAAAGTGCTAAAGGAGTGTATTGATAGAAGTCTTCATCGTAGAGTTTTATGTGGTCTTTTAGATAATCTGGCCCAAGTCAGAGAATGTTTTGAAGATACAACCCAAGACCCTTGAACAGCATTAGAAATTTCATTCAAAGGGCTGAGGGAAGAGAAGTTTGGCTTGCTGTCACAATCACAGTCCCCAATGCTGCCAAGAAGTTGTGCTATGGTGTTTTCGATTAGCATGAATTTGAACACTGAAATACTGTGCCTGGGAAATGTTGTGTTCTTGCAGTTTCACTAAGGTAATGAAGCTGTGAATAACTGAGGTTGGGTAATCATTTACTAGCAAACAGATGCTTTTTTCCTGTCATCTGGAAATGATGAAGTTGCTAATGGCTGCTACCGTTTGAGTGCCTGGCATCAAGCAAGAGCCTTCAGTAAGGGAGCATGTAGTTTGTCTGTAACCTCTTCCAAATACTTTTCCACCCACACCCTCCAGCCAGACTTCAGTTTACAGATCTAGGAGAGATTGTAGGATTTCCTGTTCTGCTTATTGAGTATTCGTTTTTTGAGATAGATTCAAGTCTTTTAAATTAATTTATTCCCTTTTCCCCATTGTCCTCTAATCTTATCTAGTGTTATACCTTTCATTCTGCAGTGAGTAGCATTAAATCTTGAAGGTGGGGGCTCAGAAAAGAGTCAGTCATATGCTTGCTCTTGCCACTGAAAGGCAAGATCATCTATTAATAATAATTCCAGGAACTGAGTTTTTGGTTATAGGACATCAGTTTCAGATAGCTGAGGTTTTGGCTAATTTCTATTCCTAAATAAGCCCAAAGAGAAAGCTTTCCTGGAATCAGTGCAAGTTTGGGGTTAGGCTTTCTTCAATGACAGTTGGTCTTACTTGATTTGTGAAAAGAGAGCTCATGTATGAGGTAGGACCAAATTCAAAACTCGTGAATTAAATCTGTGTGTTGGTGTCTGGAATGATTACTGCTTTAGTAGGCATATTAGAGAAAGTATATTAGTAGGTATTAGAGAAAGATTTTTGATTAGAGAAAGATTTTTGAAGATGTACTATCCACTTCCTGGAGCAGTAGCTTTTTTTCAGTACTCAATACTCATTTTGAAGTGCGTTATTGATTATTATAATCTGATTGTGAAAATTGCTTTATGTACCGTATTTTAACCACTTTCTTTGGAACTCCTATGACTGCAGAGGCTAGCAAACAAACAAACTATGGATGCCAGATAAAGTATAATAATCACCACTGACTGCTGCCAGGATTGTCTACAAGTTATTTAAATATCAATCTTGTGTCATAAGACCCTAGTGCTATTTGAGGATTTTTCAATATCTTTGTCTTTGATTTTTGTTTGTACACTGGTATAGTAGGCAAGGCAGAAATGGAGGAATAAGTGAGATCAGAATTAGAAACATTTCTTTTGGCATTCTGTATAAAAAATGTTGTTTTTCAAAACTTTTTTGCAGTTTTCCGTTGGCAAGAGGAATATTAACACACATCTTTCATTAAATGTGGGAGAGATTTGATCCTGACAATGTTCTACCAGAAGTGACTGACATGAACTTTGTGTAGTTATTATTAAAGTGGTTGTTTAATCAGGACCTCATTGTACTCAAAATGTCAGATTGTGACATCTTCAAACATTAGCTAGGGTAGGGGACTAGTTTCCCTGGGGAGTCTGCCTTAAGCCAGTGTAGTCTGTTACTGCTGTTTTCACATGTGGGTGGATAAGTATCATGCTTTTCCAAAAGACAAGACTATTACAGACTCATTTTTTTCCCCTACTTTGGATAGTGACAGCATATTACAAAATACCTATCAGAAAGCCTTCTCCCCATCCTCTTCGTCATGGGGTAGGTTCATGGGGACAATGCACATGTTCAAGGAGTGCTGAGAATGAGGAAAAAATAGGCACTTACCTTCTCCCCGTAATATGTTAATGTCAGCTCTTCTTTCTGTGAAGAAATACCACTGCTTTCTCCTGCTAATATGTATCTGCATTTTTGACAGAAACAAAACATAAAGTAGTTTCAGAGTTCTTCCCCTCTACCCCCCAGCAAACACATGTTAATCCAGTATTTCAACTGAGTGTGGTAATCCTTTGCAGTTAGCACGAAACATTGTCCTCCTCTGATAAAGCTGGAATCTATCTCTTACTGCAGCTGTGTGGTCTTAGTCCTAGGCTCCATATGACCTCTTCACAGAATCACAGAATGGTTGAGCTTGGAAGGGACCTCGGGAGGTCATCTGGTCCAACCTCCCTGCTCAAATAGGGCCAGCTAGAGCCAGTTGCCCAGGACCGTGTCCAGATGGCTTTTGAATATCTTCAAGGAAGGAGACTCCACAACTTCTCTGGGCAACCTGTGCCAATGCTCAGTCACCCTCACAGGGAAAAAGTGTTTCCTTATGTTCAGAGGGAACCTCCTGTGTTTCAGTTTGTGCCCATTGCCTCTGGTCCTGTCACTGGCCACCACTGAAGAGAGCCTGGCTCCAACCTCTTTGCACCCTCCCTTTATTTATACACATTGATGAGATGCCCCTGAGCCTTCTCTTCTCTAGGCTGAACAGTCCCAGCTCGCTCAGCCTTTCATCATAGGAGGATGTGAAGGTACTAGATGGGCTTTGCACATGGTCAGCATAGCTTTGGCAGAGCTGATTGAAATGAGCTCTGCAAAAAGCCCTGCAAATAGCCCACATGCAACCTCCATGCGAAACCACTTGAGCATGTCTGTGTTACTCCCCTGATTCTGAGATCATGTTGTAGCTGGGCTCTGTGCTGCACTTGGATTAATAAACCTTTCTGGAACCTAAACCAAGCTATCGTATATTTGAGTGGCTGTACAGAAACCAGTGTGGGACGAGCAGGATTGGGACAGAGCCAGAACTAATAAATGCTGCTCATCTGAATTGGCTCTGAGGAGATGTAGCTCTAGGTTACTACTCAACTCAAGGCTGAATTAGGAATAAAAGTGATGTAGAACTTTGCCTTTGCCTTTTTTTTCATGTAATTTTTTAGCTATACAAAAAGAGTATCATTACCTATTATTTCATTCTTAATTTATTTTGAAATAAATGTTGTAATTTTAAAAATAAGGATAATCATGTTTCCCAGCTTGGAGGGGTGTATGTAGAGAAATCCTGCTTCGCATTAATTATAGTAGACTTCTACTGAGACAGTACTTTTACAGTGAACTTTTCATTTATGGTCAGTCCTTAGTTGCAGAAGCAATTGTTTGAATTACAAACGGCAAACTCAGCTTAGTATTCATAGTAGTATGTAGGATGATGGTATAAGATTTTTAAAGAGGTGTGACAAAAAACAGTCCTAAGCTATTACGGAGGTTGTTATGACTTGCTGCTAAAAGGTGTTATTTTTCCTTTTAATAAAAGGATCATTTTAACAGGTCTTGTAGTTTGTGTGCAGGGAAAGCTTCAGAGAAGAATCAGGAGAAGAGGACTGAAGCATTTAGTGGTGGGTTTAAGTTTTCACGGTAACAAACTGAACAGAAGGTGATCACAGGTTGATGCTATAAAAGTCTGGAGACATCTGAGATTGACCTACTACAACTTTTGAAAAAGTGCCACTGTTGAAGGAGCTGCAGTTCTTAGGAATTACTAACTTAAACATCTGAGGATATTCAACACATACAGTGTAATTCTGTACTTCTGGGGGGCTCCAGGTGTAAAGCAGTGTCTTCTGTACTCTTCTGTACTACTTCTGTACAAGGCCAAGTGCCGGGTCCTGCACCTGGGTCACAACAACCCCAGGCAATGCTACAGGCTTGGGGGGGAGTGGCTGGAAAGCTGCCCGGCGGAAAAGGACCTGGGGGTGTTGGTCGACAGCCGGCTGAATATGAGCCAGCAGTGTGCCCAGGTGGCCAAGAAGGCCAAAGGCATCCTGGCCTGTATCAGAAATAGTGTGGCCAGCAGGAGTAGGGAGGTGATTGTCCCCCTGTACCTGGCCCTGGTGAGGCCGCACCTCGAGTACTGTGTTCAGTTTTGGGCCCCTCACTACAAGAAAGACATTGAAGTGCTGGAGCGTGTCCAAAGAAGGGCAACGAGGCTGGTGAAGGGTCTGGAACACAAGTCCTATGAGGAGCGGCTGAGGGAACTGGGGATGTTTAGCCTGGAGAAAAGGAGGCTGAGGGGAGACCTTATTGCTCTCTACAACTACCTGAAAGGAGGTTGTAGAGAGATGGGGGTCGGACTCTTCTCCCTAGTAACAGGCGACAGAACAAGAGGAAATGGCCTCAAGTTGCGCCAGGGGAGGTTTAGATTGGACATTTGTAAAAATTTCTTCACTGAAAGGGTTGTCAGGCATTGGAACAGGCTGCCCAGGGAGGTGGTGGAGTCCCCATCTCTGGGGGTATTCAAAAGGCGTTTAGATGAGGCCCTAAGGGATATGATTTAGTGGTGGACTTGGTAGTGATAGGTTAATGGTTGGACCCGATGATCTCGGAGGTCTCTTCCAACCAGAACAATTCTATGATTCTATGATTCTAAATTTCTGTGGCTTATTACATGGAAATTAACTCATCTCTTCTGCTTTCTTTTAGAGACTTGCTTCCAGTCTTTTTATCTAACCTGATCTAAAGTGATTTATATCATGCTTATTTTTGTTCTTTTGGTATAAAGACTCTTTTTGACTAAGAAGGAAAATGAGTGTATTGCAGCATGCAGAGTGTGAATTTAAGTGTTGCTATGTGTCTTGAAGAGGTTGCGTCAGTATGGTAGAGGCAAAATCTGCTTTATTTTCTATGTTCTCGTATACTTAGAATGGAATAGATCAACTTTAGCTTCTTGCATTTGTAGTATGAGAATAAGCAAAATCCTGTAACTGAGTGTACCTGTATTTTCGACAGATGTTGCTATGGTAGTTGCAAAATGCTGTTAGAGCATGTGATAAAGGTAATATAAAGGATGCTAGAAAAATAAAACAAAATACAGTGACATATTCAAGAATGAGTGCCATGGCTTAGAGATTAACCCCACTGTGCATCACAGTGCAGCGAAGCTGGGTAGTGACTTGTAGCTGCAGTTGTAAGCAGCGTTACTGGCAGATGCAGAACCCCCAGTGGGCTTCGGTTTTAGGCCTTTTCTTTTGGGGGGTGGGGGGGAGGGATGGAAAGGAAGGAAGGAAGGGTAGGTAAGTGGATAGGGACTAGCTGACTCTTTCACAGCTGGTCTCTAACTAAGCCTTTAGATCATAGGCCTTAAAATAGTGTGGTTCTCGTCTTTGGTGTCTGTTGTAGCTATTGTAGTCTAGCTGATGCATGTTTAAATTTCAATGACTGGTTACCATGTCATTAAGAAGCAAAAGCACAAGAGCATGAAAGAAGAAAGAAGGTAGGAGGGACTGTAATTCTCTGGAGTTAAGAGAACAGTCTTTACTCTGAGTAAACTATGGTATAAATAACTTAACACTTGGACTTTGTATGTGCAATGAGGGAGCAAGAACATTTTTGCCATTTGGGGTGCATGCACAACTACAAGCAGATTCCAGTTCTGATTTTGCTGCTGTCTCCAAAGAGTTGTGTGGCCCCGAGCAGCTTGTGTAAGGTGTAAGTTTGTAAAGCATTCGTTTTGTTGATACACTTGCAGTTTTTTTGTTTACTTTTTAGGGTCAGAGTCTCAGGAAGTTTGAGCCCAAGTATAGGCTGCATACATCTCTGAACTATTTTTGTAATTGCTTTTTGTTCATTCGCAGTTTATGTGCACGCATGCAGATGCATCATGTCTTCCTTCCCACACGTGTCTTCTGTGCTACAGTGTCTTGAACATACTTAGTTGTTCGATGTTGGGCTCAGGAAGCTTGGCCACATTTGAACTCCGTGCCACATACTAAAATCTTCACATGGCTCAAAGCTGTAAGATACTTTCTACATGGTTCAGAAAGTCCCCAGAGCTTGAGGCGTGATTCATGTGTGGGAGATGATTGTGTCTCCTTGGTGTTTCTATTACTCCAACGAAAGACAAGACTGCAGAGTCAGCAGTGCTTACTGGCTGGTTTCCCGCCCTAGCTGAGGATTTTGGCTTACACCACAGCCATGCCAGCTCCACTTTCTGATCAGTCACACGGCCCAGCCATGGCATGCGAATGGCACTTGAGTGCCTGTGGCCTCCTGTGGATCAAAAGCCACAACCTGGCCACCCATGGTGTTGCCATGGTCCGTTTGAGCTATGTGTTCACCACATCTCTGAAAATCCTAGTCAACGTCTGCTGAATTTGGTATCCAAATTTGAATATAAGAAAAATTGAGTTACTGTGAAGCACTGTGCCATAAATAGTCAGTGACTTAGTTTCACTATTTGAAAAATAACACCAAACATGCTCAATAAGGGCGTTGAGACTTATCTGGTGTATTTTGTCACGTCCTGTGACTTGGAGATGAAGACTGTAGTTTATGTAGCTCAACTAACTGACTGGTTTGGGATTCTTGTATTTCCTTAGGTACAACATTGATCCTGGCTTGTACTGTCCATTTTTCTCTCTTGGGGCGTGCATGGAAGGTTTGAACTCTTTGTTCAGTCAGCTCCTAGGAATCTCCCTTTATGCTGAACAGACACAGAGAGGAGAGGTTTGGTCTGAAGATGTTAGAAAGTTGGTAAGTATTCTTATTCCCAGCATCTGAAACGACACCGGGAAGTTAGACAAGATGGCGTCTTCCTCTGAGCCCTGAATCAGATTTTGTTTTTAAATTGCTTGGGTACCTATCAAAAGCATGCACTGCTTGTCTAATTTTAGTTGAAGTTAGACCTCAAGGGCTTTATACTCTCTCTATGTGCCTTTTGTATGCTTGGTATTTAATGGCCTTTATAATATGTCTCTGTGTGAAGGGTGCCTGAATCAGAATCAGTTTCTCTGTTCGGAGATTATTGTTGTACCTTTCAAGCCGTCCTTCTGAATCAGCCCTGCTAGTTTTTTAGTTCCAATTTGTAGATGACTGTAGATGACTAGAATGCTGTAGGTGCATATTCTAGCAGTCGTGTGTCTTTGCCTCATTTTTTTATTCTGTATGTCATCTTTACGTTGAGATTGGTTTTTACGTCTTTATTTTTCTGCCCCCTTTTTAGGGAAGGGTCGAAATAAAAACTTGGGCAATAATTTACTCATCAGTTTCCCAGGTTCCTTTGTTGTCTTCCTTCCGTGTATTCACTACCTGGTCTTCACTGCTCTTCCACCTCCAGCCTCCAGCAAGAGCTGTTGTTCTTTATATCTTGTGGGTCAAATTATAATTACTCCTTACTCTTTTCATTTTTATTTCCATGGTAAATCAGCTTCTGTTACTGTTGAATTCTCAGAAGTCATTCAGGGGCTACAGACAGTGTTACTTTTAATACTAATCTGCGACTAATTAGTTTTGAGTGAAATGCAGAGCTGGCTGCAGTTTGAGGGACAAGCTGTGAATCTTGTGTATATTTTTTTTCCAACTAAAATTACCAACAGATTTTACATTAATTATTCCCAGTTTATTTGTCATTTATTCATTATAAATCTTTGGATTAGAATACTATGTCTTCAATTTACACATCTTATCAGTGCTTTCACTGTGGAAATGATACTTTTTTTTTTTCTTCAGGCTGTTGTTCATGAAACTGAAGGTTTGCTAGGATACATCTATTGTGACTTCTTTCAGCGACCTGATAAACCACATCAGGTAACATTTATGATCTGATGCCAGCGTGGGTTTTCTTTGAGTAATGACTGCAGCGTTAGGGCCGTTTGCATTCAATGTAAGTTCAGTAAAAGATGTCTTGATTTAAAATAAATTAAACAGGGAATGTGGTTTTCAGTAGAATATTTTTGTGAGTAATCTTTCATTTAAAAAACATCGCCTAATAGGCTGACTCAGACTCCTTGTTCTACAGAATGATAGGCACTATGAAATATCATAGAACTCTATTTAGAGAAACGGTACATTTTAAGCACCTATTTTCTGGCCTATTGTTTACGAGTAAAAACAATCTGAAATTTTAATACTCTATAAAGGTGAAAGCTTATAATGACAACTAATTTTTATTCAAAGTTCTACTTAAAACTGTAGACGGTTCCAACTGTTGTGGCTCACTCACTCATGCTGCCTAGTGCCAGTATATTAACTATAGGATGCAGTACGATAGACACTTTGCTCTGTAGAAGCATCTGCAAATTACCACCTTTAGTGAGGTGGTAAGTGGACAAACTTTAAATCTGCATTAGTTTAATATATTACTCTGTTTTGCTAATATTTCACAATATACTAGGAGTGCTGTGCAGTATATTTTATAAAGAAGTTACTGCTGGAGAATGAGGAGGGAACTTTATAAATTATGGATTTGTCACATCAGTAAATTTCTTTGAGCTAGTGATATTTTTTAGAAAAATTGAGAGGTTTTGATAATTCTAAAGCAAACAAAAAGAATTTATTTTCTAAAAGCAGCACAGTTTTCTTTATGGACTAAGGTAGTTTCCTTATGAAGCAAATAATAAAGATGGAGAAACTGTGCTGCTATTGAACAACACTGTTAATGATCATTGAATTCAGCTTGTGTAACTGAGTATATGTTTAGGTTTGATTTAATAGTTTAATAATTTCATCATTGTTTTAATATCATTGATATACTGATATTGGCTGTCCATATGTTTGCTTTTATCTTGAAAAGGATTGTCACTTTACAGTTCGTGGAGGCAGGCTAAGGGAAAATGGAGAGTATCAGCTGCCTGTAGTTGTTCTTATGCTCAGCCTGCCCCATTCAACAAGGGGTGCACCAACGCTACTAAGTCCTGGCATGATGGAGAATCTCTTCCATGAAATGGGACATGCTATGCATTCTATGCTGGGAAGAACTCGGTACCAACATGTCACTGGTAAGAAAGTTAGAATAGTGATTTTTTTGTTTTAGTTAAATGTTTAATTTCTAGAAGGGAGTATATTAAAAAAAAAAAAAAAGAAAGAAAAAAACCCAAAACAAAACAAGAAAAAAAAGAGGATGAACCAGAAATAGTTGAGTCATATTGATACTTCTACATCTTTGATGACTTGAAAATACAATATCAGATCCCCAGATATTATCTAAAACCCAACTAAACAACACTTGAATATTCTTCTTCTCCTAATAAGAATTAGGCATTTGTATCTCTTCTTCCTGCACTGCTGATCTTTGTTCTTGCAAGTTTGCCTTATGTAGAGTTTATAATAATGGAATAGTTGGAGGATTGAATAAATTGAGCTAAACTTATACCTAGTATAAAAGCACAATGAATCCTGGGTTGGAAATGATTTAGGAAATTGAATTAAGGAAAATTAGTAAATTAGTTCTTGCAAAGAGCAGACACTGGCAATATGGAAAATCTATAAAGCCAGGCCTTTTCTAGTTGATTCTGATTAAAGCAAAGTGGGTAAATTAAAAACGTATTGTATTTGCAAGCATGGTTAACTGGTAGGCCTTTTTATCATAAGTAAGTGAATATGAATGAATATGCAATCACAGCTTAGTGGATGCACAGAAAAGCAATAATTGCGTTTTTTCATTTAGTCCCTCTTCTCAAGCAGTGGCAATGAGTGTACTGGCTGACAGCTCGCAGGGTGCTGTGGCCTTCTGCAGTTGTGGCAGATGGGTCAAAGACATGTCCTGGCTAAAGCTGCTTGGCATGCTACTTTTCTTATCTGCGGACAGCTTGGTATATCCTCTTCTATAACAGTGTGCTGGAAATACCATTTGCAGTACACATTTACTTATTAAAAAACCCCACAACCAAACAGATGAAATGATAGCTCCCTTGTCTGAAGGATTTTTTTTTTTTTTATGTTTTAGCATTTTTATATTATGCTGATGATACAAAGGAGAGTCCGTGGTAGAGTTACGTGTTATCAACAGATACTTTGCACCCGGTGACAAAATATTCTTTCTTAAGTCTTCCACTTAAAATTAAAATAGACTGAGCTGTTTGTAAGTACATCACTACTGAACATTGTTAAAATAAATGAACACTGTATATGCTCTTTCAGTATAAGCTCTGCATACTCCTTGGGACGGTTCACTGCTCTCCCCCATCCCTTCCACTCATATGGCCTCAGTCTTCTTGACCTCCAGGGGTATTTATATGCGCAAAGTAACCACTTTGGTGGGGTTCTCCTGTTGTGGTGGTGAATCATATTCGTCTACATGTCAGAAAGTCTGCATGGAGCAGGAAATAGCTAATTTTGAGGTTCAAACTTGCCATGAGCCCCTGTGTATGGTTTCATCATTGCCTTAGCTCCAGGCAGTCCTGCATCCCAGGGGATTTCACTCCAGCTCTAGTGTTGCAAAAGCAATGTTGGAGGTCAGTCATGTTGTTTCTGCAGAGAACCTTTTTTACAGGGTTTGGAATGTGTGACAATCAAATGGTACGTCCCAGGTATGTCTGTTAGGGGCCATCTGCTCTAATGAAGACACTAGGATCGCAAAGTGCAGAAACAAGATGACTACAGGCTAATGTGAGAACAAAAAATTTGACATTCTAGTTGAGATGCACTGAGTGTTTGACATCTTTCCTACTCTTCCCCACCCCCCTTTTCTGATTAACATTCCCAAATATTCAGGAACTCATTCCGCTGCTAATGGGCCCAAAACTTGGGTAATACTGTATGTTTTTGACTTAAGGTGTGCTTCTTTTTTAGTTAATGTGTCATTTTACTATGTGCATTTATTGATTGTTTAATGCACACATGTGTGTATAAGATTTTTTTAAAACCTAGCTTGTATTCCATTTTAGTTTATCATGCAGCAGAGAATACCTGTGTTTGTTTTACAGGAGGACTAACTTATCCCAGATAACTGCCCAACCTTTTACCTTTCTGACTTTCAGATAATGTAATTTTTCAGGAGGCTTTTTAATGGTTATTAAAAGAATTCTGTCCCTTTATTAAGGAGCACTGAGAAAGCATAAATGGTTAGGGGAACATCAGTGTAGTTGTGCAGGCTTTATTCTTGGGACCTGCCTTGTTTTAGGCTTTTTAAAAATTATTTTCAAACAACAACAAAAAAGACTCTACTAATGAAAAGTGATGGCACAAAGGAAGGATTTGAAGTATTGTATAAGAACTGAATGACTGGATACTGCAGTGTCAGGAGTAAAAGGCAATTCAGAACTACACAGTGCAAATCATGCATTTAAAGAGTACAAAGAGAATTTATGCTATCAAATGGATATTTCAACAGTGGTGGAGGAACAGAAGAACAGTTTTATGTGTTAATGCAGCACTACAAATAGCTAATGTGCCTGTGAAAGGGGCACATGCGATTTGAAATTACATCGGAGGTGTATCTAACAGCAATAAGTATTGGAATGATTAAGAAAGATACTGGTGAAACCTCATGCAATGGTTGGGCATGGTTTTGTGTCTCTGGTCTGAAGGCGAATTCAAACTGAAGCAGGTGCAGAGAAGAGCTACAATAGATATTCTTTTAGACTTTATCTTGCCTTCGGATAATGATGGCTGAGAGAGAATATAGCTTCTCTCCATTTAGGAGGTAAAAAACAGTGTGGGAAATGCTATTTATACTAAAGAGCAGTATTGGTCTGAAAACATTGAGTAGAAACAGCTTATGAATTCAGATTAAAAATTAAAGATTTGTAAAGATCAAAGAGTGATTTTAAAAAATAGTCTTCAAGAAAGAATATTAGAAGTAAAAACCATACTTACATTTAAGACTAGTTTTGAATGTTGACATTGTCTCTAGCAGACAGGGATAGAGGTAATGACCCAGTGGGTCCGTTATTAAAGCAACAACTTTGTACATCCCTAACTTTAATATAGAAATTAGAAATGCAGTTTTGATTTGGTGATGTGTTATATTTCTTAGTAACTTCCATTGTGTAAGGTGCTGATAAAGATTAGACTAAATAAGGTTTTGGGGAAAGTGCTTTTTGAAAATACTAACTGTTAAGATATTACCTCATTGCACGCACTTAGAACATGTCTTCAATCTGCAAGAGTGTTCCTCGGATGAATGACTTGGTATTATAAAGTGAGGTTAATATAAAGCATAAGTAAGCTCAGCAAACAGATGGAAGCTAAAAATTGTAACTGTGAATGGGATTAAGGCAGAGTTTTATTTACATTGTAGTTTGATTTAGGTTTAGGACACTTAAGTAGATTTGGTGTTTCATGTACGGCCAGTTTGGCTGCAGTCTGGTTTAGTTTAAAAAGGGTGTGATCCAGAGCTTTATAAGGTGCCTCACCCAGCTGTTCAAATATTTTGTTTTACTTTGTGATTTATAGTAAAATGTGTAGGATTATAATGAAGCTTTTCTGGCAATATGTACAATAATGCTATGGAAATAAAATATTGACTTAATAAATGAAAGAACATGAAAGTTCACCAAAAGTCCAAACTAAAAGTTGCAAAACCTTTTGGGAAGAGTTAACTATTTGTGTTAATGAAAATAGCAAATGCTAATGATGTGTACAATTATTCTACCTCTAGGAACCAGATGCCCTACTGATTTTGCTGAAGTTCCCTCAATTCTGATGGAGTACTTTGCAAATGACTATCGAGTGGTTAACCAGTTTGCAAGGCATTATAAAACGGGACAGGTAGGGAAAATTAATATGCAAAATATTGAAAATAGGAACAAATCTATGCAGGAGAAGAATCACATTTTCTTGTGTTATTTGTTAATAATATTTAAAGTAGAAATAAACAATGGATAGAAATTATTATAATTTTAGTTATTCAGAAAAGATGTTACTATTCTCATTGCAGAAAAGATAAATGTAATCTGTAAAAGAATACCAGATCCTTATATCCAAGGTTCCAATTGCATATTTAAAACTTTCAACCTTTTTTTCCTACAAAGGTTATGTAGTTTCTACACTAAACAAACAGTGTAGTAGGTGAACAGCTTCTGTGAGAATCAAGTTATGTGGAATGTTTTAATTTAATTACAGGTAAGTTATGATGAAAATAGTCATTCATCATCAAACTGTCTAAAGTCTGTCTTAAAATAAAGCTCAGGTATCAAATCATGGAAATAAGTAGAAATGATCTGCAGTGTTTTAAAAACTCCCATTTTTAGCAGAGTGTAGGGTAGTAATTGAAATTTTTTGTGATGAAAAGTGTACCACTTTATTTAGGATTAGATTAAAATTAGGATTAGTTAGATTCTGGCAGCCATGAACCTCTGCATTAAAACTCTGATCCTTTTTTACATAAAGCTATTCTATGCCAGTCTAATGCAAGGATCTACTTTCTATGGGAAATTTAGAAAACAGTGCTCTTTGGAACAAGGTGACTTTCAGTGGTCACTTTAATGCATGGCAGCAGAACATGATTTGTGTTTGTACAGCCATTTCAAAAATACAAGCCGGTAAACAATAACCAAAGATCTTTTTCTAGTGCTTTACACTGAGGCAAGTTTCAGTGTACTCGAATGTGATGGCTGAAGGATAGACTACCCATCAATGCAAAACCAGGAAAGCCTCTTAAATTGTGTATTGTTACACTTCATTGTGTTCAAGGGTTGTCGGGCATTGGAACAGGCTGCCCAGGGAGGTGGTGGAGTCCCCATCTCTGGAGGTATTCAAAAGACATTTAGATGAGGCCCTAAGGGATATGATTTAGTGGGGGACTTGGTAGTGATAGGTTAATGGTTGGACCTGATGATCTTGGAGTTCTCTTCCAACCAAAACAATTCTATGATTCTATGATTCTATGATTGAAGCTTTTTATCCAATACTAAGCGTTCAGTATATTTCAGTATTATGAAAGTGGAATTATGTTTGCTTGCATTGTAGCAGGAAAAATAGGTTGCATAACTTCTGTTTGAATCGATACTGAGAAATTTGCTCTGTAGATCTGCTTGTTTGTTTTTCTTTTTTCCCACAGAGCAATCAATTCTGCAGAGCACTAAGAAAGTCTCCTTGAAACCTGGGAGTTAAAAGTACTTAGTTCACAAGTGTTCATCATTTGTATGTTTGAACCCACATATCGAAATCTAGTGTTCTAGTGTTCTCTATAAAGTTCATGTAGTGTTTAAACATTGTGGAGTTAATCTGATTGCATATGAGTTCAGAGAATGAGCTTGACTAAAACATCTGAAAGAGATTTGTGGAACATTATTTATGGCTTTGTATTTTCAAAATGGCTTAAGAAATCTAAACCATGTTTAGTTGCAGTGCGAAAGCTAAGAACCAGACACTATGTCCCGTTTGGCATTTCCAGAAACAACTCCTGTTTATTGGTGGTGAAATGTTGCCCTTTCAGAGAGCAATTGAGAGAGGTTTAATGTAGAAATTCACTCTTGAAGGGAACAAGAATGGATTATGCTGGAAGATGAGAAAAAGAGCCTGAAACTGCTGTGTGGCTCTTGAGGGTTTTAGACTGGTTCCTTTTAATTGCTTTTTTAAAAATTTAGAATGTATTTTTAAGCCATTATCCAACATACGTAAATCTGCTTTTGCTTATATTGGTTCATCTAAGCTAGTTTTAAGAATCTGATATCAGATTTCTATATCTGTCATCTAAATACAAATAGATTGAAGTAATTTTTTCTGTTCTTGAAATTCAGTGATTGTTACAGCAATTACTTCTATCTGCTGTGTATATGTTACAAAGTACTTTGAATAGAAAATCCCATCTCTCTTATGTTTACAACTTCACAAAAATCCTTTTGGGGCTTATATTTTCTGTCTTTGTTCCCTGACTAATTTTTTGGTGTGCAAATGGAAATTTGAATCAACATTTTCTTTTCCAGTTTTTTAGTTATTTAAAGAAAAATGAGTCCACTTTGCCCCCTTTTCAAGGGGAATAAGGAAGGCAGATGAAACAGTTAAAATGTGAAATTTGTAAAACCATTTTATCCAAATGTTGTTCCATATGAGAACTTCCATTAAGTTTCTTCTTATGAATAAAGAGACTGAGCTTTTCTGTGCAAGAAGGATCTTTCCTGCAACAACTACACCAACATAGCTCTGCTAGATGTTGACAGGAGGAGGGTTTTTTACGGACCTAGCTTGTTGAGGAGGCAGTGTGGATAATTTGAAAAAGCCTCCTTCTTTCAGCATTGCTGCAGCTATGCTATAGTTTTTGCATGTAAATTTTAGGTGGTGTCATTTTTAACACTCCTACTGAACATAATTACATTGGAAAAACTTGGTAGCATAATCTCAGATTACGATTGCTCTTGCCATAAAAGCCAGTTGTAGAAGGACTGGTCCTGAGGATCCTCACTTAGGATCAGTGCTTATGCTTATGGGAAGAGGAGGGGGAAGAGGGTTGTTTTGATTATTAGAACATATCAACTGTTCAAAACTGTTTTTTAGTAGCATTGCAGAAAAAAGATTTGGTGGGCAGGTTTTCAAAGATGAGAACGCATTATGCATATAGATGTGGATCATGGGGATCTATTCCAAAATATCTTGAAGTTTATAGAAAGCCTCTCTCTGCTTTCTGTGCATTTTGGATGGTTCTGCTGTTGAATACTGAGGAGTGAAAAAGCTTGCAAGCACTTCTGGCAAAAGGAGCAAGTCTTATGAATTTAGTTCAAAAAGCTGGCCAGCACAAAAATATTCGTTCCAAGAAAGTAGCAAGCCTAGTTTTCCTTTCATCTTAAAGATAACTCAAAACAGAAAATCCTTGAAGAAAAAAAGGAATAGAGAGGACTGTGTTAATTAGTTACTCAAGTTGAATTACTCAAGTAAGCTCATGAAGTCAAGCTGTACCAAAATGATGTTGTAACAGTGCTTAAGCAGACAATCTGGTGCATGCATACTATTCTGTATCACTGTGTTTGGTTTTTTTAAATTTTATTTGTTAAGTGCACAGATATGTGGTAGGTCTGTCGAGCTAAATCGTTTTAAGCTTGTGTGTCTTTGGAGGCTCTCTTGAACAAAGGCCAGTATTTCAGCTGTTCAAATTTGAACTGACTTCATTTTTCACAGAGATGGAATTACAAAGGCAGTATTGTATTAGCATGATTACAAGAATAAGCCTACAGATAGTAAACAGTCATAATGTGTCGCGGTTACTACACAGCAGTAAGGAGTTAAGCGTGTTTTGGAACACAGGGAATTCTGTTCTTTGAGCCACCATGGCAAACATGCTGAAATATTCATGCCAAGATCTTAAAGTTACTTAATATAAAAGGATGGAAAAGTGGAGCTCTAAGTAAAGCATGTAGTGTTTAAATTTAAAAAATGGAATGGTTATTCAATTAAAATAGTTTTAGCCAAAGCTCTGTGAAGTCTTTCTTTTAGGAGGAGGATGACAGTTTGATTCTGGTTTTATCGGGGAGCTCATCTTTCAGGACAAGTAAAATAATCCTGCTGATGCATTTTTTTCTTCACTCAGCTGCTCGTTAAGGGGCTGTATGAGATTGTAATGGAGCAAGGAGAAATAGTTTCTATTGCTTGAAACAGTACATCTTCCTCAGTACATTCAAGACCTCAGCATATCTGTATGCCTGACATTCACAGAAACAAACTTTGGAAAGGAGTGGTGATCTTTGAAAAACTCTCTGGAGTCTGATTTTAGTTCTCTGAAATCTTAAATTTTGAAATCCCAAAGGTGCTTTGGGAAAAATAAGTGATTTCCTTTTTATCATTCTTTCAATTTAATCTAATTTTGGCAATGTTTTTCTGGTGCCAAATTCTGCTTGGCCTATGAATTATGATCACAACACAATCTTTGATCTGGATCAGTAGGACTGACAGATTTAAACAAAAGAACATTTATGTCTTTCTCCTGTGCCTTTTTGTCAATAGGTATTGTCATAAGAGTGATTTGTAATTTCCTGTTGATTTTAATCTGCTCAAACAGTAGAGTTTGATCTTCAGGGCAGAATAGATCTACATTGTTTGATATTCATATGGCTGCAAAAAAGATAAAAAGATTTTCTTGGAGGTTCTTATAGAATCATAGAATCATAGAATTGTTCTGGTTGGAAGAGACCTCCAAGATCATCGGGTCCAACCATTAACCTATCACTACCAAGTCCCCCACTAAATCATATCCCTTAGGGCCTCATCTAAACGCCTTTTGAATACCCCCAGAGATGGGGACTCCACCACCTCCCTGGGCAGCCTGTTCCAATGCCTGACAACCCTTTCGGTAAAGAAGTTTTTACGAATGTCCAATCTAAACCTCCCCTGGCGCAACTTGAGGCCATTTCCTCTTGTTTTGTTGTCTGTTACTAGGGAGAAGAGACCAACCCCCATCTCTCTACAACCTCCTTTCAGGTAGTTGTAGAGAGCAATAAGGTCTCCCCTCAGCCTCCTTTTCTCCAGGCTAAACATCCCCAGTTCCCTCAGCCGCTCCTCATAGGACTTGTGTTCCAGACCCTTCACCAGCCTCGTTGCCCGTCTCTGGACACGCTCCAGCACCTCAATGTCTTTCTTGTAGTGAGGGGCCCAAAACTGAACACAGTACTCGAGGTGCGGCCTCACCAGGGCCGAGTACAGGGGGACAATCACCTCCCTACTCCTGCTGGCCACACTATTTCTGATACAGGCCAGGATGCTGTTGGCCTTCTTGGCCACCTGGGCACACTGCTGGCTCATATTCAGCCGGCTGTCGACCAACACCCCCAGGTCCTTTTCCGCCGGGCAGCTTTCCAGCCACTCCCCCCCAAGCCTGTAGCGTTGCCTGGGGTTGTTGTGACCCAGGTGCAGGACCCGGCACTTGGCCTTGTTGAACCTCATACAATTGGCCTTGGCCCATCGATCCAGCCTGTCCAGGTCCCGCTGTAGCGCCTGCCTGCCCTCCAGCAGATCAACACTCCCTCCCAACTTGGTGTCATCTGCAAGCTTACTGAGGGTGCACTCGATCCCCTCGTCCAGATCATTGATAAAGATATTGAACAGAACTGGCCCCAGTACTGAGCCCTGGGGAACACCACTTGTGACCGGCCTCCAACCGGATTTAACTCCATTCACCACAACTCTTTGGTATTTCTTGGTATTACCTATAGACCTTTGGTTACCTAAGACCTTTGGTCTTTCTTGGTATTACCTATATTATACTTGGTCTCTAGAAGGTGGTGCTAAGCCATGTCCTGTGCCAAGAGATTTTAGTACATTATTAATGACCATTCTGTGTCTCCCCTCAGGAGTCCATTTTAGAATAAGATAGATGCTTGTAGCAGAACATAAGGAAGGAACGGGTGAATGCAGAGGCTGCCTTTTCAGCAGTCTTCTCCGGCTTGAGGTCAGCTATTTGCAGTACCGTCAAAAGAAGGCAAGACTCTCTTGGGTGGAGAGTCTGTAACAAATGTTTAGCTCTGAACTGAGAATTAGACCTGCTTCAGTTGTTTCTTGAGCAGGGCTGGATGTGACCAGCTCTCCCAGGGAGCGTACAAAGTCTGCCCGCATCGGCAAACCTTGCTGCTCTGTGCCCCAGTGAACTGCAAACTTGGATTTCCCAATTCAGTTAAGGATCTCTGGGACTATGGTTTACCAAAATGCCAATTAGAAAAGTCTTAGTGCTTTTGGTTCTATTTATTTTGTGTACTAGCTGAAAGACTGTGCACTTAACTTCCTCTTACCATCATTTAACATAGCTGAAACATAAAATTGAAAATCCATTATGTTGAAAGAGCTGGTTTGACCTTACTGGTAGGAGTGCTCTCGGCTTTACCACTCCTAAATTATAACTGTGTAAAATACACATATTTGCTGTTGCTAAGCTTTTGGATATTCAGATTTTTTAACATTGACAAATTACAATTTAAGAATTCCCATCCAGTTTTCTCATACTTCACTGTGTCCAAAATACAGGTGCCCCTAGAAGAAATGAGTTTTGTTTAATTCCATACTCCACTACTTCACTAGGAAATGAAAGCCTTCAAAAAGCTGCCAAAACTTGCTGATAGGTTTGGTGCTTAATAACAAAATCTGTTCAGAATTCTATAAGTTTCCTTACACAAGGTTTCTTGCATGACAACTGAAACGGTGTTATTGCAAACCCACATGTGTTTTAGTTTCAGGATGAAAAGTCATTGAAGTGCATGCCTCACTCTGCCTGTGTAAGAGGATGACACAAGAGATGTTCATAGAGCCAGGAGAAAGATTGTCCCACCAAAATACTTTTTACCATTTCTAATTTTTTTTCTACTTTGCTTCTTGCCTTAATAACGTTTCTACATAATAAGTAGTGTTTTTGAACAATACTAAATCCAGTATGGAACCTCAAAGTAGTCAGCTACTAACATCTTTATTACTGTAGATAACTGCCCATTTACTCTTATTTTAGTAGTCCAAAATCATCATGTGATTTGAAATAGAATTTTTGTATTTGGGAAGGGTAAATACTGGCCTAACAAGGATCTACTGTAGGACAGACTTCATGTTCATTGGTTCATTTTTCTGTGTTGAAGCGTAACAGCTGTGCACATTTATGACAGGCGAAATAGTGGGTGTTGTTCTATCCCATTCTTGACCCAACTAACATTTGTCTTGGAGAAGAGGTTACAAGCCTTGGCAAGCTACTGCATAAAACAGCTGTGCAACTTGAGAGTTTTTCATATATGCTTTAACTTCCAGATTCCACAGAGTTAATTGATAACATTTTCCTCACTTATGTGTAACTTCTCTGGAATTGGGGTTTTATTCTGTGAATATTGTTTGTCTTGAAGTCATGTCATTTGCACAGGATCTAAACATATGGCTTTGCCATCAGGATCTGTAAACTTTGATGTATTATTTCTTGAACACTTCAACACACAGTAGAAGTGTAGGTGTGCTTTTAGAGTTCAGTGTAATACCAAACATCTGTATGACATTGTACAACTTGTAGTAACTTTCTTAATATTTTAGCAAGAATCCAATTATTTTAACCATATTTAATATGTTCAGTTAATAAAACTGCTGGCAAAAAAAAGAATATGCTTACTAGGAAAAACATCTATTGAAAAGCTTCAGGAAGCAGCAGCAGAAGTGTAAGGTCAAGCACTCATATACAGATATTCTTAAAAATCTGGCATTAAAAAGTCTTCGGATGTACTTGTAGACGTCTGGATAGAAAGTCAAAAAGAGTTTGCTTAATGACTTGAAAAAGGTCTCGACTTTCAGCCTGTAGTGGCATGAATAATTTTATTGCCGTAGATGTGGAATAAATTCAACTTTGTTAAAAATTTCAAAGGGTAGATATTTCCTGATCAGTATGACCAAACATTTTTACGTGGGTTAGGGTAGAAGGTCAGTTGAAGCTATGAAAACCCCGCCAGCTCAATGGGAGTTATGGAGGCCTCCATGTAAATCTGAGTGAGCTACGCTCAAAGACCAACAGGGGAATCTATTATAATATCTGCTTTTGAAGAGTAGTCAGGATGACCTGGGAGGACTTTACCTGCCCCATCTGTTCTTTATCTCTAAAGACAGTCATAATATTTTTAATGGGCATATAAGGGAACATAGGATCAATTTATAGCAAAACAAACACTGAGACACAGTGATTTCTTGATTGCTATGTAAATTACTGCTGCTATCTTAATTGCCCATTTAATGCTGTGTTTAGCAAATGAGATTTCCTTTCTTATTGTTAATTCCTCAATGCAAAGCACTTCAAATATATTTTTATTACCACCACGAGTCTTTTTTTTGTGTCTTCAGCCTTTTCTAGTAGTATGCATACTATTTACAAATATACAACAATTCTAAATATGTCCTGACTTTTTTTTTTTTATTCAAGCCACTACCAAAAAACATGGTGTCAAGACTATGTGAGTCCAAAAAGGTGTGTGCTGCAGCTGATATGCAACTCCAGGTATGTTCTTTGCATTCTAGTCTCCACTCTCTATCCAGAACTTACAGGACATATTTTCATTCTTATAGTTTTACCAAATTTTTATTTTAATGTAGACACATTATCTAACTATATGCAAATTAGTGAAAATGAATTCATTTTGATATTAATTTTCATGTTTGTTTTTGTGAACGTATTCTGTGTTGTCTGCTTAAAGCTAAATGTCTAAGTCTGTAGGAAAATACCTTGAAAACCACAGCTTCTGAAAATGGTTGGATTATCAGAATTCCCAAATGTGGTTTAAGATTGAGTTCTTAAATTCACAGACTCATTTAAGGAGAACTTGCAGTAGAGGAAGTATTGCGTACCTTTGGCTCATTAAAGCGTAGCAGGGCTGAGAGATACAGGCCACCTTAGTAAAATCAAACCAGCTCATTTATTTACTACAATATGATTTGAGCTCCTTGCCTTCTGCAGCTCCAGTATGAAAGTGGCAACTTGTTACTGCCATCGAAATTGGTTGCTGAGTTATAAGGCTGTAAGACTTCTCTCTCACAGTGTTAGGCACAGTAATTAAATTCATAAACCTTTATTTTCTGTGGGTAGATGTGATTGATCAGTCATTCCCATAAGCAAACCATCAGCGTTGCTTTTCTTCAAAGGAAATAAAGGAAATTAGGGTACTATCTAAAATGGGTATTTAGGTTTTTTCAGTCCTGCAACAGCAGTTCTCAGATGTGGACCGTAGCATTAGCATCCAGCCAAGTTTTTTTACAGTGAGAGTTTGGCTGCATTTAGTATGCTACAAGCTTCTGCTGTGTGATTGTTGTGATTTCATTTTCTTCTTTGTTTTGCCTTAAGCCAGAAGCATGTAATTTTTCTTTTTACAGTTGACCTAGTGTTTAGGTGAGGTAACTCTGCTAGTACCTTAATAAAGGGTAGTCATTATTTTTGAGATGTGGAAAGAAATACATTTAAAGATAGATCTTTGTAAGTCTTCACTTTGAGAAGTGCCCAAATGATTGCAACTCTGTCTACAAACATGAGTTGCTCTGGTTAACTGAAGTTGATTTAAAATAAAAACTTAGTTAAATATTTGCAGTTTGATCTGTGCAGTTACTTATAGTGATTTAAAACTAATCAGAATACTGGAATGTGGACCTGTAAATGTATATGTGTCAGTTACACTAATCAAAAGCAGACTTAATGCTGTTTTCAGTGTATACATGTATTTTTCATTGGTTAAACTTAACGGATTTTTGCATTGTGGTTTCAGTGCAGCACTGGTTGTCAGTGACCAGTGTTGGCTGTGCAGGAGGTGTGAACAAGGAGGGTGCTATCTGTCGCTGTACCTCTGTGACATGAAAATAACTGCACCCTCTCTGCCGGTCTGGTTTTGAAATGCCTGCTCCTGGCTCTGAAAGGTTCTCATAGCTGAGAATCCAGACAGAATGTGAGCAAGAATATAATTAATTCATATGGTATTTTTGGGGGGGAAAAACCCAATTCTGAATTGAAATAAAATTTATGCTGAGAATGCTTAGTGGTGGACCTCTATTCATGAAGTCCACCAACACAGAATAATTTGCCAATGTACAGACTAGTAACCATCAAAGTGATGATCAAGTGCTTTCACATGCACCCATTCTTTTCTGCTGTGTCCACACCAGCTATATATAGATCTGACAGATTTCCTTTCATCTTTGAATATGTATTTGCTATAATCCTGTCAAGGTTTGAGACCAAATTGACAGTGTGGGGGCTAAATGGGCTTGGATACCAAGAACGCTTTAAGTCACAGATATATTAATAAGTGACACGGCCTCGTCGCGTGGCGGGGGAGATGGCATGATTCAGGAGCAGTCATTGCATCAGTCCCGTAGGGTGAGCTGTGCAATCCCCTCTGCCGCTGTTGGCCCTCAGGTGCTCCTGAGGTCTCTGTAGGGTCTGTCCCAAAGTGACTCCAGACCCCATAGCTTTAGGACTGGAGAGAGAACACCCACTTCTGGTAGGCTCAAATTCCTGCGGGTGCCTAATGATTGACTAGTGCTGGCAATGATGCAGTGATTAAGCAGGCTGCTTGCCCTCAAATTACTCTTGTGTAACTAAAGTTCAACCAGTTTCAACTGATGCCAAACGACCACAATGCCACACTGAATAACATTATTCATTTCCTACTTTCAGCACCATGTTTTTGGAGATTCCAATTGTAATGCCCTCAGAAGTATGCACTCATTTCAAAGAGACTGGCTGGCAGAGCCATTCTGTTTATTAATTCAGAAAAAATGTCCCAGAGAAGTTGATTGCATGGCAAATATAAAGTTCACACATTCCTTTGTAGAAGTGTGTATTATTGCTTCTGCAGATTTAAAAGTATAAGAATTCATTGAAGAAAAAACATACATTTCAATCTGCAGATGCCAAAGTATATATGTACTACTAATGTATATACCTGAAAAAACGGTGAATGATGGCTGTAATACCTTTCCTTCAGACTTTGCAAAGAGTATATTCTATATTGATGACTAGATGCTATGTAAGCCGTATTTGACCTTTAAAGGAAAGAAAAATGCTTACAAATTTTCCAGCAGTGAGGAAAATGTCTAAAGGTTCTTTTGTGGTCTGTTCAGAAAATAAGTCTATTGTGAAAATAAGAAATGCTGCTGGTTTTTCATCATAACTGTAATACCTCTACATTTTCTTCCAGCTCATGTAATCAGTTACTCAAGAGGAAAGATATGCGACTACATATACCTTCTCATAAGGCTTTTACCATGCAGATTAAGTCCCAGAGTCTTTCAGTCAGTAGTCTCTTCACTGGAAAACACGTATCTATTTACATATTAATACTATTAAGCAGACAAGGAGCTAGAAAGAACTGGAATTAAGTAGAACTAATAAATACCAATGTCAGTGCAAAATAGAGAGACGGTATGTAGATAGACAACTATTTGATAGCCTTTTTATATTTTTAGATCTTTTGGGAAATGAGTTTTAGTGAAATTAGAAATCATCTTCTAGCTACTGCTTAATATTAAGAGTTAGCATGCTCCTCAACAGTATCACCTAAAATCCTGTGGTCCTGGGATGTGCGTCCTTTTCCCATTTCAAAGGCCTGTGTAAACACACAGAACTGGGGTTTGTAAATGGGAATGCTTGTGGATATAAAGTTCATCCAAGTTTATTTTCAGGGATGGAGGGTTTTTTTAACTATGCTGTCCAGGTGGCCTGGCTCATGGCTTTCTTCCCACGCTTTACCTGTGCCAGGATCAGGGGAAAGCTTATAGCTGGCTTCAGTGAGTCATTTCTCTATCACCACGTTGTTCTTTAGGCAATCCATTTCACTGAACTTCAGCTCTTGTTTCCTCACTGCCTGGCTGTGAGTTGAGCTTTTGCTCAAGCTTCCTGACCACAAACTACTTGACTCCAAATTTTACTTTAGAGAAGGTCCATTGCAGAGCAATCTGCTCCATCTTGTGAGGAACACTGAAGAGCAACTGTAAACAGGTCATAACGAGGCTGAGAGATAGAAAAAAGAGGATCGAGGCTGGGCTGAAGCAGGATGCCAAAGTCTGTGATCAGATGCAGAAATTCCTGATGTTTGGTTTGGGTTTTTGGAAAGGAGAGGGAAGTTGGTGTGGAATGACTCCTGCAGAGTCACAAAAGCCTAGGGTGACAGGATAAAGTGAGTTTTCTAGGACTATTACTTTAGGTAATTTTCAGATCTATTCATGGCACTTAGTGTTGGTCATATTCTCAGTCACCCTTGCTACCATAAATGCTGTAGCTTTTGTTAAACTTCATTAAAAAAAAGAACCAGGATTCTAGAGACCAGCTCTGACAATGAAAAGAACAAGCAAAGGCATTGCCAAGCCTCTTTCCCTTCCAAGATAAGTGTAAAAAATATTGTAGTTTTTACCTTAGTTTTTTCTTTAGATTTTTATTTTTTCATGTTATCAGTATAATGATTGAAAATTTTAAATACCCCTGCGAAGTTTGCTTTTTAAGAAATAAAGTACTCATCACTGTTTGCCATTTGATGTAGTGTCTTCATGGAATTATCCTCTGAACAGGTATTTTCTGCCTACTCTGGATTTGTAGATGGAGCGATGTTAAGTGCTTGTATCTCTTGCTCAGTGTCAGTATCTAGGACACAAAACTTGCAATGTCATTAATGGCTGATCCTGCAAGCATAGGTCCTATTGACCTCTTTTCTTCTCATTAGCCGTGTAGGAAGCAAGCAGGAAATTCAGGAGTAGCTCCTGCAAGTTATGACTTCTTCACCCCTCTCCTTATAACCCTCAGTTTTTCTTGAAAAAATCAATTGTCACGTTTATAATTTGAAAACAGCATCAAAGGATTTATCAAGATTCTGTATGTTAGAAGACAGCTTGTTCAAACAGAAGGAATATGGTCCTGTAGAAACAGTCACATTTTTGGTGTATGTGTTGTATTCAGCTCCCTCCCCCCAGTGTTGAATTCTAATAAATAATTAAAAAGTTCAAAATGTTTGTGTACCCAAGTGTCTTAATAAAGAATCTTTTCACAGGCTGAGGGGGTTGTGTTTTTCAGATTGCATAAAACATCCATTCTCCATGGGTGGAGAATGCCTCCAAAGAGCCTTTTCTGCATAAAATTTCTGCTTTTCATGGTTATAATTCGTAAAACAGTGTGTTTATCTCATTGGAAATGGTATTGCAGTATCCCTGGGAGTGTGACTGGGCCCAAATCTCTAGCCAAATTATTTGCTTCATTCCTTTCACAAGAGTGTTTTGAGGCTCCCTGCTGTCAGTTTTCGTATGAAATGTGCCTACCACAGGATGGCCTGACCTGAACTCTTTGGCTTAAATATCTGGATCCACCAAACTTCTCAAAAATATCTTATGTTGCACAGCAATGGGTGTCCTCTTCTTCTGTCTTTCCTGCACTTCCACAGAATAGGAAATCTTTATATTAAAAAAAAAAAATGCTACCATTTTTTTCAGTGAGGAACACTTTGAGCCCTGGCACTGTCTTCTATCCATGCTTATTTCATGTTTGCTGTTAAAGTGCAGATACTCCGCTTTGCTGTCTTTGCCTGAAAAGTCTTTTTATTGGTGCCGCTTTCCCAATCTCCAAACACCTCAGTGATTTGGAGTCATGCATCTGTGTTCTGCTGTAGTTCACGTGCTTCTGCACAAAAATTGCCCATGAACCAGCTCTTACCTCTGTGGTAAAGCACCCTCCTGGTGCAGCGTGATCTCAGGCTAAGCTTACATTGCAGCAATTTACTGCTCTGACTGCGAGAGCTAAAACAAAGGAAACATCTCCCTTAGTACGACATTGTTCGAGTGCTCTAGCAGAAACTCGGGGGCATCAGCAGCTCCGTGTCCAGCTTTTTATGTTCACTGCCCGGGCCGTAACTTGCCCCTGCAGGTGTGATGTGTTCTCATGGCTGCATGCACACGTCTTGGAACAGCTTATTTTGCTGTGTCCGCTCAAATAATTTGAAGTCTTTTTATTAAATCTATTTAAAAATACTCTTTTTGAAAAGGGGAATCACTGGAGGGTTTTAGGAACAGGTCTTAATTTTATTTAAAAATGTGGGCGATTTAGTACTGCCAGTGTTCTCAGTGGCCTAAACACAGATTTAAGATAGGTCATGATGATGGTGGTTGGTGTACTCCAAAAACCTGTTTCTCTCCTTGTATATTATACTAAAAATAGATGATTTACAAAATCATATATATTTAAACTCTTCCCTCTCCCCATTCTCTTTCTCCCATTCTTTTGTATTTGTCTTTTTTGGTTGTCAAACGCCAATGCCATGTGCCAAAGACAAACATGTATTGTATCTCTTCAGGTATTTTATGCTGCCTTGGACCAAATCTACCATGGGAAACATCCTCTAAAAAAGTCAACCACAGAAATTTTAAAGGAAACACAGGAGAAAGTTTATGGATTGCCATATGTACCTAATACAGTGAGTGGAAATATACTAACTGTATAAGCTACACCTTTTCTTTGATAGTATATTAATACCCGTACCTCTCCCTACCCTTTGCCCTGCACACTCACATGCTTATTGTTGTATTGTTATGTTGAAAGAGTTTTCTTTCTTTCAGCCACTTTATCCAGAGAGTACGGTGTTGGAAATTTTCAGCTAAAAATCAAAATTTAATTAATGTACCTGGTTTTGTACAGGTATAGTCTTGTCATGCTGAACTTAATTACTTTTTCTTTTATTTTCTTATTAAGGAAGGCACGGGAAAGAATACATTGGAAAGAGAGTTTATTCTAGCTTTGTAAAGGACTGTTTGTAAAAGGCAACAAAACACTGTGCTGCATGTTGGTGTTTGTATACTGTCAGTGTCAGCATGTGAGAGCAAGTCAGTGTGAAGTAGGACTTGGAAGTGAGTTTTTCTCACTGTACTGCTGTGACCTTTGGCACATCACTTATTTATCCTTTCATGTGGTGTCTGAAAGTGTTAAAGCCTTGAGTTCTACTGAGCTATGTAATTTTGATCTTCATCATGAGTAATCATGCGTTTGTTCTGTACTTCATGTGACATCCAAAGGTGGAGTTTGCATAGATGATAGTCACAGGATTTCCTGGGCTGTCTGGAGCTGAATTCCCAGCCAGAGCATGGCCTGAATCACTGTTTGACACTTTGGTCAGAATACCCAGATCCTTTCTCTGCTTTCTGCTTCTCAGGAAATGTACTTTTCTCCTTAGGAAAAATGTGACTTTCGTTCTCTGAGAAGGGTATTAGGAGATCCATGCTTCAGCCCTTTCCTCATTGAAACTGTACTGCCTTTGCTGGCCTGGCAAAGCCAGAGAGTTGCAAGGAAGACATCTTCAGAGTATGATGTTTGACTTCTTAGCATTTTTATAAGTGTTGCTTTACACTGTTCCTCTGCATGTGTTAGTTATCCAGTGAATGGAACAGTTCCCTGCTTTGAAAGGTAGCCTGTGTTTTTTGTTCCATTTAAAATATTTTTTGTTTAGCTGTTAACTTCAAAAGAGTGTAACATCTTGTAATGAGCACAGCCTCAATATGAAGAGGGACAACAAGTTTTGGCCTGGAACTTCATCCCAGCAAAATGTACTGTGAACTTTTGAATTGTCAGAAAGTCTATGTTCTTTACATTTATTGAATGTAGAATTAGTGTGTGTAGTCAAGAACTGTGATACAATTTAAATTTCAGTAAAACTTAGTGAAAAGTGACATTAGAAGAATGTTAGCACTCTGTAGAGTAATTAGTGTCTGTAATTTGGCTTGCTGTCCTTTGCTGCTCTTTCTTCTGAACCTAAGATATGGTTTCAGTTTAATTTGTAGTCCAGATAAAAAAAAAAAATGTCTTGGAAGTAAAAGTTGGTGGGTTTTGGGGGGTTTCTTGGTTTTTGGTGGTTTTTTTAAGTGAAGAGAGTATATCCCTTCCTTTCATTTAGTTTCAGAGCTAGACATTGAAATACAGTAAGAGAGACCAGCTTTTATTTTCATCTGTCGTTTTGCTAGGTACATACATGGATTGCAGAGAAAACGAAGTGTTTTGATTATTTGAATTTTATCTGCTCTCTATAGGTTTACATTCAATTATGAATCCCTAAGTAAGGCTTGAGTATCTTAAGTTAGTGGTGTTAGGTAAAAGTAATTCTTCCTTAGTGAAGATCTTAACTGCATTAGTGTGATTTACTGTAGTAGCATTGTCTGTTAGGGCTGTATAAGCATCCCTTATTACCTCCTGATAAACCTTAATTCCCTCTTACTGCTCTTGACAGGCAAGTAAACTTAGTAAATATCCTCTGAATGTACTTGGGCTTCAATCTCATTGTGCAGACTCATTTTCTGAAGTAGAGCCACAGCAGATACCTTCAGCAGATGACTTTCTGTCTTTCTGAGGCACAGCTCAGATAATAGGACAATTTGTATGCATCTTTTTGTTACAGGACTTTCAAAACGAGGCACATAAACTACACCTAATAAGTAAATGCTCCTGTACCTATGTGGTGATACCTATTTTAAGGTAAACCAAAGCATCATCCCCAGCAAATACCATGTCTTAGGTGCCAACAGGAGGGACAGTGGGAAGAAAATCTTGTCAAAGTCTGTATTTGCCATTCAAATAGGTTTTACAGGCATTGGGGCATTTGGCACTGCACGCAGTAGTATTTACATTGGCTGCGTCGCAGAAGCTAGTGCCACATGCAAGGCAGAAAGGAAGGATGGAGCGGACTGTAGACAGACAGAAGCACAGAGAAACAGCACTCCACGAGACTTTGTTTTCCTGAAGAGTGCAAATCTCAATTTCTGGCTGGCCATTGCTTATCTGTTCAAAAGTACACAGGGTTTGCTGCTGGCTCCTGGAGGATGAAATTCCACTGGGATTTCTTTACTCTATTACCAAATCCAGAAGCTGACGACTGCCAGGCAGGGGGCAAGGAAATGTATCTGTTTGCCTGTTTTTGCAGTGTCTGGCGGTTTTGTTGCCAGAGGAGATGTGTGTTACTGAGTTTGGAAAATTAATAGAAATTTTGCACAGGCTGGATTCTTCAGTTCTTCTGATGTCTTTAAAAAGCAATCAGTCTTCCTTTTGACTCTTCTAAGAAAGCAAGATAAACCAAATAATAATGACCACACATTTTCCTGCCATTTCTTCCTGAATGTACTTGGTGTTGAAATCTGTGCACTCTGGGGAATTCAGTACTCTGCTTCTGCTCAAAACTTTTCTTCAAATCGTAGCTTATTTCTCATCTCCTGTGAAGCCAAGAGAGGCCTGCCTTGCAATTGATAACACTGTCTGCTTTTAGAGTATCTCTCCTGGTCTCTTCTACCTTTGTCTCCAGGATGCCCAGAGAGACTTTTTGAAAAAGTATCAGGTGACCCTTTGATCAACCCGAGACATGATCAAAGTTTCTCCCCATGATCTGTTGCTTAGTCCCCTGCCTGTCCCCCAAGTTCAGACTTGAAAACTACTTTCCTTTGAGACAGTCATCAAAACTTAATGATATGCCATTGTTAGTCCTGAGCCAAGCATAATAATTCCTATCTCCTGCTGTGGGTTTCGGTTCAATATGGTAACAGAAAATGAGACACAGGGTAAACAGGCTCTACATTGATAGTGGCGATTGCAGCCTCCTGCAGTTACGGGAAAGAGCTCCCAGTAATGAAGTAGTTTTACAATAAGCACCAGCTGCCCAAATCATCATACCTGAATTTTCTTTGTGAAAAATTGAATTAGTTTGAATTATTGATTCTTATTTTCAAAAAAATTATTGTGGACTTACATATTAATTGTCTGTCCGTCATAGTAACCTTCTTTCATTCTAATCTGGAAGTTTGGTGGGAGATGCTGGTTTGGCTTGTGACTGTGAGGAGAAATGATTTTGAAGAGTGAGGCACAGTGAATCTGGATTCTTTTTTATATCGCTGCCAAATAGTCCATTTTGCATTTTTTAAAATGACATGGCCTTCCGGTAAGCTTTTCTTCCAGAAAAAAAAGAATGTCTTGTGTGGTACTTGAATACAAAGTGCAATGTTGGAATTAACCCACACACATCATTCTAATTACACTTGATAGGAGGGAACATGTTGCTATGTAGGGAGCTTTTGGATATTTTTTGAACCACTAAATAATTTGCTATGTACCTTTTTGCTCTAGCATGTTAAGTACGTATTAGTTCAGAAGGACCACCTCTGCTGGTGGCCTAAAATTTACATCAGGTTACAGATTTAATTATGCTTATATACTTTTGTCCAGAGTGCAGGTTTCTTTGGCATTATGAGAACTTCCTAACGGCCTATGGTTGCTAGTAATTGGAGAGACCAAAACACCTGTGAGACCAAATATGTTAGCCAGCCAAGTTTGCCAACAGAAAACAAGGCAGGTATTGTTATAGATACCCTAGAGGGAAGAAGTATATGAAAAAAGGTGTATCACCAATGTGGTGGTTAGTCTTTCTTCTTCCTGCAGCTGGGGGGACTCTGCCCAGACAGGGATCCTGACCTTGGAAGACTCCACCTAGGTCCTTGTCTTAACTTGCTGGGATTGTGTCTGTCATGTTCCTCACAAAGGAAATCAATGGATGAGATGCAACCTAACGTTTGGAGTGCTTGCTCGGGGAGGCTGTAAGGCACTACAGGAAGACGTGGCTTGCCATGGGTGCTGAGAACACAAGGATTTCATTAACAGGATGCCTATAAAGGCATCTGGGAGGCTGGTCAGCTGAAGAGCAGTTGGTGTCACTAGACAGAGAGAACTAGCTTCTCTGCAGAGAGTAAGTAGTTTCTGCATCACATGTTGTCACCATGTGCCCAAGTCTGCTTTTCATTTTCTTGAAGAACACCTGAGAGCAAAAGAGCAGCTGTATGCCTCTTTTTCCTTCTTAGGAGCCTTTTTTTAGGAGTTTGAAGGTGACCTGACCTCATGCGTAGTTGTGTTAGGTAAGCCAGAGGCCAAAAATGGTCACAATGTGGTTTCTGAAGTTCTGTATCACAATCTTTTGCTGATCATGATTACTCTCAGTAGTGGTGCCACAGTGAAGAGGAGAGTATCGTTTTTAACAGGCCTATTCCTCAGCCTACTGAGGGCTGGCTGGCAGTTTGAGTGAAGTATCTTGTTACTGAATCTGCCGTCCGTGTCATTGTGGCATCTGTTGTTTTAGGATTTCTTGTTGGGTCTTTGGAGTGACTAATAACGTATGGTTATAACTGTGATCCTGTATAACATTTCATGTGAATATCAGTAACACCATACAAAGAGACTAAATAGTCAGGCTGGGCAAGCAATGAGGCAGCTGTCTTAAAATAAATAAGCGATAACCCTTAACCTCTGAAGGTAAAAGTGTTTTTAAATTCTGATAACTTGACTCAAGTGGTGAACATGAATCTCGAAATTTTTGGTAAGGAAGGCTAAGTAGTGGCTGCCTGTTAAATTCAAACTGTGATTTCACTTCATACTTATATTATCTAAAATCTTCCTAAATTTGTCTTAGATTTATTAAGTTAAACTAATTTCATCTTGGAGCCTAAGCAGAACTGAAAGCTAGGTTAAGGGAAATGAAAAAGAACAGCTAAAAGGTAGAATTGTTGCTGTTGGCGAAGAGTTTTTAAATGACCCATACTGGGTTGAGGATGAGGGAGTAAAATTTATGGTGCTAATCAATAAGATGCTGAAAAGAACTAAGTGGGGGAAAAAGCCTGTATATTTGAATGTCCGAGAAAAGGAGGTTATTAGAAAAGTAGAAGCCATGTAAAAGTGAGAAAAACAAAAGACAGGATAAGCTCTAATAAGCCAAATGAAAAACTGTGGAAGTTTCAAGGAGCTTAAAAAACAAAAAGGTTAGTAATGATTTAAAAAAATGCATCAGAAAAAGGAAGGCTGCCGTATTTGCTGGAACAATGTCAAAAGATGCTCTGTAGTTATCAAAGAGACTGAACCAAAGACACAAAGTAACCTGTTGCAAAGAAGATTTGTGAATAAGAAACCACGCCCTTTAAAGACCTAACTAAGATAATAAAAAATAAAGATCATTACTAAAAGAATACTAAAAGAATTCAGAAGAAAAAAGGCTAGAAATGCTGAGTTGCAAAATACAAGTAGTGAAGGTAAATAAAGTTGCATAACTGCTGAAGAAATAAGAGGAGAGAATGGATTCAGTGGGGAGAGAAGAACAACAAATGTCAGAGAAAGCAGAAATACTCCATGTCTCTGCCTCAGTGTTTTTTAAAAAATAAGTGAATTTTGATTAGGTAAGTAATGCATGTAATTTTTGAGAGGGATAGAAACACAACTGAGATTAAAGAATGAAAACTCAGAGAAGAATTAGATTAGAAGTAGTCAGGTTGTCAGAATATTTAAGTTTGTCAAAGCAGTCACTGACCTGGAGGAATTATCACTCACAAACGCGTGACAAACTGGTAGTGCTATTGTGATAGCTGCTCTTCTGAAGGGAGGAGAACTTGGGGACTGCGAACTCATCATTCTGACTTTGTCACTCAAGAAGTAGTAAAACCGATTATTAAGCAGCTCATAAGTACCTTGAGAATAATCAAGTGAGCAAAATAACCATGTTTTTGTTAAGAACCATCGGGGATGGAAAAAAATCCGCTTTTCTTCTTAAGAAATTGATTGATCTTGGGAATAGGAAGGAAGTGGTTGATAGTGTAACTCTAGACTTAGGAAGCTTTCTGACACTTGCAAATTGCAATTCTACAAGGAAACTGTGGAGTTATGGCTGAGGCAACATGTAGAAAACACGCTGAAAGAGCAAGTGAAAGCTTAGTTTCATGCTGGGACATTTTAAGTGGAAGTCACCAGGGGTCTGTCCAGGAATTACTGCGGTTCTGTTTTTTTGTTAATGATTTGGATGAGAATTTATATATAATACTTACAGAAGATCCTTCAGTTGACAAATATTACAGAAACCATGAAAAGTAGAATTTAAATGATTCAGAGAATTTGTAGGGTTTGTTCAAAATGTTGAGAATGTCATCCTTTCAAAATTAATCCACAGTAGTTTGCATTAGGAAAGCAATTAAATCCGTAAGTATTTAAAGAACAATAAAAGCCAAAAGAGCGTGTTTTTATTCATGAGATTCTGTTAAAGAAAATTATATCTGGGGTTTTTATATATTTTAGTGTTTGGTGTTGGGGACTTAGCAGTGGGTAGTGGTGTGTCCTGTAGTAGGTGTCTACCTCTTAAAAAGATGTAGAAAAACTGGAAGAAATACAGAGAAGTGGTTTTGGAAAGGTAATAGGTTTGAAAACATGATCCCTGAGGAAAGTTGAGGAAATGGAGTTTATTGGGCTAGCAAAGAGAAAATTATGTGGGCACACATGAGTACATATGTTCTGGTATTGAAAGCCTTTTATGAAAAAAAACATAATTGGAACTGAGACTGTGATCATTTGTTTCTTATAAGTGAGCAAATAGTAGGAGGGGAAAAAATGGTTTGATTTACAACAAATGCGATTATGGTTAGTACCTAATCTTTTAAACTCTTGTCAGTCTTTTCCCTTGTTTGTTGAAGAGGGAAGCAGACACGCAGCAGGTCTAGGATCTCCCTTATAGGGAGTTTTAAAGAAACCACTGTCGTAGATCACAGAGACATAGATTTCATAGTAAAGGCAGAGAGCCCTCATAGTAGATTGCTTTTCCACTTTTTCTCTCTCTTCAATTACTTGAAGAGGCACTGATGTTGCTCATATTCTACTTTTTGGAGTGTTTTGAAGAGAGATGAAGTCATATGTCATTACTCAACCTCTTGAAGTTTGTGTAACCCCTTCAAAGTAATTTTTTACCTTGCCATGTTGGAAACCAAAGTTATTTACACAAAGTGCAAATCCCTGGATTGGTTTTCATATGAGACTTCTTAAAAGTATACTATAAAATCAAGTTAAAGAGTCTGGGTCTGAGGGAAAGATTAATAAAGGAGTGCACGGTGAACTCTAGGGAAGTGATAGTTCTATAAATAATTAATAGCTAAAAGCCATTTCAAAAAGATTGGTGCCCTGCTGAGGTCAGTATTAAAGTAGACGCTGGGACTTTCAAAAGCTCTTAAAGTCACCCTTCAAGGTTTGTTTAGGTTTCTGTCTTTCTAGAGTTGAGGTCATTTTATGATAAAGAAAATGCTGATAGCAGATATTGTGAAGATTTGTTTTCCGGTGGTAATATGACACTATTCACTGGGCAACTATCTACAGCAGCAGTGTGTTTACAGATATCACGAGATATGAAGCACTTTTAAGGAAATTCTTTTTGCAAGTGTTAGCCCCATGAAACTCAAACATACTTTAGCGATAGTATTTACATGTAGCAGAGCACTTTAAGGAACAGTGCAGGAAGTAGTTGCATACATCTCTTGGTAACATTTTGAAATAGCTGAATGTGCTTTAGATGTATCTTTGTGTATATAAATGCAGATTGCTTTGTTTAGTTTTACATATTTCTGTTCTCACATCTCACATTTCCTTTTTTTTCCCTCAGGCTTGCAGTACTGGAGCTATATTTGCTAGTGATAGATATAGCTGAATATATCATTGTCATAAATACAGGCTAGAGGGCCTGAAATGAGATGCTCTTCAAACGTAGTGTGAGATTGTCCTTTCTATGGAAAGCTTGCAGTCAAAACAGAAAAGAACAAGAGAGAGGAGATATTATCACCCTCGCTTAACAGGAGGTGGCAGTTAGACTGAGAGGGGGGAAAAAGTAGTTTCTTCAAGTTCATAATGCAGTTTGTGGCAGATTCAGGATTAGACTCATGAACCCCTTAATCCCTGTCTGGAATGGCTCTGGCAAAAGATGGTAAATGAGCATTACTGTAAAATAGTAGCTATCTCATCTTCCAGTGCAGATACAGATAATTTACATGATTAAATTGTACTGGCAAATGTATTTTGCAGTTACAACATTGCTTAAAATATTTCTTGTTTTTTCTAAGAGCTTACCTTAAGCAGCATTCATGATGTTTGTTTTAAAAGAATAGGTCAATACTTAAAATTTGGTTTAATTGGTAAAGTAGAATAAAAGCCTTGGGCTTCGGCGTGAGTCTGTACCCAATGGAAACCGTGATGATCTGATTCTAATTATCTCAGGCTTCTGACTCTTTAAAGCTTAGGCAGTAATAGAAATTATTAATTGGTAATAGAATGGGGGGGGTGTATTGCATGTGTATGTATATTTGTGTAGAGTTAGGGGTTACAACATGAAGGACTTGTTTGGAAATTGTCTGATTGCGTGTTTCTTGTATTTTTCTTTAATGACTAGCTATAATGTTTACATGTAACACTGTCTCTCAACGTGTGCAAATAAGGTCAGTCAAAGGACACAATATAGAATCAATTTTTGTATCTCTGTGTCTTTTAATCCAAATTGTGAGGATTGTGGAGCAATGCAGATCATACATTCAGCTTTTTGATACCGGTATTCTTTGTTCTTTCCCGTGTCCCCCTTCCCCCAGTCCCTTTGTGGGGAGGAGAGAAGAGGGTGAAGAGTAAATAGTTTTAAATGATTTTGCTATAGCAGCTCAAATGCATTAATAGTTTATAAATAAGAATGAAATATTTTTCTTTCATTTAAGTAATTCAAAGACCATATGGTACATATCTAGAATCACCTAAGTGGTTAATTGCATGTTAAATTCCTTTCCTCTTCCCTAGTGTAAACAACTGCAAAAATATTTACATTCCCTGCCTTGCTAGATTTATTTATCATTTTATAATAAAAACACAGAAGTGTTATAAATTGAAATCTTAATCTCTTGCTTGACTCGCTTTCTAAAATGTCAGCGATGTCTCTGAGTTGGTTTACTTTGTGCACTCTCCCACTCCTAACACAGAAATGCACGACACTGAAAGCTGAAGAGTATTGATGTTAAGCAAGTTAGGGGCACAGCACAAGATACGGTTTCTTGAAATTAACTTTCTGTTATTCTAAACAGGATTAGAAACTGCAGCAAAGGAAGTGGCTTTAAAGCTCTTTATTGGATTTTTTTATTATTGTGAAACTCCAAAATGATGATGATGTAATTCTATAAAACTTAGAGGGGCTTGGGCCAAAAATACAGGGAGTAAGTTGACCGAGCAAGCTGCTGCATACCTATGGAGACAATTGTTTCTGCCAGTCAGTGAGAGCTCTAGCTTTTCCCCAGAGGTAGCCACTGGCAAAAGTAGTTTGTAATCTCTGCACTCCAAAACTCATTAAATTGTTTCTTCAAGTGAGAATGAATGAGGACGTCTTCAAAGCTTGCTGTAAACTTATGTAACAAGCTAATGTAATAAGGAAAAAAATTCTGAGATTTGTTTCAGAATGAAAGAGAGAATTCTTTAAGCTGCAAAGCATATGTGAGAATCCTTTTCTCGTTTTGTAAAGTAAGTGAGTAGTTTAAACAGAAAAGTGGGAGAATAAATTCTTCTATATGACAATTTGGCCTCCCCAAAATAAGCGCACCCAGCAGCAGAGGTTGAGCTTTGGAGCCTGATTAGCACCCTAATTCTGGGAGTCACTGTACTGAATGAATGAGACAAATTTTCTGTACGTGATGACTGGATGTTGTTAAAGTTCCGTGCTGGGAAACCTCTTGAGTATCTTCCTTGAATTTTGAGAAAAGTGATCTTCAGTTTCCATCTGGGAGAGAATATGGGAATGAAGAGCATGAAAACGCATAGTGGAGTCGAAGGAAAAAAAGTGAGACCAGATCTCCTGGTCATTAGATAATACAGTTTTTTCTTTTGCTAAAAGCACTTTTTTCCCCTCTGATATTTTAAAACGATGCCTGCACAGCTAGTACATCAGAATGGGAAACTTGATAAGCTAAATGTGGACCATCCCTCTGATCCGCACCCCACAGTAAATTTACCATTTTTCTCTGCTGAAAAGTGGCCTCATAGTTCTTGACCTGTAACCTGCAGCTCTTTACATCCAACCTCCAGCTCCTGCTGTATGAGTGGCTGACACAGTGCCAAGAAAACATTGCCTGTGTTAACTTTCAGTGTGCTTGCTTGCATGCCAGAGTGGTGGTGTTCTGGAGTTGCACTAGCCCTGATAAACCTTGGGCTCAGCAGAGGGAAATAGCCTGTACTGATTTCTATGCTAATTGCCATTCTCTCCTGGCTCCCAACTTACCAGAGCCTGGAGCTTCTTCGTGACTCTCAGGAGTTTTCCACCCGTGCTGATAGCTAAATTCAAGGGCATTCGGAGCAATAATATCAAGTTAGTGCCAGACCCAAGGGTTCTCCACCCAGTAGCCTCTGAAGGAGATAAGTTGGCTGCTCCTCTGTTGGGTTTCCTGCCAGAATAAGAATTTAATTAAGAAGGGGGAGGGGGAGGCACCACATATCATCTCCATCAAATATTGTTCCTTGTGGAAACTATTCAACAACTTGCTCATTGATGTAATTACTGTAGCACACATTTTATAATTAGAAGACTTAAATGACGAAAATACTTTTCTTAATTTAGTGTTGGGTCTTTTCAGGTTCTCACTTGTGGTTTTTTGTCTTAAGATGCAAAGCAAAATGGACTTAAATATACTTTGAAGTAACTGAAGTCACAGCAGAAACTGTTGGGAGAGGAAAAGTCCAAGCACTAGTCAAGAATTTCTGTAGGTTTTTTTTTCTTTCCAAAAGATGTAGTAGGGTTTTTAGTGCTGATTCCATGTAATTAGTGGAGCTCCATGGAACAATGATTACCCACACTCAAACAAAAGCTAGGTTAGTATATATTAACCTGTAGTTTTTTGCTTTCGGTTTTGTCATTTTAGAATCACATCTAAATTTTTATATCAGATTATTTTTGTGATAATCTTAACAGTTCTAAATTTAGAATTCAAATAATTGAATCCTAAATTAGTTTATGTAGTCTTCAAAACAGTTTAGTTTAACTGATCCTACCATATTGTTAAAATGAATGAAGTGGCTTAACTTTTAAATAGAAGATAGAAGTTGTAATAAATTATTCAGATTTCTCCTAGAGCAGTAGTCCTATCCTCTCCAAAGATAACAGGATAAATACTTCTGTCCTCTGACTGCAAAGGAAGACCATGTGACTAGTTTAGGCAAGACACCTAGTTTAATGTAGCTAGAGTAAAATGGACTGAATCTTACCCTAAGAATGTATCCTACAAGGACTTTTAAAAAATTCCTGATAAGGTGGAAGAATACAAAAGTATCAGTGAGGTATTCTTGTTGCTTACACGATGGGATGGAAAGCCATTGCACTTGGAATTTTGGAAATATTTCAGACATGGTTATAAGAGAAGATTGATAATGTTGGTGGAAAAAAGGCCCCTTTAATAAGTGCAGTGGATCAGTCGCACACCCTTATTTGTCTGTTGTGTTGGATAAAAAGCAGGCATGAACATGACCTGTGGATGGCATATTATCATAACCCATGGGCTATGCTGTAAAATGCACTGTTTTATGAACTCCTGGAATCAGTTCATGGAACTTTTTGAAGTAGATGATTACTCAGAGTCTTCATTAACTTTCTAGCTGCTTACCAAAAATATAACATTTAATATGGAGAGTGCCCTAGTTCTACATGTCTGGCCTTTACCCTTTCCAAATGGGAAATTGATATGTCTTTTTTTTTTTTTAATATGGAGAAATCATTCGGCATTGGAAATAACACAAGAAATTAAGTCATTTTGCATCTATATCTAATTTTATTAAAATGAAGTTTTATACAAAAAGGCGAACCATTTAGTTTTAAATACATTTACAGTGATGTGTTTATTTTTTTATTGCTCATAGAACTTTTTAAAGGAGTAATAGCCTATATATTCTTGGGCTTTTTGAACATTTTATTGCCTAGATCGTAATCTCATCTGTATAAAGTAGGAAGAGTTTTTAAATGCAGGCAGGTAGCTCCTTGTGAATTAGGATAGAGGATGTGTCTTAATGTTTAAATATTTATTTACAGGTAGCAAAGTCCAGTTTTGGAAAGTTAATTGCTAGAACAGCATAGAATCAGAAAATGTACTTGAGTAATGTAATAGGTACTGGGTAATGGTGAAATACAGAAGATTGGGAGTTCCTGATCAGAAACTTTGGGTGAGGAGTGAGAAAAAAGTAGTGACAGGGAATGATGACATGCTAGAGTTATTCATAGTCTAGAGTGGGGAAAATCTGTATTGGTTAAAAAAAAAATAAAATTGAATATAGGCTTCAGACTTCACTAGGGAATAGCAGTGTTTATAATCAGATTTCCTTGAGTGCTGTTTGCAATATGAAAACAATCTTAGTTGCAGTATGCCTTTGAGGATGGTAGTCGTCTTACGTAACTTGAGCTAGCTAAAAGTATGTTCCTTTTGTATTCCAATGAAGGAAGAGAGAGTCATCTCTACCTTATCTGTCTTAGGCATCTATCTCAAGATAGATCAACTCATCCTCTATTTTTGTTTCCGTTTTTGGAGACTATCCCCTTGCCAATGAATTTTTGAATTCTCAACTTCATCATATTTGAGAGCCTCCCCAAATGCAGGGAGGGAGATAAGCAGTGTCTTTCCTTAATCTTTCTGTATCCTTTCCTTTTTTCTTTTGAAAGGAAGCAATGTGAAGTTTCGTACTTAAGTGTATTAGCAAAGATGAGGTCAAACAAAATGTCTTGTGTTTGAACAGAGGGTACTGAGGCCTGTTTTAGGTGCAGACTCTGAAACACGCTTTTGGTCTTGGACAGGTTGCTGAGAAGATGTTCTTTTCTCCTTGCTTACTTGTGATAGAGACTTTCAGCAGACCTGATGAATGGAATAGTTGATCATCCTGGAAGTGCAGAGGAGCTGTTTCGGGTGCAGACCATTAAATGCAAGAGCATTTGATGTGAACGATGTAATCTGAGCTGTTGAGGAAGACGTACTGTCCTAGTTACAGCGTATATGATGCATTAAAATAATTCCTTTCTGATGGGAGGGGTGGAAATATTCTTCCCTATGTCAAGCTCATAGAAATTATTTTTGTTTGTAGCGGAAAAAGCAACTTGGATTTTTCACTGAAATGATCTATTTGGAAATTATTTAAATTTCTGAGTATGTGAAACCAATTAATCAGTAAAGCTTTCCACGTTCCTAAGAGAGTTGTACTTTCAAGTTGAAACTTTTAATCCTAACTTTGAAAACTTACTGTACAATAAAATAAAAACTGACATGTTTTCCTGCTCAGTCTTCTCAAAATGTAGGCTCTCTGATCTGTTTCAAAATGTGCTTTTAGTTTAGTGATTATGGTTATAATTAAGGGACTAGTTAGAAAAACTGTAGCTATAAAGTATAAACACGGCAACCACAATACTTTTCAGAGCAAACTGGAGAATCTGTATCCACGCTGAATGTTTTTACATACTTTCATTACAATGAGGTACGGTACAGTTGGTGTTTACTTTAAAGAAAAGGAAAAAAAAAAGTTAATCATTCCTAAGAATTTGCATCATGCATCAAGACCCACAGGAAAATTGAAGACTGGAGACATTCATCTCCTCTAACTTTGCTGCTCCTACTTTAAACTAGTTGTGTAGGCTACCAGTAGAGGCTGGATTGCTCACCCATGGCAAATTCCATCTGTTTTGGACACCTGTCTTAGGGTGGAGATAACTGTCTTGTTAAAAGTAGCTTTTAAATGGCTGAATTACAGCTAACTTAGAGAACTTTATTTGTAGGTGTTGCTCAGAAAAGGGAGCTAGCAACTTTGTTTCTCATCAGCTGTTCATAATGATGTAGATTATAGGCCACTGTTTGCTACTTTTTTAAGGTAAAAAAACTGATTAAAAGCCAAATACTTTCTTTTTCCACCCTCTCAGTTGGTCATTTTTTTTAACATACACATACATCTTTGACTTGACTGATGGAGAATAAGATGATGATCAGCACTTTCTTGAATAAAGAAACATAGTTTATTTCAGCTGTCAAAAATCAGGAGATTGTTACTTACAGTGTGATAAAGATTCACAGTCAAAGAGAAATAGTTCTGGAAAATTGCTAATGCCCCTTCACTTTTCTGTTTGGCTGCCTCAGAATTTCAGCCATTGGCTCTAGGATAAGAACAAGCATCTGACAGCCCATGGATTTAAATTTAAAACATCTGTTATGCTACTTTATTGTTTATCTTCTAGTTCCTCTTTAAAACTCCGTTTTCTATGGTACCTACAAAAATCTTGACAACAGTCATATCACAAGAATGTTTAGAGCTTCGGCTTTGGATAGGAGGACAAATAAGATATGGGACTTGTTTCCTCAGAGAGCTGAAAGGACAGAGTAAGTTTCTCACTCCTTCATCTATACATTCATCCATCTTCAGTTCAAAAAATATGCCCAGATCTGTTGGGAAACAATGTCTTTTCAGCTTGGACCTGCTTGCCTTTACACATTGCACCAGAGAGACGATAAAATCTTCATCCTTCGAGATACTGAGACTTTAGACAGGGCTGTGAGAAACCTCATCAAGGTTGACTCTGCTTTGAGCAAGGGTTGGGCCAGATGACCTTTGGAGGTCTCTCCCAATTTAAATTACTCTGTTGCAGTCAAGGAAATGAAAAAAAAGTATTTTTATTTCTGTGAAAGTAAGGCTGATACTTCTGATTTTCTCTGCTAAGAAAACAGAAGCAGTCAACACCAAACAGCATTAAACAAGGAGTCCGCCACCACTGGAATGAGTCATAAAGCCAAGTAACGATACATAAATGAATAACAATATAATTACGGATGATAATCTGCTATATATATGCATTTAAAAATGTGTAAACAAATCTGTGAACAATGACATTGCATGTGGACGTAATTTGTCTACCTCTGAGATTTTTGGCATATGGGAATCTGTATTTTTTATAGTATTAAATGCAAGTCCCTATTATCATTTTGTTTGTGGCAAAAGTTTATAGATTGTACTTTTCCAAGTGTGACACTGCACTTATCCACATGGAAAATGATAAAATGTGGTGTTACTTGTAATAAGGTAATTGCAGTTTTCTTTCAAGACCAGTAGAACAACACAGCTATTATCAAATATGAATACATTTTTTAACTGCTTGATTTTCTTTCCTTCTGACCCTAGTTATGTATAATTTCAATTTGATGATCAGTATATTGGATATACAGTATTTAGGTTGAAAAATGCTTCTCATAATAAAGGATGTGTTCATTCTGGGATTTCTGGTGGTGTTTTTTTTCTTTTTTCTTTTTTTTTTAACTGTTTGTCATTAATAGTATCAGATTTCTTCCATCGTACTTCAGAAAACACTGAACGATTTAAAGGATTTAAAAGATTACTTCTGTTCTGTTTTTTGTTTGTTTTCTCCTTACAGGCCTGGCAGCTGCGATTCAGTCATCTTGTGGGCTATGGTGCCAAATATTACTCCTACCTCATGTCTAGGGCTGTTGCCTCCATGGTGTGGAAACAGTGTTTTGCTCAGGACCCGTTTAATAGGTAAAAACAGAGAAAATATTAAGTAGAATGAAGTGTCGCTCTACCTGCTTCTGGAAAGCATGAAACAAATGGGGCCACGTCGGTCAATGGGATTTTTTAATGACAATTAGTTTTTAGCCTTTGTCTTGATTTTAAGAGGATTACAGAACAGGCCATAACCACAGGTATAAAGTGTACTTTGGGACATGTTCATTGGTGCAAAAAAATTCGTGTCGATGTTTTAAAATACAGGTGTGCCAGTTGGGAGGCACTTGAAATCCATATTTAGATGTAATTAGAGAGCTTGATTTTCATAGGTGCCTAATTACTTGTAATTTTCTATTGAAATCAAAAGCGACTGCGGGTATTAAACAAGCTTCATGTCACCAACTTCAAAGCTAAGTATAGCTATCCTACTTGTTTTGCTTTGTGAAATTAAAAAGTAAATTGCGAGATCACAAATCATAAGTGTTCTTATACCTTAGGTGAATGTTCAGAGCATTGTAGCAGAGCAACTTTTCCCCTTGGAGCAATGAAAGCTAAAATGTTGTTCGCAAATTAACTTCTATAAACACCAACACGTATTCATATGTATAAAATTTGTCTAGTTCAGTTACTCATAGTATAATTTTAAATGTAATTTGAATTTGAGAAGTCAACATGGAATCAAGGCAGTCGTTGTTTCAGGGTAGAAGATTTCATTCGATGTCTGTCTCTGAGTACTGTAGAGATCCTAGAAGCAAATCTGACTGAAAGCTGAACAGGTTGTGTTTGCAGATGGCTCTAACATCTGTGTTTCTCCAGGGCAATGGGTGAGCGTTATCGTAGAGAGATGCTGGCACACGGCGGTGGAAAAGAGCCCATACTTATGGTTCAAGGTAGAAAAAAAATAGAACTGTGTTATTCCCTTGCTCAAGGAAGAGGTAATTTAACTGTGTTTCCTGATTTGATCTTTGTAGTTTAATTACGGTTTTCATTGGATTTATGAAAGAAAACTTGTTCTTTTATGTATTTAAGTGGACTGGTTGTCAACTTTGTGTCATGGTCAGTAGAACTCCTTGTGATACACAGAATAAAAGACACACAGATAGTTGAGGTGAAGTGTTGGAAGGGGTTGTATTACAAGGCTGTCTAAAGAATTCAGAATAAGAGCATCACATATTTGAAGGAAGATAGATGACACCATTTTTGGATACAAAAAATGAATAACTTTTACATACATGGAATTCATAATAGATCTGTTCATTTTGTATACAAGTATTTGAACTTGTTTTGGCCATGTCATCTTACCATCATCAAAATAGATTTGGTTGTATTAGTACTTCAAATATACATTCTCATGACATGGAAGTCTGAAGACTGTAATAAAGAAACATAGTTCATTATTCCTGTCAATACCATATTTGCCTTTTGAATCTGGAAAATAACTTTTAAAAATCATTCATATAGCAAAATTACTATACTTCGTATATTAAAAAACATAATGTCAGGAAAGTGAAACAAGTTTGAGAAACTGCTGACTTTATCTCACATCTGTTAATGAGATCAGGATAAAGATTTTCCTCTGTAATATTGCAATACTCAAACCAAACAATTTTGCATTAGTGTCACTATTCCTGATATGAGCACTTGGTAAGTACTTCATCTAATGGGGCATCCTTCAGTTTGCTCCAAAATTGTTGATAATAAGGATGAATATTAATTCACTGGCCTCTTATCACTCCAGTTTGGGAGACTGGAAGTTGTGGCTTTTTTTCTACAGATAAGGAAGGTAGTGGTAATGTGTCTGTATTTCATCATGAACTTGGCGCAGTTTCGTAACTAGAACATTTCAGTTCTTTGACCCATCTGTTTATGTTTGAGGCCATAACCTCTGCTCTCCTTAGACTCATCATATATTAAGCAACTATATATTCTCTAGGTTAGTCTATTTGTATTTCTGATCTACAGGGTTGCTTTTCCTTCAGCATGACTTTGCAAACTTACCTTTCTTTACTGCTCTTGAAGAGCCTGTGTTTGTAACCTAAAAAAACTGCAGCCCAAGATTGTGGATTAAGTAGTTGCAAGACAGGAACATACATCTTTACAAGCAAATCCAATTATATTGCAAGTCATATGGTAGAGGAAGAAAGAATGTTTTTAAACACCATTTGTGCTTATCTCTTCTATTTCTGGGATGTATTTTTAATTTTACTGAGCATGGAATCTTCCTGGAATGTCCTAGAGGCTATGTTGAAGTTGCTGGCAATGTGCTTCCTTGAATCACATATTATTTGAATGAAATTTGCAAAATTCATCTCTGGATGAACTTCTATAAAATCTATGGAACTACAGCTGGCTTTTCCCCTTACATGTGAGAGAACACAGTGGAACATGGTACAATCAGTTTGACGTTGAGAGTATGCATCAGTTATTTTGGATAAAACTTGTTACTGAAATTAACCTGAAAAAAATGCATCATAGTCCAGGAAATTCCAGGTTTATTTTAAGTTTAAAGGAAATCCAAATATGATTAAGTATGGCAAGGTACATTGAAAGCACACAAACAAGTTTATCTCTCTCGTAATGCAATAATTAGATGTTTTAGGAATTTCAATATTCATAGTCCTCATGCTCACAGTCCTCAATTCATTTAGTGCAGATACTTCATCAGTGAGTCCTCAGGACCAATGGTGAGTGATGAAGAAGTGATAGCTGTGCAGCTGGGGGTTTGAAGAAGAGAGCAAGCTGTGTTTAAGGAATAGTTGTGCGTACTGCAGGACAGTGAACTTGGCGTTAATGGTAGAATAATGGGATCTTTTAAGATGTGACCAAAAACTCTTATGTACAGTTTGATTTTTAATTTTTTTGTTTAAATCAGTAAATTTGTAATCACTAAACAGAACGGTCTGTCACTTTAAGGTCAGTAACTCTAGGGCACCTGCTGGTGTGTTTGTTCATGCGTAATAGGAGAACCAGACAGCATAACTCCTCTGTGTCAACATTAGCATGAGTGATACTGGTGATGAGAGCACAGACTACTGATTTACAAAGAATGGCAGAAGTTTTGAAGATGTTTTCACAGAATTACAGAATCATAGAATAGTTGAGGTTGGAAGGGACCTCTGGAGGTGTCTAGTCCAACCCCCTTGCTCAAGCAGGGCCACCTAGAGCCAGTTGCCCAGGACCATGTCCACCATGCCCAAGGATGGAGACTCCACAGCCTCTCTGGGCAACCTGTGCCAGTGCTTGGTCACTCTCACAGGGAAAAAGTGTTTCCTTATGTTCAGACAGAACCTCCTGTGTCTCAGTTTGTGCCCATTGCCTCTGGTCCTGTCACTGGCCACCACTCGAGAGAGGCTGGCTTCGTCCTCTTTGCATCCTCCTTTCAGGTATTTATACTAATTGATAAGATCCCCCTGAGCCTTCTCTTCTCTAGGCTGAACAGTCCCAGCTCTCTCAGCCCTTCATCGTAGGAGAGATGCTCCAGTCCCGCAGTCACCTTAGTGGGCCTCTGTTGGACTCTCTCCAGTATGTCCATGTCTCTCTTTGTACTGATGGGCCCAGCACTGGACACAGCACTCCAGGTGCGGCCTCACCAGTGCTGAGTAGAGAGGAAGGATCACCTCTCTCAACCTGCTGACAATACTTTGCCTAATGCAGCCTAGGATGCCATTCACCTTCTTTGCGGCAAGGGCCCACTGCTGTCTCATGTTCAACTTGGTGTCCACCAGGTCCCCCAGGTCCTTGTTGGCCAAGCTGCTTTCTTGCTGGGTGGCCCCCAGCATGTGCCGGTGCCTGGGGTTGTTCCTTCCCAGGTGCAGGACTTTGCACTTCTCCTTGTTGAACTCTGCCCCATCATCCAGATCATTAATGAAGATGTTAAACAGGACTAGACCCAGTATTGATGCCTGGGGTACACCGCTAGTTACTGGCCTCCAACTAGACTTTGCGCCACTGATCATCTCCCTCTGGGCCTGGCCATTCAGCCAGTTTTCAGTCCACCTCCTTGTCTGCTCATCCAGCCTGTACATCAACAGCTTCTCTGTGAGGATCTTAAGGGAGACACTGTCAAAAACCTTGCTGAAGTCTAGGTAGACAATATCGATGTTCTCCCCTCATCTGCCAGGACAGTTGTTTCATCGTACAAGGTTATCAAGTTGGTTAAGCACGACTTGCCCTTGGTGAATCCATGCTGACTATTCCTGATGATTTTTTTGTTGTTCATGAGTCTGGAAATGGTTTCCAGGATTAGCTGCTCTACCACCTTCCTAGGGATTCAGGTGAGCCTGTAGTTCCATGGGTTCTCCTTCTTGCCCTTCTTGAAGACAGGAGTGACATTTGCATTTCTCCAGTCTTTTGGCACTTCTCCCAGTGGCCGTGATTGATCAAAGATTACTGAGAGCCACCTTGCAATGCCATCTGCCGCCTCCCTCATCACTGAGCATCCCATCAGTGCCTGTGGGCTTATCTATGTCCAGATTGCTTATGTATTCCGTGATCTGATCCTCTTTCACCAAGGGTACGTCTTCCTTGCTTCAGATTGTCCCCCTGGCCACTTTTATATTCTGAATTTCACTTTTATACTCTGAATTTCTTTAACATTACTTTAAACAGAAATTTTAGAAGATATTCAAGATCATAAAAATAACCAGAATTCATCACCAGATTCCTTGCCTGTGCATATTGTGATGTTCATCTGTAGACAGTGCAAAACTTAAACAACTATGCTTGAATGACTCCCTGAAAAATGAAATTGAGGTGACTCAGGTCTTTTGACAAATTAATAATTTGATTGCTTGTTTGGGATTATTTGAGGTTAAATCATAGAACACATATCATGGAAAAGCTTATTATATATTTATACTTAATTGCTCTGTATTTATTACAAAAATTGAGAATTTGAGGAGAAAAGCAAGAACAGTTATTTGTTCTTTAATTTGTTTAGGTTCAATCAGCTTCTGACTCTTTTTGCTGCATTTTTTCCTTTTCATTACGGATGTTCCAGAATACTTGATTTCCATCCTTTGTTGGTTTTCATCAGTTGCAAAACTGCACTCACAGAGCAGATGACCAAACAGATTCCTGATTAAAGACAGATTCCACTAGACTTAAAAGCTTGTTGATTTTACTCTTCTTCAGGGAAACAGTCCTGTTTCTGTGCTCACTAGTGCCATATTTCAAAAACCTTAAGTTCCGTAGGCTATTATTTGAGGCATTTGGTTTTTGTATAAAGAAATGTGCTTGTACAAGTCTGACTTCTGGATGCACGTACGTAGCCTCACCCTTGAAGTGCTTCCATATCTCATTGTGAAGTTAGCCATATTCATTGACTGTTTGATAACAGATAACTTCACATGTGCATTTTGTTTATACAGTTTCTTTGTTAATGATTTTCTTCTCAGAAGCTGTCTATTGTCTTTCTTTTGTGTTTGGATATGACCCTAGCTTTTCATCTTTCTCCCACATGATTCCATAGATGTACTGATTAGGGAAGATAAAGGATCTGACCTGCCATCCAGTGGAGTTACTGACAAGATTCCTGTTTGGACAAGTCTTTAATTAGGAAATATAATATACTTTTTTTGTTTGTTTGTTTGGATTTGATTCTCTTGGTATTTGTTTCCATTTTAAAAAAAAACAAACACAAAAGCTTTATGAAACCTTTTTTAACATTTTCTGAAGCGACTCCTTTTATCTTACCCCTTTAATAATCTACAAAATACAGAAATAGTCACAAATATGGATAGCAGGAGTAATTAAAAAATGAGTGAACAATGCTTTGTCCAAGAGGCTTGCTTTTTTTTTTTTTTTTCCTTAGAGAGGAAATACAGTTTGAGAAGAACTTGATTCTTCTGTCATTGAGAGTTGGCCACATGGCTCGTTCAGACCCTCTCCTTCCCAGGACTACATGGCATTAGGGATTCCAAGTTCCTTTAAAGATACGTAACCCAGGTGTCCCTTCCGGGTCCAGTTGTGTGCTGGTTGCAGGTCTGAACAAGATTCAGGCGTGCACCATCCCTCCCCCTCTCCCTTGGCACTCCCTGACTGGAAAGAAACCCAGGTGCATCGGCAGAAAGTGAATTGCAGTGTAGAAAGTACTGGGTTGGATGATCTGGGAACTGCCAGCATGGAACGTATCCTGGAGCGCGCTTCTCCTGCAGTTTTGATGCAGTCACATTGCCCTTTGGGTCTCCGAAGGAGTCCTCGTGCAAAATACAAGTGAAGTTGTGTTCTTGATTTGTTAATGCTGTATTATATTGTGGACAGACATCCTCAGTTGTGTGCATACATGGTAATCAAACCAACTGAATCGGTAAATAAACACGCATTTGCTCCAATGCAGTTTGAAAATTTGTTTTTCAATGCCTCAAATTGTACTTCGTAGAATAATTATGATTTGAAGAGGCTGTAAAGATCTTCAGATAATGATTGTATGTCTCTTTGAAAGTATAAGAAATATGCATAAATCCTAAAAAGTGATGTGAATGGCAACATATGTTAACTCAAACTACACGGACCCAAAATAATTAGTGTTCCAAAGGGGCAGAGGCCAAATTTTGCCACAGGCTTTGTTCTTCTCCCAATTTCTAGTGATTGTAGGTTATAGCTAACCATCTCTCAAAAGGGTGTGGTTAACCACAGTGCTGTAATGTGAAAGAAAACTTCAAAGCAGAGAAGATAAGCTATGCAGTTGCCTTAGGCTTGGGAGAGACTCAGCTGAAATAAGAGTTGGGCTGAGTGTATAAAATACACTCCTAGATTTTAAAACTGCAACCATCAGACCTTGTGGACATCTTACTAAATCATTTAGACTGAAGTGCTGAGTACTTACAATATATCAAAGCTGATCCTGCTTTGATATATTTTAATGGAGTTTAAAGGGAGACATGACCATTCTTAACTCATCTGAGTAGAGTAAGAGGTTAAAAGACGGAAATACCATCAGTGTCTGTTTCTTTTGGAGTTGTCTACTCTAAAATCTGTAGTTATTTATTTCATAAGGGCATGATCATTTTACTACAGTGGGAGTTCTTCGGCGATGACCTCAGTTACTCTTCATCTTTCCCTTGCAAAAGCAAATTCTGCTAGTGTCTGCTTTTGATGTCAGTGATGGGAAAATAGCAATGCAGTAGACCACTAATGCAGGAAATCTGAAATCTATTTGTATTATCAAAAGTTGGAACTACTGGGTAGGAGGTCATTTGATGTCACTATTGCCAGAACAATTTTGAATTCTCCTGCGTGCTTGAAACAAACCATGTGGAGTCTAAATGAATGCAATTTGTAGAAAGTTTTGAGTGAGATTTGGTAAGACTGTAGTCAGCGGCACTAAAATACATCCAAGTGTATTGTAGTTAATTATGTTTCTTTTATTCATTTTGTAATAACCAGGGTTGGAATGTTTTTGTTATGATTTGCCATTTTTATATAAGAGGGGAAGTAAATCTACTTGAAGATAATCCCAGCATCAGTCTCTTCTCTTCCCCCTAATCATTATACTGTTAGCTTTTTTTCTTTTGTAACCTATTGATAATCATAGTTTTAAGAATTGTCCACAGCAGAATAAATTTTAGTGTGTCAGAGGAATTGGCTAAACATCATCTGGGCTGGCTTTTTTTTATGAAGTCAGTATTGAAGGGGGTTTTTGTATTTCGGGGCTTGGGGAGTGGTGGCTATGTCTATTTTGGCCATCTGTATATACTGTCTATGCAGCACTACAGTCATCCCTCCATATTGATATCTGATAGAAAAGGGCATATTGGCTATAGAAAAATGGTTCTTTTATAAACCCACATCTTAAAAAATGGAAGGAAGGAATAATTTCACCAACTTCAGATTTTTATACCTGAGCTAGTCATCCAGGTTTCCTTTCTGGGATACAGGGAAAAGTAGGTTCTTCATAGGCACAACTCATCTCATCATAAAGTAGACCTCTGAAAAAGGTCAGATGAGTGGCACTCATGAAGGTCTTCCTACTGTTCAGTCTCTAGAAATAGAGCCAGTTAGTTCAGATGTAAATGTCTGAGGCAAGATGAGACAAGATAAAAGGCAAAACAAACTGCACTGTTGGGACTGGACTGCTCCAGATGAGTTGAAGATCAAGCTCCAGTAGTCATGCATGACAGTACGTGTTCCAGTGGGCTGCCATCTGTGTCACCTTCTTAAGGCACTCTCTCCACTTCTGAGAAAACTGCAGGAAAATAATATGAGTTTAAACTGGAATTTTTCCAAGGCTGTTAGGGAGCAAATATACATGTCCCCCAGCCAGCCCACTCAGGAACCTGAGAGAGGGAGTCTGCAAGAGGCCATGGCTCTCTGGGGAGGTTAGATTAGGAGCTGGTATCTGCACACATCTGTTTCTCAGCCTAGCATATAGCAAGCCATTTTTCATTGTGAACTAGAAGTAATTTCACAGCAGTTTTACTAACACTAGAGTAGATGACAAGTTTACCAAGTATTTGGAAATACTAATTCTGTTCTCTTTCATTTTGAAAATAGCTTGATGCAAACTTCATTTAACAGGTTTTCAGTCAACCTATATTTAGTACAAGATTTGTTTTCCTTTTAGTGCTCAGTATTAATCTACTGGGTCATGGCAGTTTGTGTTGACACTTGTAACGTGTTTAAATCAGATTGAAAGGGGATTCTGTGAGGTCTTAGCAAGAAAATTCGTTTTGGTTGCTCATGCAAAATTACCTCGAGCTGGTCTGTTTCCTGGTGGGTTTTGAATCATTGTGTTATAGTAAAAGATTCCGGTCTTTTAGCAGCATGCAATTATAATTTCCACTGAAAGCAAATATTGTTGAGGATGTGAAAGAATATAAAATTATGTTCAGTAGGCACGCCGATCAGAAAGAGTAGAACAAGGTTATATTTACATTGGCAGTTGTCAGAAAGAACAGATCACTTCAAAGAAGTACGAAGATTAAATTTTACGTTATTTGGCAGATGTACTGCTTTTTTTTCTAGTACAAGTAATACAGTAAATTTCCATATATAATCTTGAAAATGTTAATAACAGTGAAAAGACCAACATTAATGTAATGTTAAGTACAAGGAAACATCTGAAAATAATTTACAGGACATATTCTCATGCTTTCTAAAAACTGGGATTCTGGGGGGGAACGTGTGAGATTTTTAGCTGCTCTGTTTATAGAATTACCTGACAAAGTCCTTGAGCATGATTCTTCATTATGCTAATTTCCCTGCCTGTTATTCTGTAGCTGTATGCTACAGCTAACAGATGCACTAAATAAAATGCTTAATAAAAGGTAAGTCCTGGTACTGTAAAAAGGCAAAACTAAAACTGCAGTGCACTGAAAATGCTTTTGTTTGGGTATGTCTCATGCCTTGTGAAAAATTTCAGAGATATTTGTACTTTAAATACTAAATTAAATGCTTTTAAGGTGTGTAACAGTTTGAAAAAATATGTTGTTTTTTCTGTCTCTCTCAGACCCTCAGCAGATAAGGATTTAGATGTCTGCTCAACCACTGATTTATTCCAGTCATTTGGAAATGACAGAGTCTATGGTTATGTTGCTTTAAAATGGATATAATTCCCTGCTTAAGCAAGACTGTACTGATAAAAATCAGTTAACAATCTTGAAACTTGTCAATTCTGTGATAATGTGTAACAGGTAGCTTGAAGAAATTAAATAATCCCTATACACTCTAAGCGCGTTTATTTCTTGACAAACATGGTAGCCAATTCTGTTGTATTGTGACGTTAAAAGTTAGTTAGCAATAAGCTTTACTATTGACAAAGCTTTCAAGGTCATAGTATTCTTGCTAAGAGTCTGTTATCTTGGTTTTGTAGGTATGCTTCAGAAATCACCTTCAGTTGAAGATTTTGTGGATGCCCTTGTTTCAGACTTAGACCAGGACTTCGAAACATTTATCATGGACTCATAAAAATGTTCAACAGAACTGAATTCTTTTATAGAAGATTGCATACGTTTTAATAATTGTGGATAAAATATTGTTGTGACTGGTTTTGCTTCTTGGTGAACACTTGTTAAAGTTTGAATATTCGTGTTGGTGGAACAGTAATAAATAATTTCATTGGATCACCTGGTTTCATTTATGAAGATGATGACTTTGTGTTGCATAGGAGCTTAAGCATGGAATTTGAGAGAATAAATCCGCTAGCATGTACTGTTAGAAAATTTGATCTTGTTGGAACAGATGATTAAATGGGAATTGAACTCATCTTCAGGGTGAGTGGAGTGGTATGAACGGTCTTTTGGTACGCACACTGGATTCAGTATTGGGACATACCTCTCGAGTGTCATGACCCAGAACTGTTTGCATGGGTCTTTCTCACACGCTCATGGATGTCTTTAAACTTGGTTAACCCTATTCCTTGCAGGAGTTCTGCATTGGGGAAAAGCAAATTGTGTTTGCAACGAAGGGGAAATTGGAAAGAAAGATGAAGTGGAAAACTAGGAATTGTATTTGAGATAGGGAGCAAAAAGATGGGAGAAGAAAAGCTGTAGTCATACAGGTATGTGATGCAAAATGTTAGGGTGTGGAGGAAAGAGGTATCTTGTAACACAAAAAAGAGAGAGAAAGGAGTAAAATAGGTACCCCACAAATGTTTCCTAGTGGAGGATAACATGGAAGGTAGCCGTGCTTTTGCAGCTGCGATGATCCAATGGGTATATGTGTGGCCATGTTTGTATGTAAAAAGAGTGTCTTTTGTTTTACGAAGCCATTGAGCAGATCTTCAGGTTTGGAGCAGAATAGCAAACTTTAAAGCTAAATACGAAAGATGGACTGTTCATTGTGTAAGGTGGATACAATGGTTGGGAGGAGGAATAGAATTTACAAGGTGCCATAAAATTGGTCTTGCTATTGAATTAGTAATTTTTAAAATATCCAACGGAGTTAAAATTTTGGTTCCTAGGCTTATCTTTTGCAGATCTTCCGCTGAGCTTCAGTGTTCAGGAGTCAGCAGTTGTTTTCTGAGGAGTGTTCCCCCATTCACTGAGTCCTTTTGTCCTTTCATCTGTTATCTGGGTGTGTTTGTTTTATTGTGTAGTGGTGGTTTAGTTTTGCCCGCATTACTTTTAGGGCTTTACTAGTTGAAGTCTATCATGTTTCAGTGAATACGGATTTGCGGGCTTTTTGATGATTCCATTGCGGAGAACAATTACTATAGAAATATGTTGGCAATGTTGCTGCATAGTTACGGCCTGAATCTGGTCCCTGCATGCTTGTTCACATGGAGTTTCCTTTTAATGATGAGCGGACAAGTGTTGGGGTGCTGTTTAAAGTATAGGAGGGCAGGTTTTGGGAGAGACAAAATCATTCAAAACAAAGATGTTTTTCCAGGATAGGCTGGAGTAGTTTAAGGTTGCACATTATATAGTGGGTAATGAACAAAGGAAATACTATCAGTGAGGTTTTCTTTTTCTCTTGAAGTAAATTATGAAATGGTGTTTGAGTGCCTATTTAAAAAAAAAAAAAAAAGTGATTAATTTTTCTCTAGAAATGGCCTTGTCTTTTAGAGGTCCTCTGTAGGTTGTTACAAAAAGTATCCTAAGTGTCCTGCTTAGCGGAAATGCAGCGAAAGAAGACAGAAAGAGAACCAAGGATGAGAGATTAGAGCAAATAGCTGGGAGAGAAGCAAGTGAAGAGTGAAGATAGAAAAGCTCAACCAGAAAAAGCCCATGTCTGGGAAGGGATAAATAAGAGTGAGAGCTGACTGGATGATTGGCCCCTGTTTTTTAGTAGAATTTGTGCTATCAGGTATTGTTTGATATTTTACTCTGTTTTTTCATTTTGCCTGGTTTTGCATGGTGGGACTTTGTCTTGTATGAATAGCACTGCCATTCTCTTGGAACTGGGTTTAGACATTTTTAGATATGAAATGTTTTGATGAAACAATAGCAGGCATATTTTCAGACATGTACCACAACAAGGCTTCGGACTGACTACGTTCTCTATCTGCAGTTGGTTCTTACGAGGAAAGAATGAATGGTTTCACTTAACAAACTAGGTGGGTATTTGGCTGTAAGTTAAGTGATTAAAAAAACACCACAAAAACTAAACAAATTTAAATTTAGGTGTGAGTAAAAACACATTGTGAATATGGAAAGTTCTCAGAAGGATACAATAGCTCATAAATTAAACAGCCCCTTGTAGAGTATTTAATGGAAGTATGTTTTAAAGGGAATTCAAAGGTGTTGCTAAGGGAGCCATGTGTTGTTTGTTGCCTGTTTTTTGTAATGGAGCAAGCTACCAATGTTGTTTATCTGGAGTTGGCACATGTTGAAAGATTCATTGTGACAAAAAGAACTTAGCAAAAGGAAATCCTAGTGCTGACACAGCCCTGGGAGCGCTACGGTAACGAAAATAAAGCCGCATAATTGGCGGAATAAGCAGAGCATTTAAAATTAAGAGATTGCCCCTAGATTTTAATTTGAAAGAAATTCAAGTGATGTTGGTTCTAGAATGTAGATACTTTATCAAAATATATGTAGTAGTCACGCTGTTTTATGCCAATGGCTGCTATTACTTCCTTAATTCACTGTCTCATTTGATCCTTCTGTAAACAACAGTCTTTTCAAGTTTTTATCATAGTGGCGTCAAACAACATCTTCCTAATACTGAAATCAGATATAGACAAAGAAAGGAAGAAAATCGTGTCTTTTGCCAGAGCACAGTGGACTTCAGCTTATTGTCGCAGATTCATAGCTCTTGGGACATTTGAAAAAGACGGGAGCTGGTAGAAAAATAAATATAACTCAGAACGACAGCTTCATTTTTATTGTGAAGAAACTCTTGACTCCGCTAATTTTTGTTGTATGAAATAACCTTTGAGGATTGAACAGTAGACGTGATGAAGCCTCTTGAGAACGTATTATATCACCACTACGATGCTTGCTACAGAAAGGGAAATATTATTCTAAATGATTTTTTTCCTCTTTTTTGGTAGTTTCTAAAAATGCTTCCAGCTGTTCAAATGTCTGATGCTTTTTCCTTTCCTTTTTTCTTTTTGAGAGACTTTTATTTTCCAGCAAATATGTGTACTTTCAGTAATGTGAGACCTCTCCTGTGACCAGCAGTGTAACTCTTCTTAAATGTAAAAACCACTGTAATCCTTTTCCAGCATTCCATATTTTCCCACTGGGGCTGCTGAACCAGCTATCCAAAAGTTGGGTTTATAATACTGTAACTCAGCGTCATGCTTTTAATCTGAAATTGTACTATGTTTTGAATTTTAGCTGCTGTAGAAAATAAGTAGTGAACATCTTCAGAAGAAATTATACCCTTATGCAACCCTGAAATAATAACACATAATTAAGACGCATCAGAAAAACACACGTGGATTACGTTTGATAGTCTGAGGTGTCAGCTCTGCTTTTTTTCTGTTTGATGTGATTATTTTTCTGATTCACTTAAGATAGACTGAAATATTGCTTCATAATTGCTTTCTGGTGACATAAATGCAGCTGGTGCTGCATGGAGTTCTCTAAACACCTTACCAACAAAGATAACAGGAGCAGAGGGCAGCAGTTAAATAAAGAAGGCAGGGAAGCAGAGGGGAATAGGGCAAGGAAGAATTGAATATAGATTAGAAACCAGGCATGAAAAAGGGTTGATACAGAAGGAAAATGACCTCTGAGTTACAAACTTGGGGAGGGTTTTCTTTCCAAAGCAGTAAGTCTAAAATAGAAATCATGGCACTGTCAGTAACAGAAAAGGCAGAGGTGTTAAAAAATATTTCTGCTTTGTCTTCAGTGAAAAACCAGATGGATGAATTCATATCATGTGTTGATAAAATACTTTCTAATTCTAAAGATGTTAAATAGCAGCTTGTACAGTGGGTCAGACTTAAATGAGTGTGCAAAAATTAAAAATGGATACACATGAAAATAATGGAGCTTAGTATCATAGGTGATACTAAGACAGAAATGAAGAGGATAGATCATTCTAACACAGCAATATTGATGGCTCAGAAAATATGTATTGCTGTTTGTCAGAAGATTAAAATATCTTAATCATGATACAGAAGCAGAGATTTGAAAGGCTGAACATTGGTCTGACAAGTGTTAACAAGAGCTGGTAGCTGAATGTTGAAATGAGACAAATTTGCCCCTAATTTCTAGTTTATTTTTTTGACAGCAGGGACAGCTGAGCACTGGAACACACTTGAAGGACGGTGCTGGGGTTGACTGATAAGCATTAGAAGCGTGCCTCTGGACAATTTTCTCAAAAATACGCCCTGGTTCGGGTGAATTCAGAGAAGCCCCGTAGCCTTAGTTACGCTAGGGGACAGCCGTCTTTTCTGGTCTTACGAGCTATGGATGAAGAGAGTGTCTTTGGAAGGGAGTGTTGCCGCAAGGGTCGCAAGCCCACGCTGGCCGGGTGACTGTCCTGCTGGTGGCTCCACGGCTAGGGAGGACTTCGGGAGCGGAGAGCTGGAAAAGCGGCGTGAGCCGAAGTGCCTCCTCTGCTTGCTGTTAAGTGGGAGGCACCGTGCCTCTGCTATTTCGGATTGCTTCTGGGCACAGCATTGGAGATTTTCTGTTCCCAGAGCCAGGGATTTATTTACGTGGTGTTGGGAACGACTTCAAGTGAGTGCTTTACCCTGGCAGATTTGCAGTGTACCAAAAAGGGAATATTACATTAAAATTAGAAGACTTAAAGAACTTGAGAATTGAAAATGCACGATTTCAGAAAGCAAGCACACGGATTTCCCTGGGAGAAGGACCGTGGGAGAACAGCTAGTGTGCTCGGGGAGGAGAGGGAAGGAGATAAAAGATAAGGAAGTATAAATCAGCACCAGCAGGACTGCCTGGCGGCCCTTCTGATCTTCCCTGGGCTGAGATTTGTTTACCTTTTAAGTCCGCTGCGGCTGCTCTTCAACAGATGGCTCTTTAAACAGAGCGCTGCGGCACGCCGGAGCTGCGCGGTTGTAGGAAATCGTTACAGCTTGTTCGGAGGAAGTATCCAAAAAATCTGTTAAAGACAAAATACTTAAACCAGAAGCAAAGTGCCGATAAAGATCTGACAGGATGACTGGTTGCTCTGCTGGTGTGTAGATTTAGAAACGCAGAGGAAAGGGGGTGCGATGCCTCTTGCCAAGCAGTTGCCTATGAGCGTGTAGCCTCTAAGGCAACTTGTAGATGGCTAAAGCTTGCCATTCCTGCTGCCTTTCCGCTTGATGACAAGAAACAGGCGCCTTCAAAATGGGACATATCCTACCTGTCTTAGGATGGGATGAACCAGCTCTTGCACATGTCTTTTTGTTGCTCCAGTAACTATAGAGAGAGTGCAGATGGCTGGAATAGAAGTGTCAGGAATCCTGGGTTAAAGTCAGAACACCTCAAAGTACCAAACTTGCTCTTTTTTTTTAACGTTACCATTTTTCAGGCATCAAATGCTGCCATTGTTTGCTTTTACTGCCTGTCATATATGACTGAGTTTATACATTAATGACAGTATCGTGTAGTACAATATTAAAAGAGTTGCAGAAGATGCTTTTAATTAATCTTCAGGACATCTTGGGTTTTATGAAGTGGCTTTTGGCAGTTATCCCTCTGCCTCCTTACAGCCCCCTCACTTTACTCTGTAGACACCTCCAAATGTCCCCCTTCTCTCTCTGCTCTTAACAGCTGCAGTGGGGCATGACCCAAGGGGGTAGGAGGAGGCGAGGGATGGTTTGGACTGTGACCATGTCAGAGGAAAAGCAAAATGGCAGCACGGTAGGTTCTTCCCACCCTGCCCGCAGCTGCTGCTGGCACGTGCCCATGTAGCCTGAAGCGTATCTCATGCTTGGGCAGCGTCTCTCACCCGCCTTCCCCGCGCCGCGGGAGATGAGTGTTGTGAGAGCTGGGCCTTGGGGAAATGCCCCGAACGTGACCCGCTGAGAAGGCGAAGCATTGCCAAGACGGGGCAAGTCGGGAGGGACGAGCACCTTTAGGGTGCACGCCACGGGACAGCAGCTCCCAATACGCTGCAGGCAGCTGCACCTCATGAATAACAGTAATTTATCCAGTAGGTGTTTGCATCTTGGCTTGTCTCTTGAGCATGGTCAGAAGCCTGTGTTGGGCTGATGTTTGCAGCAGCCCTTACTGTAAGGGCTGGGCAAGCTCATAGAGCTCCTCTAGAATGCTCACAACGGGTTAGCAGGGCTGTTGTTAAAAATAAAGTCTGTTTATTAATGGTACCCTTCAGAAGTACTCACAAGGGCTTGATCACAGCCTACTTTCAGTGTTCAAAATACATATGAAAGAAAAAATGCTTATAAAGTCGGAAGGGGTTCCTGGTGTCACGTAGTGAGTGCACACTCCTACTGACCCCACTGTTCTTCCTCGTGAAGGTAGAATCCAGTTAACTCACTTCGCAGCCCTCTGAACGGAGCCAAATCCTCATCCAGGATAAATTTCCATAGCTCAAATTAAGTTATTAAAGACGTACATTATTTATAGCTGTTGAGCATTTTCCCCCAAGGTCATTTGACAGGCGTCCCAGGTCCCGGTAGCTGAGCCGCAGCATCTGCTCTCTGCAGCCGTGAGCTGCGCGGCGGCAGCTCGCTGGCAGCCTGGGAGGAAACGAGCATCTTCAGCTTTGCGCAGCTGATAATGGTGGAGTCCAGAAGGGATCGCGGTTCTTCACACGGATTTTAGAAACGAAAAAGGCGGCAAGATTGCCTTGAATGTCTTGGCTGGCAATGCTTCTCTTGACATACAGATGTGCTCAGTTGTCTACACTTTAGTTCCAAGAAGAATACGGTTGTAACAAAATCATTTTATAAGAGAGCCCCAGGGAATACAAGCAATATAGCAACTTTTATAACACACTAAAACTTCTATAAAGCTAATTATATGTGTTATCAAAATGATGAATGCTAGCCATAGTAAATCCCATCCGTCACAAACAAAAGAGTTGAAGTGACAGTTCACTGTCTCATAACATCTGCACAAATGGCATGCGCTGTCGCGATGGGGTTGAAAGGGGAACCCCCTAAGACCTGGAGGTGTAAGTGCATGCTCCAAGAAAGAGGCAATACTGGTAGGATCTGTAAGCTAGCTCAGCTGTCAGGGACCGGGTAAGTTCTCATCAGACCTGATTCCTCACCATCCTGGCAAATTTTCTTCTCGTTTTCCTGTAAGTTTAATTTGTTGTCTTGCCCTGACACCTGCCTAAGGCACGCGTCCTTCGTGCATTGAGAAGTGCCGTGTGTCTGTAGGTATTGCTCTTGCCGAAACTATTTACCACCGAAGGCCTTTTGCAAAACAGTGCTGACTTGCTGTCGGTGTTTTCCCTAAATAGGGATTTAGATAACTTGTTCTACTTAATCAAATTAGTTATCTTTGATTCAATCTGGTGTTTAAGCCAAATTCCCAAGACAAAGTGGTTTTAGTAGTTTGTTCAGTTTGTAATCTCTGTTCTCCAACAAAATCTGCCTTTATTTTTTTCTTTCTTTGGTTTCTGATGGCCTCAAATGTGTGAAAAACTGATGTAGGCTGTCTGAGTACAGGGAAATAGCTGATTTGACATTCAATTTCTTACTTTGTGAGCTATTCCGTTTTCCACGCCTTTTCCTTGGTCTGTCAGAAGTATCTGTTTAGCTCGTCGGAAGCCTGTGCCTCGCTGGGTTTACTGATTTTTTTTTCTTCTGCGTTTCATTTTTGTTTCTCATCCTGTTTTGCATCCCCAGCTTCATCTGTTTCATTTAGCAAAAAAGACATTTCACAAACTAAAATAAGCTAAACTCCTTTTATAATTTGTTTTCTGTGTGTTGGGACCCTTTGTGCCAAGTGAAAACACTTCAAATCCCAGTCACCGCACCCTACGTAACAGGTCACTTTGGTGTAACCCATTCAGAAGTGCAGGACTTCTTTAAACAAACCAGATCCTTGAGCTTTTCTCTTACCTTTTCATTATTTACCTTGGGGTTTAGGCTGGAGAAGTGAGGCTGTGCACCTTGTATCGACGTCGGGATCGGGGAAAGTGGCAGTCTGAGCTCATGTTATCCTCGGCCAGAGGCCCCTTTGGTGCTCCAGCTCTGGGTAGAAGATCCGTCAGTGCTCTCAGTCAACCAAGGGACACACACGTGTATGTTTTATTAGCTCTGGTCCTCTGAAAAAGTGTTTAAGGGCCAAAGCGGTGCTTCTGCGATTTCTCAGGAGGCTTTGTTAAAAGTGAGAGCTGCCCAGACACCTCATTTATCAAGACCTGAAGCCATGGTCACAGTACATACGTGGAAATGGGAGACATCCAAAGTTGGAACTGGTGGTTTGGCTGACGTCGCAGAATTTCATTTTATCTCCCCCTAAATGTTGGGGCAAATGATGGAGTGGGTGAAAAGCTTTGGGTTTCTGTGTATTGGAGAAAAGTCCTGGTTATGCCAAATCATCTGAGTCAGCTTTGGGCCCTCACTTTTTTTACTGCTGCTGGTTCTCACCACCATCCACTGACCTGGAACCTGTATTTTATTAATCTTTTAGGTTAGATTTGAATGTGTTTTCTTTGTTTTCTTTCAGAACCCATTCAGAGAAGGACTTGAGTTCTCCCTGCCCAGGAATCACAGAATCATAGAATCAGAGAACGGTTTGGGTTGGAACGGACCCTTAAAGGTCATCTAGTCCAACCCCCCTGCAATGAGCAGGGACATCCTCAACTAGATCAGGTTGCTCAGAGCCCCATCCAGCCTGACCTTGAATGTTTCCAGGGATGGGGCTTCTACCACCTCCCTGGGCAACCTGTGCCAGTGCTTTGCCACCTCAATTGTAAAAAAATTCTTTCTTATATCTAGTATGAATCTCCCTTCCTTTAGTTTAAAACCATTACCCCTTGTCTTATTGCAACAGGCCCTGCTAAAAAGTCTGTCCCCATCTTTCCTATAAGCCCCCTTTAGGCATTGAAAGGCTGCAATAAGGTCTCCCCGGAGCCTTCTCGTCTCCAGGCTGAACAAGCCCAACTCTCTCAGCCTGTCTTCATAGGAGAGGTGCTCCAGCCCTCTGATCATTTTTGTGGCCCTCCTCTGGACTCACTCCAGCAGGTCCAGGTCCTTCTTGTGTTGGGGGACCCAGAGCTGGACGCAGTACTCCAGGTGGGGTCTCACCAGAGTGGAGTAGAGGGGCAGAATCCCCTCCCTCGACCTGCTGGCCACGCTGCTTTTGATGCAGCCCAGGATACGGTTGGCCTTCTGGGCTGCGAGCGCACATTGCTGGCTCATGTCCAGCTTTTCACCCCCCAGTACCCCCAGGTCCTTCTCGGCAGGGCTGCTCTCGATCCCTTCATCCCCCAGCCTGTATTGATACCGGGGGTTGCTCTGACCCAGATGCAGGACCTTGCACTTGGCCTTGTTGAACCTCATGAGTTTCACCTGGGCCCACCTCTCGAGCTTGTCCAGGTCCCTCTGGATGGCATCCCGTCCCTCAGGCGTGTCCACCGCACCACTCAGCTTGGTGTTGTCCGCAAACCTGCTGAGGGTGCACTCGATTCCACTGTCTGTGTCATTGATGGAGATGTTAAACAGAATACCCTGGTTGCAGGAAATCCCCCAGATAAAGTGGGGTTTTATGCCTTTTTTTTACCTTAAATTTACCTTTTACCTTAATTTTTTTTTTTACCTTTGACTTACTCTACAGAGGAATCCCATCGAGCTTCGGGGTGCTGATCTCCAGCCCTGCCACAAGAGACGAACCTCAGCTCCGAGGGCAGCTCATTCTCCCACCTTTTATTTGCTTTTTTCTGCCTACGCCATAAATACTGCCCCCTCCTATGCTTTGCTATTTGTACAAATACTAACAGAAAGGTCGGCAAGTCTCCGGCAGGGCCGACGTGCATCTGTTTGTAACCTCTCTCTTCGTTAGGACTGCTCTAACGCTGTAAATGCTATTAAAAAAGTTAAGCAATGTACAGACTATCAGACAAATTTCAAGTGACCTCCAGAAACGGTGGGGACGTTCAGTCCAGAAGCGCTGCAGAAAACCAGGAGGTTGGTGCCTCAGGTGTTGTGATGGGCCTTCAGAGCGCCCTGGCTTTCCGCTTGAAAATGTTTGGATTTTAACAGTGAGGCTCTAGGACTGGTATTAGATTGTGAGGATAGTGCGGAGGCTGTTACATGACAACTGTTTCATTTGTATTAAGGTCAGTGCTTGATGAATCAAGATAAAGTCCCATTTGTATGAAAATGTGTGCATATGGGACTATGTGCGTTAAAATTTCCCTTCAGTGGATATTATGATTGCATTATCTTTGTATGTGCGTAGAAGCATTTGTAGCCAAAACCTGCAAGGATGGGTGGAATTCACTGGAATTATTTCTGTCTGGGTAATGCAAAAGGTACTGTAATATCAGTATTTGTACTTCAGTAAAAGATCAAGTTTTCTTAAAATTAAATTTTTAATAACTCTTTTTGTAAAAATGATAGATCAGTTGATTCTTCCCCCCCCCCCCCTTTTTTTCCCCCTGAAATGTATCCTAACTCTGTGTTAGCATTCAACATTTTCTGCAGATTTCCTACGGCAGCCGCAGCCCACCCGAAGCTACGAAAAGGGAAACTCGGCAGCGTTACGTGGCCGAGCTGCGCCGTACCCACCCGCGCGGGGCCGGACGACCGGCTGCACCCGCGGACGGCCCGCTCGCGGGAGCGGACGTTTCGGAGCCGCAGCAGAAGGGCCCGGCGGGCCGGGCGGAGGCGTGCAGCCAGCCAGACGTGCCCCGCGGGCTGCGCCGAGGGCGGCGCGGCTGCCCCGAGCGGTGCCCCGCGGCCTCCCTGGAGCTGCTGCGTCTCGCCCGCTGCTTCGCTGCCGTGGTTTAACCCCGGCCGGCGGCGAGGCTGCCGCAGCGCTTCTCTGGAGCTCGTTCCCGGCCTCCGGAGCTCGCTCAAGCAGCTGCCGGAGAACGGGGATAATTGAGCCGCGGGTTTTTAGCTCCCTTGAGGTTTCTTGTTCATGGAGAGCCATTTATTCGAGCATGCAGCTTGAGAGGAGTCCCTTCTCATCTTATGCTCAGGAGTGCTTGAGTGACTTGGGAGCCTGAGAGCTGCTAGTGCCTGAGTTGCTTCTGCAGGTGGGACTTGGAAGATGCTACTCGAGGTGCTGAACTCAAGTATGTCTTTAGAAGTCAAAGTATAAAACCATTTGCTCCTTGGGACAGAACCATTGTAGATACAGCCGCCATCCCACTCATTATTTTACCTGCTCCTGTAGCACTTCCCTGTGACTTGTTGACAGTCCTGGGAGATTCCTGAACTCAAAACTTGTCTTGATATTTGCTTGCCCTTCCCACGCTTTGCCTGGCTGTTGCGTACATGTGAATCTCCTAAATATAGAAAAGAATGCAAAGGATAAGGAGTTGCGGACATGCTTTGCGGATGCACGTGGCTCGGCTGGCTGCAGTACACTGCAAGCGTGCTGTGCTTCACATGAGACCATCCCAGGTCATCATTAGACCATCCCAGGTCATTACACCATCCCAGAACAGGCTGGGAGTAGGACATGTCCCACCTATAAGACAAAGCACACAGTCGATGAGTACGAATGTGTCTAGCAGGAGTGTTTCTATAGTGGCAATGAAATGAGGTGGCTGATCCAAGTCTCTCCTTCCCGAATCCCCAAGAAGGCGGCATTTTGCTGCAGTCCTGTGGTGCTTGTCCAAGGGCTGGCTGCCAGCAAGCTGCCAACAGGCTGCCGGCGCCTGCCAGCGGGATTGAGAAGATGTGGTTTCAGCTGCGGAGGCAACCAACAAATTACTGTCCGTAGATGAAGCTCTGAGCAATTGAAATGTGGATAAACCAGCTCGCGGTGGAAGCAGGCACTGGCTCTGGCAGTGACCGCTGTTTGGAATGGGTAGGTGTTAATATGCCCGGAGGTCATGTGGGGCAATTAATAGTCCTGTAACATCCCTTGGCAGGGCACGTGGCTGCCAAACTGGTATTTTCTTACTGCTCAGGAGCATTGGGGTGTTTGGCAGCGGGGTCAGGCGGTGGGTCCGGTCGCGCTGACGGCAGCTGTGGCCTCCACATCTCGCTCCGCTTTCAGGGTCATCACCAGTGGGGCTGCTGAAACGCCATCCCTCCTGCACGGGCTGGAAGATGTTCGTAAGAAGCGTGGCAACACGGAGGGGATGGAGAGGTCAATAATCAGTGGCTTCTCCAGGAGAGGGCTGTACCTGGCGGGTTGGCTTTGCTCCTGCGTGGCGGAGGCTGGACCTGCTCTCACTGCCCAGCGGTGCAGCCGTGGTGTTAATGCCCCAAGTGCGTATACGTCTTCCATGGCTTTTCCTGTTGGCCTGAGTCTGGTCTGCCTCTTCTCTGTCTCCCAAAACCCACGCACAAGTCCCACGGGAGGGATGCCTGGCGCGGGGCCCCCTGACCTCCTGTGTCCTGACCCGTGGCATTGGGCGGTCCCCCAAAACAGCCCTTCCCCAATCCCCACTTCAGGGTGTGCACAGATGCTTTTGGTGGTCACGTCGCTTGTCTTTCCAATGCGACAGAAACCCAGGGGACGAAACGGTGAAAGTCAGGTGTGGAAAACCAGCCGCTGGGGAGCCGGAGGGAAAGCGGCTGGAGCAGCGCCGCGCTGGAAGCCCTGGGAATGGAGGGGCGAGGCGAGAGGAGAACTAAAACACACGGATGTTTTAGGACCAAATGGGCTGAATTAGGGTGAGGGGTTGGCTTTGCAGATGTCAGGTTCAAAAAGTTTCAAGCCAGTGTGGCAGGGAGCGAGGCTGTGTGTTGGAGTAAGGACAGAAAAGGGAGAAGGGCATGTGAAATGCTCGTGTCGCGACATGGCCTTGCAATGAGAGCTAGAAAGGTGGGGGGAGTCCTGGAAACAAAACTCAGTACCGAGGGCAGGAGATTTGCGGGAGCTCCTGGAATTAGAAAGGGCTTTTGGAAATCACCCTCGCAGGAGGAACGAGAGTTACAGTCCTGCGCCACCGCTCCCGGTTGCTGGCAGGCCTCTAGCTTTTAATGTTTTAATGTTGGATGCGAAATCTTCTATGCGGGGCAGTGTCCAACAAAATGCATACATTTAAAGGTACCTTCTTTTCTTCTGGAGAAAGCACAGTTTAGGTGCCTCGAGGGCCAAAGAACAACTGGCCAGGGTCAGGTAAGATCCATCTAGGAAAGTCCCCATCCCCGCTTTTTCTTTGAACGTGTCATATCACAGCTTCATTATCCTCAAAGTACATCTGCAAAATGCTTCTGTGAAGCCCCATGCAAAGTCCATGTGTATCTTTAATTTATATGGCCACAGCTGGCTGTTGAAAACCTGGGGTAATTCACTAAGAGGTGTGTGTCTCTGGGGGGGTTTCCTAGTCTCTGGAGATGCTCTTGAGCTGGTCAAAAGTGTATGGAAGGCATCCAAACATTTCTAGTAGGAGAGATAATAAATGAAATTGATTTATAAATTTATTAGAATGTCAAATAAAAATATATCTGGTTAGTGCAGAAAAGCATAGTGAAAATGGTGCAAGATTGTGAAGTGAGCATCCTTCTTCACAGTAACAACGACATAGCAAGTGATAAATGTGTTGTTGGCTTGCTCAGCTGGAAGTTTACTGTGTTTAAATTATAACTGCAGGTCTGAGCTGTTCGCTACAGGCCGGCGTAGTGGGATCAGCCAGCAGAGGAGTAGGTAACTAAGGGTCCGTTATGGCAAGCCGGTCCCAGCGGAGACACAGTGGTCACGGCCAACACGCGTGCTGCGGGCAGGCGCTCGAGTGCGCTCCCTCAGCCGCCTCTCCGAATTCAGGGGCTGTGAAGTGTGTTCTTACGAGTCGGTTTGAACTGAGATGTGTGTGGCACAGCTGTGTTCATTCAAAAAGGAGAAGTATCTTAAGCTCTAAGGAGGGAATTAAACCTTGCCAAGGCCAGCCAAGAAAATGTTGAGGTCTTTTGCTTTGGCTGGAAACATGTAAACCACCTGCATACCTGAGTTAGACTTACTTAAAAACTGCTTTCAGAAGCGTTTTCACAGAGAGCGCCTGCCGTCACTGTCCCCATACGTTCCTAGCTGGAATGATACGCATTTTACTCTCTTCTAGGATCTGTTCTCCTTCTTTAGCTGTCTGTGCAGTTCTGTACCTTCTGCATTGCACCTTGTCCTCTCCTCCCCTCCGGCCTTGCTGACGCACCGGTTTCACCTCCCCACGGCTCGCACCCCACGGCGCCTGCGCCTGTCCTCAGCGCCGCGCCGACTCGGCCACCGGCTCCCGGGCTGCACCAGCCGAGCCTTCCCCGCTCTCTGCTCTGCTGGGAATCCTCACCCCTCGTTCAGATCTGCCTGAGACTTCCCTTCCGCTTAATTAAAGCAGAAGAGTAGCGCAGTTGTAACACGCTGGTGTCAAGGGACCAAACCCCCTCCCTAATATCTGCTTTTCTGCATTATTGCGTCCCTTGGCAGGGGCTAGTCTAGTAGCCTCCCAAATGCAGAGCAGGGTCTCCTGCCACCAGCCGCCCCGGGTGCCCGCAGCCGTGGCACAGCTCCCGGTGGGCTAATTCAGCCCCTGAACAAATGCCGTGGAGCTGGCTGGGGAAAAGGGGATCGGTTTTGCGACAGAGGAAAGAAGCAGCTTAGCCCTGCCGGGGGCTTCACGGTCCCCCCACGCGCCGATGGACCCCGCGCTGCCAGCGGGGCTGTGGCACATGTGGGGGGGACGCTTGCCTGTCCCACTGGCCATGTCTGCCTGCAGCCCCCGTCAACTGCGGCGTGAATCAGCGAGAGGCTGCATTTTTCTCTAGAGGATGAAATTAGAAATAGTATGTTCCATTTCCACCAGTGGACGTACCCGGTGTGCTTTACGCGCCGTGTACCTCGCGAGGTCTGCTGCGCACCCAGGTCCTCGGTGCTGACATGGCTGGCAAGGGCCGGATACAGAGCGGAGGAGCGTGATCTCTAACCGACCGCACTGTGCTGAAGGTTGCTTCTCGCAGAGCACTGGTTTTGCCGCTGGAGCCAAATGTGCAACGAAACAGAAGCGCAGGCAGGCTTTGGCCTTGGGTTTCCACGCTGCTGTGCCTGCGCGGGCAGGAGGTAAGGCTGCATTTCGCACTCAGACCTGCATGCAGGAAAAAAATGGAGAGAGGACTGAGGGCGTGGGTCTGCAGATCGCACCCGGGACGTGTGCTGCGGTCAGTGAGGCTGCAGAATATTCCTTTCTGTGCCGGGAAGGTTAAGGGGTGCGTAGTACAGTTTCATTTCACAGTTCAGCATATTTTGATGGGCAAATGTGCTCTTCCTCAGCCTTTGATGATGCCTTGTGTGCTGGTTTTGACTGGGATAGAGTTAATTTTCTTCACAGTAGCTAGTATGTGGCTGTGTTTTAAATTTGTGCTGAAAACAGTGCTGGTAATGCAGGGATGTTTTCGTTACTGCTGAGCAGTGCTTACACAGAGTCAAGGCCTTTTCTGCCTCTCACGCCACCCCACCAGCGAGTAGCTGGGGGTGCACAAGGAGTTGGGAGGGGACACAGCTGGGACAGCTGACCCCAACTGACCAAAGGGATATTCCACACCATATGACGTCATGCTCAGCGTAGAAAGCTGGGGGAAGAAGAAGGAAGGGGGGGACATTCAGAGTTACAGCTTTTTGTCTTCCCAAGTAACCATTATGTGTGATGGAGCTCTGCTTTCCTGGAGGTGGCTGAACCCCTGCCTGCCCATGGGAAGTAGTGAATGAATTCCTTGTTTTGCTTTGCTTGTGTGCGTGGCTTTTGCTTTCCCTGTTAAACTGTCTTTATCTCAACCGACGCGTTTTCTCACTTTTACCCTTCTGATTGTCTCCCCCATCCCACCAGGGGGGAGTCAGCGAGCGGCTGCATGGTGCTTAGTTGCCAGCTGGGGTTAAACCACAACATCTCGGTTAGAAGAGGGTCCACTATCCTGCCAATTAGTGCTCCCTGTGCTCACAAGTATTAAAAAAGAAAAGGAAGACGACAGAGCGCTAGTGAAGTCCCAGGACCGGTTCTAGCAAAAGCCAGATCTAGGTTCTGACCTGCTCTTGTTCCAGCCCGCACCGTGCAGGCGTGCTGCCCAGCACGGGCCGCTTGCTGCAGCAAGGTGTTTCAGCCCTCATTGTTCTAGAGCTCTGCTGAAAGCAGACAGCAAATTAGCCCCCAGGTGTCGCACCAAATTCAGGGGTGAGGCTAAGCTCATGTAGTTTATACATCCTTCTGGGCTCCTTAAAGTTAAAATCGTTCTGGTTACACCAATATTTACACCCACACTTGCTCTATCTGCAGCTTTGCTCATCCTTTACTCATCCCCTCTATTTTGGCCCACCCAGTCTAAGGAGAAAATGGGATTTACAAGCCCAGTCCCAGCTTCACACATCGTCTTCTTCTCTTGGGTCTCTTCCTGGTGTGCTCTTCGGCTTTTGCACCGGGCAGGGTACCGGCAGGGATTCTTTAGCCTGGCTTGAACCCAGGGCTCTGCACAGAGCCATCGTGGCCAGCGGGAGCGCGTCAGTGCCCCCTTCATGGATGTTACCAATAGGTGATGGGTCCTCAGCTGGGATCCCCCAGCAAAAAGTTGTTATAAAGAAATCCCCATCCAGAACGATATTGCAAGAGCTCGCAGCACGGTGGTGGCAGCTTTCTCGGCCGTTTCTGAATCTGGGTTTTCACATGCTGCAAATTGATGAATTAATTGCAGCCAGGAATATATCCTTCAGCTGCTGGAAGTCCATGAGCAGTGCTGAGAAAAAAGCTCACTCATTGAAACTAGTTTGCAGTTTCCCACTCCATCACCTAATAAAGAGCCAAAGCCAAACAGACCAAGTGCAAATGCTCCTTTATGGCCAAATTTCATAATAGAGCAGTACACTGTAACGTAGTGTATGTTTCCCATGTAACATCCAATCCATTCACCTGCTGGAAGACTTTGAGAAAACATTAGCAAAATACTTAGCAAAAAAAAGGGGGGGGGGGGGGCAGATGTCAATATAATGCAATATTGCTTCTGCTGCAGGGATGGATGGATGGAGGAGCCGCTGCGCGCAACGGCCGTGGCATCGCTTTCGCGTTCGGCTGGACGCGGGTGAGGAGTGCTGCCAGAGCCCAGCCCCAATGAGCAGCTGTAGGGGCTCCTGAAAGCCCCTTGTAGGCCCCTATAGTTTTCTTCCATAAGCAAATGTAAAGATTGTAACAGCATAATATAAAAATGATGTACCATTTACATCTGATCTGTTAACCAGCAACAGCTGGCGAGCTTCAGAAGGTGAGGATTTGAGGCGGGAGCGGCGGTGCTGTCAGCACGCCTCCGGGAGCGGGCGGGTGTACCACCTCCCGGCATCCCCTCCCCGAGCCGGGGGCGACCCTTGCCCGTTTCAGCCCCAATTAGATGGGATTCTTCGTTCCACCTCTTCCATCTTGCTGGTTTTAAGTTTTGAAGTGTTTTAAAACGTTAGTGTTAAAATAATTTCTGTTGAACCAAATATAAACGAATAACTTACACGTGATTTGGGCTAATTTATAATTAGCAGGTCTAAGCAGGAGCCTAAGTCCAATTGTGTCATCCTTTCTGCAGCAACTCCTTGGCCATGTTGAAGCTGTTTCCCACCAGCCTACGAAGCACACAGCAGGGAATGCCCTCCCGTGTCTCAACTTACAGGTCGGCCCGAGCTGCTTTGACTCACCCGTTCAGGAAATTAAGTCAAACACCAGGTCAGGAGTGTGTGGAGTAGATCTGATAGGAATGATTGTTTATTTTGCTGTAATATTTTGTGGTAAGATTATCTCAGGGAAGAGAAAATGACTGTTCCAGACAAAAAAAGAAGGCAGGTTTTTGTTTCCAGTCAGCTTAAACCATCACAATTCTCAACTGCCGTGCCTGTATTCTTTTCAATAGACAAATTTTTTTGCAGCACTTTAGGGCAAGTCCCATTATCAGCAATTTTTACATACTGTCGTGGTTACCTCTGTCTCGCTGCTGCGACAAATTCCTTGTCTCTAATTTTCACGGAGGGTTCTTGCAGAAACATCCTGATCAGGGCATGTGCTTAAAAATCACCGTTCTAAGCACTCGACCATTATCTTCCATTTTAGAAGTGGCTGTGCACAGATGGGAAGCCAACCAAATAAATTCCTCGATTTGGATTTGAGCTCGCCGCCTTTCTGAAAGGAAAGTCAGCTTTACCCAATGTCGCACAGGCCAGCGTTTGCACACTACGTTGGTACCTTTGTTTCCTTCTCTTTTATTTCCCTTGCTTGTATATAAGGACAGAGCAAAGCCTCAGAGATGCTTGCCCACTTCGTGTTACATCTTTCAGGTTCATGAAGTTAAATCCACAATTCGGCTTTCGCGTGGCGACGGGGGAGCAGACCAGCTAGTGGAGGCAGGAGAATGGGAAACACGGGCCTGGAGGAAAGGAGGCAAAGAAATACCCAAAACTTGCAGCAGTGATAAATGAGGCGGAAGGGTAAAGAAGAGCCATAAAACAGGAGGAGAGGAGGTAAGAGATAGAGACATTCCTTTCCTGATCAGAAAGAGCCTTCAGTGCCAGTTGTGTGTTACTACTTCTGCCACTGGGCAGGGGGTGGGGAGAGCAAACCCTTCGGCGTCCAGAATGAGAGGAAAGTGCTCCATGTCTGCTTCACAAAAACAAGTTTCTATGAAGACTAAGAAGATAAAATGTCTGGTATGCTCGAGGGGCAGGGCAGGGAACAGGTTGCCCAGAGAGGTGGTAGAAGCCCCATCCCTGGAAACATTCAAGGTGAGGCTGGACGGGGCTCTGAGCAACCTGATCTAGTTGAGGATGTCCCTGCTCATTGCAGGGGGGTTGGACTAGATGGCCTTTAAAGGTCCCTTCCAACCCAAACTATTCTATGATTCTATGATTGTAAAGGTCAGAAGAGTTTTCCTTCCTACTTGTCTTCTTGTGCAGCCCAAGATTATTTAGCTAAACTTTTAATACACAAATGGGAGTTTTGCTGAATGACTCTGCAGGATAATTCTTCATGCAGTTTTTTTGTCTTCTTTTTTTTTTCTTTTTTTTCCTTTGAACTACCCATAAGCTGCGATTCAATAACAGATTTTTAAAGAATGGGTTCCTGGTGTGGGTTAGGGTTGCTCTGGTCAAAGAGGTGCTTTGATTTTTCTGGCCTGCTTCCTGGGCTAGGGGACAGAGCAGCGGAGACACCGGTAGCAGCATGAATCAGCATCCGATTCCTGGGCTGTCTTTGGGTGGCATTAGGGGAACTGCGTTTCTTTTCCATGAGAAAATGAAATCGGAGTCTTCTTATGGGCAGCTTGTGAGTAATGCAACTTAAGCAAAATTTGAATAGAGAGAGTCTCTTTTTTTGTCAAAAAAAATGAGCTCATAGGGAAAAGAACAGAGATTGTCCGGCATTTAAACCCTCCAGCTCTGGTAGCTTGAAGTATGTATAAGAAGTGTGTATAACAAGCATGAAGTACATATAACAAGGCCAAACTGAAAGGTAACTTCTGCTCCCTAAGATCAGGTAAGAATTGCAAGAGCATCCTCAGCGTCGCAGCAGCTGTAGACCTTTCACTAGATGCACAGTGTGCAAGCAAACCTTAGAAAGCAGATCCAAGAAGGCCTGGAGCCCCAAATCTTAAGGTTATTTCTGGGTTTTTTTACCCCCAACTGACAGAACATACCTACTTCTTTTTACTTGCAGCTTTCAGCTACTGCCGTTACAACACCGATACATCTGCAGAAGGTGCAATATTGCATCTTTGGGGATATTTAAGCTTCCAAGCACATTTACAGCTGATCTCTGCACAGCTGGGAGACTTGCGGGGGAAATCAGCTGTAACAGGCTGTAGCGTGTGCTGGACGTATCAGCGCTGCACCCTGCTCTCCTGTGGCTTCTGCCGGCGTTGCTGCTTCCCCTCTACCCCCAGTCCACCTACTGCAGAAAGGCAATAAAAAAACTTCTCTGGGAAAAGAAAGCATCTGGCTGTAAATGCAACGAGACCTCCTCAATGCATTCGGTGTATTAGGAAGCATCATCTGGCAGACAGATATTTTCAGGAATCCCTATTACAGCACTTGCCAACACCTTGAGTAAACTCCAGCGCTATCTATTTGTTGTTGAAAGCCACAGGAGATTTAATTTATGGCATTCTTGAGCTCTTCCCTGCAGATCCCGTAGCCTGTTTGAACTAATGAGGGAGAGGGCTGAACCCACAGGGCTTGCTTCTTTTAACCCATCAATGAAACAGGTATTTTATCATCTAAAGGATTTAGAGTTTCTTCTGCCTGAATCCATCTGTCCTGCTAGTTAAAAATCTGTATGAAAATAACTTTGAGGCAGTCCTTGCCTGCACAAATGGATTAATCCTCCTTGAGTAACCAACTAATGCTCCAAAGGATTATATTTAAAGTAATATATATGTTAAATATAAAAAATATATATTATATATATTAAATATATATAATCCTCCAAAAGGATATATTTAAAGATACAACTTAAATTAATATTGAGGGTTTAACATGGAGGGTAACTGCACAAACCCTCCTGGAGAAAACACTCTCATGTGAGTTTTCACAGCATTTTGTCATCATGTGAATCTTTTTTCAAACAAGGAGTATTTTCTATTCATAGTATCAAAATGTGTAGATGTGGCGCTTAGGGACATGGTTTAGTGGTGGACTTGGCAGTGCTAGGTTAACGGTTGGACTCGATGATCTCAAAGGTCTTTTCCAACCTAAACGATTCTATGAAAGTATCAAAAAAAGTGATGAATTTTGACAAAATGTACTGCAAGTCTGATTTGGTGGAACATTATGGGTCTGTTTTGGTATCTCAGTAGGAAAGATACGCTCACTCTTGTGAAAATATCTTGAACTCTCGCTCTTGTGTCCCCTTAACTTTTATTGAACATCCTTAGGAGTAAGGTCTAATAAGGCTGAAGCTATGAGTTACTAATGATAAAGGAACACAACTATTGTTGTGTCTAACAACATAAAAGGGCATCGGGTTGGTCAACAACTTTCTTTTTTCTCTTGGAACAGAGTGAACAAAATGGCCCAACTGATACTGGCCATTGAATTTCCAAAGGTTAAACTCAGCTGCCGTACGTAGCAGGAGTCCTAAATATTTTATTTTGTTGTTTATAGCAATTTTTTTTTCTAAGGCTCTCATATTGACCTATGAAACGTCTAGTGCACTTGGATTTCTGGACTGAGAGGCATTTAAAAAAAATTGAAATAGAGCCTTTACTGTTTTTTTTAAGAAGTTCTCAATTCATTTCGTAACCTCTGCCACATGCAGAATAAACACTTGTACAGTGTAAAGGTCTCATCTGAACTGGTCCATAGTGTTCTCTAATTTCCTCATGTTTAAGGACCGAGGAATAAAATCACTGTAACTGGCCTGGACAATGCCCCGCCTCAGATCATACGCAAAACGATCTTTTTTAAAAAAATTGGTTATTATTTTATTCTGCTGTAGAATGTATCTTTATGTACACATATACATTCTGTATTTATGTATGTTTATCATTATGTTCCAGTGAAGTCTGATAATAGATCTTGGGCAAAGCAAGCTGATTTCTTGAATTTCAGTGGTTTAATTTTTCCAAGATTTAAGTCAGCGCTCTCCCTTGAACTGTTGATTACAGCCTAGATTTTGGTATAGTATCTCCCATACTTAGGAGAATTTTTGCATGCTGAATAGCACATGAATTGTCCATCCGCAAACTGAAGCTGGGACCTGGGCAGAAGAAATGGAAAACTTCACAATGACTGAGGCTCAGAGAAAGCACTTTCTAAAAGCTGCATTCTTTTTTGTGTGCTTTTTCCACCCATGCAGTAGAAAAATGTCACTTATAACCTTTTGAACAAGCCAAATCTCCCTTGGTCAGGTCAATGCAAAAAAATTAAATCTGATTATGGTAAGGAAGGATTTAGAAAATCAAATGATGGGGAAAAAAAATCTCCATCTTACCCAACTGAGCCTGCTGCTGAAGCTGTGGCGCTTGCTAGAAGCCTTAGCGTGCCCTCCGCCAGCCACCCGCTCTGCCAGCACACTGCCAGGAAACATACATTTCCTCTAATCCCATCCTGCGCGGCTGTTGTGGACACCAGCAGGCTCGCTAGCAAATCCACCCACTATTATTTTTACCCTATTGAAAGCGCTACCTTCTCGGACATAATCAAAATGGCTCATGTGCAATTTGAAGAGCAAGTGGGTTTTACCGACACTCATGCCAAAACTAAATATGGATTAAATTGCACCCTGCCAGCACAAAGTGTGCATTGTGTGGCTTTGCTCTGCAGCGCACAACCGCGGCTTGCTCCCTGCCCGATAAAACACTGCACGCTCCCTTCAATACCCTTTTTTAAAAGGGCAAAACAAAGCAGCAGTGTCTGCGCTGGAATGTGCTGCAGGTAGCGATCTTAACCTCCATCAGCGAAGTCAGCGAGAGGATTAATTTAATGCATGAAGGTTGTTGCTTGGAGGGACTTCACAGGAATGCAAACCAAAGGCCCTCAAAGAGCCCACAACAAAGGGAAAAGCCATACGAGCTCAGACTCCTGGTAGGATGAGGAGCACCGGATTAAGAGCTCCGGCTACCTTGTAGACAAGGCAGGAAACACCGTTGCACTGAAAAGCAACGCAAGCAGGGAAAAATTTTGGGGTCTTTTTTTCTGTAGACCTCTTTTGGAAAGATAGTTGGCTAGAAAATGGCAGCCTTGCTAATGACACATATAATATCTGATATGATCCAATGTCTATGCAAGCTTTATGATCACACACGTAATGTGTTTTGAGTTGCATTTTGTTTCCAGATAAAATAGAATAAATATTTGTTTTTCAATTCCCGTTTTTTCCCGATTTCTTTAATTTTTATTTTTGGCAGGGGCGCACCACTGCGATCCTAGCAGTGCTGAGAGTCGCAAAGCCACCTTTATTGACCCAAAGTGAACCACCAAACGTGCCGTGTGCTGCTTCGCAGACTTGCAAGCGTTTAAGTGAACTAGGAGGATGATGAGGGGGATGTGGACTGCTGCCATTTTTGACAGCCTCAGCAGAAGACAAGTAGAAGACTGCTCAGGAGTGCAGCACACGGGCACAGTCACGTAAGGAGACCTTGCTATTGCGGGAAGGTGTTCCCGGGGTAAGCTCTGAATTAGGTACTCCAAAGACTGGAGAAATAACAGCAATACACAGACAAGAACCAGTGGAAATTTGCGAGACTAAACTAGCGACAGGGACAGAGCAGCTTTCAATTTCTCTCAGAACTTTCCCATAAAAACCAATAGCGCTACAGGTTCTCCACCACAACCAACCTGGCTTTACGTTACCTACCATCCTTATCCTTTCCAGTCACCGCTTCTTATGTCTTTACCGTAAGAAGTCATGTAATTATATGCAATTATCAAAGTACTCTTTCTTCTCAGTCCTCTACTCTTGTCAGTCAAACCATGCCACCCCTTTCTTAATCGTTTAAATTGTACAGCATCCCATTTGAGTAACATTTTCTGGAATCTTTTCAACATATAAGCCTTCTGGACAACGTTTGAAAAATAGCCTAAACAATCACGGGTAATTAGTCTTCTCTATTGGTATTCTCTGATTCCCTCTTTCTTCAACCAAGGTTTGAAACCACGCCTGGCTGCTGCAGTGCAGCACCGGCGCAGGCTCTGGTGGTACTAATCAGGGGCCATGATCAGGGCATCCTTTTCTGTTTCAGAAACACAGCTACTCTCATTATTTACGTATCTGTCGTGCCTGAAACAGTCTGCTGTGTGGAGTACTTGGTTTTCTTTTCAAAGACATCACACAGACAGCAATCTGTGGTGCTTACCAGCTTTTTTTTTGCCTTCCTTGAGAAGCAAAATTTTGAAATGATTTTGAAGCACTGTGATTTTAAGGATTGACGTTAACTTACTGCTTCTTCAAGGTCCTCCAGCTTGAAGAATGACGCTACTGTGAAACAGCAAGCATCTCAAGACAAAGATGTACCAAATTACACTGTGATTTTAACACAATTACACCATTATGGAATTCTAAAAGTAATAAAAGAATTGATCACTAACTCTGTATAGAATGCTATTATTAATTGGAGATCAACAAACCAAGACTGGTTCATGTAACATTTTATTCACAAGTAGAAAAAGTATTACAAAACGATTTATACAAGATTTTAATTTACATTCCTTAAAGGAGTAGTTAAAACAGCACTATAAGTCCTTAGACATGACATGTGGGCAGTCTAAATGCAGTGGTAGTGTATGTTTTCTATCGGCATGTACAACATTGCTTGCCACAGGCAATATAAAAAAGACCAATTTGGTTAAATTAAGGAAAAAAGTATATACACAATATACACATATATTTAAAAAGCACTCTCTCCATTTTTTCCTCCCAATTTGCTCTCACGCTGTCACTCATTTAAAGAAACAAGTATTTTTCTCTAGAGTTGCCGGACAAAAACAATTATACAAAGTGTAAATTCCAATGGGAAAACATACTTACTGTGGCAGATGCTGGCAAAACTTTTGAACATAGCATTTTAAAGAACTGTTATTAGTGAAAAGTTAAATCTCCATATGTTCTAAAAATATCTTGCCATATACTGAAATGCACATTGGATTTTTTCTATTTACAAGTATATACAAAGAAGCACACATCTCTTCATGCACATGTAGTGAAAAATAACATTTTGTCACTTCTTAAATGTATGAAAGTATCCAAAGAAATTACTCAAAACTACTCTTATTTGAATATATAAAGTATTTAGCTCAGTAATTGTACTCCCCATATAACTGCATATTATTCTGTCGGTGACCAAATGGTGGTATTTACCATCATTTAAAAAAAATCTTTAAAAATCACTTACATGATTTCTTCACTTATTGGGTTTGAATTTGATCACTGTTATTCGTGATTTTTGCACACATGAATATTCTCACTGGTTTTAGCTGAAGCACCTTACTGCCTTGGCTGCCTATACTGGCTTTAGCTATTCTCGTGCAGGTTCAACCTTCTCCCCGGTACTTCAAAGCAAAAGACCTTTTCCATTATGGAATATGAATACTGTCTCAACATTTCCATTGCCACACAAACCACGCGTGGAAAGGTGAGTAATATTTATTGCGAATTTGCATTTGTTTTGCTGATTGCTTTGCTTTTGTCAAGGCACACTGGGTACTTTAAAGAATAATTGCTAGAGTTCATCACTGACAAGTTTGAGCCTGTTGAAGGTAATGAATCAGTAGAGGTTACTGGGATTACTCACAGAAGTGAAAACTATTTTAGGGATAAAAATGGCTGCAGAACAAATGGTATTATGGGATGTGGTGCAACAAACTGCAGTTAAAAAAATCTTAAAGAACAGCACTGAGGGCAGAGAGCTGGTAACTCACTAGGCATGCACGCAACTTTGAAGATTCAATTCAGAGGTATTTTTTTAAAAAAATGTTATGAATTAGTTTTTATATTTTGTGTGGAAAAATTGAATTTACACAATACTACAGTGAGAAGGACAGAGTGAATGAAAAGAAAAGGCCTGCTAAATGAATGCATTAGGTCACCATGAAGCTTGACCCTTCAAAATAATGCATTACTAAAAAATATTAGTAACAGTCTCATTGTATGAATACTTTCATGGCACACCTGCTATAGTTCGACATTTTGATGTGACAGTTGATTACATTTATTTCAACATCCAAAAATTACATGCTATAACAACAAGTGCTGTATTCCAATACTGAGACTACCAATTAAACACAACATCCCTATCTATATGGCTGACTTTCATTAAACTAAATCTAATTCAAAGCTAATCTCCTGCTATATTTAACAAAACAATGCCCCCTCCCACAAATGTAATAACTGGACGGAGGGGACTTCAACCATACATACTGTAACATGCAAATTCTTTAACTCCCCAAACTAGCTTATTGACTATAATGTAATATATAATAAAAGCTTCAGTTTATCAATAGATGATCCTTGCATAAACAGAAATGTTTATTTTTTAAGTCCTTCAACAGCAGGAAACTGATTTAAAATTAGAACCAGCCAAAAAAAATCCTAATGCATGCATAAATCTGCAAGCAGAATAACTGGCAACGTCTTGTCCCACGCCTTCTGACATCTGTAGCCATATTTAAGATACCCACCTAAACACACTGAAGTATTTATATTTCTTGCTGTATTTACATATACTTTTAAGCTCACTCCATTAGACTTTTTGAGAATCTGAGGGAATAGAAGGTTCTTTTTTTAAAAGAGATGCAAAAGGTCATAAATCCACTTTCAGGGTTCTCCTAGGATGCTCCTTGAAGTTTCACTTTACAGCTGTTACGGCTCAGATGCAACTGCTCAGAAGGTGTGAAATGATGCCATTTTTTTCCAGCTGATTTTGAAACTATGCAACATTGAAGACCAGACTAAGCTTGAGGCGCATCAGCAGAGGAGCATTAGGGAAGCATCAGCTTTAGTGCTGAGAGAAATAGCTTGGTTTTCTAAAAGAAAGTGATAGAACAGTGGTTACATAAACTCATAAAAAGCCTGTATGTACTTCTATACTTGACTAAACACTAAAAAAAATACAGCTATACTTACTGCTTGCTGTAAAAATTCACCTAAATCTGAAGACCCATTAAAAAACTTGTATTTATGTGCACATAAATAAAAATATGCTGTCTTCTGATTCTATCGCATTATTTTGCAATATAATAATGAATATGGCCTATGTAAGACTGTAATGCATCCACATGTACTAAAAGACCATCCTTCCCTCAAAATATTTCAAAAAGACAAGAAAGATGAAGGGCAAATGGAAAAAAATGAGGTAGACTGAGATGAAATAATTTTCTTGGAGTTGTACAGTTGGTGAGAGTTAAGCCTGACAATACATCTCTGGTAAGCCTAGTCCTGGTCCTGTCCCTCAAATGCTACTTAAATTTCTCCACCAAAGATGCATATATAATGATGCAGTGTAGAGTCTGAATATGGAGAAATTGTACAAAATGAATCAGTAAAGTCTAATAAAGAAAAAAAATGGAGAAAAACCTAACCCTCTGAAATCATCTTGCTTATTCAGAATTACACACAAATCTCAGTGGTAATAGATGATAGTACAAAACCATCAAAGAATACAGGATTTTGAAATGTAAGAAAAGATGTCTGCATGCACATATGAATCGGTAAGAAAATTTACAATTTATATATCATAACAAGTATGGTGAAATGTAAGTTAATTTTTATAATGATATTTTGAAATTCTGTGGTTCCTTTCATCTAGAAAAACTAAATAATATTCATCGCATACCTCTGAAGCTGATACATGGTTTAGTGGGAAAAAAACCCACAAACTTTTGATTTTTTTAATCTTGTTAATATGGAAATATAGTCGCTCAAAACATCAAGAGAGCATTCAAGTTCCATTGATAACCACTGAAAAACTAGGAACTAGCAGCGTCGAGATTTGCAGTCATAGCCATGTCACTGTCCCTTCTTATATACAGGAAGTCCACATGGTTGGACTAGATGACCTTTAAAGGTCCCTTTCCAACCCAAACTATTCTACGATTCTATGATATATATCTAGGGAATACGACTACCACCTAATGATATTTTGCATATACCAAAATGAAACTATGACAATTGCTGTCCGACACACGGGCAGTTAGTGCTAGACATTTTTATGGACAAAACTATATATTGTAAATAATATATTGAGAAAAATATGTGCGACCTAGATAAGGTTGATATTTTCAGCGACAGCAGTAGATTTTCAAGGTGATATACAAGTTCCATTGAAGTCAATGGCAAAAAAATTCTTAACTTAGCAGTCTGTTTACCCTCCCTTTCCTCCTCTTGAAAATGTCACCTAAAGAATGAAGGCTTGATTTACAAAGAATTAACTATTGCACTTACATGTTTTCAGAATATGCATTTTTTTGTTAAATACTAATTAATTTCTACTTCTTATTTAAGAACAATATGAAAGTGGCATGCAAACCAAATGGAAGAAGATCAAAGGAAGGCAGTTCTATTTCTGCCGATGACCTAAAATTTTCATAATTACAGATAGCATAATTGTCTTAATTAAGCTTGGTGGATTATTAATATTAGTGGCAACTGCTCCTGTTCCTGCCTCTGTGTGCATGCACAGGAGACTATTTCAGTTTTCCAGCCACAGCCTGCATAACCCTTGAGTAACACCACCAGTACATATGCCATACTTTGGGATCCTTTCACAGATCAGCTACTTGTCGCTCCAAGTTACTTTCAATAGTAGAAAATGCCGTTTTAAAAATACAGAGCACAGCTAATATTCAAAAAGAGATAATGATGAAGCAGTAGCAGAGTGACTTTTTGTCATGGTTACATTGCTATGCGGTAGAGACGACTGTTTATCACTTCTCATTTTGACCTCAGACCTGCATTTTCTCTGCGAATTAGAACATTGAGCTTTTACAGATTAAATTATATTTTATGGACAAACTTAAGGAATGTTTTATCTGATGACATGGGAATACGAATGGCATTAAAAAGCATTTGAGATTCTCTCTTCTGTTTCTGCTATTACTGTAGTAACTTCACAGAGAAGGCTGTGTAAATATTTTTGGATGAACACTTACACGTCTTTTATGCTTTGTTTACAATGAGCAAAGACAAATCCTCAGTTCTTCCCTCATAAACAAGGACTAGCCTCACATAATAGTTTAGTCATAAGGCTATTAAACAGATTTTTTTTTCCCCTGAAACGTAATGAAAAAAAAACGGTGATAAAAGCTGACTGGTGTACAGACTTACCCCTGTATACTGGTTCACATTATCTCAACATTACAGTTTGAGCAGTTACACCTTTCAAATTCAGCCGATGATTTAAAAATGTGAAACTGTTGGATCTCTTGTAGAGTTTTAATTTATTTCAGCAATAGCTAGGTGTAATCTATGGAGAAACATAACCCTACAACTTTCTACAATTCTGTTTTTATCTAGTTCTACGTGCCTTGAGTACTCATTCTCACTCCTTTGTAGTTATGTTTTTTACCTCTTTATCAGTCTGTAGAGTCATTTGCTGTTCCATTACACTTTGTCTTTGGCTGGGTTTCAGCAGCCGCTGAGTTCTGAAGTGATGAAACTTCTATGCACGTTCTATGTTTGGAGATTTCAAAGGACTTTGCAATGTTTCCATCAAGAGACTTAGCTGAAATAAGTATTTCACTTAGATCCTGGTTATTATCCGACTCAACAGTGGCTGCATTTTCAGTCTCAGAACTGCAGGATTTTGCAGATCCTCCAGCCAGTTCTGAATATGATTCACAGAAAGAAATGCTGTCACAACAAGCTGAGTTTTGCATAAGAGGCCAAGCATCTGAAATGTCTCCACAGGTAGAGTGTGAAAGAGAACCAAGGAAAGTAGGAATCATTTCTCCAACAGAATCAGAAGCCCTGCAAAAGGATAAAAGACACATGGTTTCAAAAGCATTCCAGAAAATATTCTCAGTATTGTAATTATTGTCATTAATAATTATAGGTATTTCAAGAAGGTTTAACAGGGTTGTAGTAAAAGGATGCCTAGAGCCCTTCACACTGTGAATTCAGGGTTTTAGAAAACGTGAGCTACAGCTGGGGTGGTTTATAGGCTAAAGAACAGAAATATGATAAAAAAATACTATAGTACTGTTCAGATACAAAGACTGTTTCAAAGAGGAAGGAATTTATTTGTTCTCAATCGGGGGATGGGGGGGGTGGGGGGGGTTAAAACAAGCTATAACGAGCTTAAATGGCACCATGACAGATGTTTGGGAAGACTGCGGAATCTCCAACACTAGGGTTTTTTTTTGAGAAAACAGGCTAGACAAATATCTAAAGGAAGTAAAGTGGGTTCAGACTGGGAAAAGGGAATAGACAAGAAGATTGCTTGAAACTCCTATCTGCCTGATTTCATATTGAACATGCATTCACTTTAGATTTTTCAGTTTGTTCTGTCTAGCCTTCAAAACATGAAAAGAAAAGGTTTTTTCCTGTTCTCTTTCATGTGGAAAGGACAGAATATTAATGAAGGGCAAGGATTTTTAATTCTCACAAGGATTATTTTTATTTTACAGAAAATGGAAGAAAGTGGAAGTAGAAACTCAATATTACCTATCTCAAATGTATTTAAGGTGCATGATGATACTGACATGTCTGAGTGCACTATACATGCCTATCTCTGTTGAAAGCCCAGTAATGTTTTTTACTATAGTATACCAAAATAAGTATTAACAAAACCAAAAAGATATACTAACACATTTTATTTCCAAAAACTGTCTACAGATTTATAAAACTGTAAAGGCTATATTAAGTCTGATATACAGTAATAATTTCTGTGGCAAAACTCATCCCACATTAACATTGCCTATAACAGATTTTAAGTAGCCTTACTCATTTCCAAAAAATTATGCTTTAATAGCTTTGATATATACACAAAGCATTTTTATAGATGAGGCCAAAAGTCAGGACATTGCACCACAATTGAAGGAAATACATTATTTTGGCAAAGGAAATTGAAGAAAACTCCATTTCTACTGGAAGGAACCACAGGATCTTTGATGTCCACATAGCATGGATATGACATTTATTTTTAAAGCCTTAACCAAAAGATCCCTCACAAAGTACACAACTCTCAATTTGTCAGCCTTGGTGGTATAAAAAGATGACTCAAGCTTGCTGGTATTTAAACAAGTTATTATAGAAAATTTAGGTATTTTGTATCTTGTACTTAGGTCATTAAGTCACCTTGCATAAACAATACCTATGAAGAAGCTGCCTCTACATTTTTAGTTACATTTGGCCATAAGAACAAAACAGCTGGAGACCAATTTAAACCTTATATGGAAAACAATTCTAGCTAAAAGAAATAAATACATCCTGTGTTAAAATCTGTAACCAGGAAACTCTGAATGACACCATAAATTTTATGTATTTAGCTCATGGCACTGCTGTAGAAATAACTACTCTACTACTGTATTTATATTCAGCTGATCAGGAGAAACTAATGGTTACAATCTGGTAGAAATTAAAAAATACTAGATATTTCAAATCTCACAGTCATTAAGAGCTTCTAAAAAAGAAAATCTTCATGACACTTCTAAACTGTACCTTCATCCCCTCAGATTCACAGGTTTATGCAGCACCTCGCTAACCCACAGCAGAAGAGTGGGTCACCAAAGCCTCTAAGGTACCATAAAGTAAGAGGAAGACTATCTGCTTGTGACAGAAGTAAGTCACTTCTTCGTCAGAGAAACTGCTATATCATGTCAGCATTTATTAAGTAATACTTAAAATCGATTTTTCACCATAAACCTGTTTTTGCACAAAACAGGAGTATATAGCTACAGTTCATCAAAACCCCTCATTCCACTCCAAACAGCTATTGTATCTGCATAAATATTAACTTGACTGCATAAGAAATATTTAATGTTTAATACACATTTATAAAACTAAGTTACCTTTCATTAAGCGTAGTCTGTGAGTGGAAAGCACAACTGTGACTGCTGTGCTCCATGCTACAGGTTTCATCACAGCACAGTGATGGAATCAAGTGAACTGGTCCTAAGGAATGAAAATTAATTTAATAATGTTAAAAGTGTTAAAACTCTGTATAAACTTAGTCTCTGTACTCTTTCAAACTTGAACATTAGTTTGCCAGTTACATTATAATATATGGATTGAGGAAAGAGATTTCTCATTGCAAAAAATAGGTTCTTTAATTTATTACTTTAAAATGGAATTACTTATAAAAGCCAAGCCATTCCTCCAGGAGTAATACAGATGCCAGTCATGAATATCTACTTTTTAAATTAATTTACTTTTCAGTTAGATACATGTGAAAGGAAGTACCACATTCTGAGTTAACATATTAGGATGGTATTTAAGCCTGTGCTCTTGTGCTAAATTACGTATTTATTAACATCATGAATGTATCTGTTCCGATCCTACTTCACAAAATCTCAATGATTTGAATTGTTCAGGTTTTTAATGTCCTTTAGGTTCATATCATGTTCTTAGATACTGTCTGGTAAATCCTTCACACCAATTTAAGTCAGATGCAGTGCTATTTTTATTGGAAAGAAATGAGATGGACATTTAAAGCTATTTTTTAAGTGAAGGGTCATTGGAACGAAAACAGAAAAAAAAATCATAACCAAATAGCTACTTAAAAATTCTATGTGCTTCTTGAGAAATTAGCCTAGGACAAAGGGTAGTTTGACAACGTTACCTCTGTAGTTAAAGTTAAATGTTGCAACTCAAATGCTAGGTAAGTGTTCATCATGCCATAAAGTCACTTTTAAGTAGACCTAACATACCACATGTCTGTGATGTGCTTCTCTGGCACTGGCAACAAGTTCTGTGGTCATATTCATTTAGCCGTGGTCTATCAAAACATGACAATTCAGAGCCATTGTAGTGAATGTCTTGTGATCTCAGAGACCCTTTGGACAAAATGAATAAAAATATTTATTAGTAAATTATACTCTTTTTCCTGTTCAGAGCCTCCTGTCTTCATAGAATGCTTAAATGTCATGCTATACAGTATTTCCATACATTTTCCAACTGAAAGATCCACAATGATCATGTGGTTTCATATAACGCAAACCACAGATTTTGCAACAACCCCTAGAACAGCTGGTTCGACTACAGCCTCTTCTAGGAAGACATCTGCTCTTATTTTTATGATGATTTGAGAGTGTATCTTATTCACTTTTACATTTTCTCAGTGTTTAATGATTCTCAGTGCTTCCCATTTGAAATTTTCCACATTCAGCTTTCAGCCACTGGGATTTTGTTTATGTCATCTTAAAGAGCTTTATATTAACAGCAGAATTCCTTTAATCTGTGTAATTGGAGGTCAAGGCAAACAAGTTACTAAATTTCACTAACTGAAGTTTGAATTCACTATGTCTGAATTTCTTAAAACTTAGATTGTAAAGCATCTTCTAGGTTATGAACCATTCTTACAATGCCTCTCTGATCTTTTTATTTTTGCTTGTACTATAAGCAATGATAGCATCAATTCTTCCTAGTTATTACTCTTGTTTGACATCCAGTGTTCATTAGACGCTATAAACATATTTTAATAAATTTTTTTTAAATGATAAATGGAAACTAGAGTGCTTTTGACTTTTCTCTTTCTTAATTTAAATTAAGGGGCAGAAAAATGCTTATTATAAACAACCTGTGAATGACATTGATGAGCTGTTATGGATTTTTTTTTTTAAATTTTCAAATCTGACTCGCTTAGGCATTGAATTCATCTTGAATACGCCCATAAAACCAAAATTGTTAATATAAATCTGCTATCTCCACTGGCCACTTTCATTATCTTGATGAGCTAAGTTGTTTCACAATAGCATATGATGCGCAGATCCTCCAAGCTGGTATTTCCACATTGGCACTGCAACTCTATAATGACATCCCAGCTTGGATCCCAAAAGGTCCACATATATCTGTGTAGCATCTAACAGAGTATGGCACAGAATTAATGCAACTGGATTACTTCTGGACATCTGCACAGCATTTTCTCAGTAGAAGCTGGAACATCCACACTGAGCTGGCAAACATGTATGGATATATAGCCTGGGCTTCTGCTAGCTTGTTCATCTCAATGCTAAACTTGCTTGAATGCTGTCGAAATTTCATTTGTTTACCTGCATAGAGATTTGCCAAACTAAAACTGGCATATGAATATTACAAAGAAACAGTAATAACTGGAAACTTACAGCTTGGTTTCTTCTCCATAAACTGCCTCTTACAATAGATAACACAAAGAATAAGAAGAGCTAAGAGCACTGTTGCAAGTGCACTGCATATAACAGCTGCTAGAGCAGTGTCGCGAGGACTGGAAGCAGTCGATGGAATCTTCACCAGGTTTACTTTGGTGGCACCTGAAATATAATTAAATAAGAATTAAGGCAAACTGTAAACATTTCAGGAATATACAGTCATGTAAATGAAAGTCTGGGAAACAGAAGAGGTTTGTAGCACAGAAAAAAAAGATGTTCTATCTGCTAATGTATAAACATTAGTTGCACGTATAAATAGATACAATTATCAGCAATCACATTACCAAAAAAACCTTTAAAAAAATATATTACAAAATGACCAGTAATGAGTGGAGATGCACACAAATGCATTCTCATTGTCTATGAGAATGGAACCAGATCTTCACCATGATAACAAAGACCTCTCAATATTTAATGATGTCAGATGATCTTAATACAGCCAACATTTCCTAGTGTATAGTTGAGAAAGCTATCCACTAGAGGGAGTCACAAATACATGAACTTCCCCTAATGAGGAAACTTTCTGAGAACTGAGACACCCACAGAAGTTCAAATGGTCTCAAAGGTACCATTTTGCTTGGTTGCATATGACACCATGGTCATTTCTAGAATCAAACCTAGGATTTCAAGAGTGCTAACTTTTATTTTTTATTCAGTGATAGTTTTTTAATACAGACAATACCTCTAGTAAAAATTCAGCAGATTGACTTTATATCCATATTAGTAAAGACTTAAGCAATGTTTCTAGCTTTGACAAACATCATTGATACTTTTACCTGGAAAGTGAAAAGCTATCAGAAGTTTAGCTACAACTATTGAAACTATCTTAAATTACAAATGGCCTTTTAAAATTAAATTCATAGAATCATTTAGGTTGGAAAAGACCCTTAAGATCATTGAGTCCAACCGTTAACCTAGCACTGCCAAGTCCACCACTAAACCACGTCCCTATGCACCACATCTACACGTCTTTTAAAAACCTCCAGGGATAGTGACTCCACCACCTCCCTGGGCAGCCTGTTCCAGTGCTTGACAACCCTTTCAGTGAAGAAATTTTTCGTAATATCCAATCTAAACCTCCCCTGGTGCAACTTGAGGCCTTTTCCTCTTGTTCTGTTGCTTGTTACTTGGGAGAAGAGACCAACACCCACCTTGCTACAACCTCCTTTCAGGTAGTTGTAGAGAGCCCTTGGCCTCCTTTTCTCCAGGCTAAACAACCCCAGTTCCCTCAGCTGCTCCTCACAGGACTTGTGCTCTAGACCCTTCACCAGCTTCGTTGCCCTTCTTTGGACTCTCTTCGTTTTTGCTATAAAATTCTTTTTTAACAGCTTATGAATTCCGATAGCTCATCTGCTTCAATCTACTTTGAAGTTCACATCAATTCTACAATATTTTATGAGAAAAGGAACAAAACATTGAGTATTTCTCTGACAGCAAATTTTTAAAGAACCACAAACTATATTTTATTAACTTATAAAAATACGTTAAATGTGCCTATTTCCCCCTGAAAATCTTTGGTTAAAACCTAAAGACTATAATTCCTAGGAAATGGTCCACACAATCATAAGTTTAAATTGGGAGACAAATGTCTGCCAGAGTATATTAAAATCACTAATCAAATTGTACATACATACAATTGTTTGATATCCTAACTGCAATATAATAATAGCAGGAGAGAACTTACTTACTAGCTTAGTTTGTGCAATCAATGGAATTGTATTACTCAGGCATACTTTTCTCAAATAATTATGGTATTTCCTCTACACACATCAAACGTGGGCAGCAAAGTGTTTACAACACCATATTGCTTTGTTATAATGGGCAAATTGCCAAAAAGCTAGGTATTTTGAAAATCAGCTTTATTACATCCAATTCTAAGTCTTCAGATCACTTACACCAAAGAAAATATTAACTTCTAGGAAATAAAGAACCCAAAATTTTTTTTAAAAAAAGACACACAATTTATTAAATAAAGACAGTTTCTGTGGATTATAGTATCATGTAGTTGCTGGTAAATGGAGGAATATAAAAAAGTTAAGAGGTCAGATCACGGCTATTATTCAGAAGAAAGAATGTTTAGTTGTTAATTTCCTGATTTCAATGTGAAGAAAAACAAGTGTTACTGCATTTACATCTGCTTGAATATTTCTATTTACCTTTGATTTGTGCTATTATGTTCCACTGTCACATTAAAAGTGTGGAGAGCAAATTTATAGCAGATCTTTTTTATATATTTTAACTTGCCAAGTTCAATAGAGTGGAGCTACTGGAGAGAGTCCAGCGAAAGGCCACAAAAATGATTGAGGAACTGAAGCCTCTCTCCTATGATGAAAGGCTGAGAGAGCTGGGACTGCTCAGCCTGGAGAATAGAAGGCTCAAGGGGGTCTCTCATCAATGTGTATAAATCCTTGAAGGGAGGGTGTGAAGAGGACAGAGCCAGGCTCTTTTCAGTGGACCAGAGGCAATGGTCTATCTATTATTTGTGTTCCAGATAACAGAATAAAATTCCAGTTCAGGGTCTCAGGTACTTTTCCTCTTAAATAATTACCTGTCCTTCTCTTTATGTTCTTCTATAATTCCTATTACTCACAGAGCTAAGTTCTATCACCTCTTTTCCAGATCTTCAATGATATTTAAAAGAAAAAGCAACCAGTGTCATAATTTTTTTGTCGTAACTTCAATGCTCTTGGCAGCAGCATTGCAATCGTACCCAGAGTAAAATTTTCACTCAGTTTCTAGGATTCTTGCAGCTGTAGTTTGCACTTTTAACAGACTGCGGAAATTTCTGCATGGTATGTAAAGTTCCAGGATATAATTCTGTGAGAAGCAGTAAAATTATATTAAAAAAAAGCTATCTATACAGCAATGTGTGCTGGCTTTGGTGTGAAAACCAAGGACTATGCTTTGATATTGGGTTTTCAATTTTAGTCAACTGCCTGGTCTAGTCTTTAGCAGGTTAAAGACAGCCTGGACAAGTATTTAAAAACAAGACAACAAAAAACTGATCAGAGTATCTTCAAATATTTTTCATATCAATATATGTGTATCAATACCTGTATCAATGTACCTACCTAAAAGTACTAAACAGTTCTTAGAAATTAGGCCTTCATAATTAGTAGAAAAAAGAATTGTTCATTTTGAAATTAAAAATAGAACAAGAGCACTGGATGTGGAGCTGCTATACTTCTGTCTGTCTTCATTTGCTCACAAAATGTATCTATTTGTAATTATATATTACATATGCTGGGAAATTATAAATTACATATATTTCTTTAGTGCCCATCAGCAACATCCAAACTGGAAATACAGCAATTTTATTTTACACTAGGATGGCAAAAAATAAAAATTATTTTAGCCATGTAGTTATTAAAGATCTATTTTATTTGGTTGATATTTTTTTTTTTTTTTTTCACTTGAGAAAGCAATTTTCTATTCCTGAGAATGCCTACCACTCATCTTCACCTTCAAAGAACTTTTTGGAATAGCTACTGTGAGCAGTCCATTGTAGCGTAGCTCTAATTATAACGATAGTGATCTTCCCTGCAGAGACTGACATTTCAGAAGTGGATTTCTATTGTAGAAGTGGCCCGTTGGGCATTGCTGAACTCTGCTTTCTGTGTTACTCAGATACGCATGCATTTTCATAAACTCTCTCTTTCTTTTCAGGCTCACAGACTTAATGGTCCCATTTCAGTAAAGCAAGGAGGTGCATTTCACACTTCAAACTTGTACTTACTTCTATTAAACGATTACATGATTAAATTTAAATATGCAATTAAACACTGTGAATTGGATGTGACACATTAAGAAAGGAGGGAGGAGGTGCACACTGTTTTATGATTCTGGAAAGCATGTGCATATTATGCATCACATAAAACAAAAAATATATCTTATTTGAGAAATAGATTCCCTTTTCTAAGTCTTAGTTCCAACATATTCTGGAAATGTGCTAGTGCTAAAGAAGAATTATGCAAAATACCAAGCTGTCTCCTGCATAATTTTGAGCAGTAAGCCTAAATACACATTCTTCCCTTAATCAACCAATAGTACATTGTAATGTCAGTTTATGCAAAGGTGCGGTTCTTAAAAGCAAGTAAAGTTTCTGTTAATCCAAGAAGGTTAAATAGCAGTAACTCAGCTAATACAGAACATATGAATCCCAGCTGTATCACTTTAACTTCTGCCAATAAACAGAACAGTTGAATTTTCGGCCTATTATACCAAACAACCAGCAACAGGACAAAATGTAAAAAGACTTCCTTTATCACTTGTTTCATGTTTATTTTCTCAGACTTTTTTTTTCAGAACCATGATTAGTTACAGCCACTACTGGAATCAGAATGCCTAAAAGAAAGCTTTCTGTGGTAGATTAACCACGTAAAAACAGAACTTGCAACATTTTACGTTTCTTCCATGGATATAATAAATAATAATATAATAATAATATAATAATTATCAAAGTCAAGGAGGATAAAACGTGGAATATTATGTTTGGGTTTTCCTTCTTACCATCTCAAATCAATGCTAACCCAAAGAGGGTTTACTCAATAAAACAAAGCTAATCAAAACTCCACTTAGACAGCGACAACATGGTAACATTGGACAGAGTGCCATCTTTTACAATCAGGGTTTAAAATAAGATACAGAAGTAAATTAAAATGTTGCTAATTCCTGGAATATGGGTATTTCTGCTCAAAAGAGGGGAAAGGAGCATTTGCCTATTATAAAAAGTGTTTGCCCACTACCTTTATGCTGATTGGCCCAAGTCAGTGGTATCAACCTTAACTTGACAAGAATTAAGGGCTCAGACATACTCTCAAGTTACAATAATTTAACAAGTTACTGCCTGTGAGCTGAATTGCAGTGGCTATCTGTATGTGTGCTCTTGATCCATGGAAAATGCAAGGCAATGTGACTTATCTTGAAACTCTTTCATTTTGGAAAAAGTTGAAAAGATGTTTATGTTCATTTAAAAGTAAAAAGGCAATACCTCTACCTAGTTCCCAACAAGCAAAAGAACGTATTATGTACAAACACGATGTGTGTATATATAATTCAGATACTACATGTATTATATGTGTGTATATATATAATACATGTGTAATATAGACTACTGAGCATTAATATCAATGGAAAGTGAGTTGTCCTGAGTATATTTCTGAGTCTTCACAAAGCAGCAGATTGCCTCCTTTCTCTGATCTTTCAAGTAGGAGGTAAGAAACTTTATTAAACATTACTGTTGGAGACTGTGGTAAACGCTAGAGAGAGAGAGTCTCCCAACATCTGTAAAAGGACAGCCATTTGCGTGCATGGCCTACACCCAAAAGTTCATCATGTCAAACCACATTTTTCAAATGTACTCCAAGTGCTGACTTTAAAGCCTTTAGTTTCCAAGTTAGTGCCCTACAACTTTTTTGTTTTATTTTGCTGATTTTGTTATTTTTTTAATAAATGTACCAAAAAGCCCTAGGGGAGAAAATGACTATTCAAGTGTTTATCCATTGTTTGGAAATCCTGAGAAATGTGCTTATAAATGAAAATCTTCGGAATTTGATTTATTCATTTCCAAGACCATTTCTCTTGCACTGCATATTTTCACAAACTCTGACTGCTGACAGCCTTTTATTTTTAAAATGGTAGAACAACTACACTGTATATGTGAATTTAAAATATATATGAACTCCACAGAACTGGATACACACCACTATGTCTGTAAGGCATAGTCAACATCTGCAACGTGTTTTTCTTTTAGTAATTAAGAGATAGTAATTCTTGGTACTACCATGGTCATTGCATTGGTTTTGCACGGAAGGGTTTTGGTAGTGGGGAAGGGTGTGGGAGGCTATGGGGGTGGCTTCTGTGAGAAGCTGCTAGAAGCTTCCCCTTTGTCCAACAGAGTCAATGCCAGCCGGCTCCAAGACGGACCTGCTGCTGGCCAAGGCCGAGCCCATCAGCAACAGTGGTAGTGCCTTTGGAATAACAGAGTTAAGAAGGGGGGAAAAAACTGCTGCAGAAACAGCAGCAGAGGAGTGAGATGGGAGAGAAACAACTCTGTGGACACCAAGGCCAGTGAAGAAGGAGGGGGAGGAGGTGCTCCAGGTGCCACAGCAGAGATTCCCCTGCAGCCTGTGGGGAAGACCATGGGGAGCCAGGCTCTCCACCCGCAGCCCATGGAGGTCCATGGTGGAGCAGATAACCACCTGCAGCCCATGGAGGAATCCACGCCAGAGCAGGGGGATGCTTGAAGGAGGCTGTAAGCAGGCTCCCGGCAGGACCTGTGGACCCACGGAGAGAGAAGCCCACATTGGAGCAGGTTTGCTGGCAGGACTTGTGACCCTGTAGGGGACCCATAAATTACTCAGAGTCACAGAGAAAGACTTCCATGTTCTCTTAAAACTCTCCTGAGAGCAAAAATCTATGATCTTATTTCAAAATTAAATTGAGGAGGAAGAAATCGTGAGGATGGCTTATAACACCTTTCAGATGCAACTCTTGAGGTAATGATAGGGTTTGTTCCTTCTGTAAAAGCTTAAGAGCCCTTTGCCAAGAAGCACGAGATGGAGGTACAATTGGCTCCTCTGCCACCTCCATGGAGACTATTTTAGCCACTAGGCTATAAGCTGAGCTGGGTAAAAGCTTATTTCACCTCTCCAATTGAATTTGCCGAGTTGTAGAGCTTCAGCAGAACTAGTAAGGACCTCTCTTTGCATAGCCAACAGTCACATGAAATGTATTTGTGGAATGCAACAAAATTAAATAAACCATACTCAGGCTTGCCCACCACTTATTTTAACATAATTATAAACAGGAAAAAAGTATCACTAACGTAGGTTAAATTCTCCAGGCAAGGCAACTACTTCTAAATGTGGGGTAGTTGGGTTTTTTAGGGGGGTGGGGGCGAGGATGGGTTTGGGGTTTTTTTGTTTTTTAAAAACATAACTGATAGCCATTTCCACATATTGGGGGGAAAATATGTCTGTACTATGGAAAACAGAGTTCGTTTATGTAATTAAGACTGTTTCATAATACTTACACACAACTGAGCTGAATTATGATTCTGAATTAAGGTGGAAATTATGAGTTGCATAACCAATCCTACTAGTACTTTCTAACTTTTTAATGTTCAACTTTGCAAACTCAGCATCTTTTAAAAACGCTTTTTTGAGTAAGTATTATGAAAATTTATATTTAATCCCATGTATTTCAGGATTTCATAAGATACAGCCTTAACACCTTTAAAGTTGGACATTTATCACCAGCTTATTGTGTAATACCGCAAATCTCAAAGTAAATGGCGTGATTTACTACAAAGAAAGTTACCTACTGTGCAATAGTAAGCATGCACATGAAAACTATAGTACAGATGAAAAAGCTGTAGCTTTGAAGTCAGAAATAATAATAGCTTATAAAAAACAGTTTTTAATTCACCACTTAAAGCTTTGGGGATAAAGTCAAGTCATACAGAACAAAAGGCTGCTGTGTACAAGATCCTTGCTTTGTTATATTACCTAATCTGAAACATAACATCTCCCTTCTTTAACAGAAGTCAATAGGAATTAGTCATAGAACGCAGAAGACACTCCGAAAGGTTATCTTTGAAGAGTCAAGCTCTATTGGTGAAATTCATCTGACCAAAGCAAACATCTGCTTCTGAGGGAGTCACGTGAACTACACAGTGGCGGTGTGGAGGAGAAAGGCTCTTTTAGGGTGCAATTAATCAGATTTGTTTTAAACACCTCCCTTGATCATTTGTCTCCCTTGAATATAGAGTGAGTCTAACGTCACCAGCCATTACAGATATCCACAGTCAAGAAGGAGGCATCCTACTCTGCATTTGTCAAGTAAGGATGCAGGGTTTTGGACGCCTTTGACTATTTTGACTTTAATTTCTCTGTTTCAGTTCATTAACTGTATAACAGACACTATACATTTTACATCACTTCTATTGTAAAGTCAAGTCAATACCAACTGCAAAATTTGTAACAACTGCTTTACAGTGGCAGAACCACAGAAAAGCCCAGCGGTAATTAGTAACTCACATTCTGCATGGAATACAAAACAGTGTGTAGCAAATAAGGCCAGGCATAGAATTGTAGGTTTTGCCTATCCTGTGTAATATAAATCTGTATCAGAGCGACTGTATACGAAGGAATCTAATTATGGTTGCAGGCCTCAATTCCAGCACATTTTAACTTTGGTAAGTTTTCTTAGAATAGGGGCTTTGGTTTGTAAGAAACATTTCATCGAAGAATAAAAAAAGTATTTTTATTACTTTTTTATTTATGTTTTTATTTATTTAGAAGGAATGAAAAAATAAAAGTAATCTACGCTCTAAAAACTCAATTTTCCTCCTTAAAATCAATTTAAAAGGTAAGAGGAAGATCAGGTTTTACGAAGACAGATACAATCATTCAAAGATGAATTTGCAGTTTTCATCTAAACTGATACTGGCTTCTAGATGAAACTAACTTCAGAAGTCTGAAGGTCTAAAGACAAAGTCAGAGCTACTCACCTTAGGCTCTCTTTCTAAAACAGAGCCAGATATAGAGATCTCCAGAGAAGTAATTAATCTGAAATGGCTTGAAAGACTGCTTAGTGTTAGTCATTGAAGCTTACCTTATCTGGCTTGCCTGAACTCTTTGAGGTACCTAATTCTCTCCACTGATGATCAGTGGGAGTTTGTGCTGACAACTTCAGTGTTAAGCATTAACTTTTATATGCCTAAATTAGGGTGCACTAATTCCATCCTAAATTTCCACATGCAGATACGGTAACTATAAATTACATTCAGTAGTATGCACATACAATTATACCACTGGACTTAAATGAAACTTTATTAAAACCGGTGGATACAACCCTTTATTTAAGAAAGCTGTAACAAAGAGCTAATCTTTTTAAGAAACAGTCTCAGCCTATACCTCAAAGGCACACACCACTGTCCAAAATAACACGTGAGATCACTCTATGATCTTTGTAAAAGAGGAGGTTGGCAGCGCACTGCTTTAGCACAAGTGAACCAGTGAGAGTGAGAATGTGTGAGGTGTATCACCCAAAAAATTAAAGGCGAGCAAAGTAGAGGACAACAATTGGAAGGATACAAGTGAGCAGTAGGAGCATTAGGTCTTTCTTCTATTAGGTTGTTTCCAGCTCGTGAGGTGTTAATTTATAACGAATCATTACTGCTAAGGCCCTTAGTGCACAATTCCTGTTTTAAGGCTATTGCATCTTATCCTATTTCCAATACCTTCCAGCCCTCCAGGTAATTCCAGTCCTCTGGAGCGATATTTCAGTGTTCTTTTGCTTGACAATGATTTTCTTAATAGAGAGTTGGCAATATGGAAAGTTTTGGCTTAGATGGATTCCCTGTTTTCTACTGTATTTTTTTTAAAACCAGAAATTTAAGAGAAACACAGCCAAAGTATTTTGTAGCCAAACAATATCGTCAATAGTATCTACCAGCATAAAGTAGAATAAAAAACCCCAACACACTATTGTGCATTTGTTTAGCAGTATTTTATACTCGCATGTCAGTCACAGCTTGGACTCTCTGTACCCAAAAGCCATACCAGTCAGCATGTATTTATACTGTAGGCACCAAAACTCAGTGCTGTTGACATGGTGCTAATGCAACCATTCCCAGAATTAGCTAGGTGATTATATGAGATAAATTTAAACTAATATTTTCAGTCTGAACATAGCTTAAAAGCATGTTATTAAATTCATATATTTAAAATAGTCTAATGCTTCTGTAATTAGAAAATGTCTAAAAAAATCAAAAAAAAGTTACTGAAAAGCTGTAACTAATACTTATTTTTTCAGATTACCCCTAAACACAATAAAGTCAAAATTAACTGAAAAAATGTTTTGCAGCTTTACTGTAATGTATGCAATACTGGAATAATTTTGATCAACCTAATGGTCAAGTTAAATAAGAACTTTGCAAACCCACTCCATACAACGAACAGATAATTGCTTATAGCCACTGCAAGACTGGGCTAAAGGGCTAGCCACATTAGTAAGGATACATAAGAAAAAAAACATAGGAAATAGTACTTATTCAGTACAGGTCAATGATCAGCCCCTTCTCTGTAACTCAGGAATTTCAAGTTCACTTTAATCTAGTGTAATTGAGCTAACCAGCTCTTACATTAAAAAGTAATGATTAAGTTAAATTTCTTGCAGACATTCTGTACCTAAAACAAACATGCAGTATGCCTCTGGCAAAGAAGGATACTAATTATAGGATTGACTCATAAGATGAAAGGTTGCACAAGTTACTACTAGAAACAAAAGTATGGTAAACTGGTTTGAAAAATACATATTGAAATTCTCATACTCCGCAGTTGAGAATTTCATTTTCTAACTGTACTTAACAGTGTCAAGAAACAAAACTAAACATGCTTGCAAACTGCTTGTTCATATTTTAGACGAACAACCTAGAAGTGAATGCTGCAATTACAAACTTCATCATTCTATACACTAAGGAATTTTTTAACCTAAAGAAGTGAGGTCTCTACAGTGTATTTTTACTACACAAAAAATTGCAAAACTAAGTATTTTGGTCACTCTCAGCTTTCTTTTGTTATATAAAACATGCTCTTAAAATGGATATTTAGGGATTCATTGCATTGTCAGGCAATGAATCCCCAACTTCACTCTTAATGCAACAATTCATTTCCTGATTTAAAAGGAATCATAAAAGGAACACATCACCAGGCTCCAGACATCTGTGGGGAAGGATATGCAAGTTCAAAAGTAGTTTTGTATTTCAAACTGAAGCTTTCAGTGGGATTAGCAGATAGGGTTGCCAGCTGTGAGTTAGAACAAAGACATGAAATCTGCCTTATACGTTACTGTGCACTGCTTCGACAGAACCTTCTGAATGCCAGATGGGCACCACTTACGTAAACTCCTATTAACAGTTGCATGAGCTTGTGATGTAAATTCATGAAATAAATGAAATTTGATTAAATTTATTTTAAAATCACAAGCTGACATTTCCATTTTCCTTTCAAGCTATACATTATCCATCATATTGTAGTAAGCAATGAGGAATGTATTTTCAAAGAGATTTACATTGCAACATTGAGTTCTCTTCGAAATACACTAATACACGCTTTAATAGATAAAAATGGATTACACATAATTAGTGCAATTCTCATGCTGAAACTAGAAAGCCAATGCCTTTGAGTGCAATTCAGCTTGGTCAAATATCACTTAAACTTCATACCATCTACTTAAAACTTTACTGGATTATAATCATACATATTTTATATATTAAGTTTTCAGATATTATAAACAAAGTGTTGAAAAACAACATTTCCATTCCTAATTTATTCTATGATTTCCCTCTGTATGATGGAAGCAATTTACATTGCATCTGCTCACTCTGAAAATCATTTAAGATTTATATTGCTAACAGCTTTCTAAGTAGGGACTGCTAATACTAATCTTCTAGTTTTTATATTAGATGATTAAAGTTTCAAACTTGTAGTATGCAAATTTTCCTGTTCCCCCTGCCCCACTCATAACAAATGAGCACTTTCAAGAGGTCCAGAAATTACCATTTGTTTTACATTATTTTCTTTTCTGTAGATTTTCTGCTGTTGCCAAATGTGGTAGGAGCTTATGATACAACCTTCTCAGTAAGTGCACTAATGTGGCTCTTTGTTCACTACTAGATCATTTGTTTTCATACAATCAGAAAATTCCTTGTCTGAGGTCTCTGTTACTCTGTCAGCATGGATAGAAATTAGTCATCAGGGTCAAAAGTATTTAAAAGGGATAATGAAGGACAGTATTGTATATACTGTGTTCACTTAGGAAACCAAACTGAAGACGACACGATTCTAATCTTCTGTATCTTAAGATGTTTGCAAGAACACTTGAATTTACAATTCTAAAATTATTTTTAGCAGCCAAAAATGACACCTGTCACACCTATGGGCCACTGGCAACATTCAGCATGCTTCAAATATGTAATATTTAAAAACAATTAAAGACAAATTCTCTGTTCTCAGAAACCTGACCTTCAGTGGCCAGGAAGGAAAAAGGAGTTCCCCCCCCCAAAGAATGCTAAACTGCCAGGAAGGAAAATCACAGATCCAGAGACTAGTATGATGCAGGCATTAAAGAAATGATCCACGTGCCTAATGACAACCACCAAACACTCTGATAGGTGTTCAGTCAACAAACCCAATTCAGCTCAATCCAGATAAATCTAGAACTTAAGTAACAGGGATGTAGAATGACAGGAAACATTTGACTGTCAGCAAGAAAGCACTTCCTATCGATAGCCTCTTACAGCCTCAGGAATGTCTGTGAGGGTCAATCAGCACAAGGGTGGGACACAAGCCCACCAATTCTGGAAGAGGGAGCCTTATGGCAGCATCCCACCTGCATTACATCACAAGCTCGCAGAAATTAACAGCGGGAAAGAACTAGAAAGGGTTGTTTTAGTTTGGCATTTTTGCTCTGTTGGAAGAGCATTCCATCATTCATCAGCTAGCACCTGAAGTAGTGATCTTCATGAGTCTCTACCATCAGAGAGACAGTAAACTCTGAATCCTTAAAAAGTAAAAATGCCTTAATTGGCATGTTAAGATAAAATGAGTATTCTACCTCCTTATTTATCACTTACTAGCATCAACAGCATTTTGCATAAAATGTATATATATGACTACCCTTGAATCAAAGGAAAGAGTATTATTTTCAGACCCACATAAAAAACCTAACCTTTACTTTTTCCAGGTCAAAGTGAGGTTACAATATCGTTTATTTACTGGAAGACAGATGGTTTTCACTGTTGGTGTATCTGTTTGGGCTTCCTTCTTCCATTAAGTACCACCCCAGACAGATTTCACATACAAAACACTCTTCACTGTGGAACTTTCTAGCTACATTTTGATCCAGAAGAAAGTTTCACAATCCATCTCACACAGCCTTAATCACGGCAACATGTGTGAAATCAATCTAACAAACCACAGTTTGCCGAAAGAAAAAGCACATACTATAATTACCATATGTAATAAAAGGAAAGGTTTAACAATTTCCTTGAGAAGTGACACACAGAAAAGGGGATTGGAAGCACATCCTGCTGTAGAGCCTCCAGAAAGAAATACTACCAAGAAATATGCATTAAATCCAAATTTTGTTTGGCTTTGCACTGCTACTGCAAAGTCTGTTAGTGAACCATACCTTGATCTTGCACATGCCACAGAAGTATTTCTTTGTATCTCAAGGATATTTTGTGTTTTTACAGCTGCTCAGAAAATATTTTCATTACAGAAGTACAAATACAATTACAATCAAGGAAAGAAAAAAAGACAATACTTTTCTGGATGAAAAGGTACAAAATCCACACCAGTTAGTACAGCAGAAATGTCTTTTAATGATTCTTTTGTGCAGATTTATTCCCTGATGTAGACGATTACTCATTATAGTGCATGAAGCAGTGTGTTAAACTTTTTTGGTTCAACAATTTGTATTTTAGAATTTATTCCTGATGCTCCACTTGAATTTACAATTACCAAGTTTCATCCCATTACTCATAAACCAGTTTCTGGAAAACTGTGGCATACTTCTCTTCCTGTTGATCATACTTTTTATTGGGGGGGAAGATCAGAGGTAAACTTTTTGTCTGTTTATGCTTTTCTTCCTTTTTTTGATATGCACTGGATTTTTGCTAAACTTTGCAGAGCCTTTGCAGAGCCATATTCAGCTTTTTAAATTTCCATTGGATGTTATCAGCAGGCATCCTCTAGGATTTGCTGGTCAGTCTCAACGCATCTAGTAATACAAAGGTAGCGAGAAGCAAAACAGAGGACTGCCCATTATTTGAGATTAAAGAGCAGAACAATTGAAATAGAAAGTCTGATCCAGTCACCTGTACTTCACATACACATAAAGCAGGAAGTAGGGAGGAAAGTTTGGTCAATTAGTCAGATAATCATTTAAATGGAAATTCACTAATTTACTACTTAAGCTTTACTTCAAAAAAACAAATCAAATTCTTAACTATTTTAATAAATTTCTATTCAACAAAAGAAAAGTCTTACTGGTATACTTGCATTAGCATATCCAAACACCAAAGATAGCAGATATGCTTTTCCCCTCTTTTTAAAAGCTATTATTTAACCATCACTTGTGGTTGCCATCAGAATGGGAGAATTATGAACAATGTCATTATCTTAAGAAGATATCTTAGAACAATTGAGCTGTATTCAGATTTATTAATTTGATAAGGCATGAAACTAGGATCACAAACAGGCACAGGCCCTGCAGTGCTAAGCACTGTACCATCTAGGCTGTATACACAATGCTGGGAACCTACCTGTGATGGGAACCTACTTGTGATGCAAGAATCAAAGAGTAAGGACAAGAAGCCCACACACAGTTAGTCAACATGATAAGGAAAAAATTCTGGACTCAAAGAAAAGGACTCCCAGCCAATATCCCAACCTGCTCTGCTGAGTTTGGCATCAAAAGACACCATAGAACAGATTGTCCAGAGAAGGATGACAGACAGTTTCAGTGACAGCTGGGCACATAGCTGCTCAGTGTTGCAAAAGTTTTGGGATGACCACTGAAGAGTACAGAGAACTTTGTAGGTGCCTCCTTACATTCCAATTCTATTACCTCTTGGATTGACTGTGATAGAGAATGGGGTCTGTATTCTCCAATTAGGCACCTACTGAGAGCATCCTGCCCAGTCCATGCATATGTATTTCCTTCCATGGCAGTCAAGGAAAAGCAGGTGAACCACAATCCTTTTGGTCTATGAATGGTTGTAGGTCCCTTGGGCTTCTAAGTGTTTGCACAGTTAAGTAGCTGTCAAGCAGGACAGTTGATGCAATTTTGGAGTCAGGATCCTGAGCCTATTTGGATATTTAAGCCTTAAGTACTTCTAAATACTTGACAAGGCAAATGCTGCCTATAGCAAGCATATTTCTAAAGCATTCACTACTAGCCTAGTTCTTTTAGTTTGTAGCTTGAACTGAGTTACTTGAAACTCACTTAGTGAATTAAAATTTCACTGTGCAAGGAAATCTAAGCTAGACTTGAGGTAGCAGGCACAAAATAAGTGACCCTGCTTACTGTCATTATAAGAGCTTCAATGAAGGTCAGGAAATTTCAAACACTCACTAGAACTGCTGAAGTTGTTCAGGTTACTACCCTTTTACTATAGACTCAAATGATAAATCTTTCGTAACAGAGCAGACATGCTACACTGAGTACTTCTGTTCTACAGAAGTTACTAGTAAGTGAATCAATTCATTAGAGCAGCTCTCACACCTACAGTTTTGCAGCACTAAGCTATATGCTATATTACTTGGCAGTGATAGGTTAACGGTTGGACTCGATCTTAAAGGTCTCTTCCAACCTAAACGATTCTATGATATTACACATGATTGGAAATCTTTCTGATAAAACAAATTTTCCTCTGTAAAAAGTAAACTGCATGGAACAAAACACTTAAGGACAGTGCAAGGAAGTGGACAAAAGTCTAACAGTTTAGACTGACTGGAAGCCCTGGGAACCTTGGCTTCCAAATTCTGATTCCTGGTAGAGTGTCTGGTTGGCTACACAGAAATTCTGTTGGGTTTGGGAGCAGCACCTCCTTGCAATGTCATTTCAACACTTTTAAGCTAAATTTTTTTCTATGGAAAATTCGGTTGTGTTGTTTTTTGGTGTGGTTCCTGCCCCCTCACACACACCCCTCCCTTGTGTTTTGGCACACTCTGCACTTTTTTTTTTTTTGGAGGAGAAGGGGTAGAGGGGGTGGTGGATAGAAGTGAGGGAATCATTTCTGACCAGTTCTGTCTACTAACTGTAATACATATTTAGTGATTACAAGCTACATAATGAAGTACTTCCATAGATACAGGCACAGAAATGAGAGGTACAGACAACAGGAGTTAGTGAAAGTAAGGTGGGAATGCGTATGTAAAAAAAGGCTATTCTCTGAGCTAGGAAAGGAAAAAGTTTTGGAACATGATTAAACTATGCAATGAATCCAGATTTCCTCTCCATTAAGTAACGTTTCAGAACTATTATAACTAATTTTAATGGCAACATCTCTGTTATTAAAAGAAGGAAAAATCTGCCTCCTCTTTGCAACTTTTTGTTTTAGGAGAGGAGGCCAGCATGTAAAGTAAATGCAGAACAGGAAGAAAAGGACCTGTTTGACTCCCAGTCATTCATGAATCTTTCCCCAATGGGTCAGAAGCATCACAACTATCAAGGACAAGGAACTGAAAACATTTAGGTTTTCTAGGTTAACTCTCTTTGATCTATGATGAGTGAAAGAAATAAAATTGTAATAAAACTTCATAAGACATGAAGAGCAATTTTCATCTCTCTGAAACACCTAGTCAAATTTGTTTCAGACTTCCTGAAGATAAGTTACTCTACCATCAGGTCACATATGGAAAATATCAGACTGACTTATTACATTTTTACCAAAGTGTACATTTCAGTTACGAGATAATGGAAAGCTAATGTCTCTGTAATAAAACAGTACTGATATTTATAAGCTAGTGATGCTATTAGCTGTACTTAAATTAGCTGTCACTCCTTATGACTTTTGTGAAAAGTTTATACAATATTCCAGCTGCTTTCTATCACAGTGTCCAACATGGCAAAGAGGATTATGAGAGATTCTGTGAGGTAACCCCAAATCAGAAAAAATACTAAAATAAGATGGACAGGTATGTTGGAATAGAACCAAATAATTAAGAATAGTTCACTTGTTACATACTTTCAGCTGCCAGTTGCCTCATATGCACATGAGCAGCCTGCTTTCAAAGGCTGCTTTGCATTAGTAATACAAAGTTTACTGTATCAAGCAACCAAATAAAAATTACAGAAAAACTTAATAGCTAGAAAAACATTATCTGGAGTCTGACAGCTTTCAAATCACAAAACTCTATACACAGAAAGAAGAAAGTGATATGAGTAAATTAAAATTCCACTATGTAAACAGATGAACGAATGTGGAATTGAATGTCATCCAAAAATTATTCTCAAGTTAAAATGCTATATTTACATTTAATGAAATATTGTAAAAAACTCCAGCAAAGCTGAGACAGTGGGAATTTTTCTCCTTTATCACTAGGAAAAGTATCTTACAAAATACATATGTAGCCAGCAAGCTTCCAGGCCCCCTCTTACTTTTAATCATGTACTTTGCCACCCTACAATATTCCCCTGCAGACTGTAATTTCTAGCTTTTTATCTTCTTTGTTCTGAAGTATAGTCCTTGCATACCCCAAATACCCATTACACTCACATGAAAGTTTACAAAATCACAGATCCTAATCTTGTAAATGTAAATAAGTAGATTTATACCAAATCTTACTTTTCCTATACTAGCTACTTTTAACTCCAGGAAGAAGGAAATACCACCAGATTTTATCCTTTAAATAGCACCTTTCATTAGTGAAACAACATACCTTGTAGGTTTATAGAGTGAGACTCGGCTGCAGTTTAGGACACTTACATTTAATTCTCAGAAAAACAATTCTGTAAACATACAGAAGCAAACTAATTAAAAAAAAATCTACAGAAGGAAACTCCAAAGGGAGCTTTGCGATCAGTCTTAGTGGAGGTAGTCAAAGTGTTGTAGACGGTCCTTAAAGAAACAAAATTTAAAGCAGGTAAGGTATGGATGCCTCACATGAAAATGTAATGTTTTCACTATCATCTGCTATATGTATGTTGTCTCAACAAGCCATAGTCTTTACTTTTATTCCTCACGTAAGTAAAACCTCTTTATTTTCTAGTTCGAGATATACTTTATATTTGAAACCACTATCACTGAAATCAGTATCTCAAAACATGGCTCATGGCAAAAAAGTAGCAATTTTAGACCCAAGTGCACGTTTATTTCAAACGCACATGATGTTACAAACTGTAGATATTTCCACTGCTGTGACTTATTCAACAAAACATTTCTGCTTCATTGAAGCAAAGAATGCGTTTATTTCCTGGAACGTGTAGAGGCTAGTTTCCCAAGCTCCACACGGAATGGTATCCCGCCCCCATCCTGTCCCCCCCAGCTTCCCATGCTCCTTGCTTTATGTCATGAAGACAATAAGAAGTAGTCCTGGAGAAGGAAGAATGAGTTTGGCTGGACATACTGTGCAATTTTTTGCTGTGTAAAAAATTTAAAAAATATAATAGCGCAGATAATTAAAAAAACCAAAAAGGACAAGGCTGTTCCTTTGGTGGTGGTTTGGCTATAAAATGCTCTTGGCGCCTAGGTGTTCATTTCCTCTCTTCCTTGACTCTCACAATTTATTCCAATGTAACTGTTTTGTACAGCCAAATTCTAGACTGAATTTGCCCATAGCAGGTGAACACCACTGACTGTAGATTGGTCCAGAAAGGAACGGAAATGTGGCAGTGCAAGGAACTATTTTTTTAATACAGCTCGAAAAAGTTCAATGTCACAGGTTCTTCTGCTAAGTAGAAAGCTTGTCCAGAGTCTAAAGAATTCTGGTGGCTCTGATGCTGTTCTGCATTTTGAATTGAACAATACAACAGGAACCACTTGTAGGAATAGCTGACATAGCCAAGCTGATAAAATAATTCTACTGTTTTAATTTTTATCTGCCATATTCTTATGACCAAAAGAAGATAGGTATATGGTTGCTAATGTTTTTTTGTTTATTTGCTAAGACAGACTAGCTGAAAACATAGTACTTGCTCAAAGAAAGCAATAGTATCTTTGCAAAATCTTCCGCTTCCTACCCCAGCCTCTCCCACATCTCTCCTTCACTTGTGCCACCACAAGTGTTTTGGGGTTAACAAACTCATTAGATTTAAAAAATAACCTTAAGAAGGGAGTTATTTTAATTCTTTTTATATCATGGGTAGATTCACAATCTAGCTTACTGAAGTTTCATTAACCATCTAAGCATAACCATTGGGGCAGTACAACACTGGCCTGAGCAGACACGAGAATGAACTCTGCAAGCCTAAATTGGTGCTGAGAAAAAAGAATCATTGAACCGTATCTACATCCCTGTTTCTCTGCTGAACTGATACCAGTTTGGGACAGTTTATGCCACCTTCCATTTCAGAAATTACATCTTTGATTGATGGGGTTTTCACTCTAGTTCCCAGTTCAAAGGACTCTTTCTATCATTCAGTTGAGAAACACACGTCTTCAAGTGAGAAAAATGTCTTCCGTTTACAAAATGAACATAAAGAGTCATTTTAAACACAGGCTTTCATTTCCAATCTAAAGTTTAGATGCTAACCCTATATATAGTATTGGTATTTACAGTTTATTTACCTGAACTAAGCAAATTAAAATATAACTATATCATTGTGTATTTAATTTTCTGACATCCTAAAAACACACATAAGTCACTGTGTCCCCTTTAAAGTTTACACAAAGGTGATAGCAATTCTCCTGGCCTCTAATACTCTCTTTACTCGTTCATTATAGAATCCTTTCAACTTTGCCTCTAGCAATTCACAAACTCATTTTTTCATGAGTAAATATTTAAACCAGATCTGTTTTAAAATGTCTACAGAAAGAAAGAAGATAAAAGCAAGTATTTAGATTTATAGCTAACCAGGTAATAATCAACTGCTACTAGTGCTGAAAGAACTTCATCCATGCCTCAGCTTTAACATGAACCTTTAGTCCAGGTAGGGGGCTGTGAGCCTTTGTGCCCTTATGGTAATGTTCTTAAGCAAACAAAAGATTGCCACACACTTCACAGGACAATTAATTCATTGAAACAGGACATTTAAACTTTTCCTTTTCATCTGTAATATTAGAGTTAGCTGCACTAATATTTGACTTTCTGTTTCACAGTGGAAAGAAAGAAGGATAAGAAAGGCAGAGAATTAGAACTTAGTCCTCTGATCATTGAGAACTTGCCCCATACACCTAATGGTCTGTCTCCATTTAACTTCAAGTAATACAGTCTTAAACACCTTAACTATCAAAATATATTCATTATTGACATAAACAGAAAACATTTTCAGGATTAGGTGGAAAAAGCTTGCTTTCACACATTGTTATTTGTACTTCCTTGTAGAATGATGTTTTTGACTTAGTCTTAAAACTAAGATATTTCCACCTATTTGATGTTAAGCAAAATGCAAACAGATTTCAGCTCATTTACCTACTATTGTAGGAATAACTTCCTAGGCTGCACTGAGGAAGGCATGTACACTCCCCTAAAGTGAGACAGCTTACGTTAGAGACCTGAAGAACCAATATACAAATTCCGAACAAAAGCCTTCTGAAAACCACAGTGACATATGGTAATTGTACTTCATGGTAGGATTTCCGTTATTTAATATTTTAATGGTTGGTTAGTATGTAAATAAAGAACATTTTAATGATTTCAAACCTTTTATTATTGCTTCTGTCAATGCTGGAAATAATTCCCAATTCTCACAACTTGCCACCAGAAATATGAAAAACAAGCAATTGTTTACACTTCTGTTATTTAGTCAAAGGCTTTGTCACAGCCATGAGATTAGGGAACAAAAAAGTCTCTAATCTGGATCTCCTATTGCAGTTTGTGCCAGAGAAAATGCTCTTCTCCATAGGGTTGTCTGTTGGCCACTTAAAATTAGTAGTAGCTTCCTAACAGTTCAATTTAGGATCCAAGCTTACAAAATCCAAATCACTATAAACGAAACAATTCTGAGTTATTTCAGAAGATTTGGTAACCATTTTTTCACCATCTTTTAAAAATCAAAATTTGTGATTTTGCAAAAGATGAAAACACACATATGAGTCAGTAACTAAAATCAAATTGGAAAGATAAGGGAGGTAATTTCTTCTTCTTCCCTGTCTTTGATTGCGCCAGAGAGCAGAATTCATGTTTGAATAGCATGCTTTCTTAGAAGAAGGGAACAAACAAGAAAAGAGGAAAAATTGCATAAAATGAATTTATAAGTTAGAGATCCTAGATCAGAATAATACTGTTGCACTTCGGATTTCACCAGCTTTTTTTTTTTGTAGATAAAGAGAGTAAAAACAAATGAAGGGGATAATACCTAATTTGATCAATTGGGGGGAATTAAAATAAATGTACATATGAAAATGCCTGTTTGGGTTCAAACTCCATCTAGAAATACCTTCTGCAACTCATTGAATTTGAAGTGATTTGCTCCAGTAAATCAAGATCAGCATCTCATTCTCGGCATCAAACCCCATAGTGTTTGCTATGAAGAACATACTTTCTCTAAACACTTTTGAGATATTATGTTGTCTACACTACAAAAATAGTTGAAAAATTTTGAATTTACTTTCTAGGCTTACATTATACATGGGCAGGAGTTACTGCTGCAAACATTGCAACTTATTTGAGTTATTCTTTTTATAGAAATCTGACTTACTAGTTTTCAATGTTGCAATCTGTAATAAAAATTAAGTTATTCTGATTCAGAGGTATATAATGAAATTCTCTCAAACTGTAAGAGAAATGCACAGGAAGCCAGATTTATAAAAACTTTTGCTACTAAAGATACTGTCTGAGAATCTGGTTTTGTGAGTTTATTCCCCAAAAGGCACTAAAACTAGAATGGAAGCAAAACAAGGAAGTTTGGCTCATTTGAAAAATTACTATCTAAGCAATAGATGAAATGCTGAGGAATCCTTTTTAAATTAAATTTAACACAATATAAAACTATTTAAAAGTATGATTTTAATGCACAATAGCATATACTTGGTTATATTTTAATTTAGCACAATTAAAAAAGAAAGAATTTTTACAAGAAACAGTATGCCCTTATTAAAGTAGCACAAAGCATTTCAGGAACTTGTCCATTCATTCTTTTTATAAACAATTGTTTCTGTTTGGAATAGGGGAAAAAAACTCCCAAAACATAACTCCACAGTTACAGAAACAAAAAAGTAAACCCAAGGTTTTCCACAAGATTATGTTGAATCAATTTTATCTTTCATATTATAAAGTAGATGATAGCAATAAATGTAACAAGAATAATTCATTTTGTTGAATTAAAAACTTGATGGGATGTAGACCATCAACAGTCTCGGAAGAAGTAGTAAAAAGGCTTCTGTTGCAGAATAAAGAGGTTCTCTCCTTTTAAAGAGATTCTAATCCTCTCCTTGGCCACAAACAAACTGATTACTTATTTCCTTCTTTATGCATATAGTACTATAAAGATATTTATCTATATTGTTCTCTCTCACTGTAACCTTAGTACAAAAGTTATTTTTAAAGGTATCAACAAATAACTCCTCCTAGGTGTCAGGTAGACCTCAGTGAGTATGAATCCTTTCCTGATAGTAGGCAGAGGGTCTAGGAAGACTGCCTTTTTTTGGCATTAATACAAAATAGAAATTAAAATTAATATGACAACATCAGAAGTGGAGTCAAGACTCCCTAAACACATGGTATGACAGGAATGTTTATCCTCAAGAGACTGGTCATATGAGGGAACTTTGCAGTGATAGTGCTGGACCTGCTGAAGTGTATTAACAAAATCATTTCCTAACAAGAAAATGAGCCTTTAAAAGAATTCTTCATTACTGTTGACTGTCATTTTTTGCCAAGCTTTCAAGTTAAAACAGAAAACATTCTAAAGCAGAAAAGTTAATCCCACTCCAAAAGCAGGAAAACAGCACTTACAGTGGGGCTCATAGGGAGGAGGAGGATCACCACAAGGAACACACTCCATGTCTTGAAAGCCTCCAAGCTTAGTCTTCCTATAAAATCTAGAAGATAAAGGAAGGAAAAAACAGTTAATCAAAACCAGTTATTTTTCCTCACAAAATTAATCAGGTGTTTTAACAAAATCCTCTATAACTGCAAACTTTTATTAATTTGTGTCCCAATGCAAACTATCAGGAAATAGAAGAAAATAAAAGTAAACAAAAGTACAGTAGATATTAATTAATAGTACAGCAGTAGATCTAAAGTAAATTGAGGAAAAATTCTAAATCTGTTAGTCCAAATGCATAGTCACGATAATCTTATATTCACTTAAGAAAAACAATTCTGGAGATTCCAGACAGAAGTCAATATCCCATTTTCCACATAGATCACAACATAAAAGACAAGTACGATGAATTTACATTATGCAAGCTTATTTACACATTTAAAATGAACTGATTAATCTATATAACTCTCCTAAAAGAAAGAAGATATTACAAGGTAATTATCAGCACTAATAGTATATAATGGACCAGATGTCAATGCTTTCTAGTTAAAATCCCCAAGATATCCTCTAGCTCAGAGAAGGAAAAATCACTGATAAATTGGTTCATTTATGTACTCCTACAGAAGGGCATCCCCCTCCCAAAGTTTTAACATGCTGTGTGACAACATCTTCAGAAAATAAGATTATTCCCATTGTTTTGTAGAACAGCAAAACAGTAAAAATGGCTTTTTAGAACTATATTTTAACAAACAAACAATCCCTCTCTGACTCTTCCTTCTCCTCTAGGAAGATCGTCACCATCAACCAAAATCACAATGTGTATGGACTGTGAATGCAAATTAATGAAATCACCACACAAGTCCCAATCTACATTATCCAATTCTCCACTTTGTTTCCATATTCTCACTTAAATTTATATTTTAAAAATTCTAGATAGTAAGCATTTCAAGGTATGAAAAAATGGATATTGGAAACAGAAGTATCAGTCAGATGGTTTAGATAAGTAATAGCAATGGGAGGCCACAAGCAGTAACAGGTGAACAATAAAATAAAACTCTAAAGCAAACTAACTAGCCAGCTACTCATTCCTAAAGAAATTAATGCAAAAACATTTAAAAAAAAAATGGCTGTTGTACCCAAGGAGACATTTTATTTGAAAGACCCTTCAAGAGCTTTACTATTGCGTTTATGTTTGAAGAGCTTACTGACTACAGCGACAGGCAGAAGCCTACATTCCTAAACCAGGGAACAAGAGTAGCACCAAATGAAAAACCAGAACTTGAGTGTTACATTTCAAATTTTTATGGCAGTATGACATCCTCTAAAGATCTTATCTACAACAACTCCCTAATCAGGTAGGTCTGTCCGTCTTTCAACCAGTCATTAGTACTAAGCTAGAATCAACAGTCTGTTCAAGATGAGTATGTGAATTAAGTGTTTTCTGTAGTGGCACATTAAATAAAAGGTACTAACTCTACTGATGTTAAATTACTAACACTGCAAATGCCATTAAAGTATGAAGACTGTATCAGCTAAAGCAAACAGCTTTCCAACTGCTCAAGAAACTCATGCTTTAACAATGTGAACAGAAACAGATTCATAGGCTGTAAGACTGAAGGGGCCACTGTGATCATTTACTCTGAATGAAATGTGTTAATATTTGTTTTTAGCTGACACGCTCACTGCAGTGTTTTGAAGCTGAACAATAGGGAATGGCATGTTGGAAACCCATACAAAACACAAATAAGTATGATTGCTGAGAGGTAAAACATTAGCTAAACCATTTGGTTTGGCTAGCTATATCCTCCATTCGCTTAGGCAGCGTCTAAACTGATGGACAGGTATGAGTGGTGGCATGTGCTACAGTTCTGTTCCCCAAAACGGCCAGACCAGATGACCTGTGACTCCCCTACCCATGACTCCCTCCCTCCTCACATTGCCAACTTTGCTGCCAGTAAAAGGTGGTTGTGGAAACAGCTCTCATTTTAACATGTACTCAACACACGTTATCTAGAATACATTCTAGATTGGAATACTAAGAAGTATTCCCAGGTCTCCCACTTCAGATTTACCCTTAATTCATGTTTTATTCTGGCTTCTTTTTTGTTCCTTTCTCGTCTTCCCAAATTTAGCTTATATTTTTTACACCACAAGAAGAAAACTTTCTCCCTGTTGACAGCCAAGTAAGGCCTACTATATATATGTATATTAATACACAATAAGAGCATAAATCAATCCACCATGTGGCTGCAGGTAGTATCAAAAGTGGTTGTAACATCTGCCTGGAGCTGCACCTTCTTATACCGTGACTTAAACTAACATTAGTTACCAAAGCTTTACTAAGTGTTTTTAAATGAAAAGACCTCACTTCTGGCCTGAGAGGAATAACTGTAGGAGCTTCAACAGTGTTCAGGTATTTGATAGTTGGTATTAAAAAAAAAATATACATAACTCAGCCATTTTATTTATTTTTTTAGAGAGAGAGAGAGAGAGAGAGAGAGAGAGAGAGGGGAAACAAATGTATGAACTTTTAAGCATCTCTGAAACATATACCCTGAAAATACAAAGGCTGTTACAATTGCAAATCAGTTCTCATAACCTACTCCTATCAATTAAATTACCAATCCATAGTTCAAAAAAGCATCAGAAATGCCTTTTAACAAATTCATGGCAGGTATTTATAATAGCAGAACTTGGTCACAATGTAAAGATTAGCCTTTTAGAGATCTTAATACTACAAACAGAAGATTAGCAACAGAGATCTGGGATGACTGGACAACAAACTAAGCACAGGTCTTGATTTATAACAGCAGTTTTGGTAAGTCTCCACACTGCTATAATTTGTTCCAAAATAATTCTTTCAGATCCATTTCTGATTCTCAGCCAGGATCATGCTCTATGAATTTACCAACATGGTAAAGGAAATTCAGGAGCATAGAGCATAGCCGCTACTTTTGACCTAAAGATATATGTGTATGAGAATTATTAGGCATTGACCTAAGGAGCAGGAAAAAAGCAGGCAAATAATGTAGTCAGTCTTCAAGGTGGTAACTGTGTATGTTTCCAAATGTTTAATTCTTTATAAAAGTGAAGTAAGTCACCAGTAACACTCAATATTTTGAAGTATTTTGCTCAGGCACTGTATAGACAATACTCTTATAGATCAGGTAGGTAATTATCAAACCATTTTTATAGTTGAGATAATTAAGACTGCAATGCTGAAATTATGTGCTCAGATCATACAGTAAATTGTTGGTAAAGCCAAGATTAGAACCTAGGACCTTCATACATACATAACGGATACAAACACTTATCTGGAAAACATGAACAAGCAAATGTTAATGCAAATTAGTTTTGAATTTGTTCAAGTCTCACCTTCAGAAATGGACTCACCCTGGTAAACAGTCTCCACATAGTGCATTGCTGGTGGCAGAACAGTTGGCCTTCTGAAACCGGTTAACTAATGCACAATCCAGACAAGGCTTGCACTTCTGAAAGCCCCAGTCTTCCTTGAATCTGTTTGGCCTGCATGTCATGCACTGTGCATCCTCCCCATATCCAAAGCCGCATTCCTGTAGGGATTAACAAGCAATAGCAAGCTATTCAGTCACTGAAAGCGTGAACAAGAAGAGAATGCTGGGATAAAATGAAGACCTAGTGTAATTATTACTGAAAGTAGGTCTTTCTAGAGACAAAAGCCATCCTTTCAGCAAGTTCAAATGTGTCTTCCACTGCTAATAATCTCCCTTACTTCTATAAGTAATACTTAGTCATCCACTTTATTCATGAAACCACTGTGTATTTGAATGATAAAGGGCTTCAAGGACTCCCACAGTTTCATTATTACTAGCTTATGGTAGAATTATTGAGCTGTCTGTTTTTTAATTAGGTCAGTCATGTGAAAGTGCAGAAACTGGGACAAGTGAAGGATAAAGGCACTTACTCAGTTACAAAAACAGCAAAGAAGCACTTTGATATTAAGGTTCATAGCTAAGGTGAACAAAGTTAATTGCCGAAGAGAGTGCACTGATCTTCAAAGGCTAGAATTTCTGTTACCAAATAAACCAGAGCTGGTTAATGACCATCAGCTAGGCATGAAACGTTGCTTGGCCACTAAGAATTTCAGAAACTCAATACACTCCAGTTCTAACAGTTCTTAAACTGTTGGAAAAGTTTAATAACTCTGCAGATCACAGGGAGGCACAATATTTTACAATACGAGGAATATTGTTTAGTTGGTTATTTATCCCAAATTTAGCTGTTTAAAAAAATTATTTCCATTCATTTGTAAAAGGACATCCAATACAACTGACAGGCTGCAAAGAGAAACACTTCACTCAACACTATGTAATAGTTTGGGGACTGAATTCTACGAACTGATTATCAAGAACTATCAATCTATTTCATTTTTATGTCACTATTTCTTAGAGTTATCAAGTTACTAAGAGTTGCTATTCCCTTTTCTCATCTGAGTATCCCATTAATTTTTTTTGCACTTCTTTGGAGTTAGATTTGATGCGTTAGTAACACATCACAAAATGGCAAGAGGAATATAACAAATTGCTGGAAAGGACTTATTGGGAAGGAAGTGGGTGGGAAAGGCACAACGTGGGTTCTCCTTCTCCAGTAGGCGGTCTCAGTGGAAGAACAGGGCATCTTTCCAGTGGGAAAACCGCAGGAAATCTTCAACTGAGGCAACTTAAGAGAAGGTTTCCACCCATTTCCTCCACAACACACGCATGTTCAATGCGTATGAACAACTTTTTCCAAAGTCACCCACCTAAGCAAATCTGCAGTAAAAAGCTTTGAACCTTACAACTGCACTCAGGATTATCCAAGGTTTTGCACTGAGAAAGCATCTATGGAACAAGCTCTGTGATGGAGTTGACCAATATGTATTTTATAGTGCCTCTAATTTGCAATGATAAAGTAATAATAAACAACTTCAGATGCATTTTACTGGACATTCTAAGGATTTTCTTTTTTTTTTTTTTTACGTTAATAATATCTTTACTGTCTTCTGAAGAAGAACAAGCACTCAAGTACACAGAAAATTAACAATTCTAAGAAAGCAACTACAAATGGACACTAAAAATAGTCATCTTCCTCTGTCTCTAGACCCAGGAATTCAAAAAATAAGTTTTAATTTTTGTTTTGTTTTTTAGCTGAAATGTTGTTTCTTACTATTGACTATTATTCAGATCAAGGAGCAGACAGACAAATCATTGCACGTAGTAACAAAAAAAGCATACCACAGTTTCATACATTGTACAGCATGCTCCTCCTGCAAGATGCTGACCCTAATAAAGCTGGTAGGCAAAAGGGGATAAATTTTTTTTTTTTTAAATTTACTTCAGCCATAGAACATTTTCTACCATTTTATTTCAAACTTACCAGTTTCTGCTAGGAATCAATGCCAAAACAATGGAGGTTCTAGCAGTTCTATCGTATGTCACCTAAAAATATCTCACTGTGTTCAGTTTTACACTCAGTTTCATTTATGCAATTGTAAGACTGTATACAAAGCTACATGATTACCACTGGGGACTAGAACCAGACTAACTTCTGTTAGAAGATTTTGCTCTTCCTAAGTCTAAATAAACTTTTTCATTGAATCTCATTATTCCTTAACACATTCTTTCTAAATACCAGCTCTTTACTCTTTCTATTTAGATCACCCCGATAGTAGTGTTATAGGATATATTATATAGCTCAGTCAAACCACGTATATTCGGATCTTTTGATAAATCACTTGGAATCAGTCCCTCCCAAGTCCTAGTAAACTTTCAAATATAAGGCTTAAATTAACTTAATTAAAGGTTTTCCTTTCCAGACTACCTTTGAAGTTTCTGATTAAAAACAAGCAAACACCAGGAAATAAAGTTAGAATTAAACACCTTCAACTCACTGGCCCACACTACCAAAGCTTGAGTAAGCCGTTTCTAGCTCTATCAGATCTGCTTTGCTACAGTTGGATGTATGGACACAGCTTAGTGGTCCTTTGTAACATGGAATGGTTTCGTTTAAAGCAATAAAAATGGCAGATGCAATATAAAGAAATCTTCTGCCCAGGGAACTTACAGTCTCCAGTCTTTTCAAAGATGGCTTCTAAGTCCTTGCCAGGAATTCTGCAGATATAATCCATAACAACTACAACTTTATGTACGTGCTTTTTATGTTCACATAATACTTGAGGTAGTTAACTGCCTGGCAGGTGCAAATAAATATTTAAGCTTGTAAACCAGGCAGAACTTCAAACAGATCTGTACTCATAATTAACCACATTCCCAAAACTGAAGGATATGATTTAGACCCTTTGAAATCTTGGACTTTATAATTTAGCAGTCCAGCAAAGATACAAACAGTCAACTGTTCATCTTTTATCAGTACACGTGCAAAACCAATGTGCACCAGTTTTCTTAGTGCTCTATTTACAAAGTAGTCAAGTTATATGGCTGATGAGATCTGAATAGTTCCCAATTCCCCTCATCCCTTCTATCCTCCCACTCCTATTTTTAAAAGAGGGCTCATCTCCTGTGGCACTTCACCTCAGGAATGCAGAAAAGAGAAATAAAACTCATAACCTCAATCAGCTAGATTTCAAAAAACACTTTCTATTTTTGTGCCAGAAAAAAAAAAAGAGCAGGTAAATATACAATATATTTATTTCTCCTATTGTGAAGTGTACTGTGAAGAACATTTAGCCCACTCTTCCCTTTCCACTCCGCCTTTTCAATACTACCATCAATGGTACCAGTTAACATTAATGAAAACTTTCTCTCTCAAATGATACACAGTACAAGCCATGAAAACCCGAACACTAATTTAGAAAACTGCATTAAAATTAATTTTTAAAAAATGCTCAAAATTCAAATGCACTTCTATTTTCTGGATATTTATACGGGTTAGTTTCAAGCTAAAAACATTAAAAGCATACAATAATACAGACACTTCTTAAAGTACTACCTTGGCAGCGTTAACATTTTCTTTCAGTATATACTACTCAAACACTGATTCAGACAGAACGACCAAAAGTATAGCAGACTATAAAGGGTAATAGAGTTAAGCGGTATGGATTTTCCCTAAAAGTTGAATGCAACGCAGAAAGTAAATGAACAGTAAATTAGATTTTAAACATTCCTTCAATTAAAATAACCTCAAATTTCATTTAAAAAAATGCTTTCAGGCATTATTAAGATTGTAATCTGCAAGTACATTTTAGAATTTGTTTCTAGTTCCACTGATTATCCACAACCTACGTAAGTCCCTAGACAGTACAGCACAGAGAAGTTCCACTTAGGCCATGATGATTACAAGAATATTTGGGTATTCTCAAGAAAAAGCCTTCTAGTCATTAAGACACTTTTAATTGATGTCAGGTCATATAACAGGTTGCAGCACTACACTGGTGCTAGGAAATAAAGTTTTTAGTAATACCTTTGAGTCTATGGCCTTGTTAAAGAGCACACAGTTTTAGCTTCCAAAAGTACCTTAGGCTGTGGATCAGCCTCATCTAGAATGTAATAATCAGCTGTATCTACCAGCAGAAGTCTCTGAGCAGGACAGGCTGCAACAGTGTGCTGCAAACATGTCAGATTTAGCTGCTGTGGCAAAGTGCAAAGCTAGTGTCAGAAAAGTTTCGTGCTCAGTGAGTAAGATTTGACATGCCTACATGCAGCTGCTCCAGCTTCCAGGAGACTGACCCAGAAACACGTGTTAGCTTCTTCTGAGCTGAGATATGGCAGGTTTCCTCACAAGCAGTTCTCTTGCTTTACAAAGTTACAGAGCGACTGCTAAACATGGTAGCAGCTGCTCTCAGTAACTTCACTGGGACAATATGTCTGACACAGCACACCACCTTTGATGTTCTGTATAAGGACTTACATTCAGGAGTAGCTTCAAACAGTACCTTCCCATTTAATTCACAATTCCTCTTCTGAACCAAGATGCAGGACTCCTTCTCCTTCATCACATACCTGGTACCAGGAAGCAACCTATGATAACATAGCCCTGCCTTAGCAACCATCAAGCTGACTCTGTCCCACAGGCTCTCCGTACAGCAGCAGTCTCTTGGTGACAGTATTTATCACGTATTTATCAGTATCAATACTGGCTTAAGGCACTCTCTCCCTTTCATCTCTGCTTTTTCTTCCTTGTCATACATTGTCATAGAATCATTGAGGATGAAAAAGACCTCCAAGATCATCCAGTCCAACCGTTAACCTAGCACTGCCAAGTCCACCACTAAACCATGTCCCTAAGCACCACATCTACACGTCTTTTAAATACCTCCAGGGATGGTGACTCCACCACTTCCCTGGGCAGCCTGTTCCAATGCTCGACAACTCCTTCAGTGAAGAAATTTTTCTTAATATCCAATCTAAACCTCCCCTGGCCAAAACTGTCGTTTCAATGTTCTAAACTACAACCTCAGAAGTGATCTGTTGACAAAACAATCTAGAATTGCAGTTAAAGTTCTGAGTTGCAATATAAGCTTGATGAGGCTGAGATATGGATTGCTTTTTCATATATAAATAAAAAAACCATGGAAGGTACAGTTACAGAACTTTTTTTTAAAAAAAAAGCAAATTATGGTGAAAGGACTGGAAGGACTCTCATTTCTGTACTGGAACATTTTCAGAAAAAGGCTGAAACCCAAATTATCCCCGTTTATTTTTTCTGCATTAATTGTGATTTATATAAATTTGAATCATATATAAGGTTTGATTTATACAGAAACACATTACTGATAAGATAGGACAAAAAAGGCTCTTACTATCAAGCCACACCAATGAATGAATGATATTAAACCACTTGCTTAACTACACGACTCTTTGTTTCCTACTAAATGAATGAGAAATGAGCCACATGAAGCAAACACTTCCTTCTGAATCGATACAATCATTTCAGTCTCCCACCCTAGAAGAAAGCACTGCTTAAAAAAAAACCCCAAAACCCTAAAACCCACCAAACAAACAAAAAAAAAAATCCCCAAACAAAACCCACACACACTCAAAAGCAAGCTATTTCAGTGGTTCAAAGTCTTCACAGACATTACCAAAGACACATGTTTACGAGAAGAAAAGTCTATATAGATTTTTTTTTTTCCAAATGAACAAATAGAAGCAAACAAACAGGACAAGCAGCTTTCACTCCCTTCCCCATCAATGCTAAATTGTTGATGCAATAACAAAGCTGGCTTTCTTATGATGGCAATATGTTAAAAGTACTTTATAAAAATACAATCAACATAAGCGATCAATGGATTTTAGTTCTAAGTTAATGCAACATCTGCAGTGGTGCTGTTAGAACAGTTGATAGGGAATCAGAAAGGAAAATTTGAGGGTGTACTTTTTTTATTTTAATGAAAAAAGAATTACTTTAAAAACATTATTAAAAAAGAGAGCTCAGCTAAACTGCGACAGCAAAGATGAAAAGAATAGTCTATATTTGGAACAAGTTACATGAAATAAGGCTGGGGTTTTTTGTCTTTTTTTTGTTTCATGCTATAAAGGGTGTCTGAAGTTGCTTATCTATGCAGACAGGAAGGTCAATCCAATAGATTGAGCACTAGTTTGCAACTAAAATTAAACACTCATCATAGAACCATAGAACAGCCCACATCGGAAAGAACATCTGGTCGAACCTTTCATGGGACAGGAAGCTGAGATGATCTAAACAATTCTATGGTTCTATCAGCACCCTGTCCAATTGCATTCTAAAAACCTCCAGTGATGGGGACTCTACCATGTTCCTGGGGAGGTTGTTCCAGTGAATGATTGTTCTCACCCTAAAAAAATTCTCTTATATAGAGATAAAACCTCTCTCCTGGAACAACTTGTACCCATTGCCTCTTGTCTTGTCCATGTGGTGCCTTGTGAAGGGAAAGCCTCCATCCTCTTGTTCCACTCTGTGGCCTCTGTCTACTGTGTTCCACCAAAAACTTCCTGCATTACCATGGGCAAGTCGATTTCTGTGCTACCATCTCATATATAAGTTAAGAAAAGGCAACAGGATTTCCCTAACTTAGAAAGGTATTATAAAATGCTCACATAGTATAGCAAGGTCATATAAATAACTCAAGTTAATAGTTGTAAAACTAAGTATATATACACACACACACACACATATATATGTGTGTATATATATATATATATGTAGAAGAAGGGCAAAGAAACTGGTGAAGGGTCTAGAACACAAGTTCTATGAGGAGCGGCTGAGGGAACTGGGGTTGTTTAGCCTGGAGAAAAGGAGGCTGAGGGGAGACCACCTCGCTCTCTACAACTACCTGAAAGGAGGTTGGAGTGAGGTGGGGGTTGGTCTCTTCTCCCAAGTGAGAAGTGATAGGATGAGAGGAAATGGCCTCAAGTTGCATCAGGGGAGGTTTAGATTGGATATCAGCAAAAATTTCTCCACCAAAAGGGTTGTCAGGCATTGGAACAGGCTGCCTAGGGAAGTGGTGGAGTCACCATCCCTGGAGGTATTCAAAAGACGTAGAGATGTGGTGCTTAGGGACATGGTTTAGTGGTGGACTTGGCAGTGCTAGGTTAACGGTTGGACTGGATGATCTTAAAGGTCTTTTCCAACCTAAACGATTCTATGACTCTATTCTATGATTCTATGTACATACACACACCCACTCTGTACAGGTGGTGTTTTGCCCTGCACATTTATCCATACTGTTGATGCAAGCCTGTGGTATATCTGAGTGTATCTGGCTACACAGGAACAGACTGGACTGTCACACAGGACCTGATTTGATTAGGCTTTAACCATACCTTAAGTCACCTGTGCAGCCTGTGTTAAGATTCTTAAGTCTGATCTTCAGGTGTCAGTGTCTTTCCCTTTTTATCTTGAATTCCAGTTTTCCTTTCACAGTGTTTAGCATACTAACTCTACTTGGCTTTTGAAAGGGGAACACATTTCCTATTTTTGTATTATCAGTAATAACGGGAAAGAAATCTACAGATTTAGATCATAACTAAGATGAAGTAGTTTCTCATAAATAAGAGGGAAGCGAGGGCTCTACAGTCCTTGACATTGGACCTGTCTGCTTCAGCTTACTCAGCAGTAAAAGTTCTACCTGAACTGAGTTTCAAAGGAAGGAAATAGGGACATATGTTTACATCAACTGTTCACACAGTCCACTGCTGCATGACCCAATAGCTGGCCTTTTGAATTCAACAATATAGACTGAGGTTTTTTGTTACTAACATAAAAAAGAAATCTGTCAGTCAATTGCTTAAAACACTTTGGTTGGGAACCGAACCAAAAAACCCCACTGATAACATGGTATTTTACTATATACTTGTACATACAGTCATGATCACACATCCAGTAGCGTATCTAGTTTTATCCATGAGCACTGAATATGTGATAGGAAAACAGACACATTATTTGTTTTTAAGAAACTATTAAACTACAGCATAATTACATCATTGCTTTCTCACATGTAAAAAACCCAAGCAAACAAAACTCCCCCTGTGCTGCAAATTACTTCAAGTATATCATTAAATCCCTTTTCCCTTTGCATTCTGACCTTTGACTTAACATACTTTGTTGCTTCAAGCTGTAGTTCAGCAAGACTACTTTCAACTGCATTTCAGTAACAGCCACAGCATCACATCCTTCTCTATGATTCACAGAAAATTGTACCTCTGTTTACAAAGGAAATTATGCTTCCACTCACATTAAGTTTGAGCAAAATCTGTTTGGTTATTTCAGTTCTAGCGCAGTAGCAAAAAATAGTATTTGAAAGCCTGTTCATGTCTGGGAAAAGCAATTGCTTACATATTGAAATCAATTAAGCATTCATATTTTCAGAAAAACTAGCCCTAAGAATCAGGACTATCAGATTGTAAACAAAAATAGTTAAAGTAAAAACGTGACTTGAACAGTGTACTATTGCAAACTATAACCTTCCTATTTTAGTTTAGCATTTCTTTATTAAATTGAAAGAAAAGTGTAATTACTGAGGGCATTAGTTTATACACTTTGGGTTTTTATTTGCGAACTAGATAAGTATGCTACATCAATGCACATAATACTGCTTTAGTAGTACCACTGTTATAAAGTGCCGTATTTATGAGCGCCTTTATAAATGAAAACATCCCCCAGAACCTTTCAGTCCTCAAATTTAAGGCCAATCTGAAAAAAACAAAACATCCTTATCAAATCCACATCTATACCATTAGTCATCTTCAACAGCATTGTTTGTATGACTAAACCTTAATACTGCCTAACATGGAAAGCAATCCTCACTAAAGCGCGAAACTAAATATTGCTGTTAATGCACTGAACACTAGCTACAGGGGGTGGAGAGAGAGGGAAAATGTGTCACTCAATTTCAGTAAATCTCTTCAAACCACCCACAAACCACAATACTTAACTTGTGCTTTTCTTCAGAGCTGAATATAGTAAGAAATACAAAGCCACAAACTGAAAGCTTCTTTTTCTCTGTTGTTTAAACACACATACACACCAGACTTAGTAATGTTTCCTGTTAAAAAATTTTCAAAAATAACATTTCAAATTCACCCTTGGATCTACAGAACATACTTTTACCTACAAAAGCAACCCTGAAAATTAAATTTCAGTCCTCCTAAATAATACCCTAAATTCTACCTTTATCATCCTTCTTACACCAGCAGTAAGAGTACAAAGCAGAGTTTGCCCTTCTGTATGCAAAGGCACCGGGCAGGGCAGCTGCTTCTCTCTTGCTTTATAGCCCCACCTATCAGGTATCAATCAGACTGCATAGTTATGTCTGAGCTACAGTTTTACACGCTAACAATGGGCAAAATGTAGGTATAGTAGCTGGGCACTGAAGAGAGGGTCTTATGCTTACGCATGAGACTTGACAAGTCTGCTCACCCTTCACGATACCAGCTTGCACTCTCTTTTGCCTGACCGTCTTCACACCTCTAGCATGACACACCTGCTCCCCCAAAACATCCAGTCTCCCCATGTCTCTTAACTCGTTCTGTTCTCTCTCTCACTTCTGGTGATCGAGTTAGTGAATGCCACCATATCCCTCCCTCCCTCTTGTTTCAGCTATATCTTCCTCTATTGTTCTCTATCCTTGCTCATACACAGCACCTACTTTCTCTGTGCTGAAAGCAACCAATAGCCCCCTCATGACTTGCATTCAGACTTGGAATTTTTCTGGAAATTTTACCAAGTTAACTTTCTAGTTCGACTGAATCCCAGTCTATAACCTCAGTCACCATTCATCTCTGTTGATTCATTTCTGCACTCCTAAAAAACCTACTAATTCCAAAACTTTTATGGAGATTTTCTTTTGGAAGAGATGCAGTTGTTCTAAAAGAAAAAACATTTACGCAAGACTCACAATAATAATCTTTCCTTCTCTATGATATTAACAAGGACGTCTTACGGGCTTTCTACATACTACCATCTATTTTTCTGGCCTCAACCTTCTCAATTACTTTACATGGCATAAAGATATGGAATGGGTTTATAGCATTCTTAAGTTGTAAAACAAAGAAATTGAGCCTCACTTGCATCTAGCTTCCCGACACAAAGTGCTCCAACCACCGAGTTAGTGAAAACAGAACAATCACCTATCTCTCAGATGTTCTAAGGAAATATCTCAGTTCTCATTTGAATCCTATTCTGTATTTATGTGCTTATGCCCTTATTTTTACCATAAACCATTCTGTTACGACAAGTTGTTGTATAGAAAATATTTAAACATTGTCTATAGTAGCAATTTGACTTAAAATCCACAACTGATTCTGAAAGTCAGCATTGTAAAAATCAAGCCCCCCCTATTTCAGTGGTCTGTACCAATCACTAGTTTGAAACTAATTTTTCGTACTCGCCTCTACACAGTGCGGTTATTCAGTCTTAATTCCCTGTTGCCCCACCCCACCCCCCCCCCGCCGGTAGCACTAACCCCCCTTTAAAAAAAATCATTTTAATTTGAGAGTCTATACCCAGATCCTCCAATGGTATCACCTACTTTATTAATGGCATCATCATTTTCTGAACTGAGCATTTTTTATAAAGAGAACCAGAAAACATGGTACTTGAAAAACTGTAAAAAGTTCAAATGCCAAAATCATAAAAAAATATTTCCACATAAATACAGATATCTATTATTTTAACCACATATGTAAATACACTTCTTGGAAGCAAAGTAAATTCAAGAAAGCATGATTTGCTTACCTTTGAGAGTTCCATTCCAGGTCCGCACTGCTTGCAGAGGATACAGTTTCCAGTGTGGTCCCGAAATTCTTGCTCTCTGCAATCTCCAGTCTCACAAATTACCCTACTTAGCTACAAAAAAAGGTAAACTCACTAAAATATAATTAAATATAATTAATCTGTGATTAACATATAATTTACATAAACTCTAAATCGGAAAAATAAATTCATGTTTCTATCTTAAAAATAACTTTCTGCAGTATCAAAAACTTTAAATACAGCAAAGAAAATTAATAATCTAACTCCAAATATGGAGAAGTGTCCTGAATTTTAAAGGTTGTCAGTACTCAGTGACTTGCAATAATTTTACAATTTTTAGAAGACCTGGTTGATATTTGGCACTTGTGGAATGTCAAAACACTTAGTTGTTTGAACATGAGTTTAAGTTCCTCACCTTACTCAACATCATGAGAAATGCACTTGGCCATTTACTAAAGCTACAGTTTTCATGACAGTAAGCTACATCACATCACATTATATTGTCATGTTTCATTTATTTGTGATTTTTTTTTTAATGAAGCTATTCTATTACAATTGAAACTAAAATCTATTCCTTTAAACATAAGTATTTAAAGATTTTAAAAGGTGACTCAAATCTTTTGGAAACTTAAAAAACACTCCAAACTTAGAATAAATAGTATTCATACAAATTTCACTATCACTTTATATTTAATGGGCCGAATGAGAGAGAATCCAATTTCCGCCTTCAAAGGCATTTAAGTACATTATCTGACCAAACCTGAAACTAAGGTTATGAGAAGTACCATAAGCAGTAATATCAGCCATGCAAAGTCTCAGTATAATCACTGGAATCCTACCCAGGAACATTAGCAAATCCTGTGAGCTCCCTCAATAGAATTTTAAATTAAATGCCTACATACAGGCTTCCATCACAGAAAGTGCTCTCCACAACTGCTACTAAATTCTTACTTTGTGTATTAATCTTTTCAGAAAGACCAAAGCCTTTCTGATAGCTATGAAGCGTTAATTACCCTTAGTTCTAGAGCTTGTCCCTGCAAGTTTGCTTAGGAGGCAATGTAATTGTGTGCTATGCTATGTTCTGTGGATAAACTGAATACTCCAAACTCCTAAGCTATATATATTAGCATACTGAACTAAGAGATGGCCACTGCAAATTGCCTAGAATTCCTGCCATCTCTCAAGTGCAGCAGTATCACCTTCACAGCACTATATTCACCTATATTTTCCGTCCTACTCCAGTCCTCCTTCCATGAAGAGGCTCTCAAGGTAAAATTTTTTTAATTGCATGTGAGGAGTAGCAAGAAATTATATAAATCCATTGACCAAGCTCACTTTTAAATTGTTAAAATGCGTATGTAATTGTCTGCATATCTATGTTTAAGACTTTTAATGTTAGCAGCAATGTGTAAAACAGAAGACACCATTCCTGTGTCCAATATAGTTTTTTCAACATTCATCCGGGTGGGGGGGGGGGGGGGGGGGGGAAGAATTTAACTTACCAGATACGCTAGCAAAATTATGAGCATCTTCAGTTTATCTTGTCCTTGTAATCCTTTAGCGTCCATTTCTCACAATTAAACCTTTCTCCCTAGGAAAAAATGAAGAAGAAAAAAATTATTCTATTTCACAATGTTGTTTAAATTACAAAAGTAATATATCCTAGTAATTTATGTCATTCAACATATCAAAATATGTATCTGTTAATACCATTAAAATATTTCAGATGGATTTCTGAAAGTTAAACAACAAACATATGCTTTAAAAATCATGTTCTTTTTTAGAAGACAAGGCAATATACACAAAGTTTCTATAGCCTTAATTCTCAAAAGAAGAAGAGACTGCTATCAGTCTAGATTAGAGAACGTCAACATTTGTAAATCTAACATCCCTAACATTCTCTATTGCTTGTTTGATGCTCAACTAAGTATATGATCAACAGACAAAAATCAATTTGCCACATTCAAATATGCCACATATCAGCCAAGACACAGCTGATCACAACAATGTTCCTTCTGTGTTGCAATGTGGAGCAGAATGGGTTTGTGTAGTGGCTAACCTCTTCTACTTCATTCTGCAATGAACTGGAGGCATACACAGGATCTGTTTCTACAACTTACCTAAGGCATATTAACTTCTTAAGATGTGTTAACGTGATTTTTTATGATCTGGTAGGCAAAGACTATCATAGAAGACATTTCAAACAGCATAACCAAATAACATCCTGTCTCAGACAATTTTTATCATAATCTCAGAAAAAGAGGAAAGAACAGCCCATAAAGCCTCACTTAATTATTTTTTAAGAAGTGGTAAGAAACAAATGATAAAAAAATAACGAAGGGGAACTATTTGAAACCATCATGGAAAGGAAGTTCTAATTTGGGATTAGTTTTTTTGGATTATTAAATCAATGAACTGCACCCTCCACAATCATTTTTCACAATGAGGGTGGTGAAGCACTGGCACAGGTTGCCCAGAGAGGTGGTAGATGCCCCATCCCTGGAAACATTCAAGGTCAGGCTGGACGGGGCTCTGAGCAACCTGATCTAGATGAGGATGTCCCTGCTCATTGCAGGGGGGTTGGACTAGATGACCTTTAAAGGTCCCTTCCAACCCAAACTATTCTATGATTAAGAATATTGTGATCAGCCAACAGAACATTTTTTCTCTGCTTATTTTCCTTTTGTTTATTTGAGTCTTTGTGTTAATTTCCAGTTTCTTACTTTTTTATTTTGTCAGTTACCTGGAAATGCAAGTGTAACTTTTAGTTCAGAAGTCCAAACTATATAGCAACAGTAACAAGAAAAGAATAAAAAAATCCATATTATATAACATGCTATTTGAATTTGCTCCTAATTTGCATACATTATATTACAGTAATATAATGTCATTGCTTTCAGCTAGATGTGAAAAATAATGTTTAAAACATTTCTGACCTACTTCAGATCTTAAGGACTGATGTTTAATTACACTGTTTTAAAAGACAAAACATGTAATTTTTATCATTTAAGAGTAGAAGAGACTGACAAATGAAAGGATGGAACCCAAAACATAATGAAAGTAGTATAGAAAAAGATTAAGAACAGTTGCAAAATGCTTTACAATATGGAACTATAACAAGCATAATACACTTCACAAAATATACAACCAGAATGAGTATAAACTATAATTAATACACAATTTCACACTTTACTGCACGAATACTCTAATTAACGAATTCTAGTCAATAAGAAGAAAGTATACTTCAGTGGCACTATTGATATCTTTTAAGATAAATTGTATTTTGAAGTGTAAAAAGAGCTAAAGTCTGCTAGCAAGAACAGAACAAAGAGGTGTGTCAGGCAGCACTCTACAGGAAAGCCAAGATTACATTTTTATGGTTATTTCTCACTTAGTGATGGTAATGGTCTATGGGCCAATGACAATTATCAGATTATATGCATGTCTACATGGGTAAAAAAGAAGACATACTATCAAGTAATACAAATACACACAGACACAGTATTCAACAGTGTTTTAAGTCTGAGGAAAAAAAAACATAAGCAGAGAAACATGAAATGGGAAATCTCAGAAAGAACTCTGGATGACCCAAATACAACAATTTGATGTAAAAAGTACTGTAGAACAAATGGAAAAATGGAAAAGGAGAGTCAACAAATTTTAGAAGTTATTAAGTGCACAAGGTTGGCATGAGAAGCTGACAGCGCTAATGCTGGAAAAAAAAAAATAGGTATATAAGAACAAAACAATTTCTAGTAATAGCAAAGACCAAACAGTGGACAGAGGCAGTAAAAATACCGTTAAGGAAACTCAGAATTTTCAAGAAATGTTTCTCATCTATGTTTGGAAAGAAACAAGATGGATAAAAACACACATCATATAATATACCTTCTGGCTGAATAGTAACTGAAGATGTACTAAGTAAAAACAGATTAGACAAAAGAAATTGTGAGACTGCACCTCAGTAACCTTGAGAAAAGCAACAAGAAAGACTTAAGCTTGCTGCTGTTCAATTTTTATACAGTTTGGAATGCTACAGAAATTCAAGAGTGGTAATGTTACGAAAAGATTAAAAAAGAACTGAGAATAGTAATACAATGAACACCTCTACACAATATCACAGAAAAGCAGTCCTGCAAAACAAACTTGACTTCACTCAATTCAGAGAAGACAAGACAATAAAGCTAAAAGTCCAAAAGCTAAATGATAAAAATCAATTAAATATTAATTCAAAGAATCATACTGAAATGAAAGGGATTTGGGAGAAAAATCCCCATTGACTTCTTGATTTCATATAATGGTATTCAGTGGAAAAAATTAAATACATTATATGCTTTCTTAATTGCTACAGGAGGCAAAACTTTACGTAAGTGTGCAAGTGAAGTAAAGCCATAAATGTAACTAAGTTGCTTAGAACTGAATGTCAAGTGATTATTCCAAGTAGTATGAATTTATAGTCATTATATGCCTTAAAAATATTATTGTTAAAGAAATAAAACATAGCACAGTTCTAATATAATTATGACCATCTATATAATACTACCAAAATTTTAAAAATAGAATTCTTTATAAGGTTAAAAGTATGTTTTATTTTAAAATTTAAGATTTACTTTTGCTTCTGAAAATAGACGTGTGACATATCAAAAAAGAAACTGAATATCTTAATAATTGAATATTTTTATGTCAAGTTTCATGTAGAATTATCAATACAAACAATATTGGTGAGCTGTACTAAACCTAGTGATCTAAAATATGGAGCTGTGGCATAATTTAAACAATCTGTACTTTTTCTCAGCAGGTTACCTGAACTATGAAAAATAAAGAAAATTAAGAACAGCCTGATTAACTGGCTAGCAGATTCAGTACTTACCATATTATAATAAAACTATATTAGCTTTATGTAATGAAGCCACATTCATCCTATACATTTTTTTCCAATATGCAATAACCTGAAGATTTAGTATTGTGAAAAAGTTAGCACATAAACAATTTATTAAAATCAATATTGAAACAAAGCTAATGATGTATTTTTATATCTGTAATATTCTGGAGTCACAATTGGATTAAAAAACAAATGCCAGTTCTTAACAGAAGGTAGTACAGAATAACAAGCATGACCAAGTTGCTGGTCATGCTGACAGCTCGTATTTCAGTTTTGGAGTTGCCATATCTGTTATAAGATGATCATCTTATAGCATGTACCTCAAAGACTTTTAGAACGTAGAAAGCACATAGAGAAGCATGCTGTACTAAAACACATTTTGTTGACTTAGGTGTGGAAATTTTATTACACCTGTGAAATATTTTCTATTTCAAAGAAAATCTACTGCCTTTATAACACTCTTGCCAAATCCAACACCTTCAAACATCAGGAGTTCCAAAACACAGACTAAATTTCCAAAATCAAGCGTTTTAGAATTGGCATCAAACTATAACGGACTTCTCCAACTGATCTACACATTTTACTGAGCTTAAAATCTGTTGATTGATCATTATGTGTACAATGAAATCTCATAGCTTTAAGTCTATGATATGAGATATCGTCTAGATAATTAGTCTTTTATAATCATGAAATCTTCCAAAATAAGCTTGCAGGTCTACGGGCCCTAAACTTCAGCGCACTTCAGTAGGTTTGGCAGCACCAAACCACGTTTGAATCATTTCAGTAGAGATGTATGAATGCCTGTGGTATTGTATCATGCAATCATTGTGCTTATTGTCCCAGTTCCTACCAAAAAAACCCCAAAGACTATATACCGGTTATAACATATGAGAAAGAAATTAACTGGCATACAATAAAAAACCATCGTTAAGAGTACCAAAAAAAAAGTTTATTTTCATGACAAGATTTTGATAAAAATAATGCAAGTGGTTAAGACACATTAATAACTCATTGTATTGAAAGCAAGTCCCAAAGGAGACATAACTGTGCCAGCTGCTTGTTTCCTGTTTCTGTCTCCAGTTTGGTTAAAAGCCCTGCTTAAAAAGCAGACACTGCAGCACTTAATAATAGGTTGCCATTGGGCAAATTTGTTCTCTCTTGATATCAAGTGGCATTACACTGATGTCTGTTGGACACAAGCCATTCACCTCATATGCATTCAAGTAAGAAGTAACTAGAAGTTTTTGCCTCTAAAACATGTGCAACCAAATAGAAGTTCAATACATTTAAAGATTATTTGTTCTTGTTCAGGTACCGATATTTACAATGCTGAGTTCAGTTATCTTCAATTTTATTAAATGAAAGAAAACTGTGGACAGTCTTTTGAGGTCAGTAAATCATTCCAAATGCATCTTTTTAGGTTAACAGTAATACGCTTGCCTAAAATACTCAGGGAAAAGCAGTCCTCATTGGTAATGTACTGAACTCAAGATACAGGACTTCCATTAAGAAATGCAGTTGTATAGTTTTAAGGTTGTGTGGGGCCTACCATGCATATGTATAAAGAGCACAATATGAAACAATAAATTAGGAACATGTAATAAATGTACTGTGGAAGGAAGAACTTCCAACCTTCCAGGGTCCTAGAATCCCCTGTCCTGTGAAATTTACTCCTACATTTACTTCCTTGCCTGAGCAGTAGTCATCATTCTATTTCAAAGTCTATCTGTCGGAAAAATATTTCTTCCTTCTCTCCAAAAAAATAAAGTTTCACCATGAAAGACACATCACCTCAAGACTCGAGGTGGCATGATTAAATTATGGCCTACTAGTGGGTTTCTCATACATGTGAGCACTGAAACTTTGAAGTCAACATCATCAGTCTTCTAAGGGAAACTTTAGAAGGGGTGAAGGGTCTGAATTCACTTAACTTTCCTACACCTTATAAGTTTCCCGTATTTGATTTGACATTCATACTTGATGACCACTTCTCATACTCTCTGTAACACTGGCAAAGAGTATTCTGAGAAGTTCTGGATAAGACAGAGGGATGAAAACATGATCAACTTATCTTGCCAACAGAGGTCTCTGGTATCCAATGAATAGGATCTCAGCTCCCTTATAACCACCCTGTTTCCCACCTGCAGCTGTCAACTGCATGCAATAAAATGACAAGGAGCGGCAGATGGCTTTAGCCGAGTCAGTGCCCCACAGGCAAGAAACAAGAGAAGGGAAAGTACTTATGCTGCTGCAATGATAATGATAAAGACAAAGGGAACAAGTCAGGGACAAGAACTTCCACTACAGAGCTACACATTGTTATTCTGTCTCATACTTCTAGAACACCTTCCCTTTACACCCTGCCCACAACCCTTGTACTCTTCCCCTTTGTGAAGTAAATGAGGTCTCCTCTGACCACATTTACTCCAATTGCTCTGAGAAGGCCCATGCGGGAAAAAAAATACTGTCAGGAAGGCAGCATCCATCACATTAAATATTGTGTTGAATAAATCCATCTTTTTCAGAAGCTGCCATACATGAAATTGTACAAAATTAGGCAGCTATGAATTTATTTCTAGCTTTGTAAAGACAGAGATAGCGGATTAAAGTTGGAACATCACTGGTAACAGAAAACATTTATATCTATTTTAGGGGCTGAGGGAGGAGAGAAAGGAGATTTACACATAGCCAGGAAACATTTGTGCTCCTTCTGAGTACCATAAGCTTTGAGTTATGTTAACTGAAGTACCTGACTTTACAGGAATAATGGTGACAATAATTTAACACCCCAAAGAAGCATCTCTACAGTGCATCTCACTGCAGAGATACAGCACTTACAGAACGCACTATAACCCAGTGTCTCAAAAAGGGTATAATCAGCAAAACTTGAGAATGGACTACATAAGTCATCCCTGGTTTTGTTACTTACAAATGATGTTCCAAATCCATGCTAGTAAAATTATATAAAATAGTTTATCATCCATGTTTTTCAACTTATCCGCACTATCACTAATTAGAAATTAGAGTGAAATATCATAACAACAGTGCAATGTGGTGACATTTTTCCTATACTTAAAGCTTTTTAGAGGATGAGAACCTATGATTCACACAAGAACTCCTAATCACATTGAAGCTGATGAGACTATTCATACAAATAATGAGTAATTCTGTGCTTCAACATCAAAACTGTGGTAAAAAACGTTCCTCCTTCTGTTTAATACATCTCACGCATCTCAACTTCTAGGAGACACTAAGTTTGCTAGACGAAACCTCAGCGTAAAGCTGCATTTGTACCTATTTGTACTGAGATATGTGAATGAGTAACACAATAAAATGAGAATGCCAACATTATATTTCATTTATGCCAAAGTATACTAATAGTTCTTTTTCAAAGTAATTTTTAAGAATCATAAAATATAAAGCATTGGGTTAGTTAATATGGTAACTACTGCAATGGTGCAATGCCAATGTGTTACACTTATCCAGCCACCCTTTAGTTGGATTGGATACCATACAACATCTCAAAAAATACAGACATGAGTTACTTTCATTCTCAGCATTCTCTTTTATTAGGATTGCAACTGCAAGTTGTGGAAACTGAGAAAAAGTAATTTATTGCCTCCTTCACTGACAATTTAAACATCTTATTACTGAACTAATAAAGTTTACTTCTATTTCTAAAAAAACCCCCCTTGCTTAAATGGTAAAAAGCTTCCAGTTAATATACCTAACTTGTTTTACACGTAATGGTAAAGATGTGCTGGAAAGAGACTATGCAGTAGTTAACCAATCTACCTATAGATTGATTCAATTTGCCACTTTTGCTTATATTAAACGCTACTAGACCCTTTTGTTAATTTGATAAAAGCATTAATTTAACGTAGTTGTAAGTATAAAGGCAGTAAATAGGTATTAAGTATCAAGATTTTTCATCAATATCAGGTAAAGCTTTCAGTACCAGGTCAGAATAATGGAGAGAGGCATCAGGAAAGGAAGTCAAACAATCAAAGGCTTTTCAACAGAACCCTAATTGTGGCTTTTCAACCCCTTACCAGCCAAGAGAAAGTTACTAGCTCCTGTTCCTTCAACTCCAGCTCCAAAGTTGTTTGAAGTGAACAGGAACTTATTTATGCAGTAGACACGAGAAGAGCCTGTGAACAAGAAAGCCCGGCTTTCAAGGGCTTTTTGTTCGCCGCACTCCGGAGCGTGGAGGAGCTACCCTAGCGCTGTCGAGATCTGCAAAACCCAGCAACACCAGCTGCGACCCTCTTTCGCCGCGCGGTGCCCTTCGTACCCGCTGTGGGACGCCTCGGGGCAGAGGGGCCGGTTAGAGAGCGGCAGAGCTGGAGCCATCTCGGGGAGGAAGGGATCCAGCGGAGCCCTCCCCTCCTCCCCCGCAGCCTGCGCTTTCCGCGGACGGTCATTCCCATCATCTCCCCCGCCGCACCCAGGGGCCCTACGCGCAACGGGCAGGCAGAGCGGGCCGGTGCCAGGCGCACGGCGGGCTGCGGGCGCCCAGCACTGTCGGGTCAGCCCCCAGCCTGGCCGGTGCCCCGGGCGGTGGCGAGGGGAAGCTTCGCGGAGCCCCAGGGAGCGGGGGCGCCGCTGCTTCCCCCCCGTGGCCGCCTCGCTCCGCGCACCTTCGCCTCAGAGCCGCTCTCCTGCCCGCGGAAGGGGGCGAAGGGGCGCCCCTCTGAGGGAAGGAGAGGGCCAGGAACGCTCCGGGGCTGAGGGGATTGGGCCCGCCCGGATCTCCCACGCACCCACCTGCCACGCCGCGGCCTCCTGGCCGCCCCGGCCGCTGCGGCAGGGTGCCGGCCGCCCGGCACCGAGGAGCTCTCGCCCCGCGCTCGCTCCCTCCTTCACCTCCTCTCGCTCCGGCTCGCCCCGTCACCCCGGCAACGCCGCGCCGCTCCCCTCCCTCCTCCGCCGGAGGGGCCGGGCTCAGGTGACCGGAGGCAGCCAATCAGCAGCCTCCTGGCCCACGTGCCCCGGGGCGAGGAGGCGCGCGCCCGCGGAGGCAGCCGCGGGAGGGAGGGGTCGCGCGGCCGAGGCGGCGGCGGCCGTTGCTGTTGGGCGTCGCGCGCGCCCCGCGGCGGGGAGAGGCCGTTATCGCCCGCCGCCTCAGGGGGCGGGAGGGGCCTTGCCTCCGCCCCCTCTTCTGGGGGGGCTGCCCGCCGCCCGCTTAGGTCTCCTTCCCCCTGGGAGATGCGTGCCTGGTGGTGGGTATCTTGTACTAGTGGTGCTAAGCCAGGGTGAACCAGAAATGAGGCACTCGGGCCCCTTTTAGCATACCAGGAGGATGGCGGAGACTTGCTGCGCGTAGCTAGGTGGTTCATTGCGGGCGGCGGCTGCCACCCTGTCTCCAGAGGCAGCCTGGGCCTTGGGGGCTACAGCCTTGGTGTTGCCGATCTCCCTCAGTAGGAGCCCTGGCTCAGAAGTGCTTATGGCTGCCTAGCCCTGGGCTGTTGGGCTGTTAAATGGACTGGGCAAAACCCTTTACTGCCAACTAGAAGGTGAGTGTACAAGGAGTCCTTGTAGCTCTCTGAAGTCCTTTCCATCTATCCCACCAAAAGACCATGATGGAGGCCCTCTGACAATGCAGTGCAAAATTCTCTCCTTTCTGAAATATTTGAGTAGCTTTTTTACCTGCTAGCTCAGAATCTGAAATATTTTTCCATTCTGCAGGTAACAAGTTACCCAGCTCTAAGTGTAGTGTTGATACCAAATGCGAGTTCAGAAATCCATCCCTTCGCAGAGAATAAATTTTTCACAGTCACTAGAAAGGGTGTACTTTACTGCTACCTACCGTAACATAAATAAGGAGCTTTCCTGAAGTTTGTGATGCTCCTACATTGGTAAAACCAATCTTGGAGACCTTGGTGAAAGAACTGCTACTGCAGGGATTTCAGGTCATTAGTTTTACTGCTAATGAAAAGGTTAATGACACCACTACAATCTAGACAATTGTATGGATACACTGGGAACTGAGTTAGGTTCTGAAGAGAATGAACCAATGGATATAATTGGCAGTAAAGCATTTTCAAATAAACAGAATTTTGGGCAGCTTCTCACAGAAAATTTTGGAGTTCGCTAGCCACGTGGACTTTTATACAAACAAGTAGTGCTTATTGAAATATAGCAAGATGTCTGCAAATAGATAAATGTTTGCTACAAAATTAGTTGTTTTCAATTTAAAATAAAAAACCTAACTCAGAATTTACAGGGGTTTTCATGTCATTATCTTATAAAGGGCCTTCAAAGAAGAGTTTTCCTTCAGGATCCTTGGCAGAAGGAGCTCTGCAAGAGGCTGGAATTTCAGCGAGGAATGGCATCCTACAGTGCAAGGATGGCACATCTGTTGTGAATGGCAGCTGCTGCACAGCACTGAGCGTGCTACATCCTCTTGCTATTTACAGCCAACTGTTTTATGTGTTATCTGTTTTCTGTAGACACCAGCGAAATGGATTGCGTGAGTTTTTCTTAGTAGAGTCATCATGTGTGTTTCAGATAGTCGTTTTAAAGTAGTATAGTTAGACAAGTGTAATAAAACATCCCAGAGTTCTTAAAGTGTTGACTAAACACTGAGGATTACCATATAAAGAAACATTAAGACTTTCTCATCAGACAGGGGGTTACTATGGCAATGAATTAACAGCAATGTATAGTCTATAACACTGAAACTTAAACGTTTAAGTCCCTGTTGTAGCATGTAAAATATTTCCTCTAAATGTAAAATGGATGAGTTAATACCATTCATCATTGAAAGACGTTGAAAATTTTGTTTTAAATCACGATGCTTCTCCTAAGGAAATGGAAGAAGCAAACTGTCAGAGCAACTAGTAAAGATGCAAGTATAGAGATTCTCACTACAGTAGAGAGAAAGCAGAAAATGAATATTTGGAAAGTAGTTTCAGCTGACCCCTTTGATAAGACTAAGTTGCATGACATATCTGATGTGGAAGCAGAAATTGTACAGCAATAGGAAGTTGTTATCTCCATATCTCAAATGCTGACACAGTTCCCCCAGTCAACTGTGAGATAGATCTACTCTTGTTATGACAGCTGTTGGAAACTGATGTCAGTATAACTGTGCAATGTCTTTTGATAGTCTTAACTATTACAAACCTTAAAATATGTTTATGATGTTATCTAAGACACACTGTTTGGAAATAGCTCTACTTATAATCAGGAATTGCTCAAGCTATTTTAATAAATAAATGATATACTTTTGAGTTTCCTAGTCAGATTTGCTTGAAAAAGCATTGTGAACTTTTTCTTTCTGAAGACTTAAGCCTGAGGATTAATTAATGTTTATACAGCACTTTGTAAAAGCAAAGTCGCAAGTGCCAAGAATTATTATTATTTAATCTTTAAAAGTCAGATCAATGAAAGACTAAACTGTCAGAGAACTGCTATTTAAAATAACAAAAAGGCTGAAAATCCTCTCCCCCTCATACTTAAATAGGTCCAACTGTGCTTTCGTTTCAGTCTCACATACAAAGAAAGATATTTTTCAGTGTAAATGGGTTAACGCCCATCTGGGTTTAAATATGTGGGAAGATTACCTAAAATCCTAGGGACTTTTTACAAAATGAAAAAAATCTTTGTTTCTGAAATGCATTTCTAGGGCCTAAATATTGCAAGTATTTGTATATTTAAGACCTACGCATCAGTGTAATCTGTCTGATCAACCAGTGTTACTTCTGTGCGCAGCTTTACCCATTTATGTGATGGGTCAGATCCTTATAGTTTAATTGTATTAGACTCACATAGCTATTTTGCCTTCTGAGGAAAAAGAATCCTTACATTATTTTTTAAATTTGCTTCTCTTTCTACTTTACAGCAAAGAGGTAAGGTTTAGAAACAATTTTCCTCAGAAAATAAATGTATGTGTTAGAAAACTAGCAACAAGCAAGAGAAGATTGGAAAGGTAGAGAAGCTTGTCAGTGAAGCATAGAATTAATAAATAAAACCATCTTTCAGTGTTACAGAAACATGTTTTAGTACATCGTTGTCATTTAAGGAAAAATACTAAATTTTGCTTTGGCTATGCCTTAAACAATATTCTTCCTTGACAGCTATACGCACATTATTCATGCAGTGCTAATTACTTTCCTTATAATCTAATTGACTTGTTAAGTCAGAATATGAATTAATTGGTGGTAAGTAAATGTAAATGATACCAAGTCAGGCCTAGTTAGTCTGTGTCTGGCATATTATCTCTTGATATTCAGTAAATTTAAAATTTATATATACAAATATACTTTTAATTAGAAGAAACAAAGTTTTCAGACTGACTAATGAAAGCTGACTACATTTATCTGAAAGTGTTGATAACTTAATCTTATTCAGATGCAAGGAGACTGTTAAAATTTGGGTTTGCATGTTACTATGGTGCATACTGAAATATGAACATCTTGAGGGTCCTATAGACTGAGAAACCTCTTAAAGAATAGTTTTCAAACAATGCTTAACAGCTATCAGTTATGCTGACTTTTAGTTGCAATTTGTTAATAAACAGATATACTTAAGATTTATATACACTTAAATTTAGATTTAAGAATATACATCTAAAGTCAGTATTTCAGAAGAACTCACTGTCCACCACTAAGACTAGATTTTCAAAGAGTTCAGTGTCTGGAATGTTGAACTTCTTTGCAAGTCTGGCCCCAGTTATGGGTTCTAAGCTCTTCTGAAAATCTAAATTATATTTAAATACCTACAGAAGAAGCTTGAGTCTTATTTTAACAGACTGGCTCCAGCTGCAGGCACAGAACACTCATGGATTTGGCCCAAACTCAGCCAAAAATCTGGCCCTTTAAAACTGCAAATGTATAGTGAATAATCCTAAATCTTCTAATGATTGTTCCTTTGTAATGAATTTCTGGAGTAGATGTCTTAAATTTTCTTAAACAGAGTACATGTTCATAAATATGAATTTGAAGAACAGAATACAAAACACTGTGAATGGAAATTGCTTCACTGACATAGGAGCAAAACTTCCATGAAGTTCAGCAAAACCAGGTGTTTGCTCTAGATAAGATTTCTTTAATATCTTTATTAAAATACCTTAAAGGAAACTTCTATCATCAGGTTAAAATGTTACTTTTATTATCAAGATTTCTTTTCGTATGGCATATTTGAACTATCATCTTTTCAGTCTTGAAATAAAACCATTTCCCTTTTGTATATAAGGATGTTACATTTACGAATTTAGTTCTAATAACTTGTAGAAGAGGAGACTTTTTTCATCTCAAGTATGGAACTGTTAGGATTAAAAGTGTTGCTTGAAGAAGTCACAGTTTAATAAATGCACTGAGAGCAAATAAAGTATACACAGTGTGTAGGAAATATGGTTGGTCTTTTCCTAGAAAATAAATACTCCCCTAAGTCACGTAATACTTGTATTCGAATATGACTTTACAAAACTATAGATGGTAGGAATGAGCAGCGCATACCAAAATCTTATATACCCCCAAAATATTGGAAAAAAATTGATTTTGCTTCAAGTTTTCAATTGTCTATATATTCTAGATAGTCTGTTCTCAGTACAATTCTGTGTAAGAGTTCCAAATAAAATACTGTATAAATAATATATAGTCTTTCAAACTTTGTACACACAATGATGTGTAGTATTACTGTTTATGTGAACTTTATAATTTCCTAAAATCTTGCATTACAAAATTGCAAAAAAATACAAAATCCAGTACCTGTTATCTGATGAAGTTTTCCAGTGCCCAGGCTTTCCGCAGCTTAATTTCACACTGCCAGAGCTTCTGTATTAAATGCTTTTACCTCCTTAAAAAAAAAAAAAAAAGTATGTCAGCACAAGCCCAGACGAAACTCCAAATCCGGGAAAATAAAATTAACCATGCAGATCAAAGGCAGACGAGCACTGAGACCAAATGCCTGTAATCTGATCAGTGATCAGTTGCCGTACATCAAAGGCAGTGCTTTGGAGAGGGAAAAAAGCTCCTTTTCCAGCAGGTAGCTGCACTCTTAAATTCTGCCTTTCAGTACTCCAGTTCTTTTGTTAAAAATCGATCACTAGCTTTTCCCCCCCTTTCCTTGCTTGTGCTGGGAGAATGCACACGATTCTGAAACGCTTAGAGTTGAGTGGCTGGATCTGTAGTCTTTGAGTTCCCAAGCTGTGTTGTGGATTGTGTGTTGGAAGCTTTCCCCAGTGCCAGCGGGTTCCGCTTTATCCCTTTCATCTCGCTGAGCTGCAGATCCCATGACATCATTCAATGCTGTGGGACTGGTTAGAGAGCTATAATACAGCCTGTGGGGGAATACAGCTACAGAGCAACAAGAGTTTGCATGATTTCTAATCAGGTTAGTCCATTGTAACAAACCCAAGGCTCACTTCAAAGTTTTCGTTACATTTAAGTTTCCTCCCAAGAAGGGAGAATAGCGCAGCTATAAGGTTTTCTTCAAAAGATGCTTTATAATTTTGTCTACAACAGGAAGTTAGAATTTTCCATGAAGTTCTGGAAGTCAGACAGGCAGGCCAGTTTGCTAGGCAGCTGTAGTACATGACAGAAAAACTACTTTGTTTGTCTCTTCGTTGAGGTTTGGAGAGGAGGAAATGGTGTACTTTGTGCACCGGCGTTGTTTTTTGCAGTGGCAAAATCAAGCACAATGGAGCATGCTCTTAGTCCCCGATTCATGTCTTCCCTGCTACTTGCTGTGTGGCCTTTTGCAAATCATTTTATTTCAGCCTGATTCATCTGTGGCTCACGATTCCTTTACGTAAATGAGCTGTAAAGCTGCCATAAGTAACTCTCAGAAGCTTTTTATTGTAAAGGCATTTTCTAGCTGGGGTAGATTCGAAGTGGTCGCCATTGCGCTGTCAGCAGAGGGAGGATTTTGGGGGAGTAAAAGTATATTGACAGACATTGCCTGTGCTGCTGCAGTTCATAGACCCAAGAGCTGTTGGAGGATCCTGTGCAGCCGTAGAAATCAGGGGAATTCTCAAGGCTGCTGTGACTTGCACTGTGTCGGTACGGAGGAAATGCAGAAGGAAACGTACAACTGAATTTAATTTTCCCAGATCTGAGGCAAGGTCAGCTTTTGGCACAGAGATTAATTCAGCCCTCTGTACCTCAGCTGTTAATAAAACATACAAATATCAAGCGGGATGGATTTTAGGATAATCAGCCATATTGAAGATGTCACTGAAGTTCTCATCAACATATCCCCCATACTTTGGGTACACCACATGTGCAGATGAAAGTGGCACAAGCATGTCAACTGGTAGCCGTCGGTAGACTCCTGCAAATATTTGCACACTGAGTAACCGAGAATTCATTTAAAAGGCAAAAGTAAAAAGAGGAAACATGCTAGTCATGGTTGCCTTGAGCATGAAAACCAAAACTAAACAACCAGCAGATAATGGGCGCTGGACAGCCGAGCGCGAGGGCGAGGAAGCGTCTTGCGGAGACTCCGCATTCTGCGCCCCGTTTGCGGGCCGCTGCCCCCTCCCTCTGGCCGCTGCCCCCGGCCCGCGGCGGGGCGGGCGTGTCCGACTCCCGCCTCCGGGCCCCGGGGCCGGCGGGCCCCGCCGCGCAGCCAGCCCCGGCCGCTGCCCCGCCGCGGCCGCTGGCCGGGGGCTCCGGCCGCGCTCGGGGGGCGAGGGAGCCTTCTGCTGGCTGGATGATGCACTGCGGGCAGCACCCGGCCGGCAACCAGCGCTGTGCTTCCTAGCGACGGCGACTAACCTTTCCAGACAGCTCCGAGATCCTTATAAGGGGTGCTATATAATGTAATTTTGTTGCTAGTTGAACATAGCTTAAATACTGTTTTGGATCATCTATCCAGGTAGGCCTTTGGGGGATGTTCGGGTAATTGAGATGGAGGAGAGGTGTTGCAGGTACAAAGGAGTATCATGCGGGTAATGAATCTGACTTTCAGGAATATACTGCTGGAAAAATATGTAAACAAACCATAAATTTCTCTCTTTCTCTAATTTCCACTTCCATCTATTATAAATGAAGAAAATTATCCAGGCTGCTTACTTCTATTTTAACATCAATTTGTGCTCTTCTGACATACAACTTCCCCCTACTCACTAGGAGATTTTTTGATAACAATCCATTTGTTACTTTCATGGTAAAACTGGAAATTCTTATGTTGAAATAGAATTTACAGGTGAGCTCTAAAGAACTGAAATAACTCTTTTCTATTAATTTCAAAGGTGCTTTTCTTTAAGAACAATACTGTTCACAGAAAGCACCTTTTAATTCTCTGGATTTTAAGCAAAAGCAAGTCCTGAAGGTCTGTTAGAGGTCTTTGATCTTTCTTTTGTACATATGAAAAAAGAGAAGTAAGGTTAATTATTACCAATTTAACCTTCTAAAGCTTAAGCACTGCATTTTGCATCTATGGCAGTTTCTCACTGTGGAGCCTGGAAGCCTGAACAATCTGCTATTTCCTATTCTATGGCTTCCTCAAAATTTGATCAGAAGTGTGTGATAATAACAACGGTTTTCTATATAATTCCATATTTTTTCAAAGGTTGATAATAATCTTTTCTCCTTACATAAAACGAGGATAATACGTATATATTGTGATTTGTATAAGGCACAGAACAGACTAGTTCCAGAGCCAGCAACAGAACCTATGTAACATGACACTTCACTTACACCTTCTGCTCATCAGCTCATGCTTCCTCTTGTAGTCACTAATCCAGCAAAGCATTCACGCACAAGCGGTCTGATTAAAATCCATTAGACTACTCACTAGATGTTTGATTCTAATCACTGAAATTCCTGGGGTAGGATCTGACCTGAAATTACTGGAATTGGGTATCCAGCTTATATTCACTGTTTAGGGATCTAAAAAGCTTTTCTGGAAGAAGTACTTGTGTTTCCTGTGTGAAACCAGAGAGAGAGTTGTCTCTGAAGTCCTGCAGAGGGAGATGCTGTCTGCCTCATTCATTGCTTAAGCTTTTCTGAACTTAGAATCTTCCTTGAGAAATATTTGGTGGGTTTACCATTCTCTTTTTACTATGTGAGGACCTCAAGCTCTTAAGGAGGTTGCTTCTTTGTTCTCCTAAAGGTTAGGCAAGAATTAGACGAGGCTCTTCAGTTAGTCAGGTTAGATCCCCTTTTAGGAATTTCTAGGGAAACAGAACAAAGCCCAGGGCCGCTATTCATGCCTGAAGTGCTTCATTGGGTCAAAGCCATAAAAGATAGTCAGCTGATAGAAATGAGAACTTTCTGGAGATGTTTCTTAAATGTAACTAAATCTTAAGAAGAATTCTTTGTGGAAGAAACAATCAAACCTATCAAACAATTGACAGTGGTTATAGAAAGCCCTGCCCCATGCTTAACAAGGATCTTCTAATATTCATGCTGTGCCTAACATACTTGTATCATACACATCAAACAATTTACCATGTTGCTTTATATACATGCTATCTGCACCACTTCACAGTACCTCTTCTGTCACCTTTCCTCTACTTCAGTCCATAGGTGCTCCAACAGAGGTTCAGAGAAGTCAGGAACCATCATAGGAAATGCAATGCCATCATTATAGCCCACTCACTGGCCATGCAACCATCGTTTGTGCTAACCACAGCCTTTCTAAGTGTGGCATAGATACTGGATACCCTATTAAAAATCTCACACCAGCAGCATCAGTGCAGTTGCAAGTTTCATCATGCACGTCTACTGGGGCAGCTATGTCCTGGTGATCAGCAATGGGCTGCTGATTTATAGAGGTGGAAGACAATTTTCAGAGCCTTTTGTGGCAGGTCAGCGCTGGCCCTGAAGCAGTAGTTGTCAATCTGGGCCTCTGTTGTAGTCAGAAGTGCTGATCATCACCCTTCTAAAGCTATAGGGTGATATCGTTCCGTGAGACTGGTCAGTCCTGTGGTCAGGAGAGATGCTTTAGAATACTCAAATCCATCCTTCTGCATGATGGCAATGCACCATCTTGATAAAAGCGAACACCCTGTTTCTGCCTTATCACATGGGTGTTGTTAGTCCAGGTATTGCTGATACCTACTCCCGCTCTCTGCTACAGTGCTTACAGTCTCCTTCATAGTCATAAGGTTCATAAGAACTTCAGCTACAGCACCTTTAGGCAGAAAAATCAAGACCCTTTGGCATTTCCTGAAAGACTGGCTCACTGTTACCACGGAGTATGTCGTCAAACTTAGCATGATCTGCAACACTCCGCACAGTCATTGCAGAACAACTGGTTCTAGTTAACACTACCTCTGAATGTAGCCCCAGCAGTTTTTGACTTTTGGGGAAAAAGCCCTGTCTGCCATTTATATGTGCTGCAATGGCAGGTCTTTGACGTCATGACTCAGGAGGAGAAAACAGCTTTCGTTTGCCTCTCTTTGGTCCTGAATTTTTATTGCTGTTTGTCTGTGTTTTTTTCCCTGTGGCTCTTCATAGGACCCAGCTTTGACTGGTTCCCTTATAGGTACCCTAAGATCTAAGCAAAATGGAGATTTTTCGTTCTTGGCTCACCAGGTGAGTCACTCTAAGGGAAGCCTCAAGGGCATTCCCGCATCTAGATAATGCGGAAGGTTGGGAATTTGGCTTTGAGGTTGTCCTCAAGGATAATGTAGATGCACCCTGTAGGAAGTATTAGTTAATTCACCTGTGATTGGGAGTCAGAAGTTGTGGTTTTATTCCTGGTTCTATCACATGGGTATGACTGGAGGCGAGTTACTTTTTCTCACTGGGTTAGATCCTCAGTTGTGTAAGTTATAGCTAAAATGATATCACAGGAACAATGGCAGTTTATGCCATATGGCCATCCGGTTCTCCCCAGTGTGTTTTTGTATCTCTTTAAAAATATTGTAAAGATAATTATTTGTAATACTGTACTTGAGATAATGCAAAAAAATTCTGTATGAATTCCAAACCAAAATAACCTGGTTCTGAAACTTCAAAAGTTTCTGTATTTAAAGTGTTTTTGAAGAATAATAAGAATAATAAGCATCCCTAGGGCACTAGTGCTCTTCTCACTTTACTCTGCACTGAAGTTTCACAGCCCTTAGCTGTCCTCACACACATCAGAGAAGTGAATCATCAGCATAAGAGTTGTGTCTTTGTAATTGTTCCTTATTGTTTCATTAAATGAAAATATAAAGTTTCTTCCCTCTTTTACATTGAATTTTTCACTTGTACTGAAATGGTCCACTGTGGTTTTCCGCCTGTTAGGGTGGCTGAAGCTCTGCACCAGCATGCAAACTTTAATAACGTAGCATTCTTTCCAGAGGTGCTGGTGGAGTTGTGTCAATGAACTGACTTCCCCCAAGGCTGTTGGAGCTTGATCAGCAATATTGTTCATGTAGCTAGAACAGGAGGTTTGATAGACCCGTGATTTTGTAATTTGTATTTCAGAAGCCTGCGGATGTTTTTGAGGCACTGTATTTTCAGCCTACTTTTAAAAAACTTATGTACATGGTAGCATGCCCTTCTCTTCAGAACACTTTATTATCCAACCTTTACTCTTACAGCATGCTAAGGTCTCAACCAGGTTATGCCACATTTTGCTAGATGTTGCAAAAAACAGTATAAAAAACCCCAACGCTCCAAATCCAAATCTAACTGTTCTACAGAAGAAGCAAAGAAAGCAGGCTAAGTGGGAAGGAAGGGAACGGAGAAACAAATCTGATATGTGCAATTAACTGATCAGGAGTAGAGATCATATCTGGCTACCTGCCTAGTTGTTATCAAAACACATGTTTAGAAGTATTCCCTTAAGGCAACTCCAGCAAAACAATTTCTAAAAGATCATGAAGTTAGTTTCAACTAAAAAGAATGTTCTTATTTTAGACAAAATGATGTTTATAAATACTTATGTCTGATCGTAGAGAGACTGCAATCACATGACCACATTTCTGTCTTCAAACATTTGCTCAGTTTTGCCCTTTATTTTCACTTTGTAGTTCAGAATTTTCCCCCATTTAAATAAAACACCCTCAGTCTATCTCCTAGATCTTATACCACTTCTCCCTCCCTCTTCCCTTTTTTCTGTCAATCTTAACCAGAATTGGCCCTCTTTCCCAATATTTTTTTCCCCACAAGTAATCAAGAACAAAATAAGAATGCGTTTACTTACTTTTTTTTAATCAATGCTTCATTTTAAATTGTTTTCTAAAATACTATTTTATGCCAGAGCTTTGATTCAATGGCCTATTTAGTTAACGCATAAACTTGTAGAGATGTAGTAGTCAAGATCCTCAGCTAATACTTGTAGTTTCCTGTGAGTTATATCAGTACAGACCTGCTAACGATACCATTCTACTTCCCCTGATTTGTCATTACTTCGGCATCTGGGAGCTCACTTCATTAGTTCATGTAAAATCCCATACTGCCTGTATCACATTCTGTACTCCAACGTACACAACATACTGCAAGTACAAACCCAAATTTCTGTGCTGAGCAATTTCAGTTCCTTATCGAATGACTGCAAAATGTGGGTACTTATTCCATCTGCAGTTAAGATCCTAAGAGCCTGAACTTAATCACTCAGAAGTTGATAATTGTCTTGAAAAGTGCAAAAGGGGTAGAGAGTTGAGGTTTCTTTAATTCCATCCCTATAACAAAGTGCTCTATGTCCGTATCCTTAAGCAGGAGACAGTCAATAGAATCATAGAATCATAGAACAGTTTGGGTTGGAAGGGACCTTTAAAGGTCATCTAGTCCAACCTCCCTGCAATGAGCAGGGACATCTTCAACTAGAATCATAGAATCATAGAATTGTTCTGGTTGGAAGAGACCTCCAAGATCATTGGGTCCAACCGTTAACCTATCACTACCAAGTCCACCACTAAATCATATCCCTTAGGGTACATCTACACGTCTTTTGAATACCTCCAGGGATGGGGACTCCACCACCTCCCTGGGCAGCCTGTTCCAATGCCCGACAACCCTTTCAGTGAAGAAATGTTTCCGAATATGCAATCTAAACCTCCCCTGGAGCAACTTGAGGACATTTCCTCTTGTCCTGTTGTCTGTTACTAGGGAGGAGAGACCGGCCCCCACCTCTCTACAACCTCCTTTCAGGTAGTCGCAGAGAGTGAGAAGGTCTCCCCTCAGCCTCCTTTTCTCCAGGCTAAACAACCCCAGTTCCCTCAGCCGCTCCTCATAGGACTTGTGTTCTAGACCCTTCCCCAGCTTTGTTGCCCGTCTCTGGACATGCTCCAGCACTTCAATGTCTTTCTTGTAGTGAAGGGCCCAAAACTGAACACAGTACTCGAGGTGCGGCCTCACCAGTAGGTGCCCAGAGCCCCGTCCAGCCTGACCTTGAATGTTGCCAGGAATGGGGCATCTACCACCTCTCTGGGCAACCTGTGCCAGTGCTTCACCACCCTCTTTGTGAAAAACTGCTTCCTTATGTCTAGTCTGAATCTCCCCTCCTTTAGTTTAAAACCATTACCCCTTGTCCTATCACAGCAGGCCCTGCTAAAAAGTTTGTCCCCATCTTTCTTACAGGCCCCCTTTAAGTACTGAAAGGCTGCAATAAGGTCTCCCCAGAGCCTTCTCTTCTCCAGACTGAGGAGACTTAAGGACTTAAGTATATGCATATTTCTGAACGTGGGCCCAGCCCACGTGTTATTTTTGGAGATTCAGGCATAAAGAGCCTTTCCTCTGAAGATGATATAGTAACTGACTCGTAGAGCAGCATTAGTGTAATTTTTGGATGAGTTTCGCCTCCTAGAGAAAAGTAGGTTTATTTGAAGAAATTAAAGACAAGAAGATGTACAGATTGTCACCACTCTTAAATAGGCAGCTTTGATAAATAGCACTATCATTAAGAACACAGCTGAACAGAATCAATGTCTCAGAAGAAATAGTAACTAGATCTAATCCCTAAGCAATTGTCTGCAGCCCCAGTTGCAATACATCATTTTTTCACATATTCTACTTTGAAAGAGTTGACAGATTTGCTTATTTCCCCCCCCCCCCCCCCCATCCTTTTTTTTGGTTATAGATGATAAACTATGCTTTCCCTCTATGGTGTGATAGCAGCTGCATCCTACTGTCTATAAGAAATCTTCCATATTAGCCACAGCCATAAAAATGCCAAAAGAATAAGGGAAAAGATAAACAAAGGAGCATAAGTTATAAAAAGGATCACGCTCAGCTGATACTTGCTGCCAGCTTTTTTAAAGCAGATGCTCTTCTGACATTCATCTGTTCTCAGTCTGGAGTTCTGTATCTAGTTTGACACACATTTCCTAGCTCATGATTTGTAAAGCTTTCATATATTTTCCCTAGATACATTGTTGCACTTTTCCTCACCTTAAAACTTCATGCTCTTCTAAAAAAACAGAGCTATGAAAAAATAGTTTTAAACAACCTAAAACCAAGAGACTCTAAAGACTAAATGAAGATGACTCAGGAAAAGTGGTCATGGGTTCTAATAATATCTTCAAAGTAATAATGTAAGTGATGAGAGGACAGCATTAAGATTTGGTTGGAAAGGGTTATGAAGGTATAACAGATTTTTTTTATCAGGAAAATACTGTCACAGCAGTTTATCTTAGGAAAGGTAACAAAAAAAAATCATAGTCAAGATTGGTGACTATCACCTAATTCACATTAATTCCTTACTGAAACTCCACAGAAAAATCACTTCTTAGAAGGCTGTTTTTTCTGTGGAACATGACCTTGCATGACAAAGTGTTTTATTTCTTGGTTTATTTTTGTGTGATGTGCTTGCTCTCTCTCAAAATGTTGAGCTATAGAAATGTGGCTCCATTATTTATATGATATGCTCCAGCTTCTGACCTATTCTATGTACTTCGGTGTTAAACACACACTTTTATCAAGGAATGAACTGAACTTTATAGCATGGCCAAAACCATCAGAAACATGATAATGCCCCTATTGTGCTGCAACTTAACATCATGCTGTATGAAGCAATTCCTCCTTTTGTTTATTCTGGACCTGATAACTTGTTTCATTTGATACCCACAAGTTCTTGTAATAAAATAAACAGGGAATATTTGTTCCATACCAACATTTGGGATTTTATTTTAAGTTTTTAATAATCTTTGCTTTTGCACCCTAGAAGATACTGTTATGAAACTACTGTCTCACTTGGCACTTAGTATTAATACCTAGCAATTGAAGGGCTCCACGGCCTATGAGACATTGGATCCCTGGTATGTTCCACAAGATCGGAGCAAGTGCCTGGACTAAGCCTTATGCCCCGTTGGACTCCTGCCCAATTGCCTGTTCATGCAGCAGCGTTGAGCTGAAAGAAAATCATCTGGAAGCAACAGCCATAGGTAGGTGTGAAAAAATGGAGGTACCAAAGGGATCAGATTCAGAGGGATCAGGGGCCTGTGGGGGAAGTGTCAGCAGGTCAAAGATAGCAGCCTGGCAGCCTGCTGCAAAGGGAAAGTCAGTTATTTGGGGGGATGGAGATTTTGTAAGCAGGAACTGTGTGGAGATGCAGTCTACAAGAGGCTGAGGAATGGGAATGGATCTGTAGGGTGATGATGGGTTATACACTGAGATCACCATAATATCTCAGTAGCAAGTGTTTTCAGAAATTTTAGGTGCCACTGCTGTGACAGTGTAAATTTGCAGCAATCACGATACAGATCTTGTGTTCAGCTCCTCCTGACTCTGCAGCATCTGGCCCTGCGCTGCCCCAGCCTTTCTCCTGCGACCCAGAACAGGTGTTCCTTGCACAGCCTCCCTTCTCCAGCAGAAGAACGAGCAGAGGCTAGAAGCTCTCTGTGTTCTCACGTCCTTTTCTCTGTCCTTTGAAACAGCTGCTTCTGCTCAGAGCAGACTGGAGTATTCAGTAGGGAATCTGTTTGTCCTAGAAGGGGAGAGGTTGACGAAATGAGGTGCTGTGGGACAGGAGAGCCAAAGGAGGTGAATGTAGGGATCTCAGTGCTCTGAGAACCAGCCTACTTTGCAGCATCCACTGTCAGAAGTTATTCTGAAGGAGAGATCCTGGTTCCTCCATGAGACCAAAGTGACTGCTCTGGAATGGCACTGACTATTTGTGGAAAAGCTTTAGTAAGACTGAAACACTTATGACTTCATGATAACTATTTGGGACTGGTATCACCGTAAGATTCAAAAAGTATCACTCATCACTACTACAGGAAAAACATGTATGAAGGGATCTCTGAGAATGGTTTCCTCTTATTTCTTACTGATTTTTGCCATATTTATTTCCTTAAAGTGAAGAAAGCCTGTTTAGGAGACTGGTTGGCAGAGTCCCTTGGGAAGCAGTCCTGAAGGGCAAAGGAGCCCAGGAAGGCTGGACGTTCTTCAAGAGGGAAATCTTAAAGCTGCAGGAGCAGGCCGTCCCCATGAGCCAAAAGATGAGCCGGCATGGAAGAAGACCGGCCTGGCTGAGCAGAGAGCTCCGGCTGGAACTTAGGAAAAAAAGGAGAGTCTACAACCTTTGGAGGAAGGGGCAGGCCACTCAGGAGGACTACAAGGATGTTGTGAGGTTATGCAGGGAGAAAATTAGAAGGGCCAAAGCCCAACTAGAACTTAGTCTGGCTACTGCCGTAAAAGACAACAAAAAGTGTTTCTACAAATACATTAGCAATATAAAGGGAGCTAAGGAGAATCTCCCTCCTTTATTGGATGCGGGGGGAAACATAGCGTCAAGGGACGAGGAAAAGGCTGAGGTACTAAATGCCTTCTTTGCCTCTGTCTTTAACAGCAAGGGAAGTTGCCCTCTGGGCACGCAGCCCCCTGAGCAGGAAGATGGGGCAGGGAAGCAGAATGAAGCCCCCATAATCCAAGGGGAAATGGTCAGTGACCTGCTACGCCACCTAGACACGCACAAGTCTATGGGGCCAGATGGGATCCACCCAAGGGTGCTGAAAGAGCTGGCAGAAGTGCTCACCAAGCCACTCTCCATCATTTATCAGCAGTGTGCCCAGGTGGCCAAGAAGGCCAACGGCATCCTGGCCTGTATCAGCAATAGTGTGGCCAGCAGGAGTAGGGAAGTGATTGTCCCCCTGTACTCGGCCCTGGTGAGGCCGCACCTCGAGTACTGTGTTCAGTTTTGGGCCCCTCACTACAAGAAAGACATTGAAGTGCTGGAGCATGTCCAGAGAAGGGCAACAAAGCTGGGGAAGGGTCTAGAACACAAGTCCTTTGAGGAGCGGCCGAGGGAACTGGGGTTGTTTAGCCTGGAGAAAAGGAGGCTGAGGGGAGACCTTATTGCTCTCTACAACTACCTGAAAGGAGGTTGTAGAGAGATGGGCATTGGTCTCTTCTCCCAAGTAACAGGCAACAGGACAAGAGGAAATGGCCTCAAGTTGCATCAGGGGAGGTTTAGATTGGATATTTGGAAAAATTTCTTCACTGAAAGGGTTGTCAGGCATTGGAACAGGCTGCCCAGGGAGGTGGTGGAGTCCCCATCCCTGGAGGTATTCAAAAGACGTGTAGATGTACCCTAAGGGATATGATTTAGTGGTGGACTTGGTAGTGATAGGTTAACAGTTGGACTCGATGGTCTTAGAGGTCTCTTCCAACCAGAACGATTCTATGATTCTATGATTGATTTCATCAGCTTCTATATGTCTGTCCCCAGTATAGTGCTCGTTCAGATAAGGAAAACTAAATCAGTCAAACCAGCTATAAGTACCTGCTCTACACAGCTACGCTGTACTCACGTTCTGGTAAACTGCAGCTACACTGACTTCTGCAACCCTGGTTGGCACTAGGCTTCCTACAGCCATATCTTTTGGTCTGAAGTGCCAAACAAAATTGTGCCACTATTCAAATTCCTTCACAGAGTCTTGTAGAAGAACCTGTTTGACCTTCCCTTTCACATGCTGGAAACTGTTTGTAACATGCCAACGTCTTAAGTTAAATAAAGCACGTAAGGCTATGCCCAGTCTTACTTGACTCCATGACCTGATCTACAGCCAGTGCCGAAGAGCCGCACTTCCTTGCAGCGTCTCTTTCAGCAGAAGGCAGAAGGGCCAGAAACAGTGGCGAGAGCTTTGGGTTCCCCTCTGGAGGATGCAGTGAGTGGCTGATGGGAGAACATGCAGATTGTGTATGAACTTGGCATTACATCGACACCAGGTGCTGATTTTAATAGCTATATAATCTCCTGTACTAAACAGTAATCGGAAGCAGGTTTGCTGATTACCGAGTTGTCAGACTACATGAAGGCGGCCATCGGTTCTGTCTTGCAGAACAGGGCTGTCAAGCACTGCCTGGAGATATCCTGGTTGGAGAAGGAAAATCTGTGTTGCTGGGCATTTGCAAGGCAATTATTCCTGTGATTTATCCAACCTGCATGAGCACTGCTGATGAACAAGCACCTGACTGGGACAAGGGAACAGCTAGAACAATCAATTTTATATATGTGCTCTTTGTTTCCCTTCCAAGCTCTACTTGGTAAATACATATAAATAATTCAAAAAGAAAGAATGGTTATTCTTTCATTTTATACTTCTTCATCAGCCACAGAAAGGAATGAACGAACACTGGTAAGGATGCAATGATAGGACATCTGATATCTCTGAGACTCATCTATCTGAGGGACAAGGGAGGATCTTACTACCTCCAGATAAACGTACAGGACAACTGTTCATTGTTAGTTCAGAGAGCCCAACCTATTTTCTAGTGCCCTGCCTCACAAAGCTGTACTCTGTACCTGGCGGAAGATCTAATTACTCAAAGACTAGTTGCTTGATGGTGTGAGAATTTTGGCTGACTAAAACAAAAAGGGTTTGTTCTGTAAACCTGTCTGAATGGTGATGTATCTGGTACTATTCATGCTATTCATGCTGTCGGGAAAGAGCTTTAACCAGAAGTGGGTTCAAGATAGCACCTGATGACAGGTGTGGCTTCAGGAACCCCCAGGATGCCACTACTCCCTGGCGGAATGGAAGGTGCTTTCTGTGAAGAAATAGAGGGGGAGATGGGATGGATGTGTCAAATACTAGTAACTCGAGGCCTTTTTATATGATTTCAAATAAACGGTTATTTCCTAGACTCTTTATGTTGACGGGAGCGTGGAGACACAGGCCAAAAGCCATTCCATAGAGAGTTTCGTTTCAAGAAAGCTATCTTTTCCTGATGTTAGTCCTCATATTATTTTAAGAACGAATGCCAGTGGAAGATGTTAAATTGCTGGAGAAGACCTTTAGCACAGAGGAAGTCAGTGGGCAGAATGGTAGGTGAACACAAATGAACATGTGTTGAAATGTGCATGAAGACGATGATAGCCTGCAGTTAAGAGGTATACTGCGGTATTTATGAAAATGCACAGAGGTTTACAAATTAGTTCTACGTTTTCATGCAAAATTTGCAGCAGAGCAACCTTGAAAAGTATATATAAGACCTTGCACAGTGTTACAGTTATTCAGAGAGAGACTTACAAATAATAAGTGCTATAATAAATACTCTGTCTTTTGCCACATAAAATGAAAGCTTCTGGTGTTTCAAGAATCCCTCAAGCTCCTTAGTGCTGTACATAGCAGTGTATGTTACTGGTACTGTGATTTACTGCAACTTTTTCACACTCTGCTAAAAGCTTATATTTTAGGCAACTACGGAAAAGTGACTTAATTTTCAGCGGTTCTGGGCTGTACTAACATGGCACGTAGACTAACTCTGCACATCTGCTGTTCCTTCAGCCCTGCTAGTTCAGCCCCAGTCAAAGCTTACCGTTGCCTGGCCAAGACCACACCAAGGTTTTGTGGGGGTGCTGGCTCCTTTGCCGGGGAGCGACTTGCCTGCATGTCGTGCTCAGCAGGAAGGTCTTCATCCTTCCACCCCAAGCCACAACGTGTGCAGGCTCCCTGAAGACCTGCCCGGCCATGCTGGCGTTGCCCCTCAGTCGTTGGGTCAGTGAGCGCTGGCTGTCTTTGGTTTGGGCTGTCTGGTGGGGCAGTGGTCCCCACTGGGTCAGGGAGCAGATGCTGCCTTTCATCCTGTAAAAGGACAATATGGAGCATAGTATGTGCTGCTTGGTTCTTTCTGCCTAACAGGCGGGCAGCAGCGTGTTACAGCACTGGGGGCACCGCTTTGAATTGGACTGAATCAGTATAAATAATTGTACTATTTACTGAGTCTTTAATTCTTTGAAAATGATGTTAACACTGTACAGGTCTTGCTGTTTTGATATTCACAGCTTTGACGTGCCTCTTCCTCAGCATGCGGGCTTTGAAAATAGAAAAGCATGTTGGAATAAGACTATATAGAAGAAGGAGAGTATAAGCTTAACATTTTGGGAACTGGTAATCTCTCTGGTTTAAAAAGCTTTGATAGCTACCTTTTAATTAAGGATCTGCAAACAGCAATTTTCATCCCTATTTCACAAGAAACATAGTTCTGTTCAAAGCTGTCCTTTTATGGCATGATATCATTACCCCAACTACTCTTTACAGCTAGGCTCTTCTTGCTGAAACGAGGCAGATACTTATTTTGAAAGACAAGGTATTGTGGATATGATTCACATTTGCCTGTCGTTATGTCTATTTCATCTTCATCTTTTGTGAATAGTATTTTGTACTTCCAATAAGTGATTTCACTTAACCACTGCCTTCCACAGAAGCTCAGAATTAAACTCTAAATGTTATTTACTTCCCTTTAATTATAAAAATACATCAGGTTAGGTTGTAATTAAAGATAATGATAATGTTGTTTGATACCTTGTGGGAAGAAGTTTAAATATTCCATGGCCAAGGAGCTGTAGAAAGGAGGGTAGCAAAGATAGCAGAAGGTTGTTGGTTTTTTTTCTCTCTCTTCTGGAATGGAGAACAAAGATAATAAACTCCCAGCGAATTCGGTATGTAAACCAAACGCAGGGAGACCATAGCAGTTGTAGATCCACTGCATGCAAGAGAAGAGAGGGAGCACTGAAAAGCACGGAGATGAGCTCACGCAGATTTTGAGGCCCACTTTCAGGAGGTCACCACTCCTACCTAACTGCTTGTGTCCTCCCAATGGAGACAGCAGAAAAGGGGCATCAGGGGGTTCAGGTCAGATCTCTCTCTTGATTTAAGCTGCCCATAAAAATGGGTTATGAAGATGCCAGACTTGGCACAAAAGTGGTCAAGACTTTGTTGTAGGTCCCCTTCGAAGGACTCTTCCTTCAAAGAGGTGGAACAGACAGTTGGAGCTGCTAATTTCGTTAAGCCAGCACAACAATATACAGAAGAAGTGCTTTGTCAGCACTTTTAAGTAGAAAGGGCCACTGCTGAATGACATCTTTGCATTCTCATGAGCGAAGTCAGTATCTACTATAGACAAATGTGCATATGTGAGGAGGATTGTTAATAAATTGGAGTTTTATCAAGCCTGAATATCTCTTGAAGAGATTGTTTTATGTCTGATATTCAAGTATAATGAAACTTACCTGTATCTTTGCTATTTATGTCTTCCCAGGAGGGGAAGGATTGGCGAGAATGAAGGCCACTATAGTACTACTCATTCACAGATAATTATCACTGTATTGAAAAGTCAATATATCCCCCTACCATATACGTGAAAAACCTGCCTCAGACATTCCTGTTGTTTCAAGCCATGAACGCTCAGCAATGCAGCTAGCTTGTATATCCCTCGGGAGGTTTTACATTCCAGCCCATAAACCAGCGTGCATAGGGATGACTTTCCTTCCCTACCAGTTAGAGGAGGATAAACCCGAACTGACATTTTGAAGTTTGCTGCATTTTCATCTCCTTCCTGCTCTGTATGTGTATGTATTAGTAATAATCTCATGCAGGAGTTAATCCATCTTGATGGAGTTCTTTTTGCATTTGAAGTACGCTGACATATGTGGGAGACAACACAAGAATGAGGGAAAAGAAGGTCTTTTACACAGCTGTAAAGAATGAATGAAAATCAGTCTGTTCTGGCTGTGTGGGTTAAGCATGTCATTTGCTGAACTTGTGGGTTATACTGAAGACTGGATAACTTTTGTTGAGTTTGAAAGACTCGATTATTTATTTTGTAAAAATATTGCTTTGCGAGACATTGTAAATCTGTAAAAAACCCGTTACAGCATTGTTTTATCTACAGATGTTAGCTATTTTAGAAGGCAATAAAGTTTACAGCTGAGATCACATTTAAACTCATATTTGTAATATTCTCTGCCTTGCTTTTTAAACATTTTTGACCGAGATGTGGCTGGTCCTTTGTGAATGCTTTCAGGTAGGGGAAGTGGGGCCATTAGTCATAATTGCCTACATTCTTTAAGTTCCCTGAATACAAAGAACAAGAAAAGTACAGTTGCACACTGACTCTAGAGAGATTGGAGAGGGCAAAGGAACTCAAATAACACCTTATCTGAAAAGGTCAGAGCCTCTCCTTTGATGTGGGTTTGCCCCAGCAGAATCAGCTAGAAATGCTTTTGGGGATTCCTGTGAGGCTATGCCGTAGCTCTGCCATCCTCGGTACAGAAACACTGCACCGTAAGTAATAACAGCCCATGGACAGTCCCTTTACAAAATAAAAGGGTCTTTAATAATATGCGGGTATGCAACCGAGGTTATGCATATGTTGCTGTCGGGAGGTGCGACTGCAGTAAGTGTGGGCATCCTGAGATAACTTTCATCTAGCTCAGGTAGCCGTATCAGTGAGTCTTCAGTGGCGCTGGCTTTACACCAGGCTGCATGAAGATACGTGAGTACTTGGGTTTCTAGATTTTGCTGAAGTCAGTGCTGCCACACCTTTACTGATGTTGCTCCTCAAACTGGAGAAATTAAAGCTATCCAGGCTCTATTGCTGGGTCATGTCCAGCTTTTCATCCACCAGTACCCTCAAGTCCTTCTCAGCAGGGCTGCTCTCGATCCCTACATCCCCCAGCCTTAACTTACTTACATTATTTTGTTTTCTTGAAGTTTGCATTTACAATGGGCATGAGCAGCTACCACAGCTTAGCTGAGACACGGCAACTTCTCTCATCAATCAGCCCCTACAGTAATGAGACCTTTCTTTTAAGATAAGCATAAAAGAAAAATAAACTTGTTTGGGTCAGCTATCTGAAAGAAAGAATAGGAAGCATCTTACAGATGTTCCTCAGTATAAAGAATACTGGGGATGTACAGGAGGGTGTATGTTTTGATGACAGGTACAGCAGAGTCACAGAATCATAGAATATCTCAAGTTGGAAGCGACCCATAAGGATCATCAAGTCCAACTCCCTGCTCCTCGCAGGACTACCTAAAACTAAACCATATGACTAAGAACATCATCCAGATGCTCCTTGAACTCTGACAGGCTTGGTGCCGTGACCACTTCCCTGGGGACCCTGTTCCAGGGACAGACCGCCCTCTCAGTGAAAAATGAAAAAACAAAGACCAAAAAAGAAAGACTGAAGCAACTCTAAATAAGTAGCAGAAAGCCAGAACAGAATAGAGAACACTGCGGTACAACACTATAGACAAAGATGTGGTAAAAAGCTTTCGGGCTAAGGGCTAACTGGTGCAGGATTTGCAACTATATTTCCCGTTGCTTGAATGAAGTCATGTCAGGGAACCAAGACCTTGCCTGTATTTTGTATCAATAAAACACCCAGATCTACTGAATAAATTCTTTACCTGAAAAAAGTCGGCAACCGTCAAAACTAGCTAGTAGGTATAGCAATATATAAATATTGTATGTTGATAATAATATGAAGTATATTCCTTTTTCAATATCTGGGGATCATTTTCAGTACAACAAGGAGAAAGGGAACAGAGGAGTCTCCTTGTATGATGATGATTTTGTTATTTTTACAAATAGCATAGAAGGTGGAGACACAGTGACTTATCTAAAGGACAATTAATTTCAACACCTACTTCTTAAAGTTGCCTTACTGTTCTTTTTGTCCTTTTTACTTGAAGAAAAAAAGATTCTGATATTTGAAAACTCCATCTACTTGCAAAAATAAATACAAGTGCTGTAAAGTCTGGACTTGTTTGATTTTGCTGGAGGACTTGTTTTTTCCACATTTCCCAGCAAATTATACTGTGAACTCTCCCACTGTACTCACAGTGGTAGGACTACTCAGTTTTCTTTGAACGCAGAGTTCCTTTCTCTGACTTCTAACTATTCACTGAGTGTAAACAGGTGATAACTAGAACAACCCCTCACCCCAAATTCTGCGTATACAGGGTCCTGCTGAGGTGGCGCAGCCCGCTGCCTCCTGCCTGGCTTTAGCTGGGCTCAGGCGCTTCCCAAGAGAACACGAGACCCTGAACAGCTCACGGCGGAAAACAAACGGCACATAAAGATCCTCACAAAAACTCCTGAAAGCCACAAGTTGACTTGTGCTTGACATCCTAACAGTTTTGTAATTCATAGATAAAACGGTGAATTCTCTCTGATGTAGAATCTCTAGATATTTTCATTAAATGCAGGGATTATGTCTGGGGGCTTCTTTTGTAAAAATGCACGTGCTCAAACAAAAGATACAGTAAGCTGTAAATTCTCACTTAATTTTGATCCCTCAGTTTAATTTTTCTTTTTCTTTTTTTCCCCACAAAATGTAATAAAAGTAGAAATTCTTACGTGAATTAAATGCTTCTCTTCATAAATGAGAGCCAGTGAAGGGCATAGACTGAAAACAAAACCAAATGAAGATGCTTATGTTTATTACTCAGGTGACAAAATGTTAACACTGAACAAGCAACACAGATGTTGGAAAATAAAATACGTACTATAAGTGTTTTAAATTTAATGACTTAAGACATTTAACGTATTTAAGTTACAAAAGGCAGAAAACAGGGAATTTTCGATTTTCATTTTTTTGTTGCCACACATGCTGGTTGAAGTAAATAGAACTGTTCACTTTACTGGAAAGAAACTTTTCATTTATCTGCTTTAAATTGTAGATTTCCTAATGTAAATTTTAACTTCAAAGTATTACGTGTGCAGTGTACTGAAGCACGTTTTCACTTGTTTCCCAGTCAGTAACTGCTCCTCTCCGTAGGAGGGCAAGATAGAAGATACCGTGAGCAGAATTAGAGGGCTCTTCAATTAGTATGAACAATCAGGCCCGTTCCCATATTTTAAGTCCTGTACTTCCTGATGGATTTCAAAGTCTATTTTGTTCTGCCCACCCATAGTGTAACTGGAGCTCTTACTAGTTAGAATTTCTGAATATTACAATTGATTTGTGTGATTTATGTTCTCTAAGTGCTGCTGTCTGTTAGCTGTCATTTGTCTGGCAGGAATTTGTAGCCACCTGTCATGGCGTAAATACAGTTTCCTACAGTATCTTATGCTGCGCAGCCTTATCTAAGCTGAAGATGTGTCATGGTTCCTTGTTTTATCGCTATATTTTAATGTACTATTCCAAGTCTCGTGCCAAAATAATTTCCTGAAACTTGTGTCTATCTTGATGCAGACAATTGCAGTTCTCTCTTTTACATGTAGCCTCCCTCTTTTGCATGCATATATAATTTCATAGAAGGTGGAAGTGCGTATAATCTGATGTAGTTGTTCCACGCATACACCTACCTTTTAAGAATATTTTATATGCACGCGCAGATGCCCTAAGATCAGAAGTCTTAAGCAGGTTTTTCCGGGTTATCAAAATGCCCTAGATTTCTCCTTCCCGTGGTAAAACTTAGGTGAGATGTTCTTGGTTAGGAAATGCGTGTGAAAATCTCCTTACAAAGTCTGTGAAGGTGAATAATACTTTGTTTGCCCTTCTGCTAGCTCAGCGACTCCCTCTCAAGCTGGGCAGATGTCCCATATCCTCCCTGGCTCATTGGGCATCACTTCAGTCCCTCCCAGGTGTGTTTATTCCGGGGTCCGGCCGAGTGCCGACCCTGCAGTAAGTGCAGAAACGTGCCAGCTAGCTCAGGTACCAGAAACAGTCTGACTCTGCAGCTTGGCGCAGGGAGCAGGTCAAATTAGCCTGGACTGAGCAGGGTGCTGTCATCCTCTGTTGCTATTGGGGTCCAAAGAAGTTAGCTGCAAGCAAGATGGGTCATCTTTGTCTTACACCGCAGTCTGCCGTGCTGGTGTATCCACTGAGACATAAGGGCATCCCGGCTCTGTGCAAAGGAGAACGACCTGCAGCTCTACGGCATCTTTTTGGGGGATGCTTCTTGGCCTGCGGAGGAAGCCCAGCGTGCTCCCTTAGTCCCGACTCCTGCTGTGTCAGCCCTGCCTTCTGCCACCTGCGACACGTTCTCCTGGGGGTGCCAAGAGAGAGGTTAGTGGCAGAGACGCCCTCAAATGTCTCTTCTGCAGAGGAGGCAGCGAATGCTTTGGGTGTGGAGTGACGAGGGCCACATGTGAGGAGTTCCCTGAAGGCATTGAGGTGGGCCAGTAGTTTAAGCATTGTCGGAGATCATATTCACTTAATGAAATCTTGGCTAGTTTGATATTCGCAGTGGTTTCATTTCGCTTGCCCTTTCCCACCCTACCAAGGAGTAAGTGATTAAGAACTATTTTTTGGTTGATTGCTTTTTAATTTTACTGCTTCAAGTGGTGAAACTGGCTGATATATGAAATGCATTATACTGCTTACACTTCATGGCTACTCAGCTCTCTAGAGTTGCACTAAAGCCAAAAGGATCAGGACCAAAAAATGACATCTGGCCTTTGAAACCAGATTTGTTTAAACACTTCCATATATCTCATAGCCTGGGGTGAGAACGCTTGTAGCCTTTCAGCTGCGACTTGCGAGCAATTCAGATACAATTCTTGTGCCAAGACTCTAGCACACGGCTGTCGGCAGCGCTGTCCTGGCACGGGACAGCTGGACAACGTGGCCTCTGGCTGCAGGAGGAGGTGAACAAGCAGGAGATGGGGAGGCCAACATCAGCAGGAAACCTAACACCAAGCTCTGTGCTCTGCGCTCCCCCAAATCACGGCAGGATAGACGAATTCCCATTGCGCTCTTATCACCCTCATCCTCTGAACCATCCCTGGAGCTTCCTCTGCTCTAACAGATCTCGGGGTATGTCCTATGTGTCATATGGCCTTTGAGCCTGTGAAGATTTTAAATGCTTATAGGAAAAGGATAGCCACCTTGATGGCGAGTCCTTGAAGTACTTTCACATAAAGGAATAAAAAGCTATCTCATTGTGTCTTCTTTAAGTGCACTACCAACACTGTTTCCTTTTGATCGTATTTTAATAACACTGCATTTCACTTGTTTCACTGCTCTAAGTGATCCCCTGTGTAAATGATTTTCATTTGGTCCAGTGGTTGACTGAAATATCAAGTCTGTTCAAAGGAAAATATCCTCGAGACATTCTGTGCCTGCACAGCTTCCTTGAAAGTAGCATTTGTGACTTTGGGAGGGTAAAATGTCAAAATTGCTAGTATGTGCACACTTGCAGACAAAAATACTGTGTGGCAGAATATTACTGTCATTTATTTCGCCGCGTATCTGTCACATTGTTCTGTTTATATATGTTTATGCCAATTTCCGAAAGAAAAAAGTTGTGTCTGATTTTTTTTTTTAATTAATCTGCTGAAAAGGCTTAGAAAAACATCCAGAATGAGAGTCGAAATTAATGTTATGATCAGTGAGCACACTGGGTGTGGGACTCAACCAGTTAACAGAAGACAGCTAAACTATTTCCAAAGTAACAGAAGTGCTGAAAAGTAAAATAATTATCATCACAGAACAAGAGCACACATCCCTATTGATATCAAAATAGCAAAGAGAGCCAATTTGTTCTTACTGGCATGCAAACAGCAAATAGAACTTCTCAATTAAATACAGGAGCAATTATGATAATAATGCTTCGAATTGGTGAACCTTTTTAGGTGAGGATTCTCAGATAGTTTTACAAAGGAATAGATCAGAATTATTATCGTAAGAACAACAAAGGAGGACAAAACCCCCTCATATCAAAAATATCCATTCAAAATCTATTGGCAGATACTAAAAACAAGACCAGATGTGTAGATGTAGAGGAACTGCTATATCCTTGCCGGGGGAGTAATTTATGGAGAGGATTTGTTGTGGAATTCACCCCTCGCTGCAGAATTGTTGTCTCCATTCCGAGGGTGTGTCCACGCTTGTGAAGCTACTGGAATTTATTGAAATAATTATTCCAGAATAATTTGGTGAATTTCCAGAGAAGCTCCCAGCCCTAGTTTTAAAATGTTTCTGGCTCTGATGTTTGAGAAAATATGTGGTTTTATTTGTATGGTTGTATGGAAATACAGTTGTCTTCCTGAGGTCACAGAGAAAGCCAGAAATAATAATGTTGAGAGATGAGATCTGCCCTGTACCAGGCTTGTTTAAACTTAAAAAGGCAAGTCCACAGCGTAGTAAAGACGAAATGTAGACTGAAAGATGAAATAAAAACAATTACTAGCCGATAGCACAGAAGCAGCATTATTGAATGTGTACTTCATATTAAAACAGTAACCTGAGTTTCAAGGCTCCATGAAGCTGTAGATTTCTGGCAATTTACACTCATGTACAGTAAAATTTCGGGTCCTTCTTGAAAAATCTGATACCCAGCTTTCTGCAGAGCACACGACGGCTGCGACAGAAGCAACACGTTATGAGTTGCACTTCTTGAGGCCTCAGTAGGAAGATTATCTTACTGGATAAAACTACGCATGCCTTCAAACCTGAACTGCTGTAGCGCCGTGTAAGAACCTCATACCCTGCAAACACTCACATGTGAACAACTCTTGATGAAGGTGAAATACTCATGCAGGGTCAGTTAGGCATGAGGAGAAACATTGGCCAATTCAACAGAGAGCCTTAGGATGTAGAATTTATATTACATTGGCATCTCGTAGTCTCCAGAAATATTAATAATTTCTCTTCCACTTCAGTGAAGTAAATGGTTTGATTTTAAACATGTGCGCATATGGGAGAAGTTAAAAAAAGCTTAGTGTATTGAGATGGGCAATAGTGTTTTACTGGTAGAATCAATTCTCGTCTGTGGAATGGGGGATCTGCACTCTATAAGAGTATCCATCTCCTCTTTCTCACACCATATTCTCTGTTGTAAACTTTTTTATGTTCGCTCTTCTTGCTTCTTTTTAAAAAATAACAGTCTTAATTTTTATAACGCGCTTGATTTAGAATTTTTAATTCTGTCTCTAGGTTCATTTTTTCTCCTTGACCTATGTCTTCTTTTAGGTAGATAAACAATATGTAATCCATCACTCAAATACGATGTGTACCATTGTTTTATCTAGGGGTATTTTATTTTATTCTTTAAAAATCAGTGCTAGAATCTCTTAATGTGTTTGAATTCTTCTCTATATTGTGTACATATTGATCTCAAATGTGTCCAACACTGTCATGAAAACCTTTTTGTGGAAAGTTGAAATTAAATTCACATCAAAATATATGAATATTCAAAAAGGGCTTTTTATCCAAAGGACATCAGCTTGCACATACCTGCAGGAATGCCATTTGCTCTCCTATTGCCAATTGTCTACCTTCAAATAGCTGCTTTTGAATGTTGGGGTAACCAGTTTTTGTTGGCAGGATTCATCTCACCTAACTTCAGCTACCCAAAAGTTGGAGGCTAAAACGGTTATTTACACTTTTTCAGTAGCCTGAGGAGACAAATAAGGGCTTTCAGGGAGGGTTTCACCCTGCCTTCAACAAGATGCCCCAGACAGGTGGGGTGACTCGGCCTCCAGCGGTGCTGATCTTTGTCCGCTACCTGCACGTGGGGCGTAGGGATGACCAGAGCAGACGCGTAGGGCACCAGGCTCCCACATAGCTTTGAGCAGGTGAAACAAATACGTCCCGAGAGTCTGAACCAGTCTCACGAGCTGTGTGCCTGCGACACCCTCAACAGCGTAGGTCTCAGTGCAGAACAGTGGGGTCCTGCCTGCTGAAAACTCTCTTTTTCACGTTTGCTTTCTTTTTTTTCCCCATTTGTTTTCTGCAAATGTACATTGTATGGTTCATGTGTTGTTTTTTTTATTTTTATTTTAATGACAACAATACCTACCTCAGACACCTTTCACGCCTTTGAAAGTACTGGTACTTGAAAATAACCCAAACCTAATCCACTATAAATCAGAAACAGGGAGAAGGGAATCACATTTCTGAAGGGTGTCACCAGGAAAAATACTCACCTTGCAGTAAATTTTCCAAATACTGCTACTCTGCTTACAGAGAACCTAGCCATAAGCATACAGTACATCTTTAACTGTTTAGCCCCTTTTAATAACCTCTTATGACAAATTTGAATGCTTCTGCTCTACTTGTTCTGTTCTAAAGAGTTCAATGAGATCATGGGCCACCATTTGTTTATTTACTTATTCATTTTCAGAGGAGCAGTTCTGATTTGGTTATCCCAATTTCATGAGAATTTTTAAATTCTCATGAAAGAAATACTATTTTTTAAATGACAGCTGCTAAGTAAACTTTTTGGCCTCTATTTGCCAAGCTCAGCTGCTCTTTTTTTTTTTTTTAAACTAGCAACTTTTGATCATCAGGCAAAACAGCTAGTTTGTACAACAGTGAATTATTTTGTTCACTCATTTTAAATTCCTTAAAAACCTGTGACTGAAGCAATCCAGTCCTGGTTTTAAGGGACTGACTCAAAGACACTGAAGTCAGAGGTAGTCCTTTTGCTGATTTCAGTAGACTCTGTTTGAGGATCTAAGTGATTAGTTTGTCTTAACTTGTTCCTGTCTAAAGTGTTTAAAATTCATGGAAGTAGCAGAAAGTTACTGCTGGGGATATTTATCTTCTTGTTTCTAAATTTAAAATTGCTTTGATGTGCAGATACAAAAGAATATAATCTAAAATATTCTACAGAGTATGTTATGAACCAGTGATATTTTTCAGTTCAAAAACCCATGATACACTGCTTAAAGACAATTTTGATATATTTCAAATGTCAAAGTTTTTAGAAGTTCCAAGGAGTTGTAGACAAATGTGATTTTTTTTACACCCATTTTTATTTTAATAGGTGAAGATAAAAGGAGATTAAACACCTGTAATAGACTCAGAAATATGTAAAGCTTACTTCAACTTCTTTTGGGGGAAGGAGGAACATTTAAAATAAAAAATTATATTTAAATAATGAAGCAATAGTATATATTTTTCTATGCTGTTGTTAGGCATATTTGAATATTTAGCATCAGGATGGTCTGTGTGAAAGATAATGTAAAAATTATTCTCAGTGCTCTTATATGAAACTTTGTTCTGATATTGAGATGCCTGGGGAAGAAGTAAATTATGATAAGGACAGATTGTGAATGCAGGATCATCTGAATAATTTGGGAAATTTACTATAAAGAAATGTTTGGACACACTGAAATGTCCATATGCTGAAAGGAGTATTCAGGCCGTAATTACAGGCGAGGGGCCTGGGAAGGAGAGACTCTGGAGAAGGCTTGAGCATCATGACGGGATGCCATGAACAACTCTCCTGGGTGAGTTTGCGTGGATGTGGGGCCTCTGCGTGTGGATGCAGAAATAGTGACCTGAAAACAGCAGGCTGAAGAAAGAAAAATGATGTGCTGAGAAGTAGTATGTGAAAGTCTGTCAGGAGGTGACAAGCTCTGGAGACTCCTGGTGCTGGTGGATCTGCAAGAACAGATCAACTCAGGCCACCAAGAGCCTGTGCAAGGCTATCGGCGCATGCTGACGCCTACAAAGGTTGTACAGCTCGGACCGTATTGAGGAAGGCGGTGGTCGCTGCATGCAGCCTGGTGAAGCACGGGTCCACGAGGGACTTGCTGAGCACCCACCTGCAGCCCCCAGAGCCTCAGCATGACCCTCTGCTTCTGAGCAAACCACTGGGACTGGCCTCCCGACGGCTGCTCCACCCGGGCAGTGAGGAGCGATCGTGAATGTGTGTGTGAATACTTGAATGTACCATTATCTACTATTAGTAATAACAGCTTAATGCTACTAGTAGTAAAACAGTTGAATTCATAAATGGTGTCCTGATAGACATTGGTTGTGACGTGTATCTCCCTGTCTCAGTCCCCTGTGCAGGAAGTTTTCAAGAGGATTGTTGTCTACTTTGGCGAAAAAGACAATTTCCATCTTTGGATGCGTGAATAGGGGAATACAGACTAAAAATTTAGACTGAAATATTGACTGTGGCTGCAGATGGTCGTGGAACTCGGAGAGAAATAAAGTGCCAGGGTCTCATGTATACATGTCAAGAAGGTGAAGGGCTGTAGGAATGACCAGAGTCCTTGAAAACTTGCCTTGGGGTGAGAGAGTCAACGAATGTGTAAGTACCTATATCAAAACCAGAAACTCCCTATGAAAAGGCTTTTTGAACTCTAAACCAAACTAGGCTTTAATAACATCCAGTTGGTGCAAGATGAAGCAGATAAATGTAAACTACAAATAAAGCACACATTTTTAATAGAGATGTTAATTAAACTCTGGAACAGTTTATCATGGGTTGTGGTAGATTTAGCATCACTGGAATCATTTAAATCAAGTTCATATGTGTTTCTAGAGGTCTCCTCCAGTTGAAAGGGGACTTAATTCAAGGCAGTCCTGTGGCCATTATTATTCAGAGAGTTAAGTTAGATGATCTCAGTAGTTTCTGGCCTGGTTAAATATTAATCTAACAAAAAACACTTTGTCTATGTAGAATGAGAAGAATTGGCTATAATCAGAAACAAATAAGACATGACAAACTATTTTGAACAAAAGGTGGCCTCAGAGAGGGAGCAGGGGCTGGAGCAGGTGGCCGGGCATCTTGCGAGACACACAGTTAAAGATGTAAAAGGAACCAGGGATGTAAAATAGCCAATTAAACAGCATGAAGATGGAAAGCAGTAAAAACATTTATCTTCTGGAAAAAAACATCATTTTTTTGACAAGGAACGATTGGAAGAGGATAGATGTACATACAAGACACGAAGATAGCATGGTTGGAGATTATTTATGATATGTGGCAATGGGGAAAAAATCAGCATATTAATCTCCAAAATCACATTCCTCCCATCTGAGTGAAGTGAAAATTAGTTGCACTAGTGTTGAAACACATGGAGGACTAAATGATATATATTTGAGTGGCAATGATCTTTTGCTCAGCACAAGTCACTGATGTCTATAAACTACTGCAAATGGTATTTACAGAGGACTAACAGATAACAGTAACATGTTTTTAAAAGCTGAAAAATTCCTGAACGGTTCCTTAGCTGATCAGCATATATAAGACTTTTTAGTGCACATGTACTTGGTTAGGTTGTAAGGTTATGCAACCCTTAAATTATCTTGTGTGCCGCCTTTTATTTTTAATGATATGTTTTCCTAGGAATATATTTTAATACATTTTCTTGCATCCACCTATATTTATTAGGTGTAAATTGTAATGGCCTTATTCTAATTTGGCAGGTTGCTTCCCGGTGATTGCCATTAACGTAACAGTTACCAGTCACAAGGATATCCAGAGCTGGCATAGCAATGCAATAAGGCAGCCTGATCTGTTTTTAAAGGGTCTGTAACCAAAGGGACTGCAAAAGTACCCCAAAACACTACTCCGAAGTAGCACAAAGGATCAAGTTTTCTATACAACCGGTTAATTGCACAGTTCTGTAAAAGAGCTGCTTAGGACCCCGGGCTATATTTGACACTCTCGGAGGGGTGGGATTAGCCCCTCTTGCTGGCACCAGGCCCACGTGCAGGAATCCCTGGTTGTAGCCAGGTCGTGGCTGCGTGTTGTCCACCTGACCTCACTTCTTCTCAACGGCGGGGATTCACCTGGGGAAATAATTTTCAGTCTGTATCCTGGGACATACCTGAGGTGTCCCAAGGTAAAACGCAGATGAGGATAACCTGTATTTGGAGGGTGCAAAGGGATCCTCCTCCAGCCCAAGCTGCTGTGAAAGGAGATCACAGCAACGCAGCTGCAGAGCTTGGAAATTCTCTCTCTAAGATAATTGTTGGGTCTTTAAATTAATTTATAGGAAAGTTTTAAATGTAGCACCACTTAGCAAATCTTCAAAGTTGGATTTTAATCCAGGCGCTGGATCAAAGGCACTTCTGCTTTGCAAAGGAGAGCAAATTATGTCTCTGCATGACAGGCAGACCGGTAGGTCGCACCCCGCTGCGGCAGGAACCGTAGCCCCAGGAGATGACCGGCCTGCCTGTTAGCTGAGGACGGGTAGCTTTTGTTTGGCCGTGAGACTCCCCTGCAGCAGCAGGGACCGGAGCCCTGAGAGCGGCTCCTGCAGCTGCGTCACCTCTGCGGGGAGGTGGCAGCCGGGAGGGTTGTGCCTGGTTGCCACCGCCACTTCCCTCCTCACGCCCCAGCCGTGCTCTGCCTTAAGGCACGGGCAGTGTCTTTCTCCTAAAGAAATCAGATGGGAGCGTAAGTGATGTAAGCCCAAATCAGGGTTAATTCCTTTGGTCTTTACTTCAGCCTTCGTGCGTTAGCAGGTAGCACGTGGTGCTCCAAAAATTGCTCCCTGGGGACCTCTGTAGCATGAAGAAGTGTGCGCCCCTTGGGGCGGGGGTCCCGAGGACACGGGACGGCCTGAGCGGCACCTGTCCTTGCGGGTTTGCTCTAACTCTGTAGAGTGAGACCTGCTCACACGTGATACTGAGGGTTAATTTGGCCATCAAGAAGCCTGGGATAAAGGGACTGGAAAAGTGGCTCATACCCATTTTCTACACCCGTGTCTCCTCCGTACCAAATGTGACCGTTGTGCAGCCTAGTTTTGTACGCTTACACGCGCACACTCGTCATCTCAAGATTGTACTTCAGCAAATGTTATGGACACAACCCATGAAACCCCCCTTTTTTTTTTTATAGTGGCCAGTTGTGCCTGCAGGTGATATCTCAATACTTTATTTTCTGCCAAAGACTACATTTTTGGACACAGGAGTGCCAGCGATGCAGTGGTCATAACTTATTCTTCTGGGACAGCAGCATAACTAGCAGGACAACACATGCAAAGTGAGAGCACAGAGCTTTCACTTGGTGGCCAGCTGAGCATAACCTGGGAGGCAAGTAGGGCAAGTGCACGGAAAATGTTGTTTCCTTTTAAAAACGTAGATTAAAGTTAGCATCCAAAGGGTTAACTATCATACAGCTGATTAACTATTTCACTATTGCAGCTGCTTGTGTAAAAGCTTGTCAGAGAAAAAAAAAATGTAATAAATGTTCATTTAAAAACCTGTTTTCTTTATCCTTTGCCTTTGTGCTAGTTTTCAGGGCATAATGAAGATATCCTTTAAAGTCTGAGGTTTTAAAATTAAGTAATTTTAAAAATTATAAACACAAAAAGTCAGGCACTTTAGAACATGTGAAACCAGATGACATTTTTATTTGCATCTCACTCAGTTTGATGGTTTTTCATCAGATGGGGCCAGGAAAAAAATCCTTAAAGACCTTTTCAGCATTCTGGCAACAAACAAGGAAAAAAGAGACTGCGCAGTGGTGGGTGCAGGGGAAAGGAGGGCTGAAAGAAAAAAAGAGAACTGAAAAGCTGAAAAAGGGAACCTCATTTCAGTGTGAACTTTGATTCTGCAAATGTTGATGCAGATGCCAAGTTTCTTCTAATTCAGGGCTTCAGGACTGAGTCTTTTATAGATGCATCGCTAAGCTCTTAAGGAGGATTATTTTTTCCTACCCGGACTGCAGAGGTGAAGTTAACATTCATTATATTTTTCATTACACTTTATATTTTTCTCATTACACTTCACAGATTCTTTATTAAGTCCATCTTTCCTTTTGTTACAAGTTTTTATACACGGTGACAAGACTTGCGTCTGCGGTAGTTCACTAAGACACACCAAATCTACCTCCTTCAGTCACTGACATTATGTAAATCTGATCACTGAACAGCATAATTTGGATCAGTTTCCCAAAAGGAAGATGAAATAGTAGAACGGCTTGATCTAAGAAGAGATAACATGAAGTTATGTACAAAAATATAAACAAAAATTATGAAGGAATCTGGGAAATCCAAACTTCAAGTCTTTGTCCCACCGTGGTCCAGATGTGGGACTCCTCTGGTGCATGGAGGAGCCACCTCAGTGGCGTTGTCCCTGCGGCCGGGGCTGTTTCTTCTGCTCCCTGCAGAAAGTTCCCTGTGTACCGAGAGGGAAGAGGGGAGTGTGTGGAAATGGGCTGTGAAGCCTGGAGAACAGGCTTTGTCAAGAAAAGGTGAAAACTGAGTGCTTTATGCACTGCAGTCTGCTGCAGATGACCTGCTTTCTGCAAAAAGAAATCCGTGAGAGTTATAAAAGTCATGATTGGCCTTCCCTTCAGAAACTACGCAACACACGTTCCCTAGGAGAAATCTGTGTCAGGACCACAGTAGTTTATTTTTCCCTGGCCTGGGTTTTCTCTAGCTCTCGCTGAGTTTGTCTGACAATATTCTATTATAATAAAAATAGCTATGAAATTATCAAGAAATCTGTGGTATTTTCTTGGTACTGTCAATTGCCAGCCTAATTTTGGTTAAAATAATTTATGCATGAATTTTGCACCACTTTCTGGCAAATGAACTTGTTTCCAGATGTCAAAGGCGTCTATTTTGTCCCACTATTTAATGTGTCCTTAAAATGATCAAGATATTCATCTTTATTAAAACATGTAACCACCATTCTGGGAAAATATTCAGCTCCCTGTCACCACCTTGTTAACAAGTTATAAATGGTTTTGAGTGATAGCAGTACATGACAGGCTGGAGAGTGTCATATAACATAGAGAAATAGCCATGTATCCGAGATGGAGATTGAATTCAGCTCTCAGGAATTTTTGCTGCAGTTTCTGTTCCAGTTCAAAAGAGTGAAATAAGAAGCTAAGGGCTAAAATTAGTCTTCGTAGTGTTTGTGCTTGGTACTGTTTATTTTCTGTGTCCTAAAGCCTGCGAGATGCTTTGTAGTCAGAACTACAACATCTCATGTTAGAGTGGTACCCAAGTCCTCAAATGCATAAACTGCAGCTTTATTTTTGTATCCTTTCATCCCACTCTTGACTGGCACCTGGTGGTGCAACCATAAAATGAGTAATATAGAAAAAAAGAAAAATGTGGAGAAAACAAACAAACAAACAAAAAGATGTTTCAGCATATTTTCTAGGTTTGGCTCCCGTTGCTTCTTATGAGGCATCCATTGTCTCCATTTTTGATCAGTAATTTTAAGGTACAGTTTTAAGGTCTGCAACACAGAAATCACGTGAAGAGATCTGAGCTACCTTATTGTAGACATTACAGTCAGTTTATAAATTATGGTTTTTCCTACTCTAAAAGCAGAAGAGACATCCTTTCCCCACTTCACCTCTGCTGACCCACGAGACAGGAATTACTCCTACTTGTGCCAGCATGGGGCAAGTGAGCCCTGGAGGGATTCACCTGAGTGCTCCTACTGCCTTCCCACCTTCCAAATTTCTGGATGAGTGGAGCAGCAGTATTTGGTGAAAGCTCCTTAACATCCCTCCACCGAATATAGAGCGGGGAAAGGGCTAAGCCTCTTGCTTTCCAGCTGCCCCACTTACGCCCTCGTCATCACCAGCCCTGCCATTGTAGAGGATCTCACGAGAGGTGGTTGCTCTCCGGAAAGGGCGAGCCAGTCTCCAGGCCTCCCTAAGCAGGCTGAATTTAGGCAGAGAATCAGAGAGCTGTAACCAGTTTCCCAAAGGCTCCTGCTCTGCTTCACTGGTGGCAGGCAAAGCAGCGAGTCTAGCCCAGTATGCCCAGTATGCCCACTCCAGCTGTTAATCCTTTTCCTCGAAAGATGGGATAATCTAATCCAACATTCTCATGAAAATTCAAATGACTGTTTTTTAATAAAAGGGCATCCATATACATTTTTGGTACTGATTGTGGGAACACCTCCTTCACCAGATGTGTACTCTGGGGGTGAGGCTTTTCCTGCGAGACGAGTGTGTTCAAATGCCCTTGGACTGGCGGTGACTTGGAAGATGGGTCGCAGACCAGTGAAACCCAACAGCTTTGTTTTGCAAAAGCTGCACATCACCACCTATGGGGTTTTTTTGCTAAAGTCATTGCTCTATGGGAGACCTGGGTATGCTTTCCAGCAGAGGTGTATGCTTTACTCCAAAATTGTGAGACAGGGCCGTGGGGAGAGGGACATACTTAAATAATACCAGACAGAAAAAAGGAATTTAAAAGGATTGGAGGAGTGCTCTGGTGCCCTGGTATTGTGCAGAAGGCTTCATTTCGGGAATTTTTTGGAGGTTTCACTGTGGTTTTGAGACGGCACATCAAAGAGAGGTTGAAGGGCGTGGTGGCAGGGTCCGAGCCGGAGCTGGCTGTGAGCAGATCCGGCAGCGGGGTGCTGCACCCTCGGGGCCCCGGGGGAGACACTGGGACCTGCCCCTCTCTCCGCATTGCCTGCTGGTTCGTTGGCTACGCGGTCGGTGCGCTGCCATACAAAGATCACATTTGTAGATGCTTCATGCTCCACCAGGTAGTGTGGACACTTCAACATCTAATTTTGGGCTATGAATTTTGATTTGTGCCCCAGCACCTAAATGTTTGTGTGGCATTGCTCCACAGCAGCGCTCCAAGCATTTCACTCTTCTTCAGAGTTTGACACTGATGGGTATTAAAATGACATGGTCATGACGGAAGTGCTGAACATCCTAATGAAGTGTATTATAAACAGTCCTGCATAGCTGGGTTAATGTCCTTGCCAATATGATTTTTCAGTTAAGTCAATTATTAATATCGCCTTGTGTTATGTTGGACAAATATTCTTCTCACAATTGTGGGCTCCTTTTACCTCAAGCACGGGGCTGTATATTAATCACAGTAATAAAACCATAAACTGAGAAGCCTAACACTGTCATTAGAGATACCGTATTTGATTTTATATTTTATTTTTCAAAGGAACTGTATTTACAATTTTTAAAGCCTGTGGGCTGAATCACAATATCCAGTATCTAGTTTCATATAGCAGATGATTGCTTAGAAAAGATTAAAATCAATTATGCTATTGTACAGTTTTAAAGTTCAAAGGGTTTGAGATCTGTAAAAAATGTTTAGATGTAATCTTAAGGCAAAGAATTAGGCACTTATGGCTTCATTTGGAAACGTGCTCCACAATCACAAGTTATTTCATTCCATCGGTTTTAGCTTGGGACCCAGTACTGTAGTGTATTAACAGGGGATTTGATAAACCTCCTTAGTGCTGAGTTGCAGGAACCCCATAGCTGAGGTAAACATTGCAGCAAACACCCCTTTTACTTCCATTTAGTCAGATTCATTTGTGAAGAGATAGAAATATTATATCATAAAAGCCCCAATAACTGATTTTTTTTTTGTCTTGCAAGCTTCAGACCCGTGAGTGGTGTTACTGAAGTGCAAGGAACAATGTGCTGGGGAGCACATAGATCACAAATATTCCTGCAGCAGTATGAGGGGTACAGCACAGAGAGTTTAGGAGAGAGCAGCCTGCAGTTTAGCATTTGCAGACTTGGACCTTCACGTCTGCTGCTTCAGCCTGCCAGGCAAGCTGCGTAGCTGGGGGGATCCCTGGCTTCGCAGAAACACGCACCCCAAAGGTGCTGCTTGAGGCTGTAGCGCCCTGCAGCCAGCTAAGCAGGGCAGCCGAGACCTTTCTACCAACTCTGTGAGCTGTTTTGAACACAAGATCCTTCAGCCCCTCTTCCTGCAATCCTTTCATCTGGTACAGGATGATATACGCAGCCATCTGTGCCAGAACTGAATTTCATCCATAAAGACTACAGAAAGAAATAATGGTTTGCAGGTTTATATCCATATTCATCATGAGAGAATTTGTTTTAATGAAAAAGAAAAAGGCTAAGGCTTTATCTTAGAGCTAGCTATGTTAACTTCATTGGAAAAATAGTTCTGAGAGACTGAGAAGGAATGTATCTACATATATATGGAGAATGGAAAAATACAGACCTTTATGCTGTGTATATATGGATAAGCGTGGGCACTTGCATCTCTGAACTTGCAAGACAAGGGCCAGCTCAGGACTAACATCCATACAAACACGCTTGTGTAGTATGAGCTACTTAATACTGCTTCGCAGGAAAAATTACTACCTTAAACTCGGGGCTCTGTTAATACAGCTTCACGGCTTGCCGGGCTTGGGCGATGGGTACGGCAGATGTGCAGCTGTTGGTACCAAAGGACACAGACGCGGACACAGACGCAGACACAGACACAAGCCTCCCTACAGCTGTAGGGAAAGTGGTGGACTCATGGCTACTTTTTAAAAAGTGTTATTGAATCCCTTCTGTTATTCTGTCTCTATTCCTAGATCAGCGTGCGCCTCAGAGGGTGCTCCCAGCGCTGTGGGTGCTGGGAAGCGCGGTGCTGAGGTCGCGTGCAAGGCGCGAGAGCTCCGAGGAGGGGTGCCCGTGGCTGGGCGCCGCGCCGCCTGCAGAGCCCAGCACCCTTTTATCTTTCCTTCCCCAGAACCAGCTGGAGCGACGTCGTAAGGAATAGAGTTTAGCCTGGGAACAAAGGCAAAGCTACAAAAAAGTACAAACGAAACAGTAAACTTTGTTTTTTCTTTTATAACCACTCTTAAAACCCGTTTGCTATAGCAGCCTTCCTCCCCATATTTTTAATCTCCACTCTTCTTTCCCCCAGCAGTAGCCTGGTTTCTCGTCTTGCTTGTATTCTCTGATTTGGGGCATAAGAAGAGCTCGTGCTGTTCTCTTTCTGAGGCTCCCAGTGTTAGGTGGTAAACTTGTCGGGGCATACTCATACATTGCATTTTTCATGTGAGTACACTTTGCTTCTGCATTTGCAAAGTAGCACTTAGGAGAGTTTATTATTAATAACAGTAAATTATTCTACATTTTCTTATCAGATAATATGAGATCAAGTAGCTGTCAAGACATGTTGGGCAGATATCTACAAAAACAATGATATCTGAAGATCCACAACAAAAAGGAAAAATTTGGAAGGTCTTCAGTCAACTTCTAGCAGCTGCAAATTTTGCTTTGGATGAAATAATGAACCCATCTAAGGGTCTCTCTCTGAAAACAGTCTCGCCGAATTATACTTGTCAGAAGTTGTATTTGGCTTCTCACTTTGATATATTCCCAAAAAAGGAATTGGAACAAGCACCAAGAACTGGGTAAGTCGGCAAGACATTTAGGTAAGATTAGAGTGTATAAATAATAAAAAAAATAGTGCCCCTATATGCAGCTGATTTGCAAAAATAAGACCTTGAGATGCTGCTGAAGTTGCTCTTGTATTACTTACCTAATTTTCTCTCTCATTATTCATATTCAAATTTTACACTATATAATATGATGTGCAAGATAAACCTCCAATCTAAAATCAGCCAATGCCCTTAAGGCCATGATACAAGAGCTTCTATTTGTATAGCATTTGACTAACTATTATATTCCTCTTGTTTCATAGTTTAGATTGAAAATGTAATGAAAATGAGTGGCTGTACTGGCAATTAACAATACAGAAACTAGTGAGGAAAAAAGGATTAGTGCAGTTGCAAACACAGTGAAACAGAGGCAACTTATTAGTACAGAATGTTTTATATTTGCCATTTGGATTCCTGTTCCTTTTTGTTTATTTGAGGATATTTTCGTGCATTAACAGAATTAATGTTTTCTGCACAAATGCAACTATTGAATGAAACACATATTTAATTGCATAAAGATGGTTTTGCCTTAATTATTATTTTCATTTTTATTTTTGGAGACAATTGTGTCATCATGTAAGAAAATCATTTTTTACTTGAAAGTCATAACCCTTTGTTGAAAAAATTGTGATGTAGCAATAAGGATATTCTACTCCTCCACTGTTGCTTTAAGGATGTGATTTATTGTACTTTTGGGCAAAAAGCATATTAATTTTGCTAGTGTTTTAATTATATTTGTATTTACTTATTTTTGCCAGACTTCCTGGCTGAAGGCACATTTATCAGCCATAAGTTAGGGACATCAGCATAATACAGATGCTGTATGTCAGCTGAAGGAAGTAACTACGGGCTGTTCATATAGTGAAAGATGAAAAATTGTCACATGCCTGTACATGTGTGTGTGCGCGCACATGTGTGTATGGTGACCTGGCACCCACTCTTTGCATCTTCTTTTATATGTGCCTCATTGCTTCAGTTGTAATAAAGCCTTTCTGAGTGAGGAGCCAAATGGGCTTTTCTAGGGTAGCCAAAAAGGTGTTTCCCAAAGTTAACGACTCTAATGCTGTATTTCGTATACATTCCAAGTCTTCAGTTATCGTCGTGAAAGGAGCTGATGCCCTGTGCACACATGCGGTGAGTGATCGGGGAGGTCTCACCCGGCCCTGGCCGGCACACAGTTCAGTTCTCGCTTGCTTGCTGAGAAAACAAATGACGTATTGAGTATATGCTACAAGAGCCGCCACGTCAGAGAATTTGCAGGTAGAAAAGGCTTTATACTTTAGATGGCCACAGAGTCCTCCTCTTCACAGCATTAAAACCCGACATGGTTTGTTCTTTTCCTTTCTGGCCCAGTAAGTACTGAGCTTTGAAAACAGTATTCACGTGTTAACTGGGAGGCTACCACCAGTTCAAACAGTCAGGGTTCCTGTATTCAAAAGGGTGCTGAGATGTGGTGTTGTCTAAATGAATAAACATCAGTTCGCATTGTGGAATGGATGGCAGGCCAAGTTAATCAATAATTTAATTACCAGTGACCCATTTTGCTTACTTCTAGTTGAAAGGGAGTTTCTGCATTCTTGCATAAGTTATCATTTATTCAACTTCTTACAGATGGATTCAGATGATCCTTTTCCTGCCTTGAGGATGAGATGAACTTAATCCAATATTATAAATGAAAAACAGGTGTCCAGATATACATTCTTTTCCTCATAGCTTGCATTGCATTTATTTACCTAAAATAATTCCTAACTCAAAATTTGCTGCCAAAAGTTTAACTTACCTTCACTTAAGGCGAGTGTGGCTGTGGATGCTATCGCTGGAGCAACAGAAAATGACTGTTAGCGATGTTTTTTTTAAAGTTGCAAGCCCTTGTGAGAAGGCCAATGGTCACATGTTGTAGTTATTATTATTATTATTCATTTTTTATTGGGCAGGCAGCTGGCTGGAGCTCCAGAAATAGAACAGGTTTAAAGTGAAGCAGCAGTTCTCATTTGTCTCTAAAAATAGGTCATCTTCCAGCATGGAATTTGAAACTGCCAGTTTTTATGCTTTTGAATTCCTGAAGTTACTCCTGTTGGATTTCTCTTCATACAATTTCAATATGAACCCTCTGAAACTGGATGCTGGCTAAAGTGTTTCTTTGGCTTGAAAGTCTGCATTTCACTTGCAGTTGTTTCAGTTAAAAAAAGAAAAGAAGCTGGATGAGAACAGGTGGTGCGACGTAGGGTTTTTTATAAGCATTCTGGATTTATGTGGTGCGTGGCACCTGTGGTGGGTTGACCATGGCTGGATGCCAGGTGCCCACCAAAGCCGCCCTGTCACTCCCCTCCTCAGCAGGGCAGGGGGACGGGGAATGGGGGTTGCAGTCAGTTCATCACACGTTGTCTCTGCCGCTCCTTCCTCAGCAGGGGGAGGACTCCTCACACTCTTCCTCTGCTCCAGTGTGGGGTCCCTCCCACGGGAGAAAGTCCTCCACAAACTTCTCCAAACATGGGTCTTCCCACAGGAGGCAGTTCTTCAGGAACTGCTCCAGCGTGGGTCCCCCATGGGGTCACAAGTCCTGCCAGCAAACCTGCTCCAGCGTGGGCTCTTCTCTCCACGGAGCCACAGGTCCTGCCAGGAGCCTGCTCCAGCACGGGCTTCCCACAGGGTCACAGCCTCCTTTGGGCATCCACCTGCTCTGGGGTGGGGTCCTCCACGGGCTGCAGGTGGATATCTGCTCCACCATGGACCTCCATGGGCTACAGGGGGACAGCCTGACTCACCATGGTCTTCCCCACAGGCTACAGGGGAGTCTCTGCTCCGGCACCTGGAGCACCTCCTCCTGCTCCTTCTCCACTGACCTTGGTGTCTGCAGAGCTGTTGCGCTCACATCTTCTCGCTCCTCTCTCCGGCTGCAATTTGCTGTTTCGCACGTTTTTTTCCCCTCTCTTAACTACGTTATCCCAGAGGTGCTACCACTGTCACTGATGGGCTCAGCCTTGGCTGGCAGCGGGTCCATCTTGGAGCCGGCTGGCGTTGGCTCTGTCGGACATGGGGAAAGCTTCTAGCAGCTTCTCACAGAAGCCACCCCTGTAGCCCTCCCGCTACCAAAACCTTGCCACACAAATCCAATACAGCATCGTAGTCATCACCACAGTCAGGTGTGTAGCAAAGAAGCACGCATTACATATTCTTGAGAGATTAAACTTCTGTTTTATCTGCTCTTTTGATTTCTGATAGTATGATATTCTCTGTATAGATGCCCTAACACTTTGCAACAAATTATTGTGCCTGTATTAATTATAATACTGGCTAGAGATCTAAATAGAAATCAAGATGTTCACGTCTTAACTCTCAACAAGGAAGTCAGGAGACTGTTCTTACTCCAAACTGATAGCAAGCAGCATGGACAGCACGATGGTACCATTAGTAACCTCCACTATGCAGATGAGAAACCTGTGTGCAGGAAAACGTAAATTATTGTCCCAGAAGCACTAAGCCTATGTCTAGACACCATAACCTGGGAAACATCTGAGTTTCTGAGTCAGGATGTGCACAAACGCCACGTCTGGATCACATTTTGTGGTGAAACCCATGTGCATGCCAGCCATCCCTCCCCAGATCCCTGGTTTCCACAGGAAGGACACCTGGGGATGTGAGCCAGGCTGGAGCTACAGTGAACCCCAAGAGATGCCCAGCCTGGCTGGTCAGGGAGCTGGATGCAGACGATGGAGCGCCTTGGCAGTTAGGTGTGCTTCAGGCAGAGCCACAAAAAATAAAAATAAAAACCTCTTTTACAACACTAGCTCCTAGTCTGGTGCAAATCTGTCCTCTATGGGCCCAAACATTTAGCAGCATTAAAATGTTCAAATGGTTCTCAGTGCGCGGGAACAGTTTTTAAATACAGTGATGGGGAAATGGTTAGAATAGTTCCACTATTGTCCAGAGCCATTTGCCGGATCCTGGGAACAGCACTTCTGTGCAGCCCCCCTTTTCAATACACGGAGACACGGAGGAGATTCATTAGACGTTTTGGAATGTGCAATGTTTATTGTAAAAAATAAAATGTCTGCTACATCATGAGTGGGTTACTGATGAACTGCTAGATGTTTTAAAACTTCTTGAGCGTAAAGAAGAAAATGAAGGGACACTTCAAACTGAGAATCCTGCCTGTGAGCAGTGTCCTCCTTTAGTGCTACAGCAGCAGTGACCATTTAAGGACATAAGCAAGTTAAAGTTTATGAACAGAGGTAATACGGTCTATATTATCCAAATATGGTCTTTATTACCTCTTCCTACAAATACTGTCTTTATGTATTTATTTCTGATCTGTACTACTTTTAGCATCATGGTCTGTAGCTTTTCCTAAAAGTTTTTATGATAAAGCTACTGCCCGATGTAGGATATTTTATGAAAAGTCTCGTGAGCATTTGAAGCCAAAGCTTCACCGTTATTTGCACCTCAGACTTCAATATAGCTGTAGGATTTATGCCTACCCAACTAATCACATCTTCAGAGAGCACATTACTTTCTTTTGAAAATGTGCCTTGAAATGTATAAATTCACAGATGTTAATGATTACGCACATGTTTTCCCTTATTGCTTCAAAGCCAGCAAAGGCCAAATTCTTCTGTCATTTGTACTGCAGTGATGAGATTTGGATTCGTATCATTGAAATGAAAGAGCAAATTCAGAGACTTGTTGCTTTTTGCAGATAATGGGACATTTCTGGAGAAGGAAGTCCTACACTTTAGGTGATGCGGCAGCAAGAGGGTCGCTCTGAACGTGAAGTCGGAGGTGTGCAGAGTGTCAGGGTGAAGAGAGAGGACAGAAGGCACCTCCTCTACCCAGTGGCAGGACCTGGGTGTTGGAACCACTGTCTACATGTTATGGAAGGGATGGGAAAAAAGAGCAAATAAAGTGGCGGGTGAAAAACACATTGATATCCAAAAGCAACAGTAGTGGTGATGTTTGCGTACCACACGCGTTCTGCTACCGAGACTTTAGCTGTGCCCTCTGTATCTATTCACTTAATTTCATGTGTTTCCAGGCATGAATTTTTGCTGATATATACATTTTAAACAATATAGTTTTCCCATTTCTATAGTAATTCTGGAACCAACCATCGTAAGGTAAGACACTGAAATATGAAAAAAATATGAAAAAGCCCCTCTATATAAATAGGTGTGATCATAAATAGTTTAATAACAAGTAGAAATGTGTGCCCTATGAAGAACATTTTCACATGCTTTTCCTTCTTCAAAGCTGATGTAAACATATGGGTTTGTTCAAGTTCTTTCTACATGATTGCTAGGATTTTTAGAAAAGACTCGGCTTCAAAACCCCAGTTTGTGGTTGTATATAAGCCCTCTGTTGCACTTTCCATTCACATTAGAAAGACCCACTAGACACTAACATTTTTTTTAAATTAAGTGTTTAAGTACAAAGTAGCCAGACTCAAGGCATCTGCTTCTGAAATTTTTGCTCTAATCTCTGCAGTAGCCCTTTTTAAGGGGAAGTTTCTATTTTCTATAAGTGGAATTTAATGTGTGTATGAATACACATGCACACGAATATTTTTCCTGTCTCTTTGATACCAAAACAAAAAGCCGGTGCCGTGGTTAAAGGCACTAGTGTGAGGCATCAAGCTGGCACTTCATACAGGTTATAACTGACTGTGGGACTGAGCTCCCATAGGAGCCCGTGCAGCCGGCGTGCTGTCGCCCTTCGGGAAGGGCACTCCTCACCCACTCCTCCGCGGTGACAGTTACGCGACGAACGTGACTCCTGGCTCACCGCACGGCAGTTTTGCAGTGATGGCCACCGTCCAAATGCCTGATATACTTAGCATCAGAAAGTAATTCAAAGTCTTTTAGTTCATGTCTTTGGTCTGGAAATTTATTCCCCTCTTCAGTCACTCTTTAATGATAGGATAACATTTTTCCCTTCTAATCAGCCACTTACAAGGTTACTTCATTTCCCCCCTAGGTCATCCAGTGCTAAAGCATAAGCGTTTATGACTAGCTGCATGCAAATACATGCATTCTGCTTTGTGTATTGCAGTACATCACTGAGGTATGTCACTGAGGCATCGTACGTTCATATCCGGGCTAATTCAGCAGTTTCACTTGGTAACAATGCTACATACTTACAGAACATTTTCCATCTGGGAATTAAGCAAGGTTTTTAGGAAGCTTAGGAAAACAAACATTTAAGTCTACCAGACTGTATTCTTACAGTGTCCTAATCAGAAGTCACCTACAGAATTTCGGAGGCTGCAAGCAAACAGGGCGTTTTGTCACGACAAGGCACCGCGTAAGTTTTATGCAAGCTAAAGCTGTTCCCCTGATACAGCCATGATCGTGAATTACCAGGCTGAAGTTGTTTTGCCGTAGTTTAAGACTCAGTTTGATGGGGGAAGAATGCACCAGGAGCCTGGATTCAGCACTGCAGTTGGTGCAAACAGGCTTTAAGAGGCTTGGGCTATAGTCTCTCCCCGGCTTTGACGTCTGCCTAAGCGGAGCTCACAGCAGGACTGGGCCCAAAATGACCTGCTTCTCATATTATGCAGTATCACTGCAGGCAAAGGAAGCTGAGGAACCAGATTTTCAGACACTACAAAGGGCACTATTGTGTGAACACTCTGAGGGTATTGAAGGGAGAGGTCCAATCCTGCATGGCATTTTAACAGGTGCTTAATTTCAAACATGAGAATAACCATACTGATGTCAATGAATCGCTTATGAACTTAAAATTAAACACATGCTTTGTTGGATTAAGGCTAGGGCACAGTCTTGCCAAATTTGGCCCCTGGTTCTTTCTAACTGTACAACTAGGCCAACCTGTTCCTCGCCATTCCCTTCTGCAATGGTGATTAATGGGCAATGAGTTGGTCTCCCATGAGACTTTTTTTTTTTTTAAAAAAGATGTGTGACAACTGTTGGGATGCAGCATTGACCAAAACTAACAGGGTGGCTAATATGCTGCCACCTGCACCATCCTTTCGCGATGATGAATGTTGCACAGATATGTGTCGTTTTCACTGCCGTGAATCATTATTCATATTAGCAATTCGGCTGGAGCACACCCATGCCTGAAGTCATCTGGATGCCTACCAAAACGCAGCTCAGAATACGCTCCACTGAAAGCATATGGCAAGGGCCGCGTGAAAAGAAGGTATAACGCACGTCCGTTTGCTCAGGGCCCCCGCTGGCACCCAGAAATTTGCGCTTCCATTATAATTTTAAAAGTAACTTTGAAGGGAACTGACAGGAATTGGTTTTATTTGAAGTCACATCAGAGAATATTTTTCTGAATTATTCTGAATATTTGGTCAATGCCGTTTTTTCTAGTTCTGGTTTTGCTTGGTTTTTTAACTTACTACCTGTTAAAAGAACATCATCTATAACATCAGTCTTTGAAACACAGGGACATATAACTGCACACATGAGCCTACGAGGCAGGAATTTGCAAATACCATCATTTAAAATACTTTTTCATGTAAGGAACTCCAAGCACAATGACACGCTTTCGTGGACAAGCTGCGAGCAGACTCTGCTCTCTGCTGGGTGTTATCCTGCAGCCTGTTCTTACTCCCAATGGAATTCATTTCGGCGGGGGGAAGCAAAAAATCAAGCCTCCTCGTTAGGCGCTTCATTTTAGGCGCCCAAGTGTGACCAAGCGGCTTGCTGACGATGGCGCCTTGCCGGGCCCCGAGCCAGCCCTGCCCCGCCGTGCCGCGGGCCCCGGGAGGCGGGGGCGGGGCCCCGGCGGGCGGGGGCGGGGCCCCGGGAGGCGGGGGCGGGGCCCCGGCGGGCGGGGGCGGGGCCCCGGCGGGCGGGGGCGGGGCCCCGGCGGGCGGGGGCGGGGCCCCGGCGGGCGGGGGCGGGGCCCGGGCCGGCAGCGCCCGCCGACGGGGCTGGGGGGACCTCTCGTGGTGCAAACCGAGGGAGCAACCCCTGCTCCTCCTCCCCGGCACGGACAGCAAAGCTCTGCCCACTGGTGAAGCCGAGTGGAAGTGAAAAAGTGAACGCAAGTGCGAATTAACAAGAAGAAATTAAACAAGGCTGTGACCACTACTCGGTGTCAGTGCTGGTTTAAACCTGGCTATATTTTAATAAACATATTGCATGAAGATTCCTACTTTTCTGAGCAATTGGTGCCTGTATCCATTACGTATCCATCATTTGCAGTCCTTTTAGTGACACACAGTCCTAACAGAAGAGGTTGTCTGTCCCAGTTTGAGGGACCTGCTCTTTCATCCCTCCTCAGGCAGTAATGCTGCAATTCTTTATCTCTTCCTGTCATACCAGTTTTGTGGAGTTAAAAAAATAAATGTGGTTTTATGCTTATATAACTTAATATTTCTTGTTTTCTTCACTGCATTCTGGATGTTCTGCCTCAAAAATACCTAAACTATGAGTATGAAGAACAACACTTGAAGTACTTAGAATAGAATAGTTCAGTTGGAAGGGACCTACAATGATCATATAGTCCAACTGCCAACTACGTGATTCTAGTTTTTTAAAAAATTATGAACAATGCATTTGATCTGGGAATAAAACTCTTTAGCCATGACCAGAACTATCATAGAATCACACAATAGTTTGGGTTGGAAGGGACCTTTAAAGGTCATCTAGTCCAACCCCCCTGCAATGAGCAGGGACATCCTCAACTAGATCAGGTTGCTCAGAGCCCCATCCAGCCTCACCTTGAATGTTTCCAGGGATGGGGCACCTACCACCTCTCTGGGCAACCTGTGCCAGTGCTTTGCCACCTTAATTGTAAAAAAATTCTTTCTTATATCTAGTCTAAATCTACTCTCTTGTAGTTTAAAACCATTACCCCTTGTCCTATCGCAACAGGCCCTGCTAAAAAGTCTGTCCCCATCTTTCCTATAAGCCCCCTTTAGGTACTGGAAGGCTGCAAGAAGGTCTCCCTGGAGCCTTCTCGTCTCCAGGCTGAACAAGCCCAACTCTCTCAGCCTGTCTTCATAGGAGAAGTGCTCCAGCCCTCTGATCATTCTTGTGGGCCTCTATCCTTGAGGCAATCTGAGAACAATATCACATACAAATGTACACTCACATACTACTTATAGAGTTGTTTATTATCCTCTAGAATATCTTATGGAAATGCACCTACATGTGGGTCTTCAAGGCAGATAGCCCAGATTCCTATTTAAGCTTCCTAATGGAGAGATAAAGGGGCTTTCATCATTCTTTTTTGACCTGTTTGTTTATGTGAAAGTAAGATAAAGGTGCAGTGGTTTAGTTGGGTTGGTTTTTTTAATGAAGAACTACACTTAAGGAGGGATGAAGAAGCTTCCCCTACCCAGTTTCCAAAGCAAGCTGTTCCAGCCACCTTGCCCAAGCGCAGCTGCAGTGCTGAGGCTGGACCGCAGGCAGGTACGAGGTACAGCAAGAGGTGGCTCTGCATGCACGGCGGGAGGGAAATGGAGCCATTGCTGTGATGTCTGCCCAGAATTTTAATGGACTGGAGGGACACATTTTCAAGAGGATGGACATGGAGGACCATGGGATCACAGGACTGCAGGATAATTCAAGCAGGAGGGACTGCAGGAAGGCTCTGGTCCGACCTTCTCTCGCAGCAGGGTCAGCTCTGAGGTCGGACCAGGCTGATTGGGGCTTCATCCAGTCAGGGCTTCAAAACTTCAAAAGAAGGAAAGGGCATCACCTCTCTGGGCAACCTGTGCCTCTGCTTGGGTGTCCTCACGGGGAAAAAACTGTCCAGTTGTTGTGGTTTAACCCCAGCTGGCAACTAAGCACCACACAGTCACTCGCTTACTCCCCCCCAGTGGGATGGAGGGAAGAATTGGATGGGTAAAAGAAATAAATTTGTGGGTTGAGATGAAAACAGTTAAATAATTAAAAAAAACCCCAAACACCACAACAAAAATTAAAGACACACCCCCCCCCCAAAACCAAAAAGAGAGAGAATAAACCCCAAGAAAAAAACCCAAGTGATGCAAATGAAAACTATTGCTCAACACCAACTGACTGATGCCCAGCCAGTCCCCAAGCAGCGCCCCCCCCCCCCATCAACCTCCCCCACCAGTTTTATTGCTGAGCACAACGCCATATGGTGTGGAATATCCCCTTGGTCAGTTGGGGTCAGCTGTCCCGGCTGTGTCCCCTCCCAACTTCTTGTGCACCCCACGCTGGTGGGGTGGGGTGAGGAGCAGAAAAGGCGTTGGTGCTGTGTAAGCCCTGCTCAGCAGTAACTAAAACATCCCTGTGTTATCAACGCTATTTTCAGCACAAACCCCAAACACAGCCCCATACAAGCTACTACGAAGAAATTTAACTCTATCCCAGCCAAAACCAGTATACCAGTCCTGCACTGCTGTGAAGAGCCCGGCCCCTTCTCCTCAGTGACCTCCCTGTCGGCACTGGGAGCTGCTGTCAGGCCCCTGAAGCTGTCTCAGCCCAGGCTGAACAAGCCCACTCCCCAGCCTCTCCTCATAGGGCCCGTGCTCCAGCCCCCACCATCTTGGCGGCCTCTGCTGAACTTGATCCAGTTAGTCAATGTCTCTCCTGTATTCAGGGCCCCAATTTTGGATGCAGTAATCTAGATGTGCTCTAATGAGTGCTGTGTGAAGGGAGATAATCACCTCCCTTGGTCTCTGGCTCTCCCCCGTCCATGCAGCCCAGGAGGCTGCTGGCCTTCCTTGCTGCCAGGGTCACTGCTGGCTCATGCTCAGCTTGCTGCCCACCAGCCCCCTGGGCCTTCTCCACAGAGCTGCCCCCAGCCAGGCAGAACCAGCCTGTGCTGCTGCCAGGGGCTCTTCCTTTCCAGGAGCATGACTTCGCATTTGTCCTTCTTGAATTTCATAAGGTTGGACCATTCCTCCAGCCTGTCTAGGCTCCTCTGAATGGCCTGCTCTCAAGTGTATTCACTAATCCCTCCCATCTGGTGTCATCTGCAAAATTTAATTAGAAATAGATCCATGCATGTAGGCCATGGATATGGCTACATGATTTTTTGCAGACCAACATGAGCTCACTCTTTCCCTGCTCCAAGTGTTTATGTGGCATCCAGCCTAAGCTAATATACTTTGCCTCTCAGCAGAGCTTAATAGCTTGGGATCAGGGTTGTGCTAATCACAGCTAAATAGCTTTTGGTTCAGAGCACAGGACAATTGAGCTGTGTCTGCTCCAACGTCCCATGTGAGCGTAATACATAAGTCCACCAAAATGCATGTTCCATTAGCTCTGGTGGAGCTCCTGAATGAGGAACTGGCAAGCCTGAAAGATGCAGTATTGTGATAAAGTGGATCCAAACCCAGTGAAGGTGAGAAAATTGAAAATGAGTGTATTAATTAATCCGAAGTCACTTACAAGAACACTGAAAAGAAATCATTATCTATCGCCAAAACTGAGGACATGTTGTCTGAGCTGTCTGATAGAACGGCATCACTGTGATTTCCAGCATGATTTCTGGCGTATTGAATAATATGCCCCCCAGCCACCCAGCAACAGCTCCCTCAGCTTTTGGCAGGCTTTGGGTTGTGTGAGTGCTAAGGGGCATCGGCAGAGCTGTGCACAAAAGAGCTTCCAAGCGCGCTGGCGTTGCAGCTGATGGCAGCCTTGCTTTAGGAAGGAATACACCAAGGAAACGCATGGCAGGTTCCTGATACAGGCCTGCGATAACCTAAACAGATGTTGGAAGTGCAATGTTGGGAGTCAGATGTCACTCAGGATGGAGAGAAGCTGAGGCTTAAGTGAATTAATACTCCCTGAAGAGATGCCTGTTGGCTTCCAGAGGACTCCAGTTAGACCCAGAAAAGTGGGGTGACTAACAAAATGCACAGACATGAAGGGAATCCGTATATTTATAGGGATGACCAGGTTCACGGTATAACTTCTGCTCACCCCTACCTTGCAACCACAGCAGTTTATAATATAGAATGGGCATTATCAAAAAGTCAGTAGCTGATGTTGTAAACAGTCAAAAATCTAAGCAAATAAAGCAAGCACCAGCCTTAATGTTTCATATTCTTATGAAGTAGCTAGAAATGCAGGGCAGTGCCGCTAGAGGAGACCTGGAAACAACTCTGGTACAAACCCATCAGGCAATCACTGCCTGAGAGACAAAGGAGGGAGAAGTACCTTTGACTGAAAGAAACTATCGGAGCAGCTATTAGAGATGGGTGCCCCGTGAAGTCAGTTTTTTCTTGTACACCCATCTTAGGTAACTAACAGAAAGGAAGCTTTTGGGTCTGACGTTTTTGATGGGATGGGTCTGCTAGGCTCACTTTGGGTCAAATCACAGGCTGTTAGGAAACACCATGAAGCAGCTGTAGAGTGCACCTGAGCACAGTGCTACCACTGAGCCTGAGGGCTGTGACAGCATCAGAGGTAGGGGTGCTGCTACGGTCGTTATTTTATTTTGTGTTTTATTTATTGTTTTATTTATTATTGCATTATTTATTTATTTTATTTGAGAACTCCATCTGAGATTTAATCCCTTAAGAGAATCTACACTTGCTGGTAAACAAAAATATTCCTTGACAATGAAAAGGTGACAGGCAGCATCACTAGAAGATTATAATAGAAAATTGTTCACTAGTCAGAGTCCTTGCATCACATCTGTGCATGTTTTGACATGTGTTGCAGCCAGTTCCTGCCCTTCTGTGGATATGTGCCTGGGTGGCAGACTGAAGGCGGTGTAGGTGCAGAGGCACCTGGGGCAGCCCCGTTCGAGGAGCAGCAATGGTGTGACCAGGCTGTGCCAGGCTCTGGGCACTCCTGACTGAGGTCAGCATGACTTCAGGGCTCTCTGTGGCCCGTGGCCGTTGTGGCCATTGACCATTCCTTTCTGGCTTGCCTCCTATGTGTTTCTGTAGCCAGATGATAAGTAGAAGAGAAAATGCAAGGCTGGTTAGCAGCAAAATCCTAAGAGAAATCCTGCTTAGGGCTGAGACATTTCTGCAGAACATGGAGAAATCTGGTCTTTACCTCCTTGGGAACGACCTCCTGAAATGATTGCTTTGGACCTCTAACTGATTTCAGGGGAATGGAGAAGGGGAGATGGAGGAGGAAAGGTAGGAGAAGAGCTCCATTTATACTTAACTAGTATGAAATACTAGAGGTCAGAAATAAAAGGCCACTGACTTGTAGGTAGAGCCTAAACACAATAAAACATGAGAGAAACTAAAAAAAATGACAGGGAGTAGCTCTTGAGCCAGACAAAAAGCAGAAAAGGGAAGATGAACAAGATTTTCCCCATGACTGAGTTGTCTGATAGCAAGACCAATACACTGGTGCACAACAGAAATGAAATGGGAAGCAAAAGGCAAAGCTGGTTATCAAGAAGGTTGTGAAAACTGATTTAGGAAGGTTGTTTGAGAAGGAAATACTTCTTAAATTTATACTCAAGGATCAATTTCGGCTAAAAATGTGAAAATGAAATGTGGAATAGCCACACAAAAAAGGAAAAAATGCATGAAAAAATGAGTAGAGCATTTCTGAATGAGAAGTTAATACTATCCAGTATCTTAACAATACCTTCTGCTTCCTGGCTATCCATGGGTATTGCTGATGATCAGTCATATTTTTTCTTCACCTTCCTTTGATAAACAAATTAAGCAAGTTTAATCTCTTCTTTCAAGGTGAATATTGCTTTTCTAACTTGAACGTTTCCAGGGATGGGGCATCTACCACCTCTCTGGGCAACCTGTGCCAGTGCTTCACCACCCTCATTGTAAAAAATTCCTTCCTTATGTCTAGCCTATATCTCCCCTCTTTCAGTTTAAAACCATTGCCCCTTGTCCTATCACAGCAGGCCCTGCTAAAAAGTTTTTTGCCATCTTTCTTATAGGTGCCCTTTAAGTACTGGAAGGCTGCAATAAGGTCTCCCCGAGCCTTCTCTTCTCCAGGCTGAACAACCCCAACTCTCTCAGCCTGTCTTCACAGGAGAGGTGTTCCATCCCTCTGATCATTTTTGTGGCCCTCCTCTGGACTTGCTCCAACAGGTCCATGTCCTTCTTGTGTTGGGAGCTCCAGAGCTGGACGCAGTACTCCAAGTGGGGTCTCACCAGAGCAGAGTAGAGGGGGAGAATCACCTCCCTCAACCCGTTGGCCATGCTTCTTTAGATGCAGCCCAGGATGCGAGCACACATTGCTGGCTCATGTCCAGCTTTTCATCTACCAGTACCCCCAAGTCCTTCTCGGCAGGGCTGCTCTCAATCCCTTCATCCCCCAGCCTGTATTGATACCGGGGGTGTCACCCAGGTGCATGTCCTTGTTGAACCTCATGAGGTTCACCCGGGCCCACCTCTCGAGCTTGTTGAGGTCCCTCTGGATGGCATCCCATCCCTCAAGCGTGTACACCACACCACTCAGCTTGGTGTCATCTGCAGACTTGCTGAGCATGCACTCGATCCCACTGTCTGTGTCATTGATGAAGATATTAAACACTGGTCCCAATACGGACCCCTGAGGGACACCACTTGTCACGGATCTCCATCTGGACATTGAGCCGTTGACCACTACCCTCTAGATGCGACCATCCAACCAATTCCTCATCCACCAAAAAGTCCACCCATCAAATCCATATCTCTCCAATTTAGAGAGAAGGATGTTGTGGGGGACCGTGTCAAAGGCCTTACAGAAGTCCAGATAGATGACATCCATAGCTCTTCCCTTGTCCACTGATGTAGTCACTCCATTGTAGAAGGCCACTAGGTTGGTCAGGCAGGACTTGCCCTTGGTGAAGCCGTGCTGGCTGTCTCCAATCACCTCCCTGTCCTCCATGTGCCTTAGCATAGAATCACAGAATCACAGAATGGCAGGGGTTGGAAGGGACCTCTGGAGATCATCTAGTCCAACCCCCCTGCTAGAGCAGGTTCACCTAGAGCAGGTTGCACAGGACTGTGTCCAGGCGGGTTTTGAATATCTCCAGAGAAGGAGACTCCACACCCTCCCTGGGCAGCCTGTTCCAGTCCTCTGTCACCCTCCATGGTCCTCCTTCCTATCCTTTTTAAAAATGGGTGCAAAGTTTCCCTTCTTCCAGTCCCCAGGGACTTCAAGTGACCGCCATGACTTTTCAAATATCATGGAGAGTGGTTGGCAACTGCATCAGTCAATTCCCTCAGGACTCTGGGATGCATCTCATCAGGTCCCATAGACTTATGTATGTTCAGGTTCCTCAGGTGGTCACAAACCTGATCTTCTCCTACAGTGGGAGGGACTTTGCTCCCCCAGTCCTTGTCTTGCAGTCCATCCACTCGAGAGGTGTGGGAAGAGAGGTTGCCGGTGAAGACTGAGGCAAAAAAGTGGTTGAGTACCTCAGCCTTCTCCTTGTCCATTGGTAAAAGTTTGCCAGTCCTGCTCATTTTGGGGGGGGGGGGGAGGGACACGGACATGCTTTCTTTGACCTTCCTTTCCTGGCTCACGTACCTGTAGAAGTCCTTCTTGTTATTCTTTGCATCCCTTGCCAAGTTCAGCTCCAGCCGTGCCGTGGCCTTCCTGACCCCATCCCTACACAACTGTGCAGCGTCCCTATACTCTTCCCAGGATACCTGTCCCTGCTTCCACTTCCTGTGCATTTCCTTGCCCTTTAGTTTGACCAGCAGGTCTCGACTCAGCCATGCTGGTCTCTTGCTTCCCTTGCCTGATTTCTTGCACCTGGGGATTGAGAGCTCTTGTGCTCTATAGAAAGCCTCCTTAAAGATCTGCCAGCTCTGTTCTGCTCCCTTGTCCCTGAGGACAGTTTCCCAGGGGGTCCTATTGACTAACTCCCCGAAGAGCTGGAAGTTTGCTTTCCTAAAATTCAGGGTCCTGACCTTACTCTTTGCCTGACCCATATCCCTCAGGACTGTGAACTCCACCAGCGCATGGTCACTGCAGCCCAGGCTGCCTCCAATCTTGACATCACTGATTAGGTCACTTGCGTTGGTGACCATCAGGTCTGGTATTGCATCCCCTCTGGTAGGGCTGTCTATTACCTGGCTTAGGAAGTTATCTTCAATGCACTCCAGGAGTCTCCTGGATTGCCTACAGCTCACCATGCTACTTTCCCAGCAGATGTTGGGGTGGTTGAAGTCCCCCAGCAGGACGAGAGCCTGTGAGCGTGATGCCTCCTGTAGCTGGAGCAAGAAGGCTTCGTCAATAGGCTCCCCTTGATCAGGCGGCCTGTAGTAGACACCAACCACAAGGTTCCCTTTGTTGCCTTGGTCTCTGACTCTTACCCATAAACTGTATTGCCCGGGCTTCCCTGCATGTGTTCTCTGCATCTTCTCGGCATCCTGCTTAACCAGGATTAAATCAGAATCACGTAGAACCTTGCAAATAGCTCTCACTCACTAATAACTTCCCATTTTCTGTCTCCTGTAGATCACGCTTTCCTTCTTTGTGGCTGTACCACACCAGCAGATAATGGTTATCAACCTTTATGATAATGATTATGATTATCAAATAATTTTATAGATTTTTGAAAGAAACATATTTATAAATAAAATGCATAAAATTACATTCTAGATATTTATATGTAGAATATATACATAATATATAATATATGCATGTTTTATATATTATTATTTATTATAGTAATTAATAGTCTTTTCTCTGACTGCAGGATGGAGGCAGGGTGCAGGCTTGTTGACATTGCAGTTTGACTCATGCTACCAGTCTGTCTTCAAACCCCAGTTTAACACCCCTCCTTTCACACAGCTGACTCTTCTGTTCTGTCGTGATTCCCGGCAAAGAGGTACAAGAGGGAAAGAAGAAAGATCCCTGAAATGTTTTCCATAGCTTTATTTATATCTGTTTCAGTGTGTGGAAATTGTTACTTATGGTTCTTTTCATTTTTCTCTCCTGAGAGTATTTCCTTTGCATTTAAATCATGGCAAATAACATGTTAAACATGAGTCTGCACTGACTGTTGAACATCATGATTAATGCTAGCTCATGCCTATCTTACACTCTGTGTGATATCACGTTTAAGAAGGTATTAGCTACCATTACTTAGGTGAAACATCTTCTCATGTAGGAAAATATCCTTTCATAAATAAACCAAGAGTGGAAGTGACACAGCTCTGAGCTGATTACTGAGGAACAACCTACAAAAGCACAAAACCAGTTCTACATAATTTTTCAAAGACTTCCCATAAAGCCCTTCCATGGTAAACAAAGAAAATAAACCCATAGCAGGAAAAGCTGAATCAGTTATTTGCATCTATGTTCATCACAACAGAGTGCAGGGAAATCTCCATGCTGGCATCCTTCCAGATGGAAACTACGCAGAGTAGCTGCCTTGAAGTGAAGTATGTGTAGAAAAGTAGATAAAATGAAGAGTAACAAATTACCAGGGGCAGATGTTTCACCTAGACATTTTCAAAAAGAAGTTCATTTAAGAACTCAGGAATGAAATACCTGAATAACTGTCCATGCTTGTAATTTTTGCTTCAAACCCCTTTGGTTCCCACAGGGCTGGAAAGCAACTGATGAGACTATTTTTCAGAAAGGGTTCCAAGAGGGAGCTGAGGAACTACGGACTGGTCTGTTCAATACAGGACACTGTCACAAGATTTCTGATAAAGAATAAAATTAGAGGACACATGAATAACTATGACATTGGGCAAAAGTCAACATGAATTTTATAAATGCAAGTCATACCTCACATATCTACTTGAAGTGAGAGAATCAGCATATAGGGATGTTGGAAATCCTGTCTCCTAGATTTCCAAAGGCATTTGAGTTCACCGCCAAAGGATTTTAAGGAATATGAAGTTATCACAGGATAAGACTGCGTGGATAACTGAATAGTTGGTTAAAAGACAGGAAAAAAGAAGTAGCAGTAAATGGTCAATACGCATATATGAATATATATAGTACATAGTGTATATATATGTATATATATATGAACCCTATCCTGTTCCTAAGAAGCAATGTAGATGCAGTTCTGAGTTTTACGCTCATAGTCTGAGCACTACAGCCCAACTACCTGCTGTGACATGGCTTCAGCCTCTTGTATCTGTTTCTACAAAGCTGGTTCTTCATGGTGCCCCCTCGCTGGGGAGCCTGAGCTGAGGTCTCTGCCAGTGCATCTTCCACAGCCTTTTTGCCCTTAATGTAGAGTTTTGCCCCTCCAGCCACGTTGCCAGTATTAATCATAGAAAAAAACCCGTCTCCTGAATTTGAACACTTGGTGTCAAAGCCAGCTCTTCACGTCAGCTGTTCCCCACCTGCCTCAAGGAAGCAAAGAGGGCTTCAGCGCACCGCGGCGGTTAATACATCCGCTGCCCTGGGCAAATGGGTCGGTCAGGCTGCCCAGCTCTGCCCGGGCTGCATGCCATGCACCGACAGAGCTGGCACTTACATTTTAGTTAGAGGGTGAATCCATCTCATCATTGTTTTAATTTCCCTGCTTGGAATTCTTACTTGATAATCCAGTCTTTTCATGACTCCTCCTACCCCGATGATATGTTAAATTTTCTTTGCTACAAATGTACGAAACCATATTTTTCTTATGATTCCATGAATATTTGCAATACGCATATATATATTTCAATGATGGAAAGTGTAGTTAATGAAAAAGCAGCGTGTCAAGCTAATCTGAGCCTAAATTACATTCTCAAAGGACTATAAAATTCCACACCATTGGTGGTGCTAACACTAATAGCCTGGGCTGGCAACATACTAATCACTCTGGCGCTAGAAGACCAGGCTGGTATTTTAATCACCCAAACACTAATAGCCTGGCCTTGCTGGCGTTATAATTGTTATGGCACTAATAGCCTGGGCAAGATGGTATTTTAATCATCCTGGATCACAGCCTAGAAATGTTAATTTTTAACATTTCTGTCTTTTTATTAGGGTTAACAAGAGGTCTACTGCAGATAGGATCAATTACAAAATGCAGAAATCCCTATTTTAACTTAAAAAAGAATCAAACTTGGGAGTCTTGGCACTCAGTACTGGACACTTTTCAGTTAGATCACCTCTTTCGCATTTTTCTTCTTTTTTTTAAACTTCTTTTCCCTGCAGCGCCTTTAAACCACATGTGAGTCACTTGGGACAGCTGGAGTGGGCTGTGCCGAAGTGTTTGCTGTTCTAAGTATTGAAAAGATCTTGCTACAACATCCAGCTAATGCAGTCCCAAATATTTGACCTCATACAATAAAAACCCTCTCACTATTGTTGATATTTTGAGAAATTAATTCAGATTGTCAACAATTTGGCTTATCTTTAAATGTCACTAATTAATTATCTGTTGAACATTCGTTGACTTCAACGAGCTCACTTAATCTTTGCTGTTACATAGTGCAGGTCACTAACAGATGGATTTTGCAGGAAGGTTTTATGGCCAAGCTTCCTTTTTATCCCCTTTAATTTGGGTTGGGAATGCTGGGAGCTGGAGAGATGGATTAAACAGGAAATTGCCAGTTTTCCTCCAACAGCTGAGGAGTATGATCTTGCAATGCCTGGAAAAATGTAATCAAATTGTCGAGGAATTAGAGCTCTCTTTATGAAAATTAACTGTGGTTAAGATTTTGAATTTTGTTTCGTATTTCTCATAATGGCTGGGTCACCTCTTCTGAGATATTCCACAAAGTTAAAGGAGTCAAAGCTCTCTATAACTTCTGAATGGGGTCCGTTACCTGAATGCCATACATCATTGCCATTTGAGGAAGATTTCAGCTCCCCTCATTCTGGTGATGGCTGTGGGCTGCATGGGGATGATGAAACCATTTGCTTGGCCCGGAGCGCTGCAGTGGCACGGTGCGTTGCAGGGGTGAGGGACGGCGCATGTTTTTGGCCACCCCCAGCCCAGCGCTGCCCGGTGGGAGCCCAGCTCTCCCCACCCTGCCACAGCCACGGCGCTGCACGGCGGCGAGGGCCTGAGGGATGGCAGGGGATGCAGTTTTGTGCCTCTCCCTCCCTGGGCGTCGTGGAGAGGCTGCTGACACCGGGAGCGTTGTGTGAGACGAGGTGTCCCATTGGGGGAGGAAGGAGGTGAAATAAAAGAGGCAGAGAAGTAAGAAGAACGGTTCTGGCTGAGGGAGGAGGCAGGTGAACTTTATAAGGCATCAGCCTTGTGGGCAACCCATTTGAGTAGCTGGCTGCGCTTCACCCACATCAGTGCCAATAAAAGTCCTACCAAACTCAGCAGCAGCAATAAGCCTTCTAGTTTTACTTGATTTTCACAGATGAGATGGTGAATACATCAATCAAACACTTATTTTTGCCTTTGTTTTAAAACGTCCCTGGAGGGGAAATTCGCCCTTCACCTGCTTCCCATGTGGGAAGCCCAGCTGCTCTTCCCGGCGCAGTTTCCAGGCACAGGGCTGCCCTCGGCTCACATTCTTTTGTAAGAAGACTGCTAATAATGCTAGCAGTTCTCAATCTATTTTTTCACTGTAGGAAGGGAATTTCAAAGGGGGACTCTTCATGCCTACTGCTTAAAAAGGATTTGAGCACTTGGTGAGAGAATATTTTTTAAGAGGTTTCTTCTCAATGGCCTGTCCCCCCATTGCCTCCTATCCTTGCGATGCTTCCTGTGTCATCCCTGGCTTCATTCTCACCCTCCTATATGGATTTTTTTTCTGCTTTCAGGGTCTGACATTGATAAACAGGGCTGATGCCACCCTACTGACCTACGTGGCCAGCACAGCCCCGGGCAGTTGCAGCTGACACGCATGCCCTGCTCAGGAAGCAAGGCGTCATTCTCAGCGTGCCACCGCGTTGGAGCCCATGCTTTCGGCAGCTAAACTTAGGAGCAACGTGACAGCTGCGTGAGATCATTGTGCTGCAGGAGCTTATCCAGCGGGGCAATGTTTTGGAGACTGGCACTGCATGTTTTCCTGGCTAAACAGTCTGCTCTGCCTGGTTACAATGTCCTTTTGTTTACTTGAACTCAGAGAGGATTGAGTGACTGGTGAACTTCAGTAAAGCTGAGATGTCATCACCAGAAAAATGTGTTTTCCCTGATCTCTGTGCTACAAAAAGCAATGCTGTAGGGCCAGTTTTGTTGCTTACTTATGCTCTTGACCTTTCATAATCAGGATTCTAAATATAAGGATGTTGGCCTCCTCCGGTAAATTGCTTGTGAGAACACAAATAATTTTACTTACTATCAGATGTACTTTAACGTGAAACAGGCGTCTTTTCCTTGGAAAATTAATATATCATTTTATACAATGCTGCAGATGCCTCTTAGTGTTTCCAGTGTCACTTTAACCTTCGACATGAGAGAAGTCAGGCTCAGCTCCTTGGCAGGAAAACGTTTTTTTTTAACCAAAAGCAGCAGAGTCATAGTAAAGTCCAGGACTTCTCTAAGGAGAAGTCCTCTGTCTGTACGAAGCTGCAACAGCACTGTATTTTCTTCCTGTCAGTATTGGTTTTCTCTGCCTCTGCAGGCGTTACCCTGTAGACAAGCTATTTCTAGTGCATCTTCTGTGCAGGCAAGACCTACAGAGGCAAAAGAGAGCTCCAGATTCCCTATAAATCCCTAATCTCATACTTTTGGCCAGTCCTGGAGCTCTTGTGCTATGTTAGTACAGCATTTTAAATGAAGCCTGACAGAGGCTGGAAGAGTGTGTTTGTGGCGGTGGGTTGCTGGACCACGGGGACGGACAGCGCTCCGCACTGACACGTGGAATTCAAGGCAGCAGGTCTGGCAAGATTAGAAGAGCTCTCAAAGGAAAGGTTTCTTGGTTTTCCTGGGAGGACAACCTGACAGGTTAACATGGGTGACTGAGGTGAGAGACCTAAGATCTAAAAATCGTAGTGATGCCTTAACCAGTTCACTCCGATCTTTGCTTCTGTTCAAGGTTGTGTCTGAGATCCCCGATTCTTCTGAGGTTTATGCAGAGTTGATGACATGAATAGGAGTATGGATGTGCAGTACATAAGGAGCTAAGTTTTAAAATGAGTAAGTGCTAACACCTACCTGTGCCAACTTGGAGAAGAGAAACCAAACTCAGGATGCTACTGGTAGCACACAGACTTCTGAGTCTTGATGTAATCAGCACCGATGAGATTAATCTAAGGCAGTTTTAAAACGTGTGAGCATTGCATGCTGTTGGTAAAGGAGAGAGGCAGAAGCACAACCGTAAGGGTATTTACTAAAGCTGCCATACAGACAGAAGTTTTCAGAGGGGACTTCTTCAAATTGTGAACATTTTAGATGTAAACATTCTTTGACACAGCTGGATAGTTCAAGCATGTAATAAATAGATAGAAAATCTGTTATTTCTATTGTATAAGCTGAAAGAAATGCAAAAAGTGAAGAAATAATGCAGCATAACGTCAGGAAGTAAATTTGAAGGAAGCAGAACAAACCACAAAATTGGATCTGTTACAGGAGATATTTACTTCAAATACAAGCTGTGCCTGGAATAGCATCTCTTGAAAAGGTATTATTTTGGCCTTCTGTCCCAGTATCCTTCTCTGATCGACGACCACCCCGTGCCTGCAGTTTGTACTGTGCTTCTGAAACCTGAGGTTAGTCAGGACCGTATCTCTTTAAAAAAAAACCCCACAGACAAAGAAAGAAAAACCCAGGCTGGGAAGGGGGAGCTAAAGCCTCTGCTGCATTGGGCTGTTTGGCTACATGGAGGCTGCAGCAGCGGTCACGCATCCCTCCGCAGCCTGCTGATTTTGCAAAAGCGGGGGGGGAAAGGAACGTTTCGCGGTCCAGATGCTGGCAAACACAAGCAACCAATGGAAGAAATGGCACAATGAGCAGACAAGCATGTGGAAGCAGTTTATGAAGGAATAGTTAAATACCGAGCTTTGTCCCGGCCGATGCTGTAAGTACGAGCTCAATAGCAGATCCCGCGGGCGCTGCAGTTGTTCGCGGGAGATGTTTTATGGGTAGCCCGATGCTTTTAGCGCTCACAGGTGGAGAAAGCATTGACTGTGACACGTTTAACAGTGTATTTAGGCAAATAACTGTATGGTCTGTGTCTCTACAGGACATTTGGGTGACCCACGAGCTGCAGTGCGCTGCAGGGTGGGTGAAGCGTAGGGCTTTGCACATGAGCTTGTTCTCCTTTCCCGATGGCTTGTCTGGGCTCCGCTCTATAGATGTGCTAGCAGATTGCTGCAGTACCACCCTCCCTGTGCACAGGCCTCTGTCTGAATTTCAGCGCTGCCTTCAAGCACTGGGATACACAACACATTTTTTTTCACGCTACAATGGCTGACTTAATTTAAAAAAATCCTAGAATTATTTGTTACACGAGCTTACTTCATGCCAAATGCTCTATTCTTATTTTTTTCTTCTGTGTGCCGTTGTAGAAAGCTTATGAAATTCCACTAGCTTTGTGTGTTACCATTGGGAGACTGGTTCTTAACGTAGTTCTCCCGAAGAGAGTGCCAAGTATGATTTATTACTCAAAGGAATGAACATTTTCCTATCTTTGGTCTGTTTCTAGCTGAAGTAGATGTACATGTTTTTAAATGTAAACATTTGTTCTTACAGAAATCCAATGTCTTGTTCTTTGGCAAACAATTTGATGCTTTTTATTCTGCATATGCCCTAATGATCTAGTACAGCTTTAAAACCAAGTAAAAAAGCAGAGTTAGGGCAAGTTTACTGCACTGTGTTTCTCAGCAAATTTTTTTGGTAATCAGGCAAAATTTTTTACTGTAGCTAAAACTATGCATGTCAGCAGAGCAAAAAAAAGTAAGTAATGAGTATTTTCCTTGTTATTTTATGAGAATATTAATTTTGCTTTCGTCTGGCTAAGTACTGCCTAAGACCATGGTGATGTGCTCCAAGACAAAGAGTATCACATATCTGATGGCCTCTGCGGTTGTACCTTGGTACTTCCCCAGCTGCTGCAGAAACCGCTGGGCGATCTCACTCCAGCAGCAGGGGGGGAACCAGCGGGGTAGTTGTGATGCGCAGCCTGCGCTGGCGTGCTGGGGAGGATGGGTAGTTGATGCAAGGAGGAGCCTTCTTTTGTGCATCTCTTCTGGGACCTGGCAGAACTGCAGCTCCCGATGCTGATGCCTGCAAGTAACTACACACTTCTGCCCCCATCACGCTGATCACCTCACTGGGGACGTAAGACCCACAGAGGAGTTTTCCCATCGCTGCTTTCGGAGTTGCCCTCACCTTGTATTCTCAGAGGTATTACAGCTCCGTCAGCTGTTTGTTTGCAAAACAACTTCTTATTGCTTGCTGCCAGAAACTGGGTTATAAGAGGCCCAATTTAGCCCTTAATGAGTTTACAACAAAATACTGTTACCTAGGGAGTGCTCCAGCAGTAAATGTGACTACTGAGGCTGTGGTATTGTCAATGTTCTTTCTTGTCCCTTCCTCTCCTGTGTCAGGATTGTCACCCTCCCAACACCAAGCAGCACCTCTGGTTGGCAACAGGATTTCCAAAGATTAAGAGAGTAATCATTTGCATTGTCATGTAAGGGTTGTAAGAATACAAAAAGAATACAAAAACCCAATCCCACATAGAGAATTTCTGTTCCCATACTGAAAATGTGCAGGACCCTGACATAATTTAATGAGATAAAATTGCTTTATAGGCTGTCTACTGTCGTGTGAAGACAGTGGGAAAAGTTCAGCTTCTGTGTACTTCCATTATTTTCAGCAGAATTACACCAGGGTGAATTTGGCATTTTTGGGGCCAACTGGAAACCCTTTTCTTTCTCTGTCCCTCTTTCCTAATTGTTTTTCTGTTTCTCAGACATGATTTTTTATGGCCTCCAGGGCAACAGGCCCAGATTCACAAAAAAATAATATGGAGGATCAAAGTTAGGACCGTGCTTGCCTGAGGCTCCCTGTAAAGTCAATGGAAACACAGGGGCACTTCCAGGAAAACTGATACACCACACACCTAAAATTAGCCAGTGGTCATTGCGCTTCACAATGTTTGGGGGTGCTTGGACCCTGCTCTCAAAAGCACAGTTTCTAAAATACAGGATGAGTTTTTATCTTAAAATAAACAAAAGTGTAGATTTTTATAATCCAGAAGAGCATTTTCTTGAAGAGTTTAAATGGTGTCTAGCTGCCCAGTTTGTATGAACCCTTGGAATAACACATGGAATTGAAAAAATGCATCAGATTTTGAAGTATTTGATCTTTTGGAAGATTTAATCTTTTTAGAAATAAGTGTTAATTAGTTCAGCAATATTTGTTGTTATACACACAATTATTCAGCAATTATTTTCTGCCTCAGCTAAGAAATATAACAAGTCACACATTAATTCGGTGCAGTAGGTTTTCTCTGTAGATCATACTCGGATTTTTCTTGTATGTGTGTATTTAATGGATATATTTGCATTCTAGCAGTCTTGAACTAAATCTTTAAATGGCGTGGTCTAGTTTATTAGCTTTTTTCATCTTCTTTTTGACCAGCTCAATAGAAGACGGTCATTGTTTGGAATTTTTAGCAAGTACGTTGTTGCTTGTGATGGAGGTACACCAGAGCTGCGTGAGGAACGAAGGTTTCATGCTGCCTGTGAAGATCTACATGTGTTTACGCACAAAGAAATGTGCCGCCATGAAGGTCAGACTAGAAATAAATGAGGCTTAGCTGTCTTCCCTAAACTTACCTGTAGAAATTGTGTCCACCGAGGTGAAACCAAAATAAGGCAGCATTTCTGGTAGGCGACGATTACACTCAGGACACGATGGGGCAGGTGTTTTGAGCTCCTCTGGAGACCTCTCAGGAGGGCATGAATGTGCCCCTGGCTCCTCTCAGTGATAAAGTTTGGCTTCTTTCTTTGTACAGGAGAATGATACAGCTGGTTGCATATCCCTATCACCACCTATTTGAGATAAGACAGCTGGCGGAAAATAGTAAAGGCCAGAGCTTTGAGGCTCTGGTCTCCCATGAAGAAGGAAATAACAATGCTAGTATTTAAATTACCAGTTTTAGTTAAAGCTTCAGTGAAGCAAAAGGAGCAGCTTGTACCTTGTTTTAGGACTGGCTAATTTACCTGGCTGTCGCTTTGTTAGTTATATATGGTATGTGGTAGAGCTTTGCAGCATTAACAGCAAAATTACTGTCAGGTTTTAACTCATGTAAGCCGAGATCCTGGAGAACATGATAGTACCTTCAGAGAGGTCTGATGTACTTTACAAGCAGGCACCAGCTGTTGCTGAGTCCTGTTCCATAAAATCATTCGCACTATGAAAGAAATTGCTAATGTCAGGAGATGTCTGGAAACTCATTGGGAGAGAAGGGGAATTGCAGTACTGTGCTCTCAATCCTTGCTTATGCTACCCGTACTTTCCCCGTAAACTGCCCTCTGTAAACCTCTCCCTTCCTTCTTAAATTTCTCTCTCCATATTGTTCTTTTTCTCCTTCCCAGGCCAATTCCTACGTGAATTACCACTTCTGATCAACTCTCATGAGGTTTTTTGTAACAGCAGTGTCACTGGCCTGCCCAGCAGCATCTCACATTTCTCCTACTCCCTAATGGGTGAATTTGGAGGCCCTGGCCATATCTGTGCTGCTAAATAAAAGAGCTAGGGAAGAAAAATCTGCTCAGGTCCTTAGCTCTCTCCTTTGTGCTCAGAGGTGCAGCCAAGCTCATGCCTGCATAGGACCAGGATGAGCACGTGCTGAGCCGGGCTCTCTGTCTAGAGCAGTCCACGGACGAGAGATGGAGCAGGCTGTGCACTGGAGGGTGATTTTTGCACTGTAGAGTGATGTGGAGTCTCTTTCCGGGCGCTAACAAGTAATTTTCATCTCATTACCTTCATGTTCATAACGGACTGGCATTGGAAACACCTCCCCGGCTCTTGGCATAGGCTCGTGTTACCCCAGCAGTCCTGTGCCATGCAGTACCTCAGCCTAACAATGCTGATCCACCACAGCAAATTAGATTTAAGAGCTGAAGAACTTAAAGTGCTTTCTGGTTTCCTTTGGTTACTTCTGTCAATGCTAAACACATCTCTTTAAATCATACTGGTTGTCTGATGTTTATACAATGTATGTATATGTACACGGGGGCATCCCCTAAACGGCAGTAGTGGTATGGAAAGCTCATCACTTTGGGACATATACAATTATATACAATAAATTATTTGGTTGCATCTGTTAGAGAGCACTCCCCTACTGCAGAAAAATGGATGACTAGACCTGAAAGAGCTTTTTCATCTCCTCCGTGATGCCATAAAACCTGATCTATTTCAGTTTCTCATTAGCTGTGACAAGGATGATGTCAGACAAGTTGTGCGTGGCCTGTCTTATAAATAATAAATGAGAAGGACCATGTCTCCTCTTTCCCTAATGGATCAGTGTTATAGCTGGATTGAAAAGGCACCAGCTTGCTTTATGGAACATAATGGAGTAACAAAATTGCTCAGACTCAGTTGAGTGTATTGATCCCAGGGGCTCCTGCTTGCCCCTTCATCTTGATCTCTGGCATCTCTCATCATGTTGTAAAATCCTACTTTGATTAAGAGGAGTAACAATAAGCTCTTAAAGTTTTCTATAAAAACTAGAAATAATAGAACAAAGTGCATGTTCTTTTTGGTCAAACTAAACTTAATAATATAAAAATCTTCCAAATACCCTTTCAGTGGAGCTTCATTTATTGATTATTAATTTAGCAACTCCAATGTGAAATGCGCTTCTCCTTTCTTTCTATTGCGGTGCTTGCAGAGAGAGCTTTGTTGTTATAAGCTTCTCATTAATCATAATTTTCACTAATAAGGTGCTGTTTAATCAAGTAGTTCAAGACACTCTGCAAACACTCATGAATGCAGCTTTATGATACCCCTGTTGCTTAATATAACTGTTTGTGGATAACGTTATTTCTGTATCAGATGCTGAAATGTCCATATTCAGTCCCTTGGCCATTTTCTTTCAGTGTTAGGCCACCTTTTAACCTTTCCAATTAGGAAAAAAAAAGGAGCATTGAAATACCTATTTAGAAAGCAGTATCTAGAATTATGTATGTTGTGAAGCAATAGAAGAAAAGGAAGAGATGTTAAATCACAGGCACACCAAATCTTGGCAGAATTCTTCTAAGAATATTTTTCAACAACAGTTGCTGTCGTGAATGACACCTGCTAAACAAACAGGCTACATTTCAGTGCTTTCACACTGGTTTGCAGCATCAGCAAAGGAGTTAAGTATTCTTGGCTTCTAAAAGATTCTCTCCCCACTGTCTTGGCATGCTGTATCGAGCCAAATCTCTATGTTAATCTCCTTGCTTCTGCAACATTTGGCATTCCTAGACGAAAATTTTCAGCATAGTGTGTCCCGATTTAGAGACAAGCCCTCCTACTTATGAAGAAGAAATTCCTATAGATGAATTCCCTGCTTAAAAGCATACTAGTCATAGACAGAAAATGCCATACCATTTATCATCAATTTTGGCTGACAAATGGCATAGAGATGAAAAAACTTCTGGTCATGTCTGTCAAACTCTGTCCATACTTGTATCAGTATGTAGTGATCTTAAGACCCTCTTCCTGCTGCTTTTATAAAAAACTAGGCTTGGAGGAACCCAAGAGAAGAAAGAAAATATGTTTATTTTTTTATTAATATTAGTAACTGAAAATAAATTTGGCCTTGCAACAAACACTTCAGAAGTATTTATCTGTTGGGCTGAACAACACCCTTTGCCAGGTAGATGAACACACTCATTGGAGCTCGCCTCACTTTGAAGTCTGTTTCTGAAACAGCTCCCTGTGCTTTGCAGGAAGATTTGTCTGGCTGCTACGTGGAATTGTTCTGGAGAAAGGAGACAGCCTGCAAGATATTCCCCACTTCTTGCTTATGGAGACACACAGCATTAAGTCTGTGGTAGTGACTTTTATGTTATAAAAGTACCATTTTTACACAACCTAACCATCACTATTTCAGGCCTTTTGGCCTAAAAAGAGCCCTACTGTTCCCTCAAAACTCCCACAAATCTGCCAAGACCCCAGGGATGTCACGTGGGGCACAGAGACCCAGGGGCAGGGGTACGCAGCGGGTGTGTGGCCCAGACCTAGCCTGGTTCGGACCCTCAGCACGTGAGTCAGTATGCACCACTGAGACTGGGATCGAGCCCTGCTTTGGGGGCAGAGGGCTGCAGTAGTGTAGACACAGTCTAAGTGCTGTATATGTTTCTCAGATGGAAAGAGAGACAGTGTCCAGCTGGTCTAAAGGCTATATGTATTTCTGTAAATATAAGTGGTCTTTTACGGGTAGGATGGGAACTCTTCTTAACCCTTCTGCTCTGCCACATTGCTGCCTCCGACTTTATCTTGTTGTGGAAAGTGGATTTTCTGTCTGTCCCAGATCTTAAATATTACAGCATCATCTTCTGTGCTTTTGTAGTTACAGTCTTGCCCTGCTGATACTGACCCAGATGATGTTGTGCAAATGATTTTCCTGACATGCCGCTAGAGCAAGACTGCCCTGCTCTATGCTTTTCTCGATTCCTGTCTTTCCTTAAGCATCAAGCATGAGCTGCCCATCCTTACTTTAAAAGCCTTTGCACGCATGCATGCTCTTCTCCAGCACCGTGAAGCTGACCTCCCTTTTTGGTTGCATAATAATGACAGTCTCTAATGTTCCCATGTTGTTTTTTCAATTGAACCTCTCAGCATTTTGTCTCACAAAAGTTCAGAGGTTGCTACATGCTGATCTGAATCAAGTCAAGCCCTAGGTATAAGATCCTGTAAATCTGATGCTGTCTGGTTGGCCAGACTCAAGAGCTCTTCAAACAGGGAAGATGGAACTGAAGAGGGCTGCTTCTGTCTTCCCCAAGTGCCCCTGGGTATTGCTGGAGTTTATATACACTTTTCCATAGGTCAGGACCAGTCTGGTCCAAAGTAATACCTCAGTAATACCTCACAGGTCTGCTCTGTTTGTTCAGGTGGCTGTTACATATTTGCAGGCTGGTTGCTGATGATGTGATTCCTTCTAATAATCGCAGACTGAGTACCTTTATTCTACATTTGATGCTATTATACAACTATACCAAACAAACAGCTATTACAAAATATTTTGCTCCCTGCCCTAAATCAAACAGTCCTGTGGTGTGTCTGGGTGCAAGGCAAAATGGATATATTTCATTTTTTTGCCTTAAATTGAGCAGTCTTGTGGTATGCCTGAGTGCAAGCAAACAGAACAAAATCATCAACATTGAAATTCCCTGCCAGCTGACTGAACAACAGAGTGAGCTTCTCATTTAGGAGGCTACACTAAAACAATTTTTCACTTAATGTATCCATTCATTTTTGGTTTAGACCCATACATTTAGCAAATCTGAGATGCATGAGTGAGCTTTCTTATAATAAAGCTTTGTTAACACTATGTTGACCACACAAAAGTATTCCCAAACCATAAATACAAGATCATTTCATTCTGTCCAGTACTGCTGGAGAAATTAGGAGTGAATACAATGACCTGGTAACATACCCCACAGGCCAGTGAACTCAGTTGCCCTCAGGTAAGAGGGTAAATGTGAATTTCAGAGTTGAGAGCTTCTCCCCACCCCTCCCCAGCTGCCATTTTCCAGATACACCAATTTAGACACTGTCAGCTTAGATGTCCCAGGTGATTCCCAGGGCTTGGCTGTGCACAGAGGAGCTCTGTGGGGTTGGAAGGGATCTCCTGGAAGAGAGTGGTGCTCTGATGTCATAGGCTGTGAGAGCTTTTTTTTTGAAGAAAGCTGATCAGTCTCCAAAGCTGACACTTTTCTCTGCTTGCATCTCCTTTTGGAGGGCTGCCTGAGAACCTCATTGCTTTTATGATTCATTTTTCCCCACTCTAGGCTCAATTTATTCTGGGATAATTTGAACCTATATATTTTTGTGCCCATAGGATCTAATAGGTTAAATAGGACTTTCTCTTTTCCTGTGCTCTTTCATCTAATAGATTTACAAAGATTAATCTCACCTTTTCTTTGCTCTCTTTTCTTTCATTCTCCTTGGCTAAAGAGCCTAGTTTCTCTTCGTCTCTGCTTAGAGGACAGGCTGTTGATTCCCTTGGCTGTCCCTGTGGTTTCAAGTCATGTCTTCGAGGAACTCTCATTAGCTTCTTATTATCATCTGTCATGGAGCTGGTTCTGTATCTACCATTATTGTAATAATTTCCATCTTTTCCTCCTTAACTGATAGTTTTCAATGTGGTCAGTGTTTCTAAACTTCAGGAGAAGAGATTTATGCCATTTCCTTTCTCCGGAAAATAATTTTTCAATGGAAGATATTACGTTGACTTTGCATATTTTGTTGTATTTTAACTCATTTTGCCTTTGCTTTCATGTCTTTAATTAGTCTTTCCTTTCTAAAGCCTTGCACACTACTGATGTTGCACAAAGGATCTATAGTTGCCCAGATCACTTTTTCCCAGTCATATAGTACTAAACTCGGTTCGATTTATTAAAAATATTTCCTACTAAAACTGCAATTTTGGGTTCCAGAGTTCTTGGACAGAGATAATCTAGTTTCTTCCAACTAGAGTGATTTAACCTTAACTCCTACCTCAGTTATGGAATTTCAGTTTCTGAATGTTTTTTTCTACCAGCCATGTCAACTTGGTCCCCATATTGAATGCTAAAAATAACTGGGAATGCTACTTGCCTCTGTTACATTACTTCTGTTATAGGTTGTGCATGAGGCTCTCTAAGTAAAAAGGCCGTATCTCAAATTGTGCCTGGAAATCATTTGGAAGCTGTTGCAGAGTAGGAGATGCATCATTCGGTGAAGTGGTACACTGCACACAATCTGCAGTCCAAAACTGCCGTGAAGGTCCCTGACGTGATGAACCAGAGCTCAGATTCGTCAGATGCAGTTATGTCAGCAATACACGCCTGTCCCACCTGGAGATCCCTCAAACCAGGGCTGTCTACATATCTCATACCTCCTGAAGGAGAAAATGACTTCGCAGGCTCATGATGTTACCAAGATTATCTCATCATAAGCTTTCCAGTAATTCAACATGAAAAAAGGTTCTTTGCAATAGTAATAGAGGACAGGATAAGTATTAGGAGAAGGCCTGGCTTCTTGAATGCTCCTTTAACAGCTGCTGTTATTTTCCGCTCCATGAAAGTATTGGAAATATTCTGTAACTGTAGACTTGAAATTTCCCTGTCAGGCTTTTGTCAGTCAAATGCAGATTTCCGAGTTGTGGGTCTGAGAATTTCAATCTACCTCAAACCTTGAAGAAGGAGATACTGCAAAACACATTCATACAGTAAATAAACAAATAAATTTGTGTGTATCTGATACAGGTGGCTATCAGTCTTGCCTGAATCCAAATATCTGTAAACAAAAGGGAGAACCTCCATATAATAATAAATACTCATTTCATGAGAGAAAAAAAAAGAATTCAGCACTTGAAACAGCTTTGATCCTCAGGACTTTCTAATTACTGTGATAAGCAATTCTTTCCAATCTTCATTGCAATCCTAAGAATAATGAAAAAGCCCCTGAACTGTCCTTAGAAGACAGAAAGCCCAACTAAGAACACAAGTGCTCCTAACAGCGGGCTAACGTCCTTCCTTCCCGGCCACCTGGCCTGCAAGGTGATCGCAGAGGAAGACGCTAGGCCAGAGGAGGTAGGGAGACCAGCTGTCGTATCCATAGCTGAGGTTACACAGTGTTCGGGGAACGGTAATGCCAAAACCAAACATCAACTCATTTTACTGATTGAAGACAATTTTTTTCAAGATCTGAACCCATCTGCTCTTAATGTGAATGTTGCAGTAAGATCAGTAGGAAGACTTGAATATAGCTAAGCCCTTCACTTGAAGGGAAAATAAAAATTATTTTAAAAACATTGTGTGAAAGGATAACTTTCCATATGTATGTATTACTTATGATAATTATTTGGAGTTTGATTTACTTAATAGGTAAGAAATTTTCCTAAGTATATTTTTTTCTGCTTTAGACATTTGAACATAGCCAAAGACTTAATTATTTGTGATTATCTAAAACAAGTAACAACACAAGTTGTATTCTGATTCAGTATACTTAAACCTGAACTGCCTGTTAGTAGTTTACAAGGTAGGAGGCAAAACAGGTAAAGAATTCAGATACTAAGACTGGGTATTCAGAATTTAGGGCAGAACTGACTTTATGGTAAATAAATATTCTTCCTAAGTTCACCTTTAAAATAAGTTAATTTACTGTTTCATCTTAAGTGCATTTCTGCCAAGTGCGCTTCAGGTGCACTCTGATACTTCATGTATGTCTTATAACCGTCTTCTGCGTACAGCACTGTAAAGGGCCTTTACGTAACCACGAAGGACATTTGGTTTGCCTGGTATTTCAGCCACTAGTAACATTGCAAAACAATAATCAAGTTGTGAGTTTTCCAGCTTACTCTTGAAGAAAAGTGCTGGAGGGAGATATTTTTGTAGCTAAAAGAATCATTTTAGCAATCCAAACAAAATCTAATTAAAACAAAAACAAAGAGAAGGAAATCTGTAAAAGTACTCACTGCCCCCTGGGGAATGGTATTTTCAGAACACTCGACCAACTACTTTTCTTTCCAGCCCTGTATCACTTACAGAGACCGACTTTAACAAAAATGGCTGCTGGCACAACTATTCTGAAATCTGAGTATTTTATGTACAAGGGCTCCGTTCCTATCCTGTCCTTAATCTGGTTTCTCATCAGGGACTCATGAGACCGACAACCCACTGTTAGATAACTCATAAACTCTTGTATTGGCAAGTCTGCACAGAACAGCGTGTTGCTACGGCGGATGGTCCGGACTAGCTCAGATACTAGAAATGATACAGCTGCATTTAGCCCAGTGTTCAGGTCAGACTTAATGTACCCTGCTTCGGAGCAAGCAGAGCTTATCAATTAAGCTGGGTATCTCTAAATGGCATCATGTTGTGCAGTCAAGTCATAACCCATATTCCTGCTATTTTCTTCTCTGCTTAATAGCCCCATTGTTCATATGTTTGTGACTGCAGAGCTCTTTAGGATTCTGTACTATGCTTCATAGACAGCCTCAGTTTCCTGTTTCACTGGAAAACCCATTAAATGGTTCAGAACGAACTCTACGCACAAATGGTTCTCCTTCTGCTTGTCCTTTTGTGTGACACCCACTGCTTTCAGTTTCAGAGGAGAGGTCTTAAAATCTCCGAGTTTCTGGAGAACAGCAGTGAGGTTTTAACCACATAGCTCTTTCCCTCAGTTTGGGGATTTTTTTAAGCCTTTTTCTCCTGCTGCTATGTATTGTTGAGAAATCACTTTGAGACATTTTCATTGGGTATCCAAGTTTACTTCATCAGAATTTGATGAAAGGATTCTTTATGCATAATTCAACCGCACAGTCCCAGATGGCTGCTGTAAGATCATTTGAATACCACAGAACCAAACTGTTAATCATATTCTTACAAATCATTTTTAGAGCTTTCATATTGTTGTATGTAGTCATACTTCTTGAGTCACCTTTTCCATAAGTGAAGTATTGCAAATCTTGTGTTAAGCACACTTACTTGTTGAGAATTGTGTTTCCTTTGTTCCTTTGAGAAAGAAACAGATGAAGTTGGCTTTTTTGGTTTCAATTAACTTAGTCTTATTCTTGAGAATAAGTATTTTAGGGGTCTTTTGCCCCCTGAGACAAATTTCCTCTACTCCATGGCTCGGGGTAGCGGTCATCTTAGCTGACGTATCCATGCAGCGTTGAGCTGCGAGGAGATACTGGCTTCATCTTGAGAACCATAGGGCTCTCGGCTCTGCTTACTGCGGCACGGGATCGCTACTGCTCTGCTGCTTCTGGTTTTGGAGCTAGCAGCTGCTCCGTTTGTTCAGATAACTCTGAACTGGTTTCCAGTGTGTGCTACAGATGCATCCATACCAAATTCACCTTCGTAAGCCTTTTCTGTGCTTCTTTAGAAATCACTGAGGAAACGTGGGCACTGAGCTAAATTGTTTTGGTTTTGTTCTATGAGAAAATGCTCCATCACTTAAGTCTTTGCTGCAGATTTGCATCTTGGGGAGTGCTTCCTCTTTCTGTGGACAGATCTCGGCGTACTCTGGATTCAGGCAGACATGAAAAGAGAAACTTCTGTGCCATAATCAGACTGGCTTGCTCCGACTGCCTGATTTAATGCATTGGAGATACTCTCCTTCGAATAGGTAGGGAGCTGGGGTCAAACAGCTTTCAGAAATAGTCTGAATCACTTTCTGCTTTCACGGACTTGCGGACCGCTGCGGTAACGTTTAAACTGCCCACTGATAGTTGGCGCTTTGAACAAGGCCTGCTGCCTGCAAGGGCCATCTTAGAAAAGATGGTTACCTTTGCTCTCTGCCGTTTATCAATTTTTGGCATCAAAATGAAGTCAGCAGTACATAATCATCCTGCCTCAGGATTTTTCCTTTGAGCAGATAAAGAATTCAAAAAGAATATATTCAAAGACATTGATTAATATTAAGTATATACAGACATATATTTGGTATCTGATACGTCAGTTTTGGAGGAGGTTGGATCACTGTCTGATTGAACCATATCCCACGCTTCTGGGTTTCTGCTGGTCCCTGCGCGGATCAGGAAGAACGCATCCTTCCCTTCATCCCTTTGGTGTATGATACGATTTCTGACTGTGCATTTGGGGGTCTTTTTTAGCTTTAATTTGAGGCACTAGAGATTATTTGTTACGGATAGGCCGGAAATGAAGATACACTGGTACCTCGGATGTCATTACAGTCTCTCAAATACCTGGCTGGGCATCTGGTCCATGCAGTCAAGGTTAAATACATTCCCAGATTTGTGATTAGCTTGGCAGAGTCTTCTGTGGTTTTTGCCCCCCTCACTCCCCATGTGGCATATCGTCATCAACTCGGGTTTAGCTAGGAATTTTCTTTGTTTATCAAAATTCCTGCTATTCTAGGAACCTCTGGCAATTACGGAGTTGCTGATCTATGGGATCTAAGAGGGATAATTGCTGCTCTTTCTATTGCCGGTGTGGCCTTGGAAGGGGTAGGCACAAACAACAATATTTGGTCCAAAAAAAGCAATGACTACAAAATTTGCCCTATTTTTAATCTGTTAAATATTTTTATCCTTGTACATATATTTGTTGTGTTTCATCAAAAAGGAACAATGCCTACTATGCCAAATGCATCAAAATCATCACACTCTAGAAAAAGAATCACTTTTGTACAGCTACTATCAATCTGTCCTCTATATAAAAATCAACAAGAGTGCAGCAGCATTTTTATTCATGGTAATAGCATTAATAACATAGTATTAATAGTATTAATACTATCAATAGTATAAATAGTATTGAAGTGTTGGCATTTTTGAGAGCTTTTAGTTTACTTTTAATTTTAAAATTGTATGTGATGAAGCATGAAAGCTCATGTAGTGCGTAACAGTATAAATGCAGAGCCATATACTTCGCTCATGGCACTGATTTATATCTGCTGATGGCCTGGAATACTCATTTCAGTTGAATTTGCTGCACCAAAACTGTCTAGACAATAAACATATTAAGGACATATCTACTTTACTTCCAGCATTTCTAGCTTGCTGGCACATTATTACATTATACTGTATCAGGTCCATCTCAAATTTCTGCAGAACAGCAATCTTGGAGAAGCAACTCTGTACATTTGTGTGATACCTGCAGTTGTGTGATAGCCTTGAATTTAATTTAACCTTTGATAGAAATGCATTTTGAACCCAGCTACTATACTTGTGCATTGACAGGAAGAATTTGTATTTAAGACGTGTCTGTCTTCTCAGATTTTTGATACCTGGATGCTCTTTTTTCAAGGTTTATCTGCTTTCTCTGGAATGCAAGCTGTACACAGATCTATTTCAGGCTGTATTTAACCCTGTGTGACTGAAACACTAAAGTCTAAATTTGCTGAACAGTTATATACAGGCTCATTTCTATACAAGTTGGTGTATCCTGTTCCACATGTACACATAGAGAACTGCGTCCATAATGTGCAATAGTGAGAGTTCACGTTAATATAGTGTTAAAAGTTGATGGTGTAGCAGCACAAAGCATGGCCAGTCCATTCTGTTCGCCAGTCCGTGTTATATTTGTAGTGAGTGCGGTCTAGGCTCATTCAGACCTACTGCTGCTATTGCATGGAGTGGGATTTTAATTGTGAGAATTAAACCTGTCATATGCTCCTGCCTCATAAATCCAGGAGAAGGCAGAATTTAGTGAAACAGTGGAGCCATTCTGTATTTATAATGGTATACAGGAGATTGCAAATTAGCCCTGAGATGACCCCCTACTACTTGAGATCAGAGATTAGACCTCAGGCATACTTGGTTTCCAGTTTGTTCTGCCTCTGTTGGCACTCATTTGTCAGCCTTCAGTTTTGCCAGGTATCCTTGCTTTTTCCCTTTTAAAGGGATGTTTCTCTCATGCTCATGGGTTTAGTATAGAAGAATGTATATTAATTTAATATGTGTCACAAGGCACATCTCCCTGTATTTGCTGGTAAAACCATTATGGGCAAAACTAAACTGATGTCATATTCATGAGATAAGACTTGTACATTTTCATTCAATTTACACTTTACTGAGGAAGCATTTTGGGGAGAGTGAAATGTCCTAAACCAAAAAAAAGCTTTTCCCTCATCCCCTTTACACACGGACTGTTTGTATCTGTGATACTGCAAGGAGCTGTGATTAGCACGAGGTGATTGTACCACGGTGTATCCTTGAATCTCAAAGACAAATGCTAGGTATGGCCAAAGTTACCCATGACGGCAGCAGATGGACAGGGCACCTCTGGCTGCGCACATGCCACCAGTGACCCAGCCACGCTGCACCTCTGGTCAGGTCAGCTTGCTCTTGTGCTATGCTGCTCACTATAGCTCTGCTGCTTGAGGATATATATACCTCCTGTTGTTGTGGTCTTGTTTATTCCAACAGAAGTCAGCGTAACCAATAATGGTTCTGTGTTCAAATTGTGCTTTTAAACCGTATAAAACTTAAATCGAGGATTTGCTACTGCTGTGTTTTGTTCACAAATTTTCTCCTCTAAACTTTGGAGTGTGTTCAGTAATTCTGATGGTTCTCGCATGCTTCCCATGCTGCTGGATGGAGTATTAACGGTTTTGATTTAGTTGTTACTCTTGAGGAAATAAACTTGTGTAGTATGTGTAGTTTAGACTTATCCCAATATTAAAAGGATGGATGAGGGGCAAATAAGATAGATAGTCAGATAACCACTAACGATTTTCACACCAGAAATTTCTGGAATAGTATTAATATATAGGTATCTACCTGATTTGCAGGCAAAATTAGGTATCTGCATAGCTATGCACTAGCACCATGCCTGTGGCTTCATACCTGCAACTACTAACAGGCATCCACAAAACTGAGGATTGTTTTTACACATTGACTACTAAACCACCTCCACCAAAATTCAATTAAAGACAGACACCAAATCCTCCAGCAAAAGGTCTTTCCTTTTAAAAACTAATAAATCCCACAGTAGAAAACTGGCATAGGCAATGGTGGTAACTGTTTTTTTCCCAGGAGAGATTTACGGTTATGCCTATACTAATGAATTCAATGACAGAACGTTCTCAGACACTGCAGCTCAGTATCATATAAAGCTATAAGGTAACCTGTATGGCCACATCAGGCACAGAAGAAGTGTAAGGTCAGGAAGTTAGTGTGCCAGGGTCAGCCTGTGTCTGGTATCTGACAGCCAAGCTGGCTCTCTTTCTTACCATGGGAGACAACATAGAGATGACCGTGTCAAAATCTTTCTAGGATTGTAATGTGATCTGGTAGCAAACTGACAACGCCATTCGGTCGCATCCATACTGGCAAGACCAAGCTCCTTCGAGGACTATCGGAATGATTTTCCAGTGTAGAGATGCCACTTCATGCTGTGATATAACTTGCTCTTCTGCTAAGCAAACTATTTATTGAACTAATAATTTTTAGGCTGCTTTTAGGTACTTTGGACCTATCCATTTTCTGGACAAGGTGTCATTGTCAAAAATCCTAGAAGGTATTTCTATTTTCCTAGGGTGTATCAGTACCAAGAGCAAGTAACACATCAATCCTTTTGAAACAAGGGGCTTTTCCGTGTCCTGGGAGAAATACAGCAATTACTGACTTACTAAGATAATGGATTTAGCTACAGTCTTGTCAGCATACAGGTCACGTACAGTCCTATGTGCGAAATCATGCACAAAATTGCAATGAGTTAAAAAGCTTCCCCACAGCAACATAATAAAGGGCAATCTTTGAAAGGCCAAGCCTAGAAATAGAATGCAGTCTCAGAAAGTGTGTCACTCACTAATTATGGAGAGGCTCTCTCTTAAAGTCATAATTAGCTTTCTATTATAAACCTATTTTTTCTTTTTCGTTCCCCAAGACAATTGAAGCTGCTCAAATAACTTTAAACATTTTCCATGTCTGATTTTACTAATGATGTTTTAGGGGAAACAGTATAAGCTGGCCTGGTCTTCCAACTATGGCTGCACCACGCAGTGCCAGGACCCCCTTGAGCCTGGCTTTCCACCGCAGGCACCAGGCTTTTCCTTGGTGCTCCCTTCCCAGCTGCAACCATTACGCAGCAAGGCTGCACTGGTTTTACTCTCTATGGAATCATTCATACCTGGGCCAATGAGGCTGGATTTGCATGGCTGTTTGCTTAAGTCTGTGTTACTTAAGTACGACTTAAGTGTGGAACTTTCTTTTGAATTACATGCTAGATATACATCTCGGTGTCTGTAGAAAGAAAAATTTATATTGAAGCGATTTAGTAACACATTATACTAAGTTAAATTATCCATGATGCTTTTCATGGTAAACATGCATTCAGAATTCATCTTCAGTCTATATACTTTGGTATTTCACTTACTAACTGAGTAGGTAAATTCCTAACTGTTAAAAAAAAATATTCAAGCCACAAATTCTACCCTCCTTTCTTTCATACCATTTGTATTTCAACATCATACTTGCCTAGTAAACTAATTCACCTTTTGCAATTTAGCCACAGTTGTTTCCCTTTCTGGGTCAGGAAAGAATGTCTCCGCATTACTGTTTGAAGAGGGACATACGCAACTGCACATTATGAAAAGACTTGCCAACACTGTCAGAGGCTCAGAGAAGGATTTACATTTGCATAGATGCAGAACAATAATGGAATACCACTGTTATCCTCCCAGCTCTCTCAAACATATCTTCCTTGGGTAATAACTTAACATGTTTGTTGAATGAAATGTTTTCTGCAGCTTGACAGCACATGCCTTGCCTCACTTATACGCTATTCTGGTGCTACAAAAATTCTGTGTGTCAGCTTGAAGGAAACAGTTCCCAAAGGTATGTGCAGCATAGGGTAGATGTTGACCTATATAGCTGGGAGTGGAGATTAGCTGGGAAGACTTTGAATCCTCCCTATGAAAAGTCATTGCAAGCTAGTTAATCTCTTCCCCTAGCTGCAAGCCATTTGAATAGAAGGGCAAAATCCTTCTCCATAAATGTTCTGCCCAGCCTGTTATTTTCTTGAAGGCATAATTTTATGTCAAGGCTGTAATATATATCCTAGACCCTTTTTTTTTTTTTTTAAGCAGATACTGATGCAAAGGAAGAAAGTGAAAACTTGCCCATTTATTCAGTATACTTACAGCTACATGTGTTAGTCTATTGTACTGATTGTATGACACTGTACTGGAGGAGAAGCAGGAAACCTCACTGCTCTTTTTCAGTTCTCCATGTGCTTACAAGTACTGTAATGCACGAGGCAGTTTATAATTAGTATCATGACTCACTTAATACTAGTAACTGCAACTATGCCCTCAGAGGAAATGACTTTTCCATACCCTTCGGTTCAATCCTCTTTTGTATTAACAGCCCACCCCTTTTCTCTTGTGTTTCTTCTTCCAGAACTCCTGAGCTGATGTTAAGAAGTGTCTTCTAGCAGGTGTGAGGGAGAAGACAGGTCAGACTTTGGCCATCACAAATACTCTTCCAGCTGTGCCTGCTTCCAGAAAACAGTAAGACAAAGTAGAAACAGCAGCTTCCAGAATTCCACTCCTTCTCCAGAAGACAGATATAAATCAATTGCACAAGAACATAGCCTGAATTCAGTTAAAGAAACTAAACAAGACCTCCTTGCTTTCTGAGATCTGTCCTATTAAGTCTGTTCCTGATTATAAGAGACTGAACTTCTGCGAACAATTAAGCAAGTGGCTTTAAAGGAAAACTGGAGAAGTAGCAGATGGTGAGGCACACAGACATCTTTGGGATTTCAGGGATGGAGTGAACACTGAGTTGAGTTTTACATGCTTGTGCTTTCTAGTGTCCACTGAAGAGATGATGAGCCACCAAGCAAAGAAGATTAAAAAATAAGTTGCTAATTTATAAATCCAATATCTGCTTCATGTTCCTATTGGGAAGATATCCAAGAAAAAGAGACAATGGAGACCGAGGATAAGAACAGGTAAAAAAAGATTAACTCCTGACAGAATTTTCTGTTAGGCTGACATGTTCTTGCTCAAACCCCCATGGTCGGCAAGTTAAAGACTGAGTCTGAAACTTGCCTAGTGTTTGTACAAAATTGCTACTTTTAAAGGTGACGTTAATTTCTTAAGTTACGAAATCATACATAGGTGCCAGGTTCTGCTGCATTTACTTATGAATTCTCTCTGTGAAATTAATGAGAACTGCTTGAAAAAATTAATCACTCCTGTGAGTAATAGATTCATAGTCTAACTTTCCACTTACATGTACAGTCTACGTTCACTATAGCATTTTTTGAAAACAAGTGAAAGAGAAAGTTTTCCTGCACTTGCCTCACTTTGAATTCAACATACTGCTTTACTGGGAAGAATGTATAATCTCGTTAACAGCTAAAAAACAAAGCCAGTTCCTTGCGCGAACAGTGTCTAAACAAAATTATGAGATAATTGCTTATTTGGATGTTAAGTTGTAATTAGAAGTATTCTTATTTGCTGGCAATGGGCCTGCATGAAGATGACAGCCTCCACCCTCAGCCTTGCAATCTGCAGAATCCCCACTGATGTGCAACTCTGTAACGTACAGCCTCTGCTTTTTCCTGGGTGTTAAGAAGGTGGGCTTTTGCACTGTGTTAGGAAGTTGTTGTTAGCACCAGCTGACTCTGTCTCAGGGTCTGTTCCACTGTCTTTCTGAGTAATTTTGTGAAAATTATGAAAGTTATGTATTTCTATTGCAAGGTGACTGTGGGACAGAAAATTTGGGGGTTTGGATCTCTGTCTTTTTCTTCTAGATCAGTTAACTAGGCCCTCCTAATGCAAATTTTGTACATCTGGAAATCTCTGAGGTTTAGACATTGCACAAATTATCCACGCAGCAAGCTCTTCTGTAATGCAGTAAGACATGAAGGTCTCTTGTAAAGACCTAGCCTGATGGTCAGCTTGGTTGGCACCAAGGACTGAAATTGGACCAGAGATGAAACTACAGAACTGTCAGGGACAAGAGCTGGAAAGTATGGATTGTCCTAGATTGAGCTGCAGGGCCAATATTCAAGCTGGAGACTGTGCATTGGACAGAGGTGGGACTGAATAAATCAGGCTTCAGAGCCAGGAGAGACAAACAGACTTGACTTGACTCATACTTGACTTTTACATGTGAATGGCTCAATCTGTTCTGCTAAAAGCAGATTTCTTGCAGTGAGCATTATTCAGGCTGCCAACAATTAAAAATTCTATATTTCAATATTGACATTCTTGGATACTATTAAATTATGGGCTTTGTTCCACCAAGACCATAAATGACAAATATCCTGTCATGTCAGTTATATAGTGATTTCTACTCATTTGGTTCCATGCAGTTCATGTTTTTTATGTAAGTCTCAGTTAAATTGAGTTTTCATTAGACTACGTAGTGATATTTCAAAATCCCCAAAGGATTTTTATTCCAGTATCAGTCAATTATAAAAAAATTACAGATCTCAAAGATTTTGGTAAAGTATTTTACCTGAGCTTCAACTTTAATATTGATATCATACCTAGCTATTTTTAATGGTAGTCAAGTGTCGATTTTCAAATCTGTGTGCAAAATTAGGGCTTTAGATGCCTAACTTGAAGCAAATATCTCAGTTTTAGCAGACCCTTGTGCCCTTGTGATGTTGCACCAAGTTAGTTTGCTTCTCAAATTTTGGTGTATGCCCTTCCTCCAGCATGTCTTTAGCTCACTGCAAATAGACATTTCTGGGTTAGGGCCAAGCTTTTATGCTTTTTATTTTTTTTTGTACAGTGTCTATAATAACAGGACTGTGCTCCCAGTTGATTTCAATAGACATTTTATGTAGATTATAGTAATAGGCATATTGTATCTAATCAACTCTTTCCATAAGTGTGTATGTGTAAATATGAATACACATGCTTAATAAATAAATAAGCATACAGTCTGTTGTACATTTAAAAATCTGCTCTGTAGCCTCTATAGGTGTCCTGTTCCCCATCTCACTTTCCTTAACCTTTATAGAAAACTCCCTTGACTTCTACATTTCCTGCTTCTCTTGTGTCCAAATACACAGAGGTATATATGCCAAGGGGCATACCGTATCTGTCCTGCCACACTGACAGAAATGTAAACAACAATGATAGCATTTCCAAAAGCACTCTGGCCCCAGCGAGTGAAAGTTTTACCATCCACTCCACTGGCAGCAGTTAGGATGTCTTCATGTCTTATCCTTGCTGAAGCCACAGCCTAGCACACCCTCCACGCTGAAGATATTGCAGCCACTTTGTGCTTTGTGTCTCAGCTCTGTCAAAATGAGCCAAACCAGCTCAGACAATTCAAATAGTAAGAATTTGTTAAGTTGGGTAATACTATTGGAACCAGGGTAAGGGGCAATTATGTAAGAAGTAAATTGGAAAGAAGAGTGAAACGCAGTGGGGGTGCAGGAGGCTGGAAGTACTTGATGTCTTACCCCATGCTACTTTATGTAGGGCAGGACATGGAAACACAGCCTCTGATTCCCGATGAACGATTCTGCAACTCTTGTGTACGAGCTAGTGTTTGGAGCAGGATTTACTTGCAGCTATTACAGTTGCGTGACTGGACTTGTCACGTCACCCAGGAATCCCTTTCACTTCTTCTCTGTGTTTTCCCAGAAGAGGATGCCCTGTGTCGTTTCTTCCCCTTTTCCTCCTTCCCTCTCACTAGACCTTACATATGGCTTGTGTGTCTTCCTCTGTGCCACCCATCCTTCTGTTGGCTGAAGGATAAATTGTTGCTTGTATTTCTGTATGAAACCCTGTTATGAAGGAGACAGAACTGATACAGAGCTGCTAAAGAGCTAGCATTATCTGAAAGGATATTACTGGGTATCATCCACTATCTGATGTACAGATACTTGCAGAGGTGCTTGAAGTTGTGGCTTTTCATAAGTTAAGAAAATTGCATGTCTTGTATTTCCTTCTGTTTGATATTCTAATTTTCTCCAAATACATAGTTCGCTGATGCCTAGAAAATATTATGAAGATTTGGAGCATTACATGCAGTATTCAACAGCAATAGGGATGGAGAAATACTTCTTAAAATGTTTAATGCATGTGTAATCTGGGGCCATTGATCTCTTCTTAGTTATTGAGTGGATTTTCCTCACTTATGTAGAAAGATAATAGCTTCATTAAGTACTCTGGAATGAAAATAAGAAAAATGTCTTAAGGTAGTATGGAAAAAAATAAGCTGATTACCGTGTGTCCTAGATTGGAGGCAAAAACCCTAGGCCTGGATTCATTATGGTATTTAGGAAGCTACATTAGGCACTGAAATCAATTTGCAAATTTAGGCTCTGCTTTTTTGATGTTTCAAGGTTAAAGCAAGTGTTCTAAATCTGGCCCTTTTATTGGCACCAAAGGCTCTAAGAAAATACCACCAGTAATTTAACATATTGCTTATTCAAAAATGTATGCCAACAGCAGTTCTTGCAACACCACAGTCCCTCCTAATGCAATTCTCTAAAGAGCAATTGAGAAGTTTTATTTTTAACACTGTTTTGCTTTAATCTTTTGCATAATTTGAAATGCCAAACATTTTGTACTGGTATTCTGTTATTTGTATCATCTGGAACAGAAAACCCTGTGATTCTTAGCAATTCAAATTTGTGGAGTAATGGTTACTGTACTATAGTTAAGAGTAAGGTTAGGTCCTCCCTTCGAGGACTTAATTTAAAGTAGTCTTTTCCTAGAGGTAGATCTAAGAGGAAGTTTTACGTTGGCATTTGAGAAGATTTTGAAATTTTATCATTTATTTGCGCATCCTTGCTCTGCTCTTTATTTGCAAAGAATAAACTGAAACAAGTTTTATGGGTCTTTTAAGGACTTTCCATTAGCATTTGCTTAGTGCCATCAAGGAACTGGCTTGAACATTAAAGCAAATAACTGAGAGATCAAAATCATTAGATGGAAATAAATGGCTGTTCCTGGCCTCTGTGCCCTTAAATCTTTTGTTTGTTTTTAGTATTTCAAAAGTATCCTGTTTTTTTTTTTTGATATTTGACATTTAGAAACACATCAGCTTGCAAAAGGAATAAGATAATACTTTCCTCCAGTTCTTTCCTATTTGACTAAGCCACGATCATACAGATATTTTGCTTAGAAGCTGCCTATAATGGTTTCACATGAGGAGCGCAGAGTAGGAGAAACGATTTAAAGTCACTGCACCAATCTATAATAAAATAGTTTCAGCAAATTACTTAAATTGTGTAACAGATTTTAGGGCAAAACTTGGTATTTTGTTTGAATCAAATGCTTCGCAGGCCAGAGGGTTTTTTTTGTCATTTGTACTAGATAGGACTATAGACATTTCAGTGATTTCTTTCAAGAAAATAATAGTTTTCTGTTAATAGAGCTATTCAAGTAAAATAGAAACTTTCCAGTAAGGGTGGCTTTCCAATGAGTAGCACGTGTGTCATCAGCAAAGGGTAGGTTTATTCTCAAACTTCTGGAAAAGGCATTAGTAAGCAAGGACAAAGCAAGCTCCTGGCAGTGACTACAGACCAATGCAATCTGTAATCTCCGGCTAATGTGAAATATATACAACGTAATGTTTAAAACATCTGTTAGAAACACTTAAGGAATTGATTTAAGAATGAAGGTAAGTGCTTACTTACTGTGCCACAGAAAGTTTTGATTTTATGTTTGGCATGCACTGTCTCAAATCTAGCCGCAGTTGTTGAGTCATTGCTACTTGCCTGCCTGTACTGCAGAATGTTATTTGCTGCACTGGAAACTACTGTACTGCAGTGGGTTTCCTCTTGCATTAGTGACCTAATAATATTTGTTTCTTATCACAGCACACACTCCTTTTGCAGACTCCGTTCCGTCTTTCTATGCACAGCGATAAGGAAGGAAGGGGCCTGCATCCATCTCTTTCTGCTACCGTACACTTATTTTAAATTACTGGAAATATGAGGTCATTCCGCAACACAGAATTTTCTGTTTTCAAGGAAAAGTCACTATGAAAATGGCTTTCATTTCATTTTATAAAAATACTTCAATGTTGCAGAGACTCCATTATTTTATTGCATGTCCCTTCTCATACAGGTTATATGACCTCAGTCTGAACCAAACAGAACTCTTGTTTTATAGCCACGGGAAAATTTCCCATATGTATTTTTAAATCTAAATGCTGTTCTGCTTGGAAAAGTGGTTATAAAAATATTATCATAGGAATTTCTAGACGTAGTATTTAAGAATTCTCAAATCAGTGCCAATCACTTTAGATTTAAAAGATTTTTTTTTCTAACTGCCATGGCTACAAAATTCCCACCTGGTCAGGTCAATTGGATTTTTTTACATTGTTGTGTACAACAAGTATGCATGTGATACCTTTAACTTCACTAGGATTACACAGTTTCCATAGTTCTGTTTTCCAAAAGGATTAGCAAGATTAAAAATAAAAAAAAGGTTGGGCTTTTTTGTTGCAAAAATCTGCAACCTGGAGCATGTACTCTTTTTTGGTCAGACAGTGTGATTTCTATATAGTCACTTTTCTAGGATATTTTTATTTAGATATCAGGAAAAAAAAAGAAGTTTACAAAGGTCACTGTCATAAGCTGTAAAAAAGACAGAGTTTGATAATGGATAACAGGATACGTATAAATCACTTTGTAATAAAAAGGAGATTATATTCTACATTCCTTGCCAGATGAATGGCCAGATGTTGCTGATAGAAATCAGCATTATAATTAATGCTATAGGGGTGGATTTAAATTTCTGCAAATAGGTTTCTACTGAAACTGTACTTGGAATACTTCTACTCTTCTTTTTTTTTAGACTTTGAGAAGAGCTCGTTTTTCCTCATTCTTTGGATCTGGTACCAGTATCAGTGTTCATTTTCCTTATCTTTGTTACTTAAATCAGTGCCTTCTCTTCTTAGGAGGTGTCGTGGTTTAACCCCAAATTGTAACCCAATACCACGCAGCCACTTGCTCACTCCCCCCCTCCCCGCTGGGGTGGGGAGGAGAATCAGAGAGAAAGGAAAACTCGCGGGTTGAGATAAAAACGGCTCACCAGGACAGCAAAGGAAAAATATAAGAATATATTAATAATGATAATAATAATAATATATATAAGGATAATGGAATATATAAAACAAACAATACACAATTTCTCACCACCCGACGACCGATACAGCCCGTCCCGAGCAGCAGGCAGGGAGCAGGGGTATCCCCCCCCAGCTCTCCCAGAACAGCAAGTTCCAGAGAGAGCAGGCGAAGGAACAAACAGCCGAACAAACGAAAAACAAAAAGGTAAAAATAGGGAAACAAAAAGCAACCCGAAGGGAAGCTTAAGGATTCAAGCAAGTTAAGGGTCTAAAAGCCTAAAAAGCCTAGTGGCCCACTGACTGACCCTCACTTATACTGGGCATGACGTCTATGGTATGGAATACTCTCTTTGGCCAGTCTGGATCAACTACTCTGTCTCTACCCCTCCCAAGTTTTTGCCCTTGCACGTTAGCAGAACCTGGAAAACAGCAAAATGTCCTTGGTGGTTCAGCAGCAACCAGCAACATCAGTGTGCTATCACTGTTCTTCTCACACTAAAGCCAAAACACAGGAGCTGCTGAAAACAAAACTAGCTTCATCCTGGCCTAAACCAGGACAGGAGGCTATGCCATGAAATTGGTAATTTGAAATTTTGGCATCACTGAAATCAGTGGGAGTCTTGCTTATTATCATCAATAGCAACATCTAGCAAATAAATAAAATGGGATGGGGCCCCAGGGAAGGGGCCAGAACTCTAAGGGTAAGTGGCATAGCACAGCTCATGTCTAAAAAACTTAACAGCCTTTGGCCCTAAACCAAAATGTCCTTGTCTGTGCTGCCTGTGGGGAGTCGACCCTGGTTTATGAACCATGCCTGATCATTGTCCTGAAGACTGGTGGTGCTTACGGGTCAAAACTGTGCCAAGAAGCATGCCAACAATTAAACAGTGCCGATGATCAAAGGGCTGCATTGGAACACACGCCCTAGCCATGCTTACCCTATTAGTACAGAGGTACTAAGAGGATGAACATCTTGCTTCTATCTGGATGGACAGGAAAAAATACAACCTAAAGGCAGAAGTTATCAAAAAGGGGAAAACAGAGTAGAAAACACATGATAAAGGAGAGGCAAATGAAAGGTGTCCCATAGTAAACAGAAATGGGACATTCATTCCTGCCAGTATGAAAAAACAGTCTCCCTTGTAACAAGAGGATCAGATTTATGAGGGGGACAGGTATGGCTAATTTCCAGGAGCTCAGGAGTCTAACTCTTTTGTGCAGAACCTTGCACGGTTCCAGTTCTATATCACTGGTTCTTCCCAACTCCTCCCCCTCTACTGCAGAGGTCACATAGTAGACAGAATCTGTGGTACCCAGAGTTTTTTCCTCCAATATTGATGTTAAATCATCACAGGACATAATTTGGGAGTATTGTCTTGTCATGTAATGTGACATGGGTTGGGGAACTTCAGCCAGTCATTGACAGCAGGATTGTCTGTGCCCCTGAATGTGTCCCACCATCTGAGATGTTCTGCACGGAGAGGTGGCTGTTAGGTGAGATAGCTCTGTTTCTCTCCAGGGTCCCATTCAAGCAATTGCGCATGCTTCGTAAAATGCTAAATCACTCCTGTGATCCCAGCTGGTGAAGAAGAATTAGATTTTGCCCATGTGGCTTGGTGGTTCAGCTGGTCTGGAGTCTGTTTTAGTAGCTGATATGGATGGGACTGCATTACATTTCACTCCCTCCATCTTGTCTAGTCATCCACACTTGTGCCCCTCCTGCCACACCCTTCTGCAGGTAGTATATTCCCTTGGCATCAAGATATAAAAAGATAAACATAAGAGATTGGAAGGCAGCCCTCCAGTTCCTTTGGACATAGTATGAAAAAATCCATGATGACAAACTGTCAAGGGGATGTAACAACACGGAAAGTTAAAAAGATGAAACAATAGAAAAATGATCAACGTCCTAAACTAAAGCAAAGAGTTAGATCCATCTTGTTTGTTTTTTTATTATTTCTGGTGAAGGCAGGATCAGACTCACAACATTTCTAACAGTTTCTTATAATTCTGTAGTCTTCAATATACAAATATTGCTGATGAATGAAATAAGGTGTTACAGCACTGACAAAGCTCTGTCTACCTAGATACTGTGTTGGATCCTGATCCATCTCACCTTCGTGATTTTTAAGCTTCCTTCTATTTTAGTGGGCTCATCTTTTCTTAGCTTGATACACTTTCTGCAAATGGGTTCATTTCCCCCTTCCACAGAAACTCTGCTATCTGTTGCTGCCAAGTGGCAGTTTTAACTCCTTATCACTGAGTAAAGTCATATATGTTTTAGTTTAGTCGGGGACTGGAACGGAGGACCTGTTAGAATGAAATGGAATTGTTGGCTGGAGGTCGGTAGTCCATCTTCCTGCTCAAAGCAGGAGGATCACCAATACTGGATCAGGTCAGTCATGGCTAAGCCTTGAAAATGTCCCAATATGAAGAATGCCCTTAGACAACCCATGCCAGTACTGTGCTACTCTCCTAGTGACAGGTTTTTTCCTACTGTCCAGTGTGACCTCCCAAGCTGCCATTGCCCTTGTTAGTCTTGCACTACTAAAAAGAGTTCAGTTCCCTCGCCTTTGTAACTGCCCTTCAGATAGTTGCAGGATGTTACTATATTGCACCTTAGTCTCCTCCTCCTCAGACTAAACAAGCCCAACTTCCCCATCTTCTCCTTGTAGCTCATGTGCTTTGGGCCCCTGACCGTGTTAGTAGTCCTCTGCTGGGATCTGGAACTGAAGAAGCCCAAAGCATCACATTCTGGTCACAATATCCTAGATCCAGCCTCATCAGCACTGAGCAGAGGCTCACTTCCCTTGATCTGCTGGTCGTCCTCCTTCTAGAGAGAGCATGCTGTTGCCTCATATTCAGCCTGGTATCCCCCAACTCATTTGAAGCAGGGCTGCTATTCAGCCCGTCACTTCCAGGCTGTGCCCATGTCTGTGCCCATGGTCCCAGGTGCAGAACTTTGCTCACAACAAACCTTGGAGGTTTCTGTTGGGCCCCTTCACAAGTTTCTCAAGGTCCCCTTAGCTCATTGGGATCACAGATAGACTAAAGCTCTGTTTTCAGGAGAGAGAGCACTTTCTGTTAAGTCTTGAATGGCATGAGGATTTATTAAGCACCCTGTGAGATAAAGTAGAAAATGATGTTTCCTTCTGTGCTCTGCATCCTTGAGAAACATGAGGTTTATCAGCTGTAACTTTGCGTGCTCTGTATGGCGGTGCCTGAAGGCTGGGAATGATGTGAAACACCAGCGTGCCGACCTGCCGGCCTGCCCTGCTGAAGGAGGGATCTGCCTGCGGTAACGTCTCGGGATCCCAGCGCCAGTCACGGCTCTGGCAGCCTCATGCCACACACGCACCGCCGGCCAAGCGTGGCTGCATCCTTCCCCTCGCCCGAGGCGACCGGGCTCGCTCACCCGAGGGCCCCGGCAGGCAGCGGGAGCGACGCGCCCCGTGAACCGGGCACAGGGCCGCGGGAAGCCTCCCCCAGCTCCGCAGAGCCGGGAAATCCCGCTTGCGGGGCCTCTCTGCGCGGAGGCAGAGCTGGGGGCGGCAGACGGGCCGGGCCGCCGCCCGGCACTCGCTGAGAGGTCGGGGCAGGCGCGCCTCACCCCCGCCGCCGCCGCGGCCGCCGCCGCCGCTGCTTTTAGGGCGGCTTCTTCGCCGGCTCCCTCCTCCCTCTTCCCTTCCTTCCTTTTCTTCCGCGGCGCAGACCTCAGGGCGAGCCCCGCCCTTTCGCCGCCGTGCGCAGCCCCACCCCTTCCCCGTGTGGGGAGCGGCGGCGGCGGCCGCGGCAGCAGCTAACGGTTCTTTGTGTGCCGCGGCGGGCATGTGAGTGGCGGCAGGGCGGGACGGGACGGGACGGGACGGGAGGCCAGGCCGCGCCGCGCCGCGGGCGTGCGGCGCTGCGGGAGCGGCTCCGCTCGCAGGCCCGGAGGCTCCTTCCCCCGGCCCCGGAGAGGGGGGCAGGCGCCCGCCCATCCCTGTACCCGCGCGGGCTGCGGCGCCCGTCTCGGGCCTCCGGGATGCCCGAGGGGGAGGGCGAGCAGGCGGCGGGTGGGCGCCGGGGCAGGGCGCTGCGTGTCTCTCTTGAGCTGGTGTCTCTCGTGTTGTCGCAGGCTGTCCCGGGTGACCGTCCTCCATGACTGCCTGGGCTGCAGGACCTTCGAGCTGCCGCCTTCCGCGGCTGTGGGGGACGTGAAGGCGCGGATTGACGCGGAAGCCGGCTTCCCCCCCGCCGAGCAGCGGCTGTGGCACCGCGGGAGAGAGGTGAGGGGGCGCGGCAGGGCGGGCGGCGGGGGCACCTCCGCTTCTCTGGTGGCCTCTCTCACCACCGTGGCGCTGGAAGTCCCCACCCGGCTGCTTTTTGTGTCTTGCCAGGTGTTCTGGTACGTGGGCAGCGCAGTGTGTGCGCAGCCTTAGGTGTGGGGCTTTCGTGGGAGGCGAGGAGGTCGTTTGGACAAGCAGCTAATCCTTGTACTTCTCTTGATGGTGCCAGCTTTTATCGTTCGAGTTTTTGTGTCTTTTTCTGACATGATCCGTGTGCTCCATCCTTATTTCTCGGGAGGAGAAGATTCACCTGAGAGTGCTGATGTGCTTGTTCTGGCTTCCTTTTGATCTTTAATTGATTTTCTACCTGCTTGCCAGCTTCAACAGCAGAGTTGACATCACCATGACAGGAAGCTCTTACAAGTTAAAAATTGAGGTCTGGGTACAGGAGAGAGTCAGATGAATGAATGACCTTGTTCTGTTGAGGGCATCAGCCTGGGGTCAGTGTTTCAGTACTGCCTGGCACGCTTCTAGCCACGCTCTTGGGAAGGGGGAACCTGGAGATACTGGTGGGATGGCATGAGTAGAGGCAAGAAGAGGAGAGAGAGAAGGTTGGAAATTAGGGTTAAATAGGGGAAGGGGACTTGCATAAAGGAGAAGAGAAGGCTCTGGGGAGACCTTATTGTGGCCTTTCAACATACAAAAGGGGCTTATAAGAAAGATGGAGAGAAACTTTATACCAAGGCCTGTAGTGACAGGACAAGGGGCTATGGTTTTAAGCTGAAAGAGGATAGGTTTAGATTGGATGTAAGGAAGAAATTTTTTACGACGAGAGTGGTGAGGCACTGGAACAGGTTGCCCAGAGGGGCTGTGGATGCCCCATCCCTGGAAGTGTTCAAAGTCAGGTTAGGTGGAGCTTTTGAGTGACCTGGTCTAGTGAAAGATGTCCTTGCCCGTGGCAGGAGGGTTGGACTAGATGATCTTTAAAGGTCGCTTCCAATACAAACCATTCTATGATGCTAGGAAAGAACTAGATGTTAGTAGTTCTATTGCTCAAGAAGCTTTTAAGAACCTATATGGGGAACACAAGTAATCTTTTTGATTAGGTTTGAAACAAACTGCCCATGTAGTTTATCTTTTATTTTCTTGCCTGGTTTTGTGTGTCCTTGATTTTGTTCTCTCCAGGCCCTCCTGTTTTGGGAGGAAGGAGATCTGTATATCACTTTCTAAAATTCATCTGGAAGTGAAGATCTGAGCATCACTCTGTCTGGCACAGAAAACTACCTTTTGGCAGGGAACAGTAAGCAGACTGTAATAGCTATTCTGTGGTGTGTGTGGTTTTTTTTGAAATATTAAACTAAAATACATGCAGGAATATTTTTACTGGAGCAATTTTGAAAAACCTTTATAAACTTTTGAAATCCTGTTTACTGGGATCAAATTATTTTTTAATTTACTGAGGTAGTAGAATATCCATCAGTAAATCTTTTTTTTCCATTAAAGTTGCTACATGCAATTTGCAGATGTTAAGTAAATCCAGTATCTCTTTCTCTCATGGTTCCTTACAGTGTTAAACTATTAATTTGAATCTCTTCATTCTCCTAGTTTCTGCTGGTGTTTCACTACAAAAATCCTACCTGAGAAGATTTGGTTATTCTATCCCTGTAATACTTGGTGATGGGTTACAGCATTCTGTGGATTCTTTTTTATTTTAGTGAGTCCTGAGTGGGTGGTATACCCGGTTTAAGCTATTTTACATCTTGAGACAAGATCATCTCAAGTATGACGTTTCTGTAGGAACTTACAATAAACACACTGTTGTTTTAAGTACTATTTAAAACTGGTTTAAGTAAAAAGGAATATAATTTTTTTCTTATTAATGTTTTTAAGTTATGACTAATTACTGTGGACTAGGACTCTTCTGCTTATTAAATGTAGTTAGATTGCAAGCATCTACGTCTCTGTAAGCACCAGCTTCTTTCTAGTGATTTGGTTTTACCCATTGAAGTGAGGAAGTACTCCTGAACTTTGCTATAAACTGAGACTAATATAATACAATTTCACATAATAAAATTTTAATATAGTTTACTATAAATGGAAACTAATTTGAATTGGTTGAGTTTCTAATTCTACACATACTCTGCACTGGGTAGGAAACTGGCTGGATGGCTGGGCCCAAAGGGTTGTGGTGAATGGAGTTAAATCCGGTTGGCGGCCGGTCACAAGTGGTGTTCCCCAGGGCTCAGTACTGGGGCCAGTTCTGTTCAATATCTTTATCAATGATCTGGACGAGGGGATCGAGTGCACCCTCAGTAAGTTTGCAGATGACACCAAGTTAGGCGGGAGTGTTGATCTGCTTGAGGGCAGGCAGGTGCTACAGAGGGATCTGGACAGGCTGGATTGATGGGCTGAGGCCAATTGTATGAGGTTCAACAAGGCCAAGTGCCGGGTCCTGCACTTGGGTCACACCAACCCCAGGCAACGCTACAGGCTTGGGGGGGAGTGGCTGGAAAGCTGCCCAGTGGAAAAGGACCTGGGGGTGTTGGTCGACAGCCGGCTGAATATGAGCCAGCAGTGTGCCCAGGTGGCCAAGAAGGCCAACAACATCCTGGCTTGCATCAGCAATAGCGTGGCCAGCTGGACTAGGGAAGGGATCGTCCCCCTGTACTCGGCCCTGGTGAGGCCGCACCTCGAGTACTGTGTTCAGTTTTGGGCCCCTCACTCCAAGAAAGACATTGAGGTGCTGGAGTGTGTCCAGAGACGGGCAACGAAGCTGGTGAAGGGTCTAAAGCAGAAGTCCTATGAGGAGTGGCTGAGGGAACTGGGACTGTTTAGCCTGGAGAAAAGGAGGCTGAGGGGAGACCTTCTCACTCTCTACAACTACCTGAAAGGAGGTTGCAGAGAGATGGGGGTTGGTCTCTTCTCCCTAGTAACAGACGACAGGACAAGAGGAAATGGGCTCAAGTTGCGCCAGGGGAGGTTTAGATTGGACATTTGTAAAAATTTCTTCACTGAAAGGGTTGTCAGGCGTTGGAACAGGCTGCCCAGGGAGGTGGTGGAGTCCCCATCCCTGGAGGTATTCAGAAGATGTTTAGATGTGGTGCTAAGGGATATGATTTAGTGGTGGACTTGGTAGTGATAGGTTAATGGTTGGACCTGATGATCTTGGAGGTCTCTTCCAACCAGAACGATTCTATGGTTCTATGATTTGTTATGGTGGTATGCAGGATAACATCACATCATATATGACTATTACAGCATCACATTGTATATGACTGGGACAGACATATAACGTGAAACTAGAACTGCAACACAACCATAATGTGCTATGATTACTAAATAGTTTTCTCAATGGCTGCTAAGGAGTTTGTTGCTTAGTTTGCCCCAGTTTCTCTGTGATGCTCCCAGTGAGTCCAAAGGTCTGCACATAGAGGTAATGGGGAGATGAGGCTGTCAAATTTTTCAGGGGTGTTTCTGTGTCATACCTTCGTCTCTATGCATTCTGTATTACTAGCTGCTTTGAGCTGATACTGCTTAGTTTAAAATTCCTAGGAAATTGCATACCTGTATATACTTTTTGGAGTACATAGACCACATATTTCCTGTATATGTTAATTTTCTTTATGGGCATGCACCTTAGAACAGTAACTGCTTTGGTTGTATGCTTCCAGAAGTTCCCAGAACATAGAGCTTTTCAAATGTAAAAACAGGAGGCCATCGCTTGCTCTTGCTATGCTTCTATAGGCATTTTTTCCACTTGATTTGTTTGTGGCCATTTTTTTTGGTCCTATTACTGACAAACTGATACGTTGTGTGAGGAGTATCATTAGGCAAAGGAGGCCATCCTAGACCTCAGGGTCTGAAAGCGCTGCTCAAACTGGATACTGGATGTTTCAGAGTATTTGTATACTTTTAGATAAACCCAGACTTCATAGAACAAATATGTAGGAAATGAAGCTACAGTAAACTATTTATGCTGCAGAATGTTCTGATCAAGATCTGTCTTATTTTTTATTTCAGTTATCTGACAGTATCAAGATTGTGGATCTTCAGAAGTCTCAAAATCAAGTTTTTCTGAAGCTTCAGTCAAAAGGGTTGAAAGGAGGAGGTATGAAAAATACTTGTCTCTGTTTACAAACTGGAAGGTCAAAGCGTTTTCTAACACAGTCTGGAGTTAATTGAAATTATTGTCTTCTTTAAATGGGAAGCAATTATTTTTCTTGTAAGTCCTAGGTATCCCTTCACTTGTTCTTTTCATTCTCCTCCAGGAAAATTAATCTTCTTTTTGTAAGTGCCTTGGTGTTTAATTTTTTCTTTGTAATTTCATGTGTAGAAATTAGAATATTGCTGTCCTTTAGAATCACTAAAACTTGCCTTGCAGTAGCATTCATAGCTGCCTTGTCTCATATAAAATAAGCTGAATAGTTGTATTTAATTCAGATACTGAAAAGATATCTTTTCAGTAACCACTGTGTGGAAAACTATACCATCGGTAAAAAGCTTTTGATTTCTTCTGATTTTATTTGTTTGTTTGTTTTTCTTCTGATTCTGTATGTTTAGTTACATTTTTATTAGAAAAACTGCAGGTATATCTGTTTGTATGGTATCTTGAATTAGGTTATGATACCTGAATATCTTCAGAAATGGTTTAATTAAAATCTGTAATTATTATGTTACTGATTGCTAGCATTAATATTCTTTTAAAAATAACTTTATTATAAGGGAATGAAATAAATGCTAATGGGATGGTAGGATGAAGAAGGAAAACCTTCTTTTCATGCAGGTATTTTATTTGGTGTCACAAAATGTTGTATTTCTTAGTCTATGTAAGTCGTGAGTGTACTGGCTGATAGTTTTCTAGTGACAGACAGAAGTGAAGCGTTTGTATATTAGCCAGAAGTTCACGTTCACATTCTCCGGAACCTGCAGTGGTTAGTAAACCTCTATGGAAATGGACGGCATGGTTCTATGATATCAAACGTTTTTCATTCTCTCATTCTTGACTATTTGCTCTGATAATTTTTTACTGTATGTAGGCTGTGATAGACTAAATAAAAAGTTTTTTTCGTCTCTAATTTTTTGGGGTGGGTTTTTTTTTTTGTTTTGTTTTTTCAATGCAAGTATATGGAGAAGATAGTGTAGTAGCCCTAAGAAATCTTTCATGTGAAAGAAACTGTTGCTGGTTTTTGTGCCTAGGAATGGAGTATTTGGCTGGGAGATTTTCTTAAAGATACCGCTCTAAGCAGTCCATGTCTAGATAAAGCACTTAACTTTTTCTAGCCCACAACTCTGACGTAAGTCAATCTAAAAGTTAGTACCAGCGTTTTGTGTTCATTCTGGAGTCTTTCAGTTCTGAGATTTTTTCTTACAGCAGGTGAATCACGGAAGGCCCTGAATTTCTAACTTCAGGAAGTGCATGGTCAGTAGAGCCAAGCACATTGGTTGCTGAAGTACTCTGAAGATCACCCATGTCACCTCTGTGTTCATGCATCACTGGTGTCTATCAAATAATGCATAATCTTTTCATATGATCACAGAATAATTCATGTTGGAAGGGACATCAGGAGGTCTCTACTCCAACCTTCTGCTCAAAGCAGGGTCAGCTCTGAGGTCAGACCAGGTTGCTCAAGGGTTGATCTGGTCCAGATTGGAAAGCCTCCAAGGATGGAGACTGCATAGGCTCTCTGTGCTCCTCTTCTGATGCTTGACTGTCCTTATTGTGGAAAAACTTTCTCCTTCAGATTTGTGAAACCAGTTTTGTGTTAAATATGGCCAGCTGTAATACTCAAGAAAAATCAGTTCAGCCTTTGATAGGCTGCAGTAAGTCATGATCTCAGGATAGAGTAATTTTTGTGACATACATAGAGCAGCTCTGCTCTTAGATGTCTGTCTTCAGTTCTGTCACTTAAAAAGTTACTTGTCTGTTTTTGTGGTTCCCATAGTGAAATGTGGTGTTTAAACACTTCCGCCTGCCTGCCCAAGTTAGACTTAGAGAAGATCGGTTTCTTGATTTTAGAGAATTTCTACTAAGAAAAGAAACACCCAAACTTTCCTACTACTGATCAGTTCACCTTATTTTGGAAGTTTATATATTGCATGTTGACTTTCATATACTTCTATATACTGTAAAAGTAATAACAAAAGTTATAAAATACTTTCCACACTTTCAGCTGTGAGTTGCAATTTCTTGTTTTATTGTTTTTTTTTTTTTTTTCCCATTGATGCTATTAAGTTACCTTAAAGAGTGGTACAAAAATTCCATAAAGACAAGGAAATGTTTGATATTTTTACTTGATGTTTTCTCAGCAAATAGATCTCTCTTATCTATCCCTTTTTCCACATTGCTGAGGATTCTGCGTGGGGTTTTTGTCTGATGTTTTATTCTGTAATATATATATTGTGTGTGTGTGTGTTTGAATCTGTGTACTTCATAAACATACATATATGCAAAAGGAAGTGGAGACAGAGAGAATAATTACTTTATTAATAACTTTAAAGGGAAATGATAGATGGGGCATCAATAGAGTCTGTTTTCCTTGTGGGGATTGCATCATTAATATTTGTTTAAAGCACGTGTTTTAGAGGTTTGGGTTTAGGGAGCTGCTCTTTCTTCTCAGACTGGAGTTTGAATTGAAGAGTTTCATTCTGTGATAGATGCTTTCTCTTAGAGCAGAACTTAATAACGCTTGGTAGTACCTTTCTGAGACTCTTCTCCCTCCTGTGCTAAGCCCAGGTAACACCAAAGCTGGCACCAGGCCCAGCGCCACGATTCGCCAGAACAGGAAGTGTACGCTAGAGTCGAACCATACTGTGCCTGTGTGTAGCTGTCAGCAGGGATCATCGCTGGCTATAAAAAAGTCACAGCCACTGCTGCTGTGGGATACTGTCCTGCTGCTTATAAAGTAGTAGTCCTTTGGAAGTTGCTGTATTTGAATATCCAGTAGTTCGAGTTGGGGTATAACTGATACAAAGACTTAGTCCTCAAATTTATTTTTTCTACATATGAAACAGCATGTTGATATTAACATCAAGACTGATATTTTATTTTTTTAATAAAAAGATTTATAACGTATTTTTACAGTTGATTTTGGAAAGACAAGATTTTACAGTACCAGGCCTTGAGTTAATTTAAAAAAAAATTTCTGAATTCCCGGTAATTGTTTAGTATTTTTTTTTTAATCTGAAATTAAGTGCGTAGTAGCATAATACACAGATTGGTTTTTTTGTTTGTTTGTGTTTAGGTCGTTTTGGACAAACAACTCCACCACTTGTTGATTTTCTTAAGGATATTTTAAGAAGATACCCAGAAGGAGGACAGATTCTTAAGGTATACAGCAAATGATATTTTTAGCAGTCATTTAATATGCATGACATAATACCATTAGTTTAACACTTTCCAGCAATGCTTGCAGTTGTTGTACCTCATTAGATATTCATTCTAGTACAGTAGATACATTTCCATTTCTGTGGACAAGGCAAAGTGAGTTGTGGACTTGTGGGGGGTTTTTTTGTGTTTAATGTCTCAGAGTTTGCTTGTTACAGATGCCACTGTAATTAATTAAAAAAATGAAGATAAAATGCAGATGTTATAATTAAATTGGAGACTTCATGATGTACTTTATGTGAGTGAGCTATCTAAAACATTTATTTTGCGTATTACTTTGTTGTTCATCTCTGCTATAAGCTATGGTAAAACCACATAATAGCATATAAAATTTTTTAGAAGGGATTATCTTACAAGATTGGGATAAACTGGAGACTTTACAAGATTTTGCTGTGGAATTTCTTGGTAGCTAAATATATTTTCCTCAGTGAACTATGTCAGTGTCACAAAGTTCCGTCATTAGATTAAGAACACTTTTAAGATGGGAATCTTTGAGTGGCTTTTTTTCTATAGAGTGATAAGAATAACAAATCCATCAGTTTTTGTATGGGCTGAAAAACATTTTTAGTCGAGACATTAGTTCTCGTAACAAAAGAATGTCACAGGATTTTCTGAACTGAGGTTAGCGTTCTTTATGGTGTTTTATCATTGGTCCAGGAGACTTCAAAGTATGCAACAGTAGGGCATGTTATGTCGTGATGCTCCACGTTTGAATGTTGAATGTTACATGTACAAGCCTGACAATGGAAATGACAACATTGATTTAAGCACTAAAAAATCTTTCAGTAAATAGGATGGTGAACTGGTAGAGTGGAGTTCACCTCACCTTACTTTAGACATGGCTGGAACCACCTGTCCTGTGAAGATGGGCTGAGAGAGTTGGGCTTGTTCAGGCTGGAGAAGAGAAGGCTCTGGGGAGACCTTATTGTGGCCTTTCAACATACAAAGGGGGCTTATAAGAAAGATGGAGAGAAACTTTATACCAAGGCCTGCAGTGACAGGGCAAGGGGCAATGGTTTTAAGCTGAAAGAGGGTAGGTTTAGATTGGATGTAAGGAAGAATTTTTTAGGATGAGAGTGGTGAGACACTGGAACAGGTTGCTCAGAGAAGTTGTGGATGCCCCATCCCTGGAAGTGTTCAAAGTCAGGTTGGATGGAGCTTTTGAGCAACCTGGTCTAGCGACAGATGTCCTTGCCCGTGGCAGGAGGGTTGGACTAGATGATCTTTAAAGGTCCCTTCCAACCCAAACCATTTTATGATTCTATGATCTGAAAAAATACAGATCATTCTAAATTGGTCAAGTCCTGCAAGGGGAAAGACAGGTACCTGTAGAAGATGATTTGTCTCATTTCTCATAGCTTCCTGTGCTAACGTCTGCAAGTGCCAGTTTGATTTTTTTTTTTTTTTTTTTTTTTTTTTTAAAGAGCATCTGGGGTGATTAGTTCATAATTGGATGTTAAACTTCTTATCCAGAATGCTTCATCACACAGATCTTAGGAGATTCATTTCCTTAGTATATGGGAATACTTGGTTCTAACTAATGGGATTTGGTACAGATGTATGTATATATCTATATAAAACACACAAATACAAATGGTAACATATGGTGACAGTTCGTGCTGTCACTTGGAAGGTTTTCCTTGCAACAGTGGAACTAGAAGTTGATTTTTTTTTAGTGTGAATGCTTAAGAGAAGCATATCTTCAATTGTTCTGGCAAACTGCATCCTAGATATGTTCTGAGCAGTGTGTGCTCGTAGGATGAGTGCTTTACATTGTTACTATTTCCCAGATTTATTCTTTTAGAAGAAGAATGCATGTTTTTTGGAATTAAATACTTCATGGAGATTCTTTAAAAAATTGTTATGCTGAACTGTGGCTGTATTTCTTGCTGTCTCGTCGTGCTTCAAAATTATGTAGAAGTGACAATATAAACAATATATTTTGGTTACTTGCGTGATATGCCTTATAGACTGAACATACTGTCACAAAGTGAAAAACGCAAGTTTTGAAACCAGATAACAATGAGCTTATTTTGCTGTCAACAGTATATTAGAATGCAACCTAATCTGAAATATCTGATGGTAGTTGATGCATTTTTTTAAGTAAAGATTCATCTTGCTAGCAAAACTTTTATTTTTATGCAGAATTGAATGAAATTTATGTTGTATGAATACATTGGATGTGATGTGATATACCTACATAGCTTTTCAATTCAGATGATATATATATATAATGCTATTGATGTAAATGGGACTGGATTAGGCATATTTTATTAAAGGTAGTGTTTACAGAACTAGTTTATTGACACTTTAGTTATTGGAGTTTTCCATAGCTCTCACCACTACTACTACTACTATTTAACACATACGCAATCGTAATGTAAGCCTCTTTCTAGTCTATGACCTTCATTCAACAGGTGAGCTCTGTTGGCTCATGATTTACAGAGTTACTGGTCAGGACTGTTTTGCAGACCTTTGCTGAAGGCGTGTTAGAAGTGAGCACCGTGGCTCTTGAACAGTTGGTTCATACTGTGAAATGTTAAACAGAATTGAGTTGATGTAAAGGAGAGTGCTCTGTATTGCCCTTTTGTGACTTGTTGCCTCACTGTTGTCTTGCAGCTGTTGTGTGGGTTTAACAGTAAACTTTAATTTTCTTTTTTTAATTTTTTGTTTTCTTCTGCCATCTTGCATTGTTTTGAAACTTGCACAACTGATTTGGGATAATATAGTTATAGTAGTAACAGTTTAGTAGCTTATTTCTAAACTTTATAAATACTGCTTGTGCGTGGTATTTGGGCTTCAAATTCAAATCACTTTTATAGTATTTGAATATTCCTTTTATAATGATGACTATTTTCATTGAGGTAGACTGGATAAAATTGTTTTGGTTGAAAAGTATGAAAACAATTACACTTGAGACAATTGCTTATTGTTTTCCACTGTTTAAGTTGGAAAGCCGTTGCTAGAATATGTACAACATTACTGCATTATACTTTGGTTTTGTTTGGTTTTTTGCTGTCTCAGGAACTGATACAGAATGCAGAAGATGCTGGTGCCACGGAGGTTAGGTTTTTATATGATGAAACTCAGCATGGAACAGAAACTCTATGGTCAAAGGACATGGCACAATATCAGGGTAAATATAATTTTTATTAGTTTTGGCCATTATTCTTCAATATGCGTGTGGTTCTGTGTTTTTCTCCTTGCTGTATGGAGATGACTCCATTGCTACTTCCACCTTACTAGGTACCTACTTTGTCTGTGTTCTAATGGTGATAATTCTATTCCAAAGCCAGTGTTTGGTATTGACAGCTTTACACTGTCTTCTTGCAGGTTGTCAGTCACAGCTTTCCAACTGCTTCCAGTTAATGTTGTTTCAGAAAGTCTTCACGTTCTGCTTTATTCTAAGTGACTCCTCCCAGGATGACTGTGTATCCTGTGGTTTATTTCCCTGGGTTCACTTGGTATCCCAAAATACAAGAAAGGATTTCTAGTAGAGCAAGTAAACAATTTTAAGATTTAATAAGTAAGACCTAGGATAAAAGAATGTTTGGGGTATTAGACAATCATTTTCAGATTTTCTATGTATTAACCTCTACCTTTTGAGAGGTATCTCCAGTTCTTAATGTAAAGATGACCCTAGCCCCTTACATTTCAGCACTCTCCAGGCAGTTCTGTTTTCTTCGCCATCTCTTATTCTCTCACTCTAATACCAAACTTTGCTTCATGCTGCCTCTATACTGCAAATGTAGTTTCTTGTAACTTTAAGGTTTTTACATCATCTAATGCGACTTTGTGTGACAGAGGTCAGTTATGTATTTACCAAACAAATTAGTTTGCATAATCATCCCAAAAGGCATTCAGTTGTGATTTGAAGATTTCAGTGATGAATGATCCACTAGTTCTTGTTTCTAGGTTTTTTTTTTTTCAGTTGTTCATCAGTCTCATTCTGTCTTCTAATTTGAATTTGTCTTACTTTCTAGACACAGGTTATTGTTATATCTTGCCATGTATTCCTTTCCAGTGGAGGTATTAATAGACTGTGGTTAGTACATCTTTCAAACATCTTTTTGATAGACTGAACAGATTGAGTTTAAGCCTTGCGCCATAGGACGCTTCTTTCAGAAGTCTTGTTGTTTTCTGCTTTCTGTTCAGTTTTTCAGAATCATTCTTTTAAAATGTGGACACCAGAACTAGATACCACATCAGAATATAAATCTCTTAAGTACCATGTACAGACATAAATCCATCTTCTTGCTTCTGTTTTTGCTGCTACTCTATACCTCCCTTTCATCACCAAGCATAATTTGATGTTGGCTTGAGTCATAGCTTCCCCATTAAATTTGCACATGCATACTTTAAAGAAATACTTTCTCAGTTCTGTAAGTTCATTTCCTAGATTTTAACAGTAAATACTTTTCTTCTGTCATCTTTTTAACACTTGCCTATTTATTATAGGGCCAGCATTTTATGCATACAATGATGCAGTTTTCACCCCTGAGGACTGGCATGGTATACAGGAAATAGCAAGAAGCAGGAAGAAAGATGATCCCCTGAAAGTTGGAAGATTTGGAATTGGCTTTAATTCAGTTTATCATATAACAGGTACTGTCAGTAGATATTTTAAGATGTAAATGTTGTCGTTTTAAATGGTTTAATTATTTTAGATATTCATCAAACATTTAATATTTTCTCTATAGTGCATTTTTAAATTAGATCCTTGGCTAAGTTTCCTTAAGAAGTGTTCATATTTTTTGAAAATTCTATAAGGTATCCTTTGGATTTTGAAGGTTTTGGGCAGAGATTTGTTTCTTCTAGTAACATCATTATGTACTTAGTCCCTTATATTGAAATGAACATTCCTTTACACTGTTATTTCAGTTAGGCACTGCTGTTCATACTATAGAGTCCCATAATACAGGGTAGATATGCAAGTAGAAGTGTGAAAGTTTAGACCAGACTGAAACTTCTGTGCAGGTTCTTTGCATAATAAGCAGTGATTTTTATTTCATGCTAGAAAGGATATGCCATAATAGAGGTATATGTACATTTACATTTGAGAGAGATAATATTACCAGCGTGTGAAACAGTATGTACTCAGTCTTGAAACCTGTTATTCTGGTAAAATGTACTGCTATACAGAAGCAGCATATAGCGTAAATAGTGCTTACAGTCTACATAGTAATTATAATAGTACAGACTAAGAGGCAGATTTTTGCTGAAGTAACATTTTTAACTTGTGAAGTGAGTTTGTAAGATACAGGATGTTATTTCATAATATTTTACCTAGTAGAGCATGAATAAAAGCTTAGTTAATACATCTAGTGGTTTGATAATTCTGGAAATTTATGCTTTTAAATGTCCAAGATTACTGTTTGCAAGCCTTCAAGATCTGCAAATTATGAATGTAATAGAATACATCTTTGGTAAATTAAATTGTTTTGTTTCATTTTCTGAGAATATTGGAAAGATAAAAGTATAGCATTGAAAAAAATCATAGTTTTTGTTGCTCACTGTTTGCTAAAATTCAAATAGTTGAGTGACTGTTTATAGATTTAATTGCAGAATAGGGATGTGCTTGTTTCTTCCTGTCAATAAGCACTGAATTATATGTTATCAGAATTACAGAATCATAGAATTGTTTAGGTTGGAAAAGACCATTAAGATCGTCGAGTCCAACCATTAACCTAGCACTGCCAAGTCCATCACTAAACCATGTCCCTAAGTGCCTCATCTACACGTCTTTTAAATACCTCCAGGGATGGTGACTCAGCCGCTTCCCTGGGCATTATACTGGGTTCATTGCAGTTTTATAACATTTGTTTTTCTTGCCCTTTGAAAATGTGTTCCTTAAGACTGTATTTTTAAAATATGTTGGTTTAGGATTATTAATAGTTGTTTTTTTATGTATACAGATGTCCCTAGTATTTTCAGTGGTGACCAGATTGGAATGCTTGATCCCCATCAGACCCTTTTTGGACCTCATGAATCAGGCCAGTGTTGGAATCTAAAAGAAGATAGCAAGGAAATCAATGAGCTTACAGACCAGTTTGCACCATTCATTGGTGTATTCGGCAGCACTAAGGAAACCTTTAAGAATGGAAACTTCCCTGGTACCTTTTTTCGTTTCCCACTTCGTCTGCAGCCTTCCCAACTGAGCAGCAATGTTTATGACAAACAGAAGGTTTTGGAGCTGTTTGAATCCTTCAGAGCAGATGCAGATACAGTGTTGCTCTTCTTGAAGAGTGTTCAGGATGTTTCATTGCATGTTAGGGAAGCTGATGGAACTGAGAGGCTGATTTTTAGAGTGACCGCTAGTGAGAATAAGGCCTTGAAGCATGAAAGACCCAATTCTATCAAAATCTTAGGAACTGCAATAAATCAGTATTGTAAGGGCGTTCCAAGCAATAGCATAACATGTGTGACATACCATGTAAATATAGTTGTAGAAGATGAGAGTGTTAAGGACGCACAGAAAACATCTTGGTTAGTATGTAATTGTGTAGGTGGTCGAGGAATGTGTACTGAACTGGATTGTTTAGCTGATGACTTGAAATTTGTTCCTACTATTGGAATAGCCGTGTCTTTATCGACCAATGGGGATGAAAAAGGAGCTGTAGCAGATTTTTCAGGAAGAACATTTTGTTTTCTGCCTTTGCCTCCGGGTGAAGAAAGCAAAACTGGACTCCCAGTTCACGTTAGTGGTTTCTTTGGTCTCACAGACAATAGGAGGAGTATCAAGTGGCGAGAGCTGGATCAGTGGAGAGATCCAGCAGCTCTGTGGAATGATCTTCTTGTGGTAAATATAGTGCCAAAGGCATATACCACCCTTATTTTGGAAGCTATCAAACGAATGGAGACCGAGAAGAATTCGGATTTTCCATTGTCAGCTGAAAGAATTTATAGGTTGTGGCCTGATGAGAACAAAATCAGGGTACCCTGGAAACCAATTGTAGTACCTCTCTTTAAAGAGCTGCTCCAGCATACGGTTATTTACTCAGTGAGTAATCAGTGGATAAAGGTGGAACAGGTACACTTTTCTGAAATGGATGAGAGTTTGGAGTACACACAGTCTGTTCTCAACTACCTCCAGAATTCAGGGAAGCAGATTGCCAAGGTACCAGCAAATATTGCTAGTGCAGTGCATCTTACTATTTCTACTGCTAAAGCTGTGAAAAAAGTGACTCCTGCTGTAGTACGGCAAGTACTAAGGAAATCTGGACACAGTGGACCTGCTGAAGAAAAGCTTCATCTTTTAGAATTTGTGCTTTCTGATGGAGTCTACAGTGAACTGATTGGATTGGAGCTTTTGCCATTGCAGAATGGAAATTTTATTCCTTTTTCCTCATCTGTGTCAGAACAGGATGTAGTTTACATAACCTCAGAAGAATATCCCAGGTATACTTAATATTTTAAATACTTGTTTTTTAGTTTAAATGTTAAAACAGAGCTTCAGACTGTTGTTTGCTTATCAGCAAACAAGATGATATGCAGTAGCCTGTAATGTAATAAAATAATGTGTAGATAGAACTCAGTTTTCTGTATATATGTACATGTTTGTATGCATATGTCTCATTTGAAAAGTTTGACAGCTACTTGCCATTATAACTTTATAATCATGTGATCTAGGCTTTAGGGGAATGCCTCAGGATATATTTCAAATTAGCTTTCTTCTGAGAATTATAAATAGGAGGAGGTTAGAAACATGCATACTAGGAAGTACATTAAATTAGGTAATGATAAAAGCTTTTATTAAACTTAAAGCTTGAGATTACTTCAGGCTTTTTTGTTTGTTTTTGGGGGGGTTGGGGTGTGGTGTGTTTTGGTGGTGTGTTTTTGTTTGGTGTTTTTTTTTTTACACAACACACTTTCAGTGAAGGGCTTAGTACTAAACCGTTACTGGCTTCAGGAAGTAAGCAGATACTACCATGGAAAGGAATGGGCTTGTCTTACACATCTGCTCTCCCTTTGTTCTTTCCAGTCCGTCTCCAATTAATTTTTTTTCCTTGCTTATTTCCCACCTCCATCAATGTTCCAATTTGGTTCACATTTCATCTGCCAAAAAATCTTGCACTGACACTGGGGAGGGGATAGCAAAGAGCAGGCTAGCGGGAATAAGTGCCCTTGGGGTCACTGGGGGGAAAACATGACTACTGCTTTTTATGTCTGTACTGGATTATGCATGTATAAAAGATCTGTTAAATCTGGACCCTTCTCCAAGTAATCTCTTAAGAGGTACTGCTTGAAGTCACTCAGACACACCAGATGTCTTACCTGTAGCTATTCCTCCTTATGAAGTGTTACCCATACGTATGTTCACAACCACCTCTCCTTCTCCTTTCCCTCAGAGTTCCACTAATTTTCAGATCCTCAGCTTGAGAGAATGTGACATTTGGCATGTACTTTGCTGCTTTTACTGCCCAATGGACTGTTTATAAGGGAAGTAGAGGTGGGTTGGAGTGTGCCGATATAAATATTATTAAGGTAAAAAGTGCTCCAAGTAAGGTCCTTACGTAAATTGTGGTTTGAATATATGTATAGACAACACACCTTCAACAAAAGCAATTGGATGCAGGTAACCGGTATTCTCATGTTGCTTGAGAGGAGTTTGCTTTTTTCAGGTCTGCTGCTTTTCTATTATTTTCTAAAACCATAATCTTTCTTGTTCTAGACAATTCAGGTGATTTATCAGGGGATTAACACTACTCAGAGCCTATGATTCTAGTGTCTTCTTTTAAAAAAAAAAAAAAAAAAAAATTTCTCTAGCATCTGTTGTGAGATGATTTATCTTTTGCTATTCTTTCACTTTGTTTCTCCTTCCAAAAGTTAAGCCAGTATACTAATGCAGAAAACATTCGCATGATGAGACTAACAAATTTTCCTTACAGCCCTGCTTCAGAATAGCCATAAGATAGTGTTTTTGGAAATTAATGATACCACTGTATCTTACTCAGTTCATGTTCTGCTATTAATGGACTTAGTTTGTATCAGTAAAACTGATACAAAAGCATGTTATACCAGGCATAAATCTACTTGCTAGCTATGATAATACAGAAGTTTGAAACAGTAATGCTTTATTTGCCTCTATTCTTGCTTACAGTAATTATTTTTAATTCTGATGTTATAAATATGATAAATGACTTATGCTAGATGTTTTAAAACACTTTCAACTTAAGAATTTGGCTCTTTGCTTAGTCAAATTTGGAGCTGGCTTGAGAAGCTGAAATAAGCTTTTAGGAATTTCTCTCTGTTAACATCTGTGGAAGAACAAGAAAGATTCTGTGTTGGTTTATGTACAATTGACATACCTGCTGTCAGAATTAAACTGTATCGTTATTTTTTTATTTCAGGAAGACCAAAGACCTAAAAAACTATTTAGTTTTAAGTACTAACATAAAGGAAGGGGAGGGAAGACCAGGATGAGACTGACTCTTGGCTACAATAGTCTTAACCACTGTCTGCAGATCTTTTGGAATCCATAGATCTGTGTGAAGTCCTAGAATTGCATGTTGTATTTTTTGTATGCTTTCAAATAGAATCTTTAAGAGACGTAGAATAGTAGGTGCTATTTCACCTTTTTTTTTTGTTAGAATACAAATAGATGAAAATAATTTTCTAATCCCAGTTTTTCTATCAAGAGAAAACTTCCTTAGACCTGCTTTGAAAAGAAGAGTTGTTGGAAAAATTAGTTTCTTACTGTTGTCTGTTTCTGAATGTATGATTTTCTCATTTGTAAGAAAACGCCCACTGAAAGCCCTATTCCACATATGTAAGCGGTTGCTTTGCCATCTTACCATGATGATTACCATGCTGGTGGTTTCTGTGCAACAACAACAAATTAGATGCTTTGCTAAAGTGTGTTTTGGGTTTTTTGTTTGTTTTAGATCACTCTTTCCTGGCCTGGAAGGAAGGTTACTTTCTGATGACCTGAAGCCTGAGGTTCTAGCTGCTTTGAAAGAAGCTGCCAAAAGCCGAGGTAATATGTCTTTTGTATTCTCAAAGAGTGAAACAGATTGCTAATGGTTGAACAGACTAGTTCTAAACCCAAGTTTAAAGCAATGTCATTTTTGAAATTGAGTCCACATAAATAAGTTGGTCATCTAAAAAAACCCAATTTAATATATGATAGACTACGTTGTTTGAATGGGAAATAACATAAATGAAAATTATAAATGAACAAAAAGGCAGAGGCAAGGGAAGAAGGATGAAAATTTACAATAAAAGAAAAGATAGTCACTTAGTAAAGCATGTATTCAAGGTTCAGTAATTTTCTGCAAATAGTATTCCTCCACTTAAGACAGCCTGAATTCTATTTTGCATTTGAGGTGTCTGCATATGCAATTGCTATGTCATGGTTTTGGTGTTGTGGATCATCTCTTATCTCACAATTGCAAGTGATCACATCAGTACATTTTTATAAAACCAGATGAAACCAGCTTAAGCATCTAGCCTCAAGCATACTGTAGATCATATAGTTTCATCAAGTGTTTCCTGAGTCTTAGTTCATAGCTTATGGTTGTGTCAATGTGGACCTACTGAAGTACTTCCAGTCTTGATCAAAAGACTTGGTGAAGAAGTTTGCTGCATCTGTGGATAAGATGTTTCTATGTTTAACTGTCTTCACAGTTAAATTTTTTTTACCTCTTTTTCTGCTTAGAGTTTGTCTATATTTACCTTTCCACCCTTGTGTTTCATTATGCGTTTGATTGGTAAATTTGAAGTCTGAGTCTCAGAAGTCATTTCATGTAAACACAATTTGCAAGCAAGTCGCTCTTCAGCTTATTTTTAAATAGCGTGAGTATATGGTGAGCTATTTTACTCTTCCATGTCTAGAAAACGTGCTTTTCAGAAAAAAATTCTTGTCTCTCGTTTTTTAAAATTGCTCAATTTATCAGAATTCTTTTTTTGACTGAAGACACTAGAACCAGACATAGAATACTATAAATCATTGTCTTGATTTGCTTTTCTTGACCCTTTATCATGGTCTTCAGTCATTCAGTCACAGTCTCTATTTCTTCAGTCTGTGTTCTGACCTTTTTTCCCCCTTCAGTCCTTTATATGTTCTCTGTTTATTATTCTTCCTGTTCAGTTGGAAACCTACTCCTTTCTCCATGGTTTGATCATTGCTTCATTATCAAAAATAATAGAAAAATAAGATAATTCTGAGGCTAAGATGATAAATTCTTAAAGTATGTCAAAGCATCTATGAAAAGATTGAAAGAATTGGAAGTGACTTATTTCACAGAGTAAACAGTGTAAATAGTAAAAGTAATATAAATTGTATAGAAGATATGAAATCAGTGCTGAGACTTTCATTGAATATGAAAAACAGCAAGTCTGAAACTAGTATAAAGAAAAACTTTGTTCTAAAAAGCAGAATTGTCAAAGCCTTATGGGCATTTTATATGATGGATGTTGTCTATTGTTGCAGTAGAATAAGCTTGGTTTTAATTTTTTTTTTTTACTGTTAATTTCCCCCAGTACTGTTTTTAATTTATTTTGTTTTGTTTTAATACAGACTATAAACTGTTGAAACTAGCGACTACTTTAAATTGTGTATCCAAACAGTGAATATTCTTAATCTGGTATAGAATCATAAAGATCAACTGTTCACTGTAGTAGTAATTGCTGGGACTTTAAAAGACCAGAAATATATGGGGATCAAGACAGCCACAGTGAGATTAGATGGATGAAAAATGGCATGGAAGACAGGAATGTTAGCTTTGAAAAATGCCAGTTCCTCGTGATAATACCTTAAATTGACTTTTGAGATGTATTGTCCTAGACAATTTCCTCCAAGTGAATGTCACAAAGCAGTCCGAAACCATGGTTAAATTAAAAAACAGAGCAAAACATCCAAAACAAAATACAGGTTTGACAGACTCTATGCTTGAATACATCTTAAACAGAAAAAGCAAGGGTGACTAAAATGAAAAAAAACCCTATATATTCATGAACCAATCCCTTGCTGAGTTCTTCTAGGACATTCCTTCACTTCCAGACTTGGTCTCTGAGTTGCAACAAAGTCTGTCTAGTCTTTTTAGTTCCTGGGAAGATTTTTTATTCACATTTAAGGTCTTGCTTCTGTCTCTCTTCTTCCTCTGGCAGTTTCTTTGGATGACATTTTTCTAGGGACTTGTTCTTGGTTGGTAGTATGCCTCTCATTGATTAGAAGAACATATTTTTGTAAATGAATATGCCAAGTATAATTCTACTAGAAGATTTAGAAGTGCCTAAGGACTTTCAGATAATCCTTTGCAAGATTGTAGTGGCCTGCTTTTCTCTTCATTCTACCTCCTCCTAAATTATTCTTTGTTCTAAGATTTTGCATAATCTTGAAATACAACTGCAGTACCATAAAAGTTGTACATTATTATAAATAATGAGTATTAGAGGGGGTTTTGGCAGGTTTTGAAACCTTACTTGTAAAGAATTTTACTTATATAGCTGTAGAAATAATATTGGAGAGATTCCTGATACTGTTGCAGAAATAGAAACTTTCTTGTATTATTTCTTTGAGAAGATAGGATGCAGGGTTTTTTATTTTTTTATTGTGTTGTACAAATACAACCAGATCTTTTTTTTTTCTCTCCTAAAATGTGTACTGTATTTTTCTAGTTAATAACTGTTTCCGTATTTAGTGTGTTAATGTGTAACTCATGAGATGTTTTCTAAAAATTGATTTGATTATATTCTAGCCCAACAGCTTCTCTGGGGATTTTCAGGTATGGTTATTAACTGAAGATGTACTGGTTTGGATTGAAGCTTGATACTTGTGTGAATTTGGTGATTAGCTATTCTCATTACCCCAGCTTTCTTGTAAACAAAACTTGCCAAATAGAGCTGCTAAAAGATTACCTACCAAAGATAATTACTAAAAGAGCTCTAAATACAGTTGAGGGGAAAATGCATATTGATGAAGAAAACCTTATAGTTAGGTTACACAGAAATGATCAATATTTTCATTGGTTTATTTGTATTTTTTCCTAATAAATTCCCATGCAGGAAGATTTCCAGTATTTTAAGATCACACGTAGAGATTTAAAAACAGTATTTCTAAAGTTCTGTGCTCAAATGATGGTATTTAAGCTTAGTTTTTAAGTACATTCTTACCCTGCTGGCCCACTGCTACAAGTGTTTTTCACTTTCACAAGGCTGCTGTGTTTACCTGTGTTTTCTGTTCAATAGAACTAACAGACTGCGTAGCTCTGTAGGCATGAAGTGAAAAGAATTTTTTTTTTTTTTTCTGAAGGATGCCTTACTACTGATTTCCAGCAGAGCAGGGACAGTGGATAATATCTTTAATTGGATCATGGCTTTTAAGGAAATGGCAGTGCTACCTAGATGGAAGAAAGATCTGAAATTCAAATAGATGTCTTGCTTCTATTTTTGTCATTGTTTTTGATGTCATTGGGAGGTAGTGGTATTTTTCTATTCTGTATTATTTTCTTACCCCCAGACATTCTGTAGTTTTTAAGTATAAGCTGTCTTAACAATTAAGACATGAGTGTTAACATATATTTCTTTTAGTGAGGGCTTTGTTGATAAGAATAAAAGCATATACATCTAAACATAGTTTCAGCACTCCTTGCACAACTGAGTTTTGTTGCTTGTCAGTTTTAGTGTAAGATCCTCTGCACCTGAGCTGCTCTTTGCTTTATCTAATAAGTAATCTTTCAAATCTGTTTGAATCTTTGCGATTGTAGACAAACAAATAATGGATTAGATTCTTATTTGCTGCTAGGCAAATAAGTACTGTAAAGAATCAACCAAACAAAAAAAATACGTTTGAAGCTTCTACTTTGATTGTAGATCCATAGTTGCTGTGTATGCCTGAGAACTCTTGTGTCAAACTAACAAATGTGATAACATATTGATCATTTTCAAGTTGTTTTTATTTTTATACTAATATGGAATGTATTAGCTTTTCATTAACTCCTAAAAGCAAGGGGAGTTGGTATCTGCAGTTTTGTTTAACAAACAGTTTTTTTCCACAAAAAGAAAAGGCAGGGCACAAGTTTCTGTCTTCTTTTTCTTTTCTCCCCCACCCTCCTAACAACCAAAAGCACTTTGTTATGTAACTCTGCTCTATGATTTTCATGGCTTTGCCCTTTTGCTGTAATTTCAGGAAGGCCATGCACTCAGCTGCAGCTTCTGAACCCAGAAAGATTTGCCCGGCTGATTAAAGAACTTATGAATAGCGTGTGGCCTGGCAGAGACATGGTGGTACAGTGGTATCCAGGCTCGGAAGACAAAAATCACCCATCAGTCTCCTGGCTTAAGATGGTCTGGAAGAACCTATATATACATTTTTCTGATGACTTGAGTGTGTTTGATGACATGCCGCTTATCCCCAAGACACTGCTGGAGGAAAACCAAACATCAATGGAACTGGTTAGATTTAGGAATCCATCACCTATCATTCTGGAAGACGAATCTGAGAGTCAGCTCCCGGAATATTTAGCTGATATTATTCAGAAAGTTGGTGGAGTTGTACTTAAGAAGCTGGATATTTCTATCCAACATCCACTTATAAAAAAATACGTGCATCCACCATTACCAAGTGCTGTTTTACAAATAATGGAAAAAATGTCCTTACAGAAACTATGCAGTCAGGTTGCATCATTCCCGTCAACACATAAAGATGCTCTTAGGGCATTCTTAGCTAGTTTAACTGATGCAAGTGAAAAAGAGAGAAGAATTATTCAGGAATTGCTAATATTTAAAAAAATCGAAAAATCATCCGATGAAAGTGTCCCTGTTTTTACTGGGCTAAAAGGTAGTAAGGTATTACACCACACTGCCAAAATTCCTCCTGGTCTAAGATTTTCTATTCCAATAATTGATAGCAGTGATGAAGCTACCATTCGCTTAGCTAACCTGCTGAAAACAGAACAGCTAAAGAGCACAGATTGCTTGAAGTTTGTTATAGAAGACATAAGAAGTGGTTTTTATTCATATGATGAAACAACACAGATAATGCAGTGGGTTCTTGAAAATCTGACTTTTCTGAAAAATGAGAATACAGATGTGATAGATTGGCTGACATCACTAAAGTTTATTAAGATTTCACAGGAAAAGATAATGTCGGCAAATGAACTCTTTGATCCTGAAGTAGAACTTCTGCAAAATTTGTTTTATGCTGAGGAGGAAATTTGCTTCCCCCCTGTTATTTTTACATCTTCAGATATTCTTCATTCATTGAGACAAATAGGCTTAAAAAATGAGGCCAGTCTTGAGGAAAGTGATATTATGAGAGTAGCAAATAAAATTGAAAGTTTGCATGCTAACTCTGACACCAATCATGATTTACTGTTAAGAAAAGCTAGAACTCTCTTGATGATTTTGAACAAAAACCATACGCTGCTTCACTCATTTGAAACAAAAGCTGCACTGAAGAAAATAAAATGGATTCCCGCATGTAAGGAAAGACCTCCAAATTATCCAGGATCCTTAGTTTGGAAAGGAGATCACTGTAATCTGTGTTCGCCACCAGAAATGTGTGATATATCTCATGCAATTTTAGTTGGTTCCTCAGTTCCTCTTGTGGAAAATGTGCTGTTGGATATAGAAAAAGCACTTGGCATCCCCACCAAGCCCAGCATAAAAGCAGTATTAAAACATTTCAAGGTGGTGGTTGATTGGCACAGTTCTAAAGCCTTCAGTGATGAGGACTATTATCAATTTCAGCATATCTTGCTTGAGATTTATGGATTTATGCATGATCATTTAGAAGAAGGCAAAGAAGCTTTTAAAGCCCTGAAATTTCCCTGGGTTTGGACAGGTAAAACATTTTGTTCCCTCACACAAGCAGTAATAAAGTCAGTACCTGATCTCGATCTCCAACCTTACCTACATTATGTGCCAAAAACTATGGCAAAGTTTCACCAGTTGTTTAAATGTTGTGGTTCAATTGAGCATTTAACACCAGACCATGTTTCTATGGTCATTCAGAAAATATATCTAAAAAGTGAGCAGCCTCTCTCGGAACAAGAGAGTAAACAAAATCTTCACATTATGTTGAGCATCATAAGATGGCTGTACAGCAATCAGATTCCTGCAAGTCTGCATACGCCCATGCCACTGTACAGTGGCAAACTTCCTTATAAACTTGCAATGAGGCCGATTCATGAGTGCTGTTACTGTGATATCAAAGTTGATGACTTAAACGATTTGCTTGAAGATTCTGTTGAACCAATAATTTTGGTGCATGAGGACATACCAATGAAAACTGCTGAGTGGTTAAATGTCCCGTGCCTTAGCACAAGATTGATTAATCCAGAAAATATGGGATTTGAGCAATCTGGGCAAAGAGAGCCTCTGACTGTAAGAATTAAAAACATTTTGGAAGAATACCCTTCTATTTCAGATATCTTTAAAGAGCTTCTTCAAAATGCTGATGATGCTAATGCAACAGAATGTAATTTCCTGATTGACATGAGAAGAAATATGGATATAAGAGAGAATCTTCTGGATCCAGGAATGGCAGCATGTCATGGACCGGCTTTGTGGTCATTCAACAATTCTGAATTTTCTGACTCCGATTTCCTAAATATAACTCGATTAGGAGAGTCTTTAAAAAGGAGTGAAGTTGACAAAGTAGGAAAATTTGGACTGGGGTTCAATTCTGTTTATCATATCACTGATGTTCCTATTATTTTGAGCCGGGAGTTCATGATTATGTTTGATCCAAATGTTAACCATATCAGTAAGCATATTAGAGATAAATCTAACCCTGGGATCAAAATCAACTGGAGTAAACAACAGAAGAGGCTGCGAAAATTTCCCAATCAGTTTAAGCCATTTATAGGAGTTTTCGGTTGCCAGCTACCACTGACTGTAGAATCTCCTTACAGCTACAAAGGAACACTTTTCAGGCTGTCCTTCAGAACTCAGCAGGAAGCTAAAGTGAGTGAAGTCAGCAGTGCATGTTACAATACAGCAGACATTTACTCTCTTGTGGATGAATTTAGCATTTGTGGTCATAGACTGATAATATTTGCTCAGAGTGTAAATTCAATGGTTTTGAAATACTTGAAAATTGAGGCAGATGATCCTGGGGCGGCACAAGATGTTGTCACTATCAAAAAAAATATGTGTTCTTCTAAAGCCTTGATTGCACCAAATGTAAGTGTGTTAAAGGAAGCGGCTAAACTCATGAAGGTCTGCAGCAGCAGTAGTAAAAAGCTTCCCACTGAAACACCAAAGTCCTCGTGTATCTTACAGATAGTAGTAGAAGAATTTCACCATGTATTTAGGCGGATCGCTGATTTACAGTCTCCACTTTTCAGAGGTACGGAAGATGATCCAGCTTCTTTCTTTGAAATGGCTAAATCAGGACAGATAAAAAGATCAGCTGATGAATTGTCACAGAAAACAGTAGATTCAACAACATGGCTTATATGTTCTTGCATGGACACTGGAGATGCTTTAAAATTTTCATTACATGAAAGTGGACGAAGACTAGGTCTTGTTCCCTGTGGTGGAGTAGGAGTGTTGCTGTCTGAAACCCAGGATCAAAAGTGGATTGTGAAACCTAATTGCAACAACATAGGTGAAGTATTCTGCTATTTACCTCTACGAATAAAAACAGGCTTACCTCTTCATATAAATGGCTGCTTTGCAGTTACTTCAAATCGGAAAGAGATCTGGAAAACAGACACGAAAGGAAGATGGAATACAGTATTCATGAGGCATGTTATTGTAAAAGCCTACATAGAAGCACTTTGTGTTCTACGTGACATGGCAATCAATGGCGAGCTAGTTGACTACAGTTACTGTGCAGTGTGGCCAGATCCTGATTCAGTTCATGATGATTTTTCTGTTATTTGTCAAGGGTTTTATGAAGACATAGCTCATATGAAAAGCAAAGAAGGGATCAGAGTGTTTTCCGATGGTTTCTCTTGGGTTTCCATGAAGAATGTAAGGTTTTTAGATGACTCTATACTGAAACGGCCAGATATTGGACCATCAGCCTTTAAGATCTTTCTGAAGTACCTTAAAAAAACTGATTCCAAAAATCTGTGTGCTGTGGATCTCCCATCCTGGGTAAAGACAGGATTTGAAGAAGCAGGATGCAAATACGTATTATTAGAGAACACTTTCTCTGAGAAACAGTTCTTTTCTGAGGTGTTTTTCCCTAATGTTCAGGAGATTGATGCAGAGCTGCGTGATCCTTTGATGCGTTATGTTCTCAATGAAAAAGTTGAGGAGTTCTCAGGAATTCTTCGTGTTACTCCATGTATTCCCTGTTCATTGGATGGACATCCATTAGTTACACCATCAAGACTGATCCATCCTGAAGGAAGAGTTGCAAAGTTATATGATGCTGAAGATGGAAGATTTCCTTATGGCACCACTCAGGATTATCTTAACCCAGTTATTTTGGTTAAACTTGTTCAGTTGGGAATGGCTAAAGATGATATTTTATGGGAGGATCTGATAGAACGTGCAGAGTCAGTAGCTGAAATTAACAAGATTGATCATGCTGCAGCTTGTCTCAGAAGTAGTATCATATTGAGTCTTATTGATGAAAAACTAAAATCTAGGGACCCTAGAGCTAAAGAATTTGCTGTAAAATGTCAAACCATCCCTTTTCTTCCTTTCCTTAGCAAACCAGCAGGCTTCTCACTGCACTGGAAAGGCAATGATTTTCAGCCTGAAGCAATGTTTTCAGCAACTGATCTTTTCACTGCTGATCATCAAGATATAGTTTGCCTAATACAACCAATTCTTAATGAAAATTCCCACTCCTTTAAAGGTTGTGGCGCTTTGTCATTAGCTGTCAAAGAATTTTTGGGTCTGCTGAAGAAACCAGCTGTTAATTTGGTCATAAATCAGTTAGAGGAAGTTGCGAAGTCATTTGATGGAATCACGTTATATCAAGAAAATATCACTAATGCTTGTTACAAATATCTACATGAAGCAATGTTACAGAGTGAATCAACAAAAGCTAGGATAACTGAACAACTGACAAACTGTAGTTTTATTCTGGTTGAGAATGTGTATGTTGATCCAACAAAAGTGTCTTTTCATTTGAATTTTGAAGCAGCACCTTATCTCTATCAGTTGCCTAATAAATATAAAAATAGTTTCCGTGAGCTATTTGAAAGTGTGGGTGTAAGGCAGGCTTTTACAGTTGAAGATTTTGCTGTAGTTCTGGAATTAATAAATCAGGAAAGAGGGACCAAAAAACTAACAGAAGACAACTTTCAGCTTTGCAGGAGAATAGTTAGTGAAGGAATATGGGGCCTCATTAGAGAGAAGAAGCAAGAGTTTTGTGAGAAAAAGTATGGCGAGATTTTGCTACCCGATACTCATCTTGCACTTCTGCCTGCAAAATCTTTGTGTTACAATGACTGTCCATGGATTAAAGTTAAAGACACAACTGTGAAATATTGTCATGGTGATATTCCAAGAGAAGTTGCAGTAAAGCTTGGAGCAATACCAAAACGCCATAAAGCTTTAGAAAGATATGCATCCAATATCTGTTTTACTACCCTTGGAACAGAATTTGGCCAGAAAGAAAAATTGACAAGTAGAATTAAAAGCATTCTTAATGCCTACCCTTCAGAAAAAGAAATGCTGAAAGAGCTCCTTCAGAATGCAGATGATGCAAAAGCTACAGAGATCTGTTTTGTGTTTGATCCTAGACAGCATCCAGCTGATAGAATATTTGATGAGAAATGGGCACCACTTCAAGGACCAGCACTGTGTGTTTATAACAATCAGCCTTTTACAGAAGATGATATTCGAGGAATTCAGAACCTTGGAAAAGGTACAAAAGTAGGAAATCCCTGTAAAACTGGACAATATGGTATAGGTTTCAATTCTGTTTACCACATTACTGATTGCCCTTCTTTCATATCTGGCAATGATATACTTTGTATTTTTGATCCTCATGCTAGATATGCACCAGGTTCAACATCAACAAGTCCTGGCCGCATGTTTAGAGATTTAGATGCAGATTTCAGAACACAGTTCTCAGATGTGCTGGACCTCTACTTAGGAAACCACTTTAAACTGGATAATTGTACAATGTTTAGGTTTCCTCTTCGAAATGGAGAAATGGCGAAAGTATCGGAAATTTCCTCAGTTCCGTGCTCAGATAGAATGGTCCAAAATCTTTTAGATAAACTGCGTACAGATGGAGCAGAACTCTTAATGTTTTTGAACCATATGGAAAAAATTTCTATTTGTGAGATAGAAAAAACAACAGGAGCACTGAATGTGTTGTATTCTGTACAAGGCAAAATCACTGATGGAGACAGACTGAAACGAAAGCAATTCCATGCATCTGTAATTGACAGTGTAACTAAAAAAAAGCAGCTAAGTGAAATACCTGTGCAACAGATTACTTACACCATGGATACTGAAGACTCTGAAGGAAATCTTACAACTTGGTTAATTTGTAACAGGTCAGGCTTTTCTGCCATGGAAAAGGTATCCAAAAGTGTGGTTTCAGCCCACAAGAATGAGGACATTACTCTTTTCCCTCGTGGGGGGGTAGCAGCTTGCATTACTCATAATTACAAAAAACCCCACAGAGCGTTCTGTTTCTTACCGTTATCATTAGAAACCGGATTACCTTTTCATGTGAATGGACACTTTGCTCTGGATTCTGCAAGAAGAAATCTATGGCGTGATGATAATGGTGTTGGAGTAAGGAGTGACTGGAATAGTAGCCTAATGACAGCGCTGATAGCACCGGCCTATGTTGAACTGCTCATTCAGCTGAAGAAACGGTATTTTCCAGGCACTGATCCTACAGTATCAGTGCTGCAAAACACACCTATTCATGTTGTGAAAGACACTTTAAAAAAATTTTTATCCTTTTTTCCAGTTAATAGACTTGATATTCAGCCGGATTGGTATTGTTTAGTGAAAGCAGTTTACAGTTGCATTTATGAAGATTTGAAGCGTCTCTTACCTGTTATGCGAGCTCCAAATATTGATGGTTCTGATTTGCATTCTGCTGTTATCATCACATGGGTTAACATGTCTACTGTGAACAAAGGCAGGCCATTCTTTGACAATTTGCTACAAGATGAATTGCAACATCTCAAAAATACAGAATACAACATCACAACACGGAAGACGGTGGCTGAAAATGTTTACAGACTCAAGCATTTACTCCTAGAAATTGGATTTAATTTGGTATATAACTGTGATGAAACTGCAAATCTTTACCACTGTTTGGTAGATGCAGATATTCCTGTCACCTACGTGACACCTGCTGATGTCCGATTATTTTTGATGACATTTTCTTTTCCAGACTCTAATTGCCACATTGGAAAGTTACCCTGTCGTCTTCAGCAGACAAATTTGAAACTCTTCCATAGTCTCAAACTTCTGGTTGACTACTGTTTTAAAGATGCAGAAGAAAATGAAATCCAAATTGAGGGCTTGCCACTCCTTATTACTCTTGACAATGTTTTGCAAATTTTTGATTCAAAGCGACCCAAGTTCTTAACAACATACCATGAACTGATTCCATCTCGCAAGGATCTCTTTATGAACACATTGTATTTGAGATACAACAATATTTTACTTAGCAGTGAGGTAGCGAAAGTCTTTGATATCAGAAGTTTTGCTGAATTGTTGTCATCTGTGTTGCCTAGAGAATATAAAACTAGAAATTGTATGAAATGGAAGGAAAACTTCGCAAGTGAATCTTGGCTTAAAAATGCTTGGCATTTTATTAGTGAGTCTATAAATATTAAAGAAGAGCAAGAAGATATGCAAGCAAAATTCGATGATGTTGTTGAAACTTTGAAGGACTGGACTTTGCTCCCAGGTGTAAGGTTTACTGTCTCAGCTAATCATCTTGTTGTGCCAGAGTGTGATGTTTTGCTGCCCCTCAGCATTATGCATATAGCTGTTTTTCCAAATGCTCAGAGTGATAAAGTCTTTCATGCTTTAATGAAAACAGGCTGTATTCAGCTGGCATTGAACAAAATTTGCTCCAAAGACAGTGCTTTAGTGCCTCTGTTGTCAGGACGTACAGCAAATATAGATAATCCTTCAAGCATTCTGAAAGCCATACAATATATGGTACAGACATCAACTTTTCGGACTGAAAAGTTAGCAGAAAGTGACTTTGAGGCTCTCTTAATGTACTTCAATTGCAATTTGTGTCATTTAACATCTCAGGATGACATAAAAATTTTAAAGTCTCTTCCATGTTATAAATCAATTAGTGGCCGATACATCAGCATTTCAAAATATGGGACGTGTTACGTCCTCACGAAAAGCATCCCATCAGTAGAAGTAGACAGATGGACACAGTCGACTTCAGCAGCTTTTCTTGAAGAGAAGGTTCATTTGAAAGATTTGTATACTGTGCTTGGCTGTGTCTCTGTGGATGATCTTGAAGTGTACTTGAAACACCTCTTGCCAAAAATCGAAAGTCTGTCTTATGATGCCAAATTAGAACACTTGATCTACTTAAAGAATAGGCTAACTAGCATTGAAGAGACTTCAGAAATGAAAGAACAGCTGTTTGAAAAGCTTGAGAGCATTTTGATCATTCATGATGCAAGCAATAGATTAAAACCTGCAAAATATTTTTATGACAGAACTGTAAAAGTCTTTGAAGTTATGCTTCCTGAAAAATTCTTTATACCTCAAGATTTTTTTAAGAAACTAGAGCAACTTACAAAACCGAAAAATCAAGCTGCGTTCCTTCCATCATGGGTAACTTTTCTACGACATATCGGATTGAAATTCATCATTTCACAGCAACAGTTATTACAGTTTGCTAAGGAGATCAGCATGCGAGCAAATACAGAAAACTGGTCTAAAGAAACACTACAGAATACTGTCGATGTCCTCCTCCATCACATATTTCAAGAAAGAACTGACCTTTTGTCAGGAAATTTTCTGAAAGAACTGTCATTAATTCCTTTTCTGTGCCCTGAACGAGCTCCAGCAGAATTTGTTAGATTTCATCCTCAGTATCAAGAAGTTAACGGGACGCTTCCTCTTATACGATTCAATGGGGCACAGGTGAATCCTAAATTCAAACAGACTGACGTGTTGCAGTTGCTGTGGACTTCGTGTCCCATTCTTCCTGAGAAAGCAACACCTTTAAGCATCAAAGAGCAAGAGGGAAGTAGTCTTGGTGCGCAAGAACAACTTGAGCAAGTTTTAACTATGCTGAACGTTAATTTGGACCCTCCCCTGGACAAAGTTATCAATAACTGCAGGAACATATGCAATATAACAACTTTGGATGAGGACATGGTGAAAACTAGGGCCAAGGTCCTAAGAAGCATTTATGAATTTCTTAGTACAGAGAAAAGGGAATTCCGCTTTCAGCTTCGAGGAGTTTCTTTTGTAATGGTGGAAGAAGGTTGGAAGCTCCTTAAGCCTGAAGAGGTGGTAATAAACCTTGAGTATGAATCCGATTTTAAACCTTATCTTTACAAGCTTCCTTTAGAACTTGGTACTTTCCATCAGTTGTTTAAACATTTGGGTACTGAAGATATAATTTCAACAAAGCAGTATGTTGAAGTTCTGGGTCGCATATTCAAGAACTCGGAAGGAAAGCAATTGGATCCTAATGAAATGCGCACAGTTAAAAGAGTAGTTTCTGGCCTGTTCAAAAGCCTTCAGAATGATTCTGTCAAGGTTAGGAATGACCTTGAGAATATGAGGGATTTTGCCCTTTACCTTCCCAGTCAAGATGGTAGGTTGGTAAAGTCTAGTATCTTAGTTTTTGATGATGCACCCCACTACAAAAGCAGAATCCAAGGTAACATTGGTGTGCAAATGCTTGTTGATCTTAGCCAGTGTTACTTAGGCAAAGACCATGGTTTTCACACTAAACTGATAATGTTATTCCCTCAGAAATTGAGGCCTCGCTTACTTAGCAGTATTCTTGAAGAACAGTTGGATGAAGAGTCTCCCAAAATTTGTCAGTTTGGAGCATTATGTTCTTTGCAGGGAAGGTTACAGTTACTGTTGTCTTCAGAACAATTCATCACAGGACTCATTAGGATTATGAAGCATGAAAATGACAATGCTTTTTTAGCTAATGAAGAAAAAGCAATAAGACTTTGCAAAGCTTTGCGAGAAGGTTTGAAAGTTTCCTGTTTTGAGAAGTTGCAAACAACATTAAGAGTTAAAGGTTTTGCTCCCATTCCCCACAGCAGAAGTGAAACATTTGCTTTCCTGAAGAGATATGGAAATGCAGTAATACTGCTTTACATACAGCATTCTGACAGCAAAGACATAAATTTCCTCTTAGCATTAGCAATGACCTTAAAATCTGCAACTGACAACCTGATTTCTGATACCTCGTATTTAATTGCCATGCTGGGTTGTAATGATATTTACCGGATCAGTGAGAAGCTCGACAGTTTAGGAGTGAAGTATGACTCTTCTGAGCCATCAAAACTTGAACTACCAACACCTGGCACTCCTATACCAGCTGAAATTCACTATACACTTCTTATGGATCCAATGAATGTATTTTATCCTGGTGAATATGTTGGTTACCTTGTAGATGCTGAAGGTGGTGATATATATGGATCATATCAACCAACTTATACCTATGCAATCATTGTACAAGAAGTAGAAAGAGAAGATGATGAAAGTCCCAGTTTTCTAGGGAAGGTTTACCAGATTGATATTGGATATAGTGAATATAAAATAGTGAGCTCTCTTGACTTGTACAAATTTTCAAGACCGGAGGAAAGTTCTCAAAGCAGGGATAGCACACCTTCTACCCCAACCAGTCCTACAGAATTTCCAGCACATGGACCGAGGACAATTCCACCTCTCTTCACTGGTAGAGAGAGCCATAAAACCATGTCCTCAAAACATCACTCTCCCAAAAAGATAAAGTCAAACTCATTGCCAGAAATATTAAGAGAAGTGACATCTGTGATTGAACAGGCTTGGAAGCTTCCAGAATCTGAAAGAAAAAAGATTATTAGGAGGCTGTATCTTAAATGGCACCCAGATAAAAATGCAGAGAATCTTGATATAGCTAATGAAGTTTTCAAACATTTACAGAATGAGATTAACAGGCTAGAAAAACAGGCCTTTATGGATCAAAATATGGACAGAGCCTCAAGAAGACCATTTTCATCCTCTGCTTCTCGATTTCAGTCAGATAAATTTTCATTTCAGAGATTTTATACTTCATGGAATCAAGAAGCAACAAGCCACAAATCTGAAAGGCAACAGTATAAAGAAAAGTGTCCATCTTCCACGGGGCCATCTTACTCGCAACGCTTTTTCGTCCCACCTACATTCAGGTCTGTTGGCAATCCTGTAGAGGCACGTCGATGGCTTAGGCAGGCCCGAGCTAACTTTTCAGCTGCAAGAAATGATCTTCATAAAAACGCCAATGAGTGGGTATGCTTTAAATGCTACCTTGCTACTAAACTAGCCTTGATTGCGGCTGACTATGCTGTGAAGGGCAAATCAGACAAAGACGTAAAACCAGCAGCCCTTGCACAAAAAATAGAGGAATATAGTCAGCAACTTGAAGGGCTTACAAATGATGTTCAGACACTGGAAGCTTACGGAGTAGATAGCTTAAAAACTAGGTATCCCGACTTACTTCCTTTCCCGCAGATTCCTAATGATAGGTTTACTTCAGAAATTGCCATGAGAGTGATGGAATGTACTGCTTGTATCATAATAAAACTTGAAAACTTTATACAACAAAAAGTGTAAGTGATTCGAAGAGGTTAGGGAACTGTTTTGTCAAGAGCTTAGGTGTTTCATGTGACGGGAAACAAATGCGATTGTGCAGATTACTGAACCCCCGAGAGGTTACACATTGCCAAGCAGTTAGAAGCGTAGTGCACAAAGGTGGATGGTACTGAAGTACTTAGAATTGAAATTTATTTAAATGGGATTTTTTTTTTAACTGAGCCTGCTGTATAAGCAAACTGTAAAACACGAATATTTTTTAAAATTTGCAAGGAAACTGAGCTGCAAAAATTAGCTGTATGTACAATATTGTGATTAATTGGCGTATTATTGAACTGCACTTTATATAACCAAAGCTTAGCTTTCTGTTAGATGAAGCCTGTAATTATAACTCCTTGTTAGATTTTATTTCATTTAATACAATGCTTCCAAAATGGTGATGTCAGTTTTCGATGTACTAATCTTAAGACTGGACATACTATGAAATGGGAGGTGGGATGGAAATTAAAATAACTTTGGAGGTATTGCTCCAAAGCATTTCTGTATTCTTTTGTGTTCTGTGGACATTCGTGTCACTCATAGTAATACTCTTATCAGCTGGATCTGATTATAAATTTGCTGTAGCATCACATTGTGAACATTTGAAGGATAGTTTAGTACCTGTGAACTGGTACAGTTATTTTAATGCTGAATAATGATACTTGATTTAACATGCAACTTCATGTCATGCATTGATTGCATTTACTTTATTATAAAATAATTAAATATTTAATTTACTTTTTTCCTAGAGCCTGTCATCTTTTGTTTAATGAAAAAATGCATGTGGATGATAGAATATTGGTGAGCGTTATTATATGGTGTTCTATGATTATTTTTGTTTTGAACACCAAAACTCAGTTTTCTGATGTCTAAATGCTTGAGGTTTTTTTTTCCTGCGTGTGTGCCTCTGTGTGTGTACATATATATATATTTTTCCACAAACATCGATAATAGTACAATTCAGTAACCCATTTTTGGCGTACACTGAGCACTGTTTTTTGTTACATGTTTAAAGGTGCTGCAATGCAATGCTCTTTTTATTTTGTTGTTCACTACAGCCCTAGAGAATTCTGATTTTTAGTTCACACTCTTTCTTTTATAGTTTGTAATACTTTTGGTAATGTCATGCAATATGTTCAATGTTCGCTATTTGTAAAAAATAAAAAAAATAAAAAAATACGGAAGGATAATGCTAAATGGAAGGATTTTTCTTTGCTGGATCAGCCACATTTAACATAAGTGTTAAAACATTTTCCAGTGACATGCTATTGCAATTGTTTACTTGACAGCACAGTGAAACTGTAATGTAACTTACAGAACACAAAGAAAAATAAACAACAGTGAGCTTGCAGGGCTTGATACAGCTGCGACAGTGTTGTAATCCAAAAATAAAAAATCACGATGAAGACTTTGTGCAAATCATAAAGGGCTTGTTCTCTTTGAAAAATCTTGCAAATTGTAGTGGGAAGAAATGTGATGTTTGGAAAACGATACTGCTTCTGATTATGAAGCCCTATTATTATTTCTGCTATTAAATATTAAGTGCCATAATTTTAATAAAGAAAAATGCAAACATATATTTCAGTCTGATGAGTTTTGGTTTTACAAAGTAGACTAAATTTACCTGTTATTTCAAGCTTTCTTTTACATAGGTAAATACACAATCTCTTTTCAATTTGTTCTAAATAATTGTACAAATATTAAAATAGTATTAAAAAGGAAAAATGCTTTTTTCTTGCAATGACAAATGTTTGCAGTTTTCTCAAAGAAACTGTACATTTTGCTGATTTTTTGCAATAAATAGCATGTAAGTAAAACACAAATCCTGGTGTGCCATGAAATAAATGGGTTCAGTTAATTCCCTATGTTTTTTAAACAGATTCCTTTGTGGCTCTTACTTTGTGCATTAAGTCAGATGAATAGTGTTCAGGGTAAGCAAAATACTAACAAAAGGCAACAGTTCTCGTGGTGTTTTTCAGTTTAAATGGAGCTAAAACGTAAGGTGGCATGGTAGCATGAAAACCACAGAGGAGCGACATTGAACGCTTCCCCATTTTTAGGCAAGATCTTGAGGAAGGAAATCTTTTAAATATCTAACTGTTTCGTAAGCAACTTATGTTGCCTTCCCAATATTACTATGAACCATTAAAATGGCTGTGCAGAACTACTAAACTATTTTGTTATATTTTAATTTTATTTATTTTGTATATATTGTTGAGTGCTGACACTGTGAGAAAGAAAATAGTCCCAGTTCTTAGGAAGCTAATGGTCTGAAGTAATTTTAAATACTGAACCAAGATGAGCAAGAAAACCTGAGTGACACAGAAAAAAATCATTTTTCTATTATTCCTGGGTTGATGCCATCAATCAGTTGAAATAAAATTTACGTACGGAGGCAGACAGGCAAGAGGGGTGTCTCCATTGGAACTCTCTTATTTTCTTTTTTTATTTGCTTAACTCACTGTAACAGGTAGTCTAAATAAAGAGGCCTTATGAGACCAGGAAACCATAGTGTGGTAGAAACTGATTTCGTAAGTGCTGTTTAATCCCTGTTTGAAAATAAATAAAGAAAGAAAATGCTTAATTGATGCTTCCTTTCATCTCAGCTGGGAGCCTTGGGAAATGCAGAAAAACGTGTTTGTTCCTAAGTTGGGCACGGAAGCTGAGAACAGTTAGAATGTGACGATGCCTTAGTAACGGTCTGTAGAAGTAAATGTTAGCATGTAGGTTCCACCAAAACCCCCACATTTTACAAGTAATTGTGCACATTGCACAAGTTCACATGAGAGAAAAGGTCTTTTCAGCCAGGTCTATGTCCTAGTTATCTTCCACAGGTACCAGTGACGTGTCTAGGAGAAGCAGCTTCGGCAGTCTTGTCCCCCGGGATTATAGTTGTGAGGTTTAGCCCAGATCAGTGGTACAGGAGACTGATCTAACCGTACATTTAGTACCTTAAATCTAAGGAACTGCAGTTGTAACAAGCCTTGGCAGGTTTGTTACTATTTATCTTCTTGTGGGAGCTTTGAAAGTTTTCCTCTCAAACAACAGCATTAGCACCTATGCCACAAAGTACTGGTCACTTGCCTCGGCAATTCATGACAAGAAAAAGACCTTTTTTTTTTTTTTTTTAAGGAAATAGATTTTTTTGTTGCCAGCTACCGAAAGAAAAAGAAATGGTTTGTTGTATAAAGAAATGCAGTTTTGCAATATTTGTGCTCCCCAGCAAAATAAAGTTAGTATGGTGATTTGAGAAGTAGGATTTAAGAGCTCTTAGTATAAGGATTGCATTCACTTGGTACTTGGATTGCTTTAAACGAGCCTTTAATAAAATCTATTGTAATTGCTCCAATTGAAGTGAAGGAGGGTAGTACCAGCTTTGAGATTTCATCTTGCTGGATCTGAACACTTAGAGGAATTTTTAGTTGGGGCCAAGATTTTCATTCATATTTTTAAACAATGTACATTTCACATTCTTAGAGTCTTGGGAAGATAATTTTGTTTTTAAAATGGAAACATTCATTTAAGCTGTTGAGCTTCATTTGAGCACAAAAGGAGAAGCAGACTTTTCAAAATGTATAAAGTTTATTCAAGAACTCAGTTTTCAGTTAATTCTTGCAATTTCCTTTTGCATAAAGCTATATAAAGATAGACAAATATCAATACTAAAGCACTGTGAAATGGAAACAAAGAGGGTTGTGTTTGGGCAATCACCAATAAAGTTTTACTACCATTTTGATATTTTTATTTTTCCATTGTGTAAATCCCAACCAGTTACAAGAACTGCTGTAAATAATTCTTTTTGAGGGGAAAAAAAATTGCAAACAATACAGTTCACTGTGCTGGGTAGTGGTTTTTTTATTCTCTATTTGGATAACACTTTTGAAAATAAACTAAAGTGCGTACTCTCACTTTCCTGTGCCATAATTTTCTCTTAGTCTGTAACTATTTACTGACGTTTGATTCAAGTAGAAACAATAGTTTTGAAGTATTAAAGAGAGATGGAAAGACATCCACATGAAATTACCAGAAATGATAATTTAGTGATGCATGAACTATATTGTGATTAACAATTCAGATTATAGCATCAGCTGATTACACAGTGGTAATTTTAGCATAAGCTTCATTTCTCCACTAACCACACCTAAAAGAAAAAAATCCAAAAAATGTTCTTCAGTGACAAGAAGTTGCCATCCATGCTTTAAAAAACCTGCACAACTTCTATAATGCAACTCTATTTTCAATGTCAATTTTGTAGCATACGGAAAAGAAGAATGAAATTTAAACAATGAAGAAGGGCAAGTTGGTGATCTGGATGATGACAGAGCTGAGGATACAGCAGACCTGTTTAGTTTTCTGTCCTACTCAGAATCCACCTGTCAACTGAGGCAAGTCCAAAAGGTTTATCTCCCCAAGGAAGGCAGTAGTTCTTGCAGTGTCTAACTGAGGTGCCATAATGCTTAGCAGTGTTACTAGCCAGGGAACTGCACCCTGATTTTCCTGGCTGTGTACCACAGCTTTGTAAGAATGCTGACTAAAACAGAGCAACTTCAATGTAAGAGGTTGCAACAGAGGTGGCTTCCAAATCACAGAATCACAGAATGGTAGGGGTTGGAAGGGACCTCTGGAGATCATCTAGTCCAACCCCCCTGCTAGAGCAGGGTCACCTAGAGCAGGCTGCACAGGACTGCGTCCAGGCGGGTTTTGAATATCTCCAGAGAAGGAGACTCCACACCCTCCCTGGGCAGCCTGTGCCAGGGCTCTGTCACCCTCACAGTAAAGAAGTTTTTCCTCATGTTCAGGCGGAACTTCCCATGTTCCAGTTTGTGCCCGTTGCCCCTTGTCCTGTCACTGGGCACCACTGAAAAGAGGCTGGCCCCATCCTCTTGACACCCGCCCTTGAGATACTTGTAAGCGTTGATGAGGTCCCCTCTCAGTCTTCTCTTCCTCAGGCTGAACAGCCCCAGCTCCCTCAGCCTTTCCCCACAGGAGAGATGCTCCAGGCCCCTCATCATCTTTGTAGCCCTCCGCTGGACTCTCTCCAGTAGTTCCTCGTCTTTCTTGAACTGGGGAGCCCAGAACTGGACACAGGACTCCAGATGGGGCCTCAGTAGGGCAGAGTAGAGGGGGAGGAGAACCTCCCTCGACCTGCTGGCCACACTCTTCTTAATGCACCCCAGGATGCCATTGGCCTTCCTGGCTGCAAGGGCACATTGCTGGGTCATGGTGAATTTGTTACCTACCAGGACTCCCAGGTCCTTCTCCGCAGAGCTGCTTTCCAGGAGGTCAACCCTAACCTGTACCGGTGCATGGGGTTATTCCTCCCCAGGTGCAGGACCCTGCACTTGCCTGTGTTGAACCTCATGAGGTTCCTCTCCACCCAGCTCTCCAGCCTGTCCAGGTCTCGCTGAATGGCAGCACAGCCTTCTGGTGCATCAGCCAGTCCTCCCAGTTTTGTATCATCAGCAAACTACCCGGTAGTTTAGGGGTTAGGTTACTCTTGTGATACATGGAAAGCCTGGATTCAATCCCTTGCTCTGTATTAACTGGCAAATCGCATTTGAAAATGTGCCTCCACAACAAGAGCTTAAAATGCATAACTTAAAATGCTGTTTTCATTGCCAGCAGAATAGGCAGATTGTAACTAATATACTTATTTATGGTATCTGGCTAACATTTAGGGATTAGATTCGGTGAATGAGTAGTTTGGTACCAGATGGAAGCAGGCATATGTTCCTCGATGTCAGAAACATAGGTACGATGACAATTCAAATGCCTTTGAAACTAGATAGTGGCTGAATTCTCTAAGGACTGAAGTCCTGGTTTTGCTGTTACAGTACATCTGTAAAAGACTGTAGACATTACAGCCCTCCGGGTTACTTGTAGCAGCAGTTTTTAGGTATCTGGCACATGCAATGGAATTTGCTGTCCTTT